>CM046961.1:43348676-44577449 GCA_025698475.1 Gossypium anomalum | reverse complement strand
TATGTGTTTACATGACTAATATGGTTGATGTATATGTGTTTAGGAATTTGGCCAATATGTTGGGATATGCTTTTTTTACTTACCTTATATGTGAATAAATGGTAAGTTAAATTCCATGTTATACGAACTTACTAAGCTTAAATGCCTACTATGTGCTATTTTCTGTGTTTTATAGTGAACCAAAACTTGTTCAAGTTGGAAGCTTGTCGGAGCTATATAACTCTATCCATCGGCTCTTTTAGTACTTTTGGTTGGTTTAAGTTTGGTTGTAAAGGCATGTATAGGTTATTTTGGCTAATGTTAGCCTATGTGTTTTGGTTGTGGATATGACCATTTGGTTGGTTTGCATTTTGGCCCTGCGTTGGTGAAATGGTATATTTTGATGTGTATATAAGTTGCCTTATATGGTTGAGGTATGGCTTGATATGGTAGAATGATGGAAGGTAAAATGGTGGTTTGAATACGCATTTTGTGTAATCCTTGAATGGTTGTGAATTGGTACTTGTTTGGATGACTTATTTGGTATTTTTAGTGCACAAGCTATATTTGAATTATATGAACATTTGGAGCTAGTTTTTGTATGTCATATATGGTACATTTTGGTATATTTTTAAAGGGTAAATCAAGTGGCATACTATGGCTTAGTTTTGGTCAAGCCTTTGTTGGTTAAATGATCAAATTGTGTTTACATTTGCACATGTTTATGATGAAAGTTTTCAAGAGAGCATTTAATAAACCTGTTTTATCTTTTATTAACTAAACAACTGAATATAAATAGAGAAAATAGTCATAAGCTAATTGGGAAAATAATTCCCTTGTTCTAATAAATTACTAAAAGATAAGAAAAATAATTCTCTTATTCTAATAAACTACTAAAAGATAAAATAAAATATTCCTAGAATATCTCAAATGGTTTATTCTAAGATTTATCTACCTAAATAACTTTAAAATATATCCCACAATATATGGGTTTGACGTATTTTAAGACCCTCCCTCAAGTTGGTGCACATATATCAATCATGCCCAACTTGCTTATAAGAAAATCAAAGCTTGTCTTAGAGAGTCCTTTAGGGAGTATGTCATCAATCTATTTTTTTGAAGGAACAAAGGGCATGCACACTTGGCCTTCTTCAATCTTTTTCTTGATAAATTATCTATCAATCTCAATATGTTTAGTGCTGTCATGCTGGACTGCGTTGTGAGGAATACTAATGATAGTTTTTCTATCACAGTACAACTTCATTGGTGAAGTTATTGGTTTCCTTAGCTCTTCCATAATTCTTTTTAACCACATCATTTCACAAATTCCTTAAGCCATTGATCTAAACTTAGCCTCTGCACTACTTATTGCTACAACATTTTGTTTCTTACTTCGCCAAGTCACAAGGTTTCCCTAAACAAATGTACAGTATCCTGATGTAAATCTTCTATCTATTATTGAGTCTGCCCAGTCTACATTTGTATAAGCTTCAATTCCTCTTTGTTCGAATTTCTTGAAAAATAAGCCCTTTCCAGGTGAGCTCTTCAAGTATCTCAAAATTCAAAACACTACTTCTTCATATTCCTCCATTGGGGAGTGCATAAATAGACTCACTAAGCTCACTGCAAAAGCTGTGTCTGGCCTTGTATGTGATAAGTAAATTAACTTATCGACTAATCTTTGGTACTGCCCTTTATCAACTAATTGACCTTCTTTATTTCCAAATTTTATATTTGGATCAATTGGTGTGTCAGATGGGTGGCAACCACTCATCCCAGCCTCTTTTAAAAGATCAATCACATATTTTTTCTAAGAGACTACAAGACCCTTCTTTGATCGAGCAATTTTCATTCCAAGAAAGTATTTGAAAGGACCCAAGTCTTTGATCTCAAACTCCAATGCTAGATGCTCCTTGAGACGCCTTATTTCACCCACATCATCTCCTGTAAGAATGATATCATTGACATAAATTATAGTAATTGATATTCTACCTCTTTGTGAGTGTCGATAGAACATTGTGTGATCAACTTGCCCTTGTAAGTAACCTTGTTTTTTAACAGCTTGAGTGAACCGTTCAAACCAAGCTTGAGGTGACTGTTTTAGACTATACAAAGATTTCCTGAGCTTACATACTTGAGTTCCAAATTTTTCTTCAAAACCTGGAAGAGGAGCCATGTAAACTTTTTCTTCAAGTTTCCTAGTTAGGAAAACATTCTTCATATCTAGATGCTATAAGGACCAATCAAGATTAACAACAATTGATAAAAGAACTCTAACAGAATTTAATTTGGCTACTGGAGCGAATGTTTCAAGATAATCTATCTCGAATGTTGTAACACGTAAGTTTGTGCAAGTGTACACAGTCGTTATCAAGTAATAAGTATCGAGTTATCGTCTCCATAGGGATTGTATTTGTGTTAAATCACTTAATTGTAAAATTATAGTAACAACTTGGTAAATAAAAACACAATATGATTGAGAAGTGATGATTAAAATTAAATATATTAAACTAAATGTATTAATCCCTAATGCAAATTATCCTAAATATGCAAACTATATGAATGAAATAGATTTTAGCAAAATTAAACACAATTTGCAACAATTATAACATAAATAAACTAGGACAATTACTTTAATTAAACTCAATTTATTATCAACATGCTTAATAACATTCAGAAAAACATTCCATGGCAACTCGATCTTTCATGAGTTTGGAAACCACATTAGGTCCTTTCGGAATCCTTTACTTAGTAAATATGCATTTTACTAATCCTTAATTACTAAGGGTTTCTTAGCATTCGTGCGAGGTAACAGGGACGTGTTAGGTTTGAAACAGTTTAATCACACAAATCTAACAACTATGCAGATAACAGAACTTGGTTAGAGTTGTTATGCAACCTGCAATTTAATCGAGTTTGGATCTAATTTGAGAATGCACATTTCAATTATGTGTCCACTAGTCGTCATCTAGTTAGGATCGCTCAGCTAATTCAAGTGCATTTCAATCACGTATGAACAAAATACAGACTTGATTTTAATTGAAAACATGATCAATTGAGGTACAAACATTATAAGCATGAATCAAATAAATATTATTTAATCAAAGCAATCATCCTAGCTTAAATAAAATTAAGCTAACATTGTTGTAACAAGAACAAAGAACACATGGCAAACATTTTCAGATTAAATCAAAGAAAAGAAAGATTAAACCCAAATCAAAGTGGCTGTCACCTAAGGCTCTGACCAACGAGGCTCCTTCGCTGCTTCGCTTTGCTCCTTTGCTGATGGCTCTCCAAGATGGCCGACCAAGGGCTCTTTAAGAGGCTTAATTGCTAAAATCTCTACGAAGAGATGATGCTAAGCCTAGGGAATGGAAAATGCTAAAGAGAATTGAAAGAAAAGAGAGAATGATGAGAGATGATTAGGAATGGTGAAATTAAGTCTTATTTATAGGTGAAGAGAGGAGAGTAGTTTGCTAAAAATAGAGAGGATTAGTCTCTTTAAGCTTCTTCAATGAGTGGCCGGCCATGATTAGTGGATTTTGAGTTGAATTTTGCTTGATTTTTAAGTAATTTAAATGCCATAACAACTTAAGACTGAGACTCGGTCAAATGTAAATCTTTGGGCAAATCTCTAATTTCTTCAACATTGCAAGGACCTTGTGTAATTAAGCCAAAAATTGGTTTATGTGGACAGCCATGTGTAGCCGAAATTGGGTTGACTTGGTCTTCAATTTGGACGATTTTTGTAATCCAACAAAGCTATCGGACCTGTCCAAAATAAATTAATAAATTGAAGGACCAAAGAATAAAATAAGTAATTAATTAAAAACCAAATTATTAATGAAATATTTTAAAATCAATTATTAAATATAATTTTATATTTTATTATTTAATTTAATCATGCATGGCCCATTTTATGTCTTAAAAATATAAGATGTTCAAATAAATATAAAATAAGCCATTTTATGCATGAAAACTATATAATAAAGTAGAAAATCACATTTTAATAATTCATATGTCCTATTTTCATATTTTTAGATATTTCATTATTTTATTAACCAATTACGTAGTTTTAATAAAAAATTTAAGTAAAAAGGTGATAAATTGCATAGGAAAAATCCTATATATTTTTTCAATTTACGCAACCCCAAACTTAAATCATTGCTCGTCCCGAGTAATGTTTATGCACAGCAAAAGGTCTTGCTAAGGCAAAATTGCTAACTGTGTCCCATAATCATACATTAATAACTTCATGTTCATAGGTCTCCTTTATTAACAAGTAATTCATATGCAAACATTTTTAGAATTTTATACTAAGTTTCAGAATAGGCCAACATGAATCATAGTTTGTATGTATGTCACAACCACAGATAACATTTTTCATTCAACATGATTTCTTATCAATCAAGCAAACAATCATAAGGCTTATTTATGATCTTCATGTGTTGAACTTAATACTTCCTCTCCACTAATGTAGGTGTCATAATCATCAAATCAATTGGTCTTTCATAAGGTTGTAATGGGGCTTGGTTAAAGGTAGGGATTTAAAGAGATGAGACATTTCGGTTTCAAAATCTTAACCTTTAACTTTGTCTTGAAATTCTCGAAATATAGCCTTTTTCTTTAAGTGAACCTTTGGAACACCCCCAAACTTATTTTGAACTCATGCTCATACATTTTTCTTTTTGGAGACTGAGCAAACTTTTCTTCGCTCTTTCTTCGTCTCTTTTTTTTAGGCATGATCACATATGTTTTTTTGAAAATTTCCTCAAATGTTGATTACCATGACAACTTTAGTTAAGATGGGTGCACAAAATTAGGATAACTTAAAAAGATGGTAATGTGGCTTATAATGTAGATTCATTGCAATAAACAGGCCTTTAAGCTCAAAATTACAGTTTTAAGGGTCTAATATCATAAGGTTGGCTCGAAAAGGCTCAAACGATCCAAAGAAATAGTGCCTATATCATTTTAGATTTTTATGTCTCCTAGGATTTCACCTCAAGAAAGTTACTAAGTCAATTCTAAAGATATAAACCTTCATGCATGTCTAATCTCAAAAGAAACTAAGTTTTCATGGCAAACATTACTAAGACTAAGATCATACAAGTATTCCATTCTTCATGATAACATACGTTCACTTAGATAGAATCATCATTCATACTTGCATACAAAGTATCTCATTAACAAAAAAAATGTCTCTAAACATTCATTTATTAAAACATACTTATGAAAGATATGATTGAAACATACTTGAAAAATTTAAAAATTTGAGCAATTTATTTGCCTTACACCCCTTTAAAAAGAAGCAATGTCCTCACTGCAAGAACAAAGTAATGAATGAAAATTGAACACCAAGTAGGGTTGTAAAGAAAGAGAGGTGAGTCATTAAGATTGCTTAAATACCAAGTCTTTCCTAATAACCCAATCCTAGACATGTTCATTCCCATTACCACATCACTTAGTCTTTTTCTTTCTAAAGAAGTGTTAAGTTTATTCATGCTTGTTATGTTTTATTCTATAGAAATTAAATCCTAATTACAAAAGAAATAAATTCCTAAAGACCTAAAAATAATTAAATAAATAACAAGACAAGAATCCCCCATTTTATTTTTTTGACTCATTCCCTTTGTCTTTTTCAGCTCCATCTCCGCTTGCATAGTTAGTATCTTCCGTCCGTGTCTCAAGGATAGCATCTGGGAATTTAGGAACAAAAGTATTAGAGATATTCTTAAAAGTATTTCGAATTGAGTCATCTCTAATTTTTACATATTTCCAGTAATTTTATTGTTGATTGTGCATGAACTTGCCCATATCCATCATAATTGACAACTCTAATTTCTTTGAAGTACTTGCAGAAGTCAGCATTGGAGTTGTAGATTTTGGTTCAACACTTAACTTGACTGTTTCTTCTTCTGGCTCAACCTTTGGTTCAGGGTTTGCAGATCCTTCAACTAGTTTATCAGTTCCTTACCAGAATCTTCTTCAGTGTCTGTAACTGAATTAGCTTCAGTTTCAGTTTCATTTGTTGACTCCTCGATATCTGGCTTAGTTGGCTCTTCTTGCTCACCTTGATTCAGCTCATGCACCTTCTCTATTAACATTTCAAGATCATGATTTGTAATGCACCCTTGAACATATTGCCCCTTCAGATTTGCTTGTGTTTTAACATGTGCCCTTAACCAAAGTTAAGTGATTAATGATGGGAAATAAACATTTCTTGTCTTCTTTTTAGCACAATCATGAATCTCCTTGAGAATAATTTTCCCAAATTAATGGACTTTTCTGTCAAAATTGTATATAACAAGAGCATCCGTTCCATCGAGATGGTGGAACTATGTGAGATAGGCATAAAATTGTAGTGAACGAAATAAAACCATACATTTGCTACTGGTTTTAGGTATTCCCTTCAGCAAGAATGGCTCCCACACTTTCTTATAATCCATTGGGATCCCAGATTTGTCACAACATCAAGCACTTGTTGAAGAAAATTCCAATTGATATTGTTCATCATAGGGTAGTACTCATTTTCTTCAACATCAGGTAAGTTAAACAAATCATTGATGGACTTAGAAGTAAGAGGTATCTTTTTCTTTCGAATCATGACCTTAGTAGCATCTTGCATAGTCAAATTAGCATAGAATTCTCAAACTAGTTCATCATCGGGAAGTGAATGAGCATCCCAAAATCGTTCCTATTTGAGAGCATTGATTTTCTTTCTAATCGGTATAGGAACAACCATCAAATCATGATTTTTCAAATTAAAACCTTTTTCCGGCATCATAGGTTGATGCTTGAATATTGAATCAAATCTCTCTTTCACTTCTTCATCGATCAAAATCGAGTTTTCAGGAGTAGTCTTTGAAGATCTAGTTCTTTTGCGAGACATGGTATCTTTTCTTGAAAATTTGGCAAAGTTTTTGCACAAGGGGGAAAAGAGGAATCGACAAGGTGGGTAAGGACTTGCTATGACAAAAATCTTGCGACGGCAAGGATGGTGCAGCAATAATAACAACGTACAACAACAACGACAATGTGTGACAGCCACAACAGCGATGTGCGATAGCAACGTTGGTGCTTCGGCAATCTTCTTGCGGCGGTAATAGGTGATTTCGGCAAAAAGGGAAGAGAAACTAGGGTTTCTTTCAAGATTTGAGGCTATCGGCACAATATGAAGATTTAAGAATTTTTAGGGTTAAGCAAATTGCTTTGAGGGATATGAAAAATAGTAAAATGAAGAGGAGTTTATATAGGGAAGAATTAGGGCAACATGTAGCGAAAATTTAGCTACATTAGGGTTACTTGGATGGCAAGAAATGGGAGTGGCGGCAAAGTATGGATTTTTTCCTCCTTTTTGCTGTATTGGGCCTCAAACTCAGACTGTATTTACAAACTTACTCAAGAAAAAAAAACTTATTAGTACTTGTGCCAAATTTGACCCCTTTTATTAACATAAAAATTTAAAATTTAAACAAAACAAATGAAACTTAAAAATTTTAAATCTTAATTAGAAAATTTCTTCTTAACAAATTACATTAAATTAATTCCCAAGAAATTTTGGAGGGGTCACAGCGGTCCCGCTTAGGTTCCAATTTTCTTAGATAGAATTAATTAAATATAATAAGTTAAGAAAATAAGTTCTAATTATTTATTTATTTACACAACGGGTTCATGAAAAATCAAGGGTTTGTTAATTTGATCGAGGATTCAACTTGCTCAACTTCACAATCCCAGTAGTGTTTGAGACATTGACCATTAACTTTAAACGTACCTCCGTAATTGTCGTATAATTCAATAGCTCCATAAGAATAAACTCAGTAGATGATATAGGATCCTTTCCATCGGGATTTAAGCTTCCCAGGAAATAACTTCAACCTTGAATTAAACAACAAAACCTTTTGACCTTCTTGAAACTCGCGAGGTTGTATATGACTATCATGCCATCTCTTTGATCTTTCTTTACACATTTTGACATTCTCATAGGAAAACAACCTCAGCTCTTCCAACTCATCAAGTTGTAACATCCTTCTCTCACCGGCTTGCTTAAGATCAAAGTTCAACTACTTCAAAGCCTAGTGAGCTCTATTCTCCAACTCTAATGGCAAATGACATGCCTTTCCAAAGACTAACCGATAATGAGTCATTCTTAACGGTGTCTTAAATGTTGTTCGATAGGCTTATAATGCATCATCGAGCCTTTGAGACCAATATTTTTTGCTAGGGCGTACTACCCTTTTAATGATACCTTTGATTTTACAGTTCACTCTTTCAACTTGCCCATTAGACTGAAGGTGATAGGCAGTAGCAATTTTGTGCTTCACATCATATTTGTCAAGCAACCATTTAAGCCATTTGTTCACAAAGTGATAACCTTCATCACTAATAATAGCTCTTGGTGTCCCAAATCGTGTAAACACATGCTTATGTAGGAATCACATGACTACCTTAGCATCATTTGTAGGGTATGCTTCAGCTTCAACCCACTTGGATACATAGTCCACATCAACTAAGATGTATTTGTTCCCATACGAAGAAGGAAACGAGCCTAAGAAGTCAATGCCCCATACGTCGAATAATTCAATCTCCAAAATGTTTGTCAAGGGCATCTCATTCCTTCTTGATATATTTTTAATCTTTTGGCATTTATCACAGTTCTTCACATAAGCATAAGCATCTTTAAATAGTGTAGGCCAAAAGAAATCTACTTGCAAAATCTTTGTTGCTGTACGTGAACCACCAAAGTGTCCCCCCAACTTGGAGATGAATGGCAATGATACAAGATCTCAGTAATCTCACTTTCAGTTACACACTTCTAGATTATATTATCTGCACACTATTTAAACAAAAATAGATCCTCCCAAAAATAATACTAACTATCATGAAGGAATTTTTTCCGTTGTTGGTATGTCATTTCTCGATGAATTATTCCACATGCAAGATAATTGACAAAATCAGCAAACCAAAGTGTTTCATGAATTTGACTTACCTCAAATAAGTGTTCATTTGGGAAATTCTCATTGATAGGCACACATGATCGAGTTACTTCATCTTGCTCCAACCTCAATAGATGATCAAATATTTGATTTTTGACACCTTTTCTGTCTTGGGTCTTAAGGTCAAATTCTTGGAGTAAAAGTATCCAATGAATTAGCCTCGGTTTCGCATCTTTCTTGGTGAGGAAGTTTTAATTGCCGCATGGTTAGTAAATACTATAACTTTGGTACCTATAAGATATAAGTGAAATTTGTCAAAAGCAAAAACTATAACAAAGAATTCCTTTTCAATTACCGTATAATTGAGTTGGGCTCCTGTCAAAGTTCTACTTGCATAGTAAATAGGGTGAAACACTTAGTTTCTTTTTTAACCCATCACAGCTCCAACTACATAATCACTTGCATCGCACATCAACTCAAAAGGTGAGCTCCAATTAGGTGTAATGATTATTGGGGCTGAGATTAACTTTTTTTAAGATCTTCAAAAGCTTCCAAACATGTTTTGTTGAAATCAAACAATGTATCTTTCTTTAAAAACAAACACAACGGTTTAGAAATTTTTGAGAAATCTTTGATAAACCTTCGATAAAAATCGGCATGGCCTAAGAAACTTCTGACTCCTTTCTCATTAATTGGGGCTGGTAATCTTTCAATTACATCCACCTTTGCTTTATCGGCTTCAATTCCTCTCTTTGAGATTTTATGCCCTAAGAAAATCCCTTCATTAACCATTAAATGGCATTTTTTCTCAGTTAAGGACAAGATTCGTCTCTTCGCATCTCTTCTGTACCTTAGCCAAATTACTCAAACAAATATCATAAGTGTTACCAAAAACAGAAAAATTATCCATGAAAACCTCAACAAAATTTTCAACCAAATCAGTGAATATTGCCATCATGCATCGTTGAAATGTTGCAGGTACATTGCATAAACCAAAAGGCATTCGCCTAAAAGCAAACGTACCGTATGGACAAGTAAAGGTTGTTTTATGTTGGTGATAAACTGTAATTTATACATATTTATAACCCATGCTTAACGTATTTTATGAATGATTTCCCCTTAGATTTGGTGAATTCGATGCTCCTAATGCCTTAATTTCATGTTTTATCCTTAGGTAAGCATAGGAGAGCGAAAGGAACGAGAAACGGGCCAAAAATGAAGAAAATGGGCCAAAGTACGAAATCAACATGGCCTGGACCTCCTCACACGGGCAGATCACACGGCCGTGTCAATCTGGCAGAATTGAAGCAAGATTCACATGGGCAGCTCACACGCCCGTGCCAATCTAACAGGCTCGATCACGGCCTGAAGTAATCGCACACGACCGTGCCACACGGGCGTGTCCCTGCCGAACCCTAGTTAAGCTTCATTCAGAAAAGGCCAAATTTTGAGGCTTTTTAGGCATTTCAAAGCCTATAAATACACCCTAAAAGAGGAAGAAAAAGGATAAAGAGAATAGGGAGTAAGGAATTACTCCGAGGAAGCCGATTGATCCATCTCAGAAGCCAGAGTCACCATCAAGACTGAAGATCTCTCCTCAACCTCCCCTTCAGGAGTTTTGGGTTTTCTTTATGTTTTGTAATTTTTATTATTCTGAGATGTGTTCTTGTTTATTTATGAACTAACCCCTAAATATCTAAGGGGGATGAAACCTATGACTAAACCTTTTTATTATTTCTAAATCGTATGATAAATATTTAACTTGTTCTTAATTACGTTTTCTTAATTCTTGTTTTGGTATTTCAGGATATCACTTCAAGTTACTACTCTTAGTTGGAGGAGGAATAGACCCTGACTAAGAGTAACTTTGTCGTAATTAAGCGGAGTTGATTACTCGCCTAGAGATAGGGTGACAAGATTTTGCCGGATTAGGGTGAAACCTAATAAGAGAATCCATGGATCGAGTTAATGCAATCTTAGGATGTTAATTAGAGATAACTCTCGATTATTCAACCTAGGGATTAGACATTGTTAGTCTCAAAAGGGATAATAATATACATTAGGGATTTCTACGGAACAAGTTGAATGAATAAATCATCCGGTTCGGAGCCAGAATAACAAGTAAGAGCCTAGGTGGATTTTTCCTTAGGTATTGTCTCAATCAATCGTTTTCCACAACAGTAATTTCCCAATTTCTATTTTCTGCAAGCTCTTAGTTTAATTAGTTAGTCAAAACAATCCTCTTTTATTCGGCTAGATAATAAAAAGACGGTCATTACTAGTACTCATAGTCCTTTGGGTTCGACAATCCGGTCTTGCTAAAGCTATACTACTGTTTGATAGGTACACTTGCCTACGTTGTGATCATAGTTAGTTTCAAGAACGAGTCATTACAAATTTATAAAACTTATCACACGAAAAATCGACAATCAGTTGGTCCTCTGGAGCTTTAACTATTTGGTTATATCTTGAATAGCCATCTAAAAACCAATAGAATTCATTACCTGCAAGTCGATTTAACATCTGATCCATAAAAAGCAACGAAAAATGGTCATTCTGAGTGGCTTTATTCAACTTCTCGTAATCAATACAAATTCTCCAACCAGTAACAGTTCTTGTTGGAATCGACTCGTTACGCTCATTTTCAACAATAGCGATTCCACCTTTCTTCGACACATATTACATCGGACTTACCCACGAACTATCTGAAATAGGATAGATGATTCCTACATCTAACCATTTGATCACTTCCTTTCTCACAACTTCTTCCATAATAGGTTTGAGCCTCCTTTGCCCATCAATTTGAGCTCTTTCACCTTCTTCTAAAATAATTTTTTGCATGCAAAAAGAAGGGCTTATACGTCGAATATCAACTATGGTCCAACCAATTACTTTCTTAAATTTCTGTAGAACAACAATTAGTTGCTCCTCTTGACCTTTCGTCAATTCTGTTGAAATAATCACAAGCAAAGTGGAACAGTCACCTAAATAAACGTATTTCAAATGGGAAGGAAGTACCTTTAGTTTGAGTTTAGGTGGTTCTTTATGTGACAACCCGAATTAGGGCCTAATCGGAATGGTGGTTTTGTGACCACAAATCCGAGATAGAAGTAATTATTTTATGATTATTTTGAGGTTTATGATATGATTTCATGATTTCGTGAAAATTTCATGATGAAATTCTATGCATTGAGCGCTTAAGTTGAGATTAGGGACTAAACCGAATAAATTGCAAAACTCGTGTTTTAGAAGTTTTAGTATGAAATTGCTTTGGGATATTAATTAGGAGGTCTTAAATAGAAACTTGACCAATTCCTAAGTTATGGACAAAAGTGGGACATGGAGGGAATTTTTGGAAAGTTTAGTAGTAAGGGCATTTTGGTCATTTGTATATTAAATGAAATAAAATGGGAAAAATAACACAAAATTGGCCATCATCTTCATTAGTTGCTGCCGAAATTTGCTCTCCTCCATAGCTAGGGTTTCTTCAACATTCAAGCTTCATAGTAAGTGATTTCAAGCCCCGTTTTTAATGTCCTTTACATTTTTGAAATCCTCGTAGCTCGGTTTACCTATTTCTACCATTATTTCGAGTTAGGGTTTATGTTTAAAAATTTACCCATGAATGATAGGCATCTATTTTGATGTTTGATGGTAGAATATGAATGTTTGAAGTTAGGAGAGCGATCTTTTCTAAGCGATTTTTAGCAAAAACGAGCAAAACGGCATAATCGATAAAAATACCTATTGTTCATAACTATGTGTTAGAGTGAGAATTTGATATTGCCATAGAAGAGAAAAATGATCAGCATGTTATTAAACATAAGAATAAGGGCTGAAATTAAATTTCCGAACCTTGGGGCAAAATCATAATTTTGTAAAAGTTAGGGGGCAAAAATGTAATTTTTGTATAATATGATTTTTGGATTGAAATAAATAGTTCAGGTGTTAAATGAGCTAAATGTGTTGTTGTAGATCAAGAAAGGCGTGGAATCGACCTCGAACGGGGGAAGGAAAAAGTTTTGGACTAAATTGCAAAATTCCCATATTTTGCAATTCGAGGTAAGTTTGTATGTAAATAATACATTAATTTCATTTACATTTTTATATTTCAGCCTACATTATATATATTAGCTAATGTTGAAGCATAAATCGACTATTGGAAGAATGGAAATAAGTAATAGAGAGAGAAATCCCGGTTGAACATTCGGAAAGATCGAATAGAATACATGGAGCGTAGCTAGGTCACATGTATGGTGCTGAGTGCACATCATGTGTACAAGAAAGCTACGAGATACTATGTGGTAGCTAGGTCACATGTGTGATACGGGATGTATCCCAATTAGACAAGAGAGCTATGGGAGAGATAAATGTAGCTAGGTCGCATGTGTGATTCCAAGTGTAGGACACCATGTGGACAAGAGAGCCACGTAATAAATTGGCTAGGTCACATGGGTGGTACTAAGTGTTCACCATGTGTACAAGAGAGCCGAATTATATGAAATATGATGGTGGAGTGTGTCTTTGAAACCATCAAGTATCGGGAATTGATCCGAATTGTTCAACGGGATGGCTTTATGGTGACATTGTAATTATGGACCTATACTTGTGATTTATGAAATGTGGTGAAAATGATTTGTGATATATATATATATATATATAAGTTAAAATGAGGTTAATACAAAGAAAGTGTGAAAGAATGAATTAGCACTAAAACTGTTGTGGGACAGTAGCAGTAATGTGAATTTGAAAAATCACCAAAAATAGTAAAAATTTAATTGGAGGCTGAATGAGATGTGAAATTAAAATGAGCCTATTTTCATATAAAAGAAACAGAGCAAGTAAAGGAATTCTATATTTTGAGATATTTATAATTGTGTGTGACTTGCTCAGAATGACTTTGTGATCCCCTTTTCCAACTTTGAAAAATCATTAAAAATTTTACAAAACAAATTAAGAAACATAGTTTATATGTCTAAATTCCTTATTGAGTCTAGTTTTAAATGAAACAGGTTTCATGGTTATTTGAATTGTATACTGGGAGAAATTAAATTCGTAGTGAACAGAGGTCAGATCAGTCGAGCTGTGTAACAGGGGAAACTTTAACTAATAAACTGTATTAATTGGCTGGACCAAAAATTCTAGAAAAAAATTAGTAAGAATTTTTATGAGTCTAGATTCAGGGAAATTTTATGGATTTTAATTTCGAGTTTTGTAACTCGAGTTATGATTTATTTAGTGATCATGACGCAGGAGGACAGCTTGATCAAATTGGAGTGAATAGTAAAATTTAAGAATATGATATAATTGAGTTATGTTGTAAACATATTAGATTCCTTATTTGTTATTTATATACTTACTTACTAAGCTATAAGCTTACTTTCTTTTCCCTCTTTTGTCTTATAGTGTCATCCATTTAGTACAGAGTTAGAGATCGTTGAAGATCCTTTGCACTATCAATACTTTTGGTATTTGAACTCAACATTTTGAATTATGGCATGTATAGTAGACGCGTTATTTTTTATTACGTGTCATAATTGCCTAGGTCCAAAATATTAATTATAGTATCAAACAAATCTTTTGTATGAAGTCTTTGAAATTGGCTTGTATTGTTAATGGCATATGTTGTAATGATTCATGATCAAATAGCACGCCATATTTTTGTCTCAGTTTTGTTTAATAGTATGTATTATAATTTGTTAATACCTCGTACTGCTCGAGCGACGGATACGGGTAAGGGCGTTACATTTAGTGGTATCGAGCTACGGTTTAGTCGGTTCTCGGACTAATAAAGAGTGTGTAAAAGTCTAGCTATACATGCCATAAAAATATTGTGATAGTGTGGTGACTCCGATTATTCTAAAGCGTGTTTTATTTTGATATAGTAATGGATCCCACGGAATCATGGTGATGATCTTTGCTAGTGTGCGCGGCTCTCTCGCACAAGGGGATCTGCGCTGTGGAAAGTAGACTGAGACATTGAGACAGGGAGATGAGGCTAGGGATGCCTTTCTCCAAATGATGAACAATTGGTATACGAGTTTATTCGAGCAAACCCAAATGCTCAACCTCCTCCACCCCCTCCCATACCTCGGGACGATTCTCAGTAGTCGCTCAAGGCATAGATTTGGTAAGAATGAACAAGCTTCCAGCTGATAAGATTCAAAACAAGGGGCTGAAGAGTTTAGAGCAAAGATCGATGATGATCCCGAGAAAGCGGAGTTCGCTTGAAAATTCTACCCGTGTATTTGATGAGCTCTCATGTACACCCGAGGAGTGCTTAAAGTGTCTTTGTATCACTTTTGAGAGATTCGCCTACCACTGTGGAAGACTTTGGTAGCAAGTGGTGCCAAAAGAAAGAGTTACTTGGGATTTTTTCCAGAAGAATTGAGAAAGAAATACATAAGTCGATTTATTGATCAAAAACGGAGGAGTTCCTTGAATTGAAACAGGGCAAGATGTCTGTGGCAGAGTATGAACGTGAATTTGTAAGATTCAGCAAGTATGCCCAGGAATGTGTGTCCACCGAGGCCATTATGTGCAAAAGGTTTGAGGATGGGCTAAATGAGGATATTAAAGTGTTTGTGGGAATTTTAGAGTTAAAGGAATTTGTAGTATTGGTTGATCGAGCTCTTAAAGCCGAAGAATTGAATAAAGAAAGAAGAAAAGCTGGTATTGAGGCTCGAGATGCCAGAAAGAGGCCGATAAGTAAGTCATTTCAATCTCAATCAAAGAGGTCCAAAGAGACAAACCCTCGAATGACAATTTCAACTAGGGATTCACACAGAGATCGTGGTAGAATATATTCGGGGTCTAAAGCTCAAGCTACTTCGGTGGCAAGTGTGGGTAATGTGCGATCTAAAAAGCCCGAGTGTCAGCAATGTGGCAGGCAACATTATGGTGAGTGTTTGGGAAACGAACGAGCTTGTTTCAGGTGCGGTTCTCGCGAGCATTTTATGAGAGACTGTCCGGAGAAAGTTAAAGAAGAAAAATTTCAGAGTTCTAGACGAGAATACCACCGCTAGCGGGTAGACCACCGAAAATACTTGGAAGTGGAGCTAGCATGAAAAGCGTAATGAAAGATTCGGTGGCGAGATCGGTTAGAGCGCTCACTAGAGCTTATGCCATACGTGTGCGAGAGGATGCATCATCTCCGATGTGATTATCGTACATTTTCTCTCTATGATGCTATTGTTATTTCATTGATTGATCCCGGTCCACTCATTCCTATATTTGCATGAATTTAGTATCTAATAAAAAGTTGCTGTTGAGTTTCTCGAGTTTACGATTAAAGTGTCGAACCCCTTAGGCCAATATGTGCTAGTTGACAAGGTTTGCAAGAATTGCCCATTAATGATTCAAAGTCACCATTTTTCCGCTAATCTGATCTCATACCATTTGATGAGTTTGACGTTATTTTGGGAATGGATGGTTGACATTGTATGATTCCAAGGTAGATTGTAAACAAAAAACACTGGAGTTGAAATGTGAAAGTGGAGAAATTCTGTGGGTTGAAACAGATGAATCAAATAAATTGCCTATGGTGATTTCGCACATGTCTGCACAGAAATACATGAGAAAAGGGTGTGAAGCCTATTTGGCCTATGTAATGAATACTGAGTTGCCTCAATTGAAGTTTGAATCAGTACCGATAGTCTATGAATTTCCAAATGTATTTCCAGAGGAATTGCCTGGATTGCCTCCGAACAGAGAGATAGAGTTTGCCATTGATTTGTTACCAGGTACTGCACCGATCTCGATTGCTCCATATAGAATGGCTCCAATTGAATTAAAAGAATTGAAGGCTCAATTGCAAGAGTTAACAGACAAGGGGTTTGTGAGACCGAGTTTCTCTCCTTGGGGTGCTCCTGTATTGTTCGTAAAAAAGAAGGATGGTTCAATGAGGCTTTGTATTGATTACCGTCACCAATAAGGTGACTATAAAGAAAAAGTACCGCTGTCGAGGATTGATGATTTATTCGATCGCTTAAAGGGGGCCATGATTTTTCAAAGATCGATTTGAGGTCCAGTTACTACCAGTTGAGAGTTAAGGAGTCGGATGTGCCGAAACGCTTTTAGGACACTGGTATGGACATTATGAGTTCCTTGTGATGCCTTTCGGCTTAACAAATGCTCCAAATATATTTATGGACTCGATGAACCGAATCTTTCGGCCATATTTAGATAAGTTTGTAGTAGTGTTTATAGATGACATTCTAATTTATTCTCGGGATAAGTCCGAACACGCGCCGAACACTTGAGAAGCGTATTCTGCAGATTTTAAGAGAAAAGAAAGCTGCTTGCTAAGTTTAGTAAAAGTGAGTTTTGGCTTCGTGAAGTCGATTTTTGGGACATATAGTCTCGGGTGATGGTATTCGGGTAGATCCGAGCAAGATTTCTGCGATCGTTGATTGGAAACCGCCAAAGAATGTATCCGAGGTTAGAAGTTTTTAGGCTTGGCCGGTATTATAGACGCTTTGTCGAGGGATTTTCGACTATTGCCTCTCCTATGACTAAGTTGTTGCAAAAGAATGTTAAGTTTGAATGGACTGATAAATGCCAGAGAGTTTTGAAAAGTCAAAGCACGATTGGTGAAGCACCAATTTTAGTACTGACCCAGAGCCGGGGAAGGAGTTCGTAATTTATAGTGATGCATCATTGATGTGCCTTGGGTGTGTGTTGATACAAGAGGGTAAAGTGGTAGCTTATGCCTCGAGACGATTAAAACCACATGAGAAGAACTATCCTACACATGATTTGGAGTTGGCGCTATTGTCTTTGCCTTGAAGATTTGGCGACATTATTTGTATGGTGAAAAATACCGAATTTTTACTGATCACAAAAGTTTGAAGTATTTGATGAATCAAAAGGATTTGAATCTGCGACAACGGAGATGGCTTGAATTATTTAAGGATTATGAGCTAGTGATTGATTATCATCTAGGAAAAGCGAATATAGTTGTCGGCGCCTTGAGCAGAAATCTCTTTTTACTTTGAGGCCATGAATACGAGGTTAGCATTGTCCGATGATGGGTCAATTTTGGCAGAGATGAGGGTTAAACCTTTGTTTCTCCAGCTAATCTGTGATGCTCAAAAGAATGATAGTGAGTTGCAAACCAAGAGAATCGGGTTACGACTCAAATTTTTGAGTTGGACCAGATGGCTGTTTGATGTTTCGAGATAGGATTTGTGTACCGAAAAATGATGAATTGATTCGAAAAATATTACATGAGGCGCATGATGTCGCTTTTGTCGATTCACCTGGTAGCACAAAAATGAATAATGATTTAAAGAAGTTATATTGGTGGCCAGGTATGAAAAGGGACATTTCTGAATTTGTAACCAAGTGTTTGATCTGTCAACAAGTAAAAGCTGAAAATCAAGTGCCTTCAGGATTACTCCAACCGGTAATGGTGCCCGAGTGGAAATGGGATAAAATTACTATGGATTTTGTAACCGGTTTGCCTTTGACTCCTAAAAGAAGGATCTTTATCTGGGTAGTGGTTGATAGGTTAACAAAGTCACCCATTTTATACCAAGATGCACTTGCCACTCACTTGATAAATTAGCTGAACTATATATTGCTGAAATTGTGAGGTTGCACGGGGTACCTATGTCTATAATATCAGATAGAGATCCGAGGTTTACCTCGAGATTTTGGAAAAAGTTACAAGAAGCTTTGGGCACAAAATTGAACTTTAGTACTGCGTTTCATCCACAAACAGATGGTCAGTCGGAAAAAGTAATCCAGGTACTCGAGGATATGCTTAGATGCTGTGTTTTAGAATTTGGAGGTAGTTGGGAGAAATATCTATCTTTGGTTGAATTCGCCTACAATAACAGTTTTCAGTCAAGTATACAAATGGCACCGTACGAAGCCTTGTATGGTCGCAAATGTCGAACTCCTTTATATTGGACCGAACTTAGTGAGAAACAGATTCACGGAGTTGATCTAGTTAAAGAAACTGAGGAGAAAGTAAACGTAATTCGTGATTGCTTAAAAGCTGCTTCATATCGACAAAAGTCATATGCAGATTTAAAAAGAAAAGAGATTGAATTTCAGGTGGGTGATAAAGTGTTCTTGAAGGTGTCACCATGGAAGAAGAATCTGAGATTTAGCCGAAAAGGCAAATTGAGTCCGCGTTTTATTGGGCGTGCGAGATTATTGCGAGAGGATCGGACCAGATGGCATATCGGTTGGCCTTACCGCAGAGTTAGAAAGAATTCATAACGTGTTTCATGTATCAATGTTGTGACGTTATCGTTCAGATCCTTCACATGTGATTTCTCCAACAGAAATTGAGATTCGACCGGATATGACCTATGAGGAGGAATCAATAAAGATTTTGGCTCGGGAAATTAAACAGTTAAGAAATAAAAGTATAGCATTAGTGAAAGTATTGTGGCACAGACATGGGATAGAAGAGGCTACGTGGGAACCTGAGGAAACTATGAGGAAACAGTACCCGAACCTCTTTACCGGTAAGATTTTCGGGGACGAAAATCCCTAAAGGGGGGAGAATTGTGACAACCCGAATTAGGGCCTAATCGGAATGGTGGTTTTGTGACCACAAATCCGAGATAAAAATAATTATTTTATGATTATTTTGAGGTTTATGATATGATTTCATGATTTCGTGAAAATTTCGTGATGAAATTCTATGCATTGAGCGCTTAAGTTGAGATTAGGGACTAAACCGAATAAATTGCAAAACTCGTGTTTTAGAAGTTTTTAGTATGAAATTGCTTTGGGATATTAATTAGGAGGTCTTAAATAGCAACTTGACCAATTCCTAAGTTATGGACAAAAGTGGGACATGGAGGGAATTTTTGGAAAGTTTAGTAGTAAGGGCATTTTGGTCATTTGTATATTAAATGAAATAAAATGGGAAAAATAACACAAAATTGGCCATCATCTTCATTAGTTGCTGCCGAAATCCTCCATAGCTAGGGTTTCTTCAACTTTCAAGCTTCATAGTAAGTGATTTCAAGCCCCGTTTTTAATGTTCTTTACATTTTTTGAAATCCTCGTAGCTCAGTTTACCTATTTCTACCATTATTTCGAGTTAGGGTTTATGTTTAAAAATTTACCCATGAATGATAGGCATCTATTTTGATGTTTGATGGTAGAATATGAATGTTTTAAGTTAGGAGAATGATCTTTTCTAAGCGATTTTTAGCGAAAACGAGCAAGACGGCATAATCGATAAAAATACCTATTATTCATAACTATGTGTTAGAGTGAGAATTTGATGTTGCCATAGAAGAGAAAAATGATCAGCATGTTATTAAACATAAGAATAAGGGCTGATATTAAATTTCCGAACCTTGGGGCAAAATCATAATTTTGTAAAAGTTAGGGGGCAAAAATGTAATTTTTGTATAATGTGATTTTTGGATTGAAATAAATAGTTCAGGTGTTAAATGAGCTAAATGTGTTGTTATAGATCAAGAAAGGCGTGGAATCGACCTCGAACGGGGGAAGGAAAAAGTTTTGGACTAAATTGCAAAATTCCCATATTTTGCACCGAGGTAAGTTTGTATGTAAATAATACATTAATTTCATTTACATTTTTATATTTCAGCCTACATTATGTATATTAGCTAATGTTGAAGCATAAAACGACTATTGGAAGAATGGAAATAAGTAATAGAGAGAGAAATCCCGGATGAGCATTCGGAAAGATCGAATGGAATACATGGAGCGTAGCTAGGTCACATGTATGGTGCTGAGTGACATCATGTGTACAAGAAAGCTACGAGATACTATGTGGTAGCTAGGTCACATGTGTGATACGGGATGTATCCCAATTAGACAAGAGAGCTACGGGAGAGATAAATGAAGCTAGGTCGCATGTGTGATTCCAAGTGTAGGACACCATGTGGACAAGAGAGCTACGTAATAAATTGGCTAGGTCACATGGGTGGTACTAAGTGTTCACCATGTGTACAAGAGAGCCGAATTATATGAAATATGATGGTGGAGCTGTGTGCTGAAACCATCAAGTATCGGGAATTGATCCGTATTATTCAATGGGATGGCTTTATGGTGACATTGTAATTATGGACCTATACTTGTGATGTATGAAATGTGGTGAAAATGATTTGTGATATATATATATATATACGTTAAAATGAGGTTAATACAAAGAAAGTGTGAAAGAATGAATTAGCACTAAAACTGTTGTGGGACAGTAGCAGTAACGTGATTTTGAAAAATCACCAAAAATAGTAACAATTTAATTGGAGGCTGAATGAGATGTGAAATTAAAGCTTAATAAGCCTATTTTCATATAAAAGAAACGGAGCAAGTAAAGGAATTCTATATTTTGAGATATTTATAATTGTGTGTGACTTGCTCAGAATGACTTTGTGATCCCCTGTTCCAACTTTGAAAAATCATTAAAAATTGTACAAAACAAATTAAGAAACATAGTTTATATGTATAAATTTCTTATTGAGTCTAGTTTTAAATGAAATAGGTTTCATGGTTATTTGAATTGTATACTGGGACAAATTAAATTCGTAGTGAACAGAGGTCAGATCAGTCGAGCTGTATAACAGGGGAAACTTTAACTAATAAACTGTACTAATTGGCTGAACCAAAAATTCTAGAAAAAAATTAGTAAGAATTTTTATGAGTCTAGATTCAGGGAAATTTTATGGATTTGAATTTAGAGTTTTGTAACTCGAGTTATGATTTATTTAGTGATCATGACACAGGAGGGACAGCTTGATCAAATTGGTGTGAATAGTAAAATTTAAGAATATGATATAATTGAGTTATGTTGTAAACATATTAGATTCCTTATTTGTTATTTATATACTTACTTACTAAGCTATAAGCTTACTTTCTTTTCCCTCTTTTGTCTTATAGTGTCATCCAGCTAGCACAGGAGTTAGAGATCGTTGAAGATCCGCCTGCACTATCAATACTTTTAGTATTTGAACTAAACATTTTGAATTATGGCATGTATAGTAGACTTAGTTATTTTGTTACATGTCATAATTGCCTAGGTCCAAAATATTAATTATAGTATCAAACAAATCTTTTTGTACGAAGTCTTTGAAATTGGCTTGTATTGTTAATGGCATATGTTGTAATGATTCATGATCAAATAGCACGCCATATTTTTGTCTCGGTTTTGTTTAATAGTATGTATTATAATTTGTTAATACCTCGTACCCTGTTCGGGCGACGGATACGGGTAAGGGGTGTTACACTTTAATTGACAACTTGGGTTGCATAAATTCTCTAACTTCTAACTCCAACAGTTAAAACCATGTGGATTGAATAAAATTTCTCGGATTGGCTTCCATCAAAGCCATGTTTTGTTCACCTTCTTCATCCTTCAAAGGGTCAAGATCTAAGGCTTTCTCCAATGGATCTTCTTCAAAATTGCTTTCCATAGAAACCAAGGTTTCTATCTCTTCCATAACTGAACACTCTTCTGTTGGATCAAGAAATTTCATAGCTTTAAGAATGTTAAAGGTTACTTGATCATCTTGAACTCGCATGGTGAGTTCACCTTTCAACACATCAATTAACGTTCTTCCTGTGGCTAAGAAAGGTCTCCTAAAGATGATCGGCACTTCCTTATCTGCTTTAAAATCTAAGACAATGAAATCAGTAGGAAAAATAAATTTATCTACTCTTCCCAAAACATCCTCGATCTTTCTCTTGGGATATGCTAAAGATCGATTTGCTAGCTGAAACGTCATAGTTGTAGGTCTTACTTCACCTAACCCTAGAATTTTGAAAGTAGACTTAGGCATCAAGTTGATACTCGCTCCTAAATCACACAAAGCTTTACCACTGTAAGATTCATCAATGTCACAGGGTATAGTAAAGCTTCCTGGGTCTTTTGATTTCGGTGGCAGTTTGTTCTGCAAGAACGCACTGCACTCCTTTGTCAAGGAAACAGTTTCATACTCACTCATTTGTTTCTTCTTGGACAGTATATCCTTCATAAACTTCACATAATTTGGAAATTGTTCTAAAGCTTCCACCAACAGAATATTGATATGTAACTACTTCAAAACATCCAAATTTTTTTTAATTGCACCTCCTGTTTCTGCTTGTTTTGCTACAATCTTTGCGGATATAGAGGTGATGGAACTTTCAGTTGAATCGGATAACTCTTTTGAGTAGGTAAATTTGCATCCAAAAAAGATGTTAAAGTATTTTAATTTACTAAGTTAGGATTTTCCTTGTCAGTATTTGTAGATTTTAACTCTTTTGGTGTAGGAATTTCAACAGCTGGTTGATTCTTCTCAACGGGCTTATCTTTGACATCAATCAATCGGGGTTTTAGAATTTTACCACTTCACAATGCCACTGCCTTGATATGTTCTTTACCCAAATTTCTTGGATTCTCAGTATTGCTCGGTAAGGTTCCTTGTGGTTTATTACGAAGCTCTGTAGCTGACTAATCCATTTGGTTTTCCAGATTTTTCAATGTTGCTACTTGGCTTTGAATCAAAGCGTCATTCTTTTCCATGTACGCTTTCAACAAGTTCTCCAAACTGTTTGATGCCTCAGCTTAAGGTGATTTTAGAGCTTGCTGATTAAACCCTTGAGATTGGTTGGGTCTATGATGCAATAAGTTGTTGTTCTGTTCATTTCCTTGGTTGCTACAAGAAAAATTAGGATGATTACGCCATGAAGGATTGTAGAAGTTAGACTAGGGTCCTTGTCCACTTTTATTTTGATGTTGGTTCCCCAAATAGTACACTAACTCAGGATTTGATGGACAATTCTCAAAAGAATGACCTTGCCCACAATACACACAGGAAACTACTTCAAACGGACTTGGTGGTTGAGTTGCAAAATTATTAGCACTATTAGCAGTAAATTGTTTTAACATAGAGGAAATTGATGATACTTGAGACGATAACGAAGTGAGGGTGTCAACTTCATGAACTCCAGCTACATGTCTTCCTGAAGCTGTTTGATTTGTTGGCTATTGATAGTTATTACTCTCGATCCTCTCAAGGATCTCATAAGCCTCATTATAAGACTTAGACAAAATTGCACCATTCGTAGAAGCATCTACCATCAATCTTGTATGTGCATTGAGACCATTATAGAATGTATCTAACTGGATACAATGAGGAATCCCATGATGAGGACACTTACGAAGTAACTCCTTGAATCGCTCCCAAGCCTCATACAAAGACTCATCATCCAATTGTTGAAAAGTTGTGATCTTGTTCCTCAACTTAGCGTTTTTGGTAGGCGGGAAATACTTAACCAAAAATCTCTCTGCTAATTCTTGCCATGTAGATATGGAACTTGGTGGCAATGAATTGAGCCATACTTGTGCTTGATCTTGCAACGAGTACGGAAACAACTTCAACCTCAATGCGTCTTTAGTCACACTAGCTATCTTAAATGAATCACTCACCTCAATAAACAATTGAAGGTAGAGATGTGGATCTTCCGTGGGCATACCACTAAATTGACCCATTATTTTTGGAGCATTTGAAACATCACTAGTTTCAATTCAAATTGGGTTACCTCAATACTTGGCTTTCTAATTCCTAGATTTAACTCACTGAAAAGTGGCACAGCATATTGTCTGATGCATCGATCCCTATCATCGGTAATGAGGATGGGATTTCGTACACGATCGGCTTCATTACCTAGGTCTTGATTATGACTTCCAAGGTCCATCTCGACTTTTCTTTGAGTTGTTCGTTTACATCTTCTTTGTCTAAAAGTTTGCTCAATTTCAGGGTTTACAGGGAGTAAATCGATAATCCAATCTATGCTCATAAACACCTGAAAAGAAAATCACAAAATTGAAAAGAATAAGTTAGTAACGTTAGAAATAAACCAAATTGGAAGTAAATAATTTCACAAAAAAAGACTATGGCAACAATTAACAAGCCCCAACAACGGATACTTGTAACGCGTAGGTTTGTGCAAGTGTACACAGTCGTTATCAAGTAATAAGTAAGTATCGCGTTATCGTCCCCACAGGGATTGTATTTGTGTTAAATCACTGTGTAACACCCCAAACCTGGCCTAGAAGTTTGGCTCGAGTACTTCAAACAGATCACGTGGTTGAAAATAATTTTCTGAAATTCAACATTTGAAAACCCAATCCACAGCCGAGTTGTTGCAACTTGACTCTGATACCACTAAATGTAACACCCTAAACTCGGCCTAGAAGTTTGGCTTAAATCTAGCGTGTCACATTGAAGTGTTTTTCGGAAACCATGTTTCCATTAAAAACCCTTCTTAATAATTAAAAACTTATACCCTTTTTAAACCTTGTTAGAAAACCTTAGCTGAATAACATTCTTAACAACTTTGTAAAAATCTTGGCAGTTGCGGAAGCTTAGTTTAAAACAATTGCGGATACGTGATGTTTTGAAAACAGTAGTTGCTTTGAAAAACCGTGTTCTAAAACTAGCAATTATAAGAACAATAAATAAAATTCCAAATTAGAAATCCAGAAAATTACAACAGATTTACTACAACTCACATAAAGACATTTAAAAGCAATAATCAAAACTCTAACTTAAACAGTGTGTGTAGCTCCTTCCGAGCCCCTCGCAGCTCTGATCCGTCTAAAGTGAAATTACCCAAAGGTTAATAAATGGGGTGAGTTTACAAAAACTCGATGTGAAATCCCTACTATATAAAAGGAACAATCGGTCATATAAAAGAATTAAAAGTCCGGCTGACCCTACTTACGATTTAGATCAATTGGGCGTAGCCCATTATAACAGATACATGCAGACGGGCCTTAGCCCATTACGAATAAGAAACATTATCGAAACTAGAATCAAAATGAGAATCGAATCGAAATCGGTGACGAATCGTAACCGTAATCGAAATCGAGTTAGGTGACGAATCGAGAATCGATGTCGTAATGAATCGAATCGAATGTAAATGCAATCCCAACCCAATCCATCCGTATACACCCCCGTACCAGCCTTACACTATTTGGGGAGACTACTCAACCCACCCAACCGCTACACACCACAGAAATTGCAGCGAGGCTGCCAGATATTGTGACGAAGTCACCAGATACAGATATTGTGGCTAGGCCACCAGAACAGATATATATATATATGTGGCGAAGCCACTAGATTACAGTGAGGCTTCCAGATATTGTGACGAAGTCACCAGAATAGATATATGTGGCGAGGCCACCAGATTGCAGCGAGACTGCCAAAACGATTCTTCCATCAATATAAACCCATGTCCCATGCAACAGAAATAATACGGCATGGCATACAACATACAGAATCAGAATATCATGCCCATATTTGAATCAAACAATCACAGTCAAGTTATTCATATCACCAGCATATATTCACAATCAAATCTGTCAACCGCACAGTCCAAGTTAGTCACTTGCCCATAAGGGCAAAACATTCATTTATCACCCTATGGGCAAAATGATAATTTTACCCCACAAGGGTATCTTGGTAATTCTACCCTACAAGGGTATTCCAGTAATTTTACAAACCAAGGGTATTTTGGTAATTTTTCAAATCAGGGTATTTTGGTAATTTTACAAACTAGGGGTATTTTGGTAATTTTGTAAATTGAGGGTAAAACGGTAATTCTATAAATTGGGGGTACTTTGGTAATTTTACAAGTTGAGAGTATTTCAGTAATTTGGTAAACTAAGTATTCTAAACAAGGATAACAATACGAATGGGCCTAAAGCCCTTTCTCGGCCCAAATGGGCCTACAAGCTCATGTGGCCCTTTTAGCCCAATTCTAGCCTCAGATATGAGATTCACCTAGCCTAATCCAGTATTTACTACACAATCAAACAACTTATCCAATTGGGCCCACATGGCCCCTTTAAGCCTATCACGACCCGAAGTAGCCATCCTACAGCCAGAGTAGTGAGAAATACACACCTGATAGGAGACTGGATCCGCGCTCCGAGCACCCTTAGTCGACGCCCAACCCAAACGAGTACGCCATAAAGCGAAAAGGATCAGCCAAGAAAGGTATGCCTACTCTCCTTATGGTTTGCTCTATTTAAAGCCAGCTCTCCATCTACTCTTATGTTAACTTCCCGATGTCGGATCCCTCCATCACCAGAGTTTAAAACCAACACCAACTCTTGCCGTCCCAACATAGCAAAATAATCAACCTTTGCGTGCCAAGGGATTTGAACCAAGGTCCTCTCACATGCCAACTCACGCCACCACCACTAGGCCATCAACTTATTTGTGTCATAAATCCAACACATTAAACTTTAAAGTGCACCTACTTGCTTCTAGATTTATTCAAAAGAAAAACCAAAATATATTGCAAGAGCCAAGACTTGAACCTTAGACCCCTTGCTTCCTCTATCGTGTCACTTCCTTGTCCCCTAAGTGGCGCCACCTTGCCACTACACCACACTCCTTTTTGTGTCATCTTTTCTCCAACACTATTCTTAAGGCCTACCTACTATACCCAGGGTTTGATTCACCTTAAACCAAAATTTTTGCTAGAGTCCAAGTTTGAACCCAAGACTTCTCCAACACTTCTCAGCACACTTAACCACTAAAACAGGCCTTCATTAATGAAATTTACATGCATAACAAAATATTATAAGCTGCCTTCAACTGCTTCCATGCTCAAGGCCCAAAACTTCTAGGCCCAAATTCAGGGTGTTACAACTCTACCTCCCTTAAAGAAATTTCGTCCTCGAAATTTTCATCTAACAGGGTAGTCGTGTAACATCTACCCCACTACGCTACCGCTGCGCACTCTGATCCTACTATCACTATCACACTTCAACTAGAACTTGAAACATCTCTTACATACAACACTTATTCACTGAAGCAGACATATATTTATCACACATATATACAATTTCTATATCCAAACATCACATCCACATAAAATAAATACAAAATTTAAATTCAGACCAGTATCTAAGGAATCTATAGTATTTCAATTTCTAAACAGACAAAAGTCTTCAGAAGACTTACGGATTCGGCGCCGAAGACTCGGTGTGCCACACTTTTTAAGAGAAATACTTCAAACAATCCCCAACAACGGTGCCAAATACTTGTAACGCGTAGGTTTGTGCAAGTGTACACAGTCGTTATCAAGTAATAAGTAAGTATCGAGTTATCGTCTCCACAGGGATTGTATTTGTGTTAAATCACTATGTAACACCCCAAACCCGGCCTAGAATTTTGGCTCGAGTACTTCAAACAGACCACGTGGTTGAAAATAATTTTCTAAAATTCAACCTTTGAAAACCCAAGCCACAGTCAAGTTGTTGCAACTTGGCTCTGATACCACTAAATGTAACACCCCAAACCTGGCCTAGAAGTTTGGCTCGAATCTGGTGTGTCACATTGAAGTGTTTTTCGAAAACCATGTTTCTATTAAAAACCCTTCTTAATAATTAAAAACTTATACCCTTTTTAAACCTTGTTAGAAAACCTTAGTTTGAATAACATTCTTAACAACTTTGTAAAAATCTTGGCGATTCTGGGAGCTTAGTTTAAAACAATTGCGAGATACGTGATGTTTTGAAAACAATGAGTTGCTTTGGAAAACTGTGTTCTAAAACTAGCAATTATAAGAACAATAAATAAAATTCCAAATTAGAAATCCAGAAAATTACAACGACTTTACTACAACTCACATAAAGACATTTAAAAGCAATAATCAAAATCAGAACTTAAATAGTGTGTGTAGCTCCTCTCAGAGCCCTCGCACTCCGATCCGTCTAAAGTGGAAATTACCCGAAAGGTTAATAAACGGGGTGAGTTTACGAAAACTCGAGTGTGAAATCGCCTACTATATAAAAGGAATCAATCATATAAAAGAATTAAAAGTCCGGCTGACCCTACTTACGCTTTCAGATCAATTGGGCTTTAGCCCATTATAACAGACGATGCAGACGGGCCTTAGCCCATACTGAATAATAAGAAACATTATCGAACTAGAATCAAAATGAGAATCGAAATCGAGAATCATGTGACGTAATCGGAACCAGAGTTAGGTGATAGAATCGAGAATCGATGTCGTGTAACGTAATCGAAATCGAAATGTGAATGCAATCCCAACCCAATCCATCCGTATAAACCCCGCATCAAACCTTACACCATGTGGAGAGACTACTCGACCCCACAAACCGCTACACACCACGAAAAATTGCGGCGAGGCGCGGATATTGTGGCGATGTCACCAGATCTGAATATTGTGGCTAGGCCACGAAGCAGATATATATATATGTGTGAAGCCACGGATTGCAAAGCGAGGTGCGGATATTATGACGAAGTCACGAGCAGATATATGTGGCGAGGCCACGGATTGCAGCGAGGTCGCGTAACGCTTCCTCCATCAAGATAAACCCATGTCCCATGCAATGAAATAATATGTCATGGCATACAACATACGTAATCGAAATATCATGCCTATATTTGAATCAAACAATCACGATCAAGTCATTCATATCACGGCATATATTCACAATCAAATCCGTCAACCGCACAGTCCAAGTCAGTCACTTGCCCATAAGGGCAAAATAGTCATTTATCACCCTAGGGGCAAAATGGTAATTATACCCCACAAGGGTATCTCGGTAATTCTACCCTACAGGGGTATTTCAGTAATTTTACAAACCAGGGGTATTTTGGTAATTTTTCAAACCAGGGGTATTTTGGTAATTTTACAAATTAAGGGTATTTTGGTAATTTTGTAAATCGAGGGTAGGACAGTAATTCTGTAAATTGGGAGTACTTTGGTAATTTTACAAGTTGAGAGTATTTCAGTAATTTGTTAAACTAAGTATTCTAAACAAGAGTAACAATACGAATGGGCCTAAAGCCGTTTCTCGGCCCAAATGGGCCCACACGCTCGTGTGGCCCTTTTAGCCCAGTTCTAGCCTCAGATATGAGACTCACCTAGCCTAATCCAATATTTACTACACAATCAAACAACTTATCCAATTGGGTCCACATGGCCCCTTTCGGCCCATCGCGACCCGAAGTAGCCATCCTACAGCCAGAGTAGTGAGAAATACACACCTGATAGGAGACTGGATCCGCGCTCCGAGCACTCTTAGTCGACGTCCAACCCAAACGAGCACGCCATAAAGTGAAAGGGATCATCCAAGAAAGGTATGCCTACTCTCCTCATGTTTTGCTCTATTTAAAGCCAGCTCTCCATCTACTCTTATGTTAGCTTCCCGATGTGGGATCCCTCCATCACCAGAGTTTAAAACCAACACCAACTCTTTCCGTCCCAACATAGCAAAATAATCAACCTTTGCGTGCCAAGGGATTCGAACCAAAGTCCTCTCACATGCCAACTCACGCCACCACCACTAGGCCATCACTCATTTGTGTCATAAATCCAACACATTCAACTTTAAAGCGCACCTACTTGCTTCTAGATTTATTTAAAAGAAAAACCAAAATATATTGCAAGAGCCAATAATTAAACCTTGGACCCTTTGCTTCCTCTATGGCGTCACTTTCTTGTCCCCTAAGTGGCGCCACCTTGCCACTACACCACACTTTTTTTGTGTCATCTTTTCTCCAACACTATTCTTAAGGCCTACCTACTACACCCAGGGTTTGATTCACCTTAAACCAAAATTTTTGCTAGAGTCCACGTTTGAACCCAAGACTTCTCCAACACTTCTCAGCCCACTTAACCACTAAAACAAGCCTTCATTAACGAAATTTACATGCACAACAAAATATTATAAGCTGCCTTCAACTGCTCCCATGCTCAAGGCCCAAAATTTCTAGGCCAAAATTTAGGGTGTTACACACTGAATTGTAAAATTATATTAACAACTTGGTGAATAAAAACACAATATGATTGAGAAGTGATGATTAAAATTAAATATATTAAAACTAAATGCAATGATCCCAATGCAAATTATCCTAAATTTGCAAAATATATGAATGAAATAGATTTTAGCAAAATTAAACACTATTTGCAACAATTATAACATAAATAAACTAGGAAAATTACTTTAATTAAACTTAATTTATTATCAACATGCTTAATAAAATTCAGAAAAACATTCCATGGGAAATCAGTCTTTCATGAGTTTGGAAACCATATTAGGTCCTTTCGGAATCCTTTACTTAGTAAATATGCATTTTACTGATCTTTATTTACTAAGGGTTTCTTAGCATTTGTGCGAGGTAACAGGGACGTGTTAGGTTTGAAACAGTTTAAGCACACAAATCTAACAACTATGCAGATAACAGAGCTTGGTTGGAGTTGTTATGCAACCTATAATTTAATCGAGTTAGGATCTAAATTGAGAATGCACATTTCAATTATGTGTCCACTAGCCATCGTCTGGTTAGGATCGCTTAGCCAATTTAGGTGCATTTCAATCACGTATGAACGAAATACAAACTTGATTTTAATTGAAAACATGATTGATTGAGGCACAAACATTATAAGCATGGATCAAATAAATATTATTTAATCAAAGCAATTATCCTAGCTTAAATAAAATTAAGCTAACATTGTTGTAACAAGAACAAAGAACACATAGCAAACATTTTCAAATTAAATCAAAGAAAAGAAAGATTAAACCCAAATCAAAGTGGCTGTCACCCAAGATTCTGACCGACGAGGCTCCTTCGCTTTGCTCCTTTGCTGATAGCTCTCCAAGGTGGCCAACCAAGGGCTCTTTAAGAGGCTTAATTGATAAAATCTCTATGAAAAGATGATGCTATGCATGGGGAATAGAAAATGCTAAAGAGAATTGAGAGAAAAGAGAGCATGATGAAGGGTGAGGGATGAGGAATGATTAGGAATGGTGAAATGAAGTCTTATTTATAGGTGAAGAGCAGAGAGTAGTTTTCTAAAAATAGAGAGGTTTAGTCTCTTTAAGATTCTTCAATGAGTGGCCAGCCATGATTAGTGGATTTTGAATTTGATTGATTTTTAAGTAATTTAAATGCCATAACAACTCAGGACTGAGACTCGGTCAAATGTAAATATTTGGGCAAATCTCTAATTTCTTCAACATTACAAGGACCTTGTGTAATTAAACCAAAAAGTGGTTTATGTGGACACCATGTGTAGCCAAAATTGGGTTGATTTGGTCTTCAATTTGGATGGTTTTTGTAATCCAACAAAGCTATTAGACCTGTCCAAATTAAATCAATAAATTATAGGACCAAAGAATAAAATAAATAACTAATTAAAACCCAAATTATTAATGAAATATTTTAAAATGAATTATTAAATATAATTTTATATTTTATTATTTAATTTAATCACGCAAAATAAGCCATTTTATGCATGAAAACTATATAATAAAGCATAAAATCACATTTTAATAATTTCTATGTCCTAATTTCATCTTTTCACATATTTTATTAATTTATTAAACAATTACTTAGTTTTAACAACGAATTTAAGTAAAAAGGTGATAAATTGGATAGGAAAAATCCTATATATTTTTCAGTTTATAGGTCCCCAAACATCACTATGAATTAATGAAAAAGGTTTTGAAGCTTTATATTTTTGAGGTGGGAAGAATGACCGATGATATTTAGCCAATTCATAAAATTCACAGTGATATGAAGGACTTTTATTTTTAAATAAATCAGGTAACAAATTTCTTAAATAGTAAAAATTAGAATGTCAACTCAGGACCTTGTTAAAACTAGAAGAAAAATTTAAACATAAAGTAATTGTTGGTTGCCTTAGATGGTCATCGCCAAGAAAGTAAATTCCACCAGATTCTTTAACATTGTCAATCATCCTCCCCGAGACTATGTCCTGAAATTTACACAGAGAGGAGTCAAATATAACTTGACAATTCGAGGACTAGGATAATTTACTGACCGATATGAGATTACAAGTTAGATTTGGCACATGTAAAACATCATATAAAACCAAGGAAGGCGAAATTTTAACAGTGCCTTTCCCGGCTATTGCTAAAAACGACCCATTTGCTAATTTAATTTTTTTATTTCCTGCACAAGGTGTGTAAGTTGAAAAACGAAAATGACTACTAGTCATGTGATCACTAGCTCCAGAATCAACGATCCACGTGTTTGTTTTACAAGGCTTGGCACTGAAAAAAATAGAAAAATCAGTATCTGATTGGGCAAAGGAGGAAGAAGGATTATTGGATGAGTTAGGAGCATAAGAATTCATCTGAAATTGTGGTGATTGAAAAAACTTGTGTAGATGCTCTAGTTGTTCCTTAGTGAATGGAGACCCTTCTAGAGAACTTTGGCCCTCATAATTTTCATTAGTTGTTTCAACGGTAAAACTTTCTTCCTCTGTGTGATTGCTGGATCTCTTGTCTCCAGTGAAGGTTGTTTTAACCATGATGCTACTAGAGATAACCTAGCTTTGATACCATGAAAGTTTTCAAGAGAGCATTTAATAAAACTGTTCTATCTTTTATTAACTAAACAACTGAATATAAATAGAGAAAAGAGTCATAAGCTAATTGGGAAAATAATTCCCTTATTCTAATAAATTACTAAAAGATAAGAAAAATAATTCCCTTATTCTATCTAGTAAACTACTAAAACATAAAATAAAATATTCCTAGAATATCTTAAATGATTTATTCTAAGATTTATCTACCTAGATAAGATTTATCTACCTAGATAAGATTTATCTACCTAAATAACTTTAAAATATATCTCAAAATATATGGGTTTCACATATTTCAACACATGAATTGTCATTTGAGATGTCTAAGGGCATATTGATTGTATGTGAATATACTATATGTTTAAAGCTTGATTTTGCTTGTTTTCGATGCCTTAATATGGCTTGTTTATATGCACGATGTTGATGTAGGTTGATGCCAAATTGGGTGAGAAATATGGCTTGTAAAATGGCCTATTTTTGTCCACACGGGCAGAGACACTGATATGTGTCTTACCCGCATGTAACACACGACTAGGTGACACGTCTATGTGTCCCTTACAGTTTTCAAAGCATTGCAAGTCAGGCTATTACACAACGTAGCACAGGGCATGGCACACAGGCATGTGAGGTTACTTTGAAGGGTACACGGCCTGCTACACTGGCGTGTGGCTTGGCCGTGTGACCAAGTCAGAGAGTTACACAGGCATGGACACGGGCTGGGACACGACTGTGTGTCCTTATTTTGAATGGCCACACGGCCTGAGACACGGTTGTGTCTCTTAACCATGTGACTCTTGCAGCTTTGAAAATTTTCATTATTTTTCGAAAAATTCTTTGAGTTTTCAATTTAGTCTCGACTTGTTTCTAATGCATATTTAGGGCCTCGAGGGTTCGTATAAGGGACAGCATATATATGATTTTGTTTGGTTTTATTATGAATATTGATATGATATGAAATGTTTGAAATTTCTATCTGTTTGATCTGTAAACTCCGATAGTGCTCTATAACCCTGTTTTGGCGATGGATATAGGTTAAGGGTGTTACAGTTCACAAGATTCAATAATTCACACTAAATCCCTCATGAACTGAAAGTTTCTTAATTTGATACCTCTACTTACTACAGAATTTAATTCAAAATAATTATTTTAATCAATGTCTTCCCTACAATCAAGACCAAACTTTAATTTAACGACTTCGGGTGTGATAAAGAAACACCAAAATATGAGCAAGAAATTAAACCTTAAACTATGGAGAAGAAAAATAAATCGTAAAAGATGAAGAAAACAATCCTAAAAAGCTAAAAATGTGAAGTGTCTCCTTTGTCTTAGCCAATTTGGCTTATTTTAACAGAGTTCACGTACAAAAATATAAACGAAATTTCCCATATACATCTAATTTTGGTTAGGGGACATGTTGGACAAGTATTGCCCTTATGGTCATTTTTTATCTCCCTCGACAATGATATTGTGATACCCAGAGCCCAATATCGGGGTATCAGCATCAGTCTTGAAATGGGGGTCCTTGGGAGACTTGGATATCGTAATACCTTATGGTCGGTATCGCTACCACTATTGGTGGCTCGAGCTTCCTTATCTAAACACTGTCAGGTGTGTCATGACTTTCATGCTTTGATATCACAACACCTCTATTTTCGGTTATGTTCTTCCTCCATTTAGTCCACTGTGGGCTTAATGCATGATCCACCAACCTCATTAGATGCCTTGAATTCCAATTGTTCATCTCTGGTCTCAAAATAACATAAAATGCACACTAATACATGCACAAATAGGGTGAAATTTGTTAAATTCCTTTCACTGAAGCTGTCAATTTTCAAATTTAGGAAATCAAAAGACTTGAGATAACTTTTTGGATAGGATAAAGGAATTTTAAGGTTGATATGTCTTCATGGGTTTGATGACCTATCTCTTACCTTTGAAACGCACTCTGAATCACTCGATTTAGATTTTGTGAGCTCAAGTTATGACCATTTTAATAAAGATTGCGTGAGTAGAATTTTTGGGTGTGACTATGACGGGAATTATGAGTTTCAAGCTTTTAATTCGAGTTTAAATCATATTGAGTTTGGGTTTAGGCTTAATTTTTATTATATATGAGCCCAATATTGTATTTAACAGCTCTTATTATTTTATTATTCTGAATTTTTAATAATTATTAAGCATGTTAAATTATTTACGAGTTTGATGTCAACAAGAAAGTTTAGTTTCAAACTACTTCTTATTTAGATTAATTAGAGTTCTAGTATACTTAAGTGGTTTAGTTAGATTTTTTTAGCTAGCCTATATATAGGCCTTTGCATTGTACACAAATCAATTCATTATTATTCAACTTCTCATTTGAATTAATAAATTCTCTTTGAGTTTTTCCTTTCAAGAATTTCTCGAGTTTCTTTTAAAAGAGTTTTAACATTGTTTTCAGATTGTGGGGATCATATTCAAACTTTTTCTTGCCAAGGTTTCTATCTTGGAGGGGAAATTAGAGCCGCTTGAAGGAGGTTGTTGATCTTCGTGTTTCCAAGGCTTCTTAGAACTGCAACATATCATGTTCTATATTTTCCATCTATCTTCTTTATTTTCTTCTTTATTGTTCCAATCTTTGATTTATTATTCTATTGATTTATCTTAGTTATTTATTTTAATTTGTTTTGTTTGAATTGGGTTTGATTTTGTTTCAGGTTGTGTCAAAATCCAAGTTTCTTACCGAACGTCTAGAGCCCTAAGTCAAATCTGCGACTTGAACAAACTTTATGATCTGCTTCCGCATTCATTCACCTTATTCCATATCACACACTAATCACTTATTTGTGCAAAGAACTAAACCTAATTAAAAACATAGCAAATCATATAAATTGCTCGGAAACAAGTTCTTTAAGAGTACTAGGGAGCCTAATTTGACATATCAAATTACGACAGATCAATACTCCAAAACTAGTAGTGTTAACCCCATAACTTTTGGCCTTTTTGCACACAGGGCATCCTTCTTATGAAACTACTAAAAAGGGTTGTCTCGACTAAACACACCATTTGCTATCTCTACGAAAGAGTAAGTGATAAGTGCATTGAAGACAAATATTAGTTAAGATCATAATTGTTACAATATTACTACACAATGGAATCTCTATTCCTAAAAGACTCTATAACAAATGAAGGATCCATGCCCTCCACAGCCACAAGAGTCATTGCCTCAAGGTCCTTATAATTTTCAATGTCTATGGATCATCCTCCATCTCATTGGGAAGATTTTCAATAAGAACACTTGTTAGTACTTGGAGAATCTCCTAACATTGGGCAATACCTATTACAATGTTGTGTAGCATAGAAAGAGCCATATTTTATTTTCTAAAAGCTTGAGAGGAAGTAGGATCAGCAACCCTACACTTTGGTAAGGTTATAGCTTTCAATCATTGCTTGGAAGCTTTTCTCTTGTAGAATTCTTCAAGATCTTCCATCGTGCTTCTAATCATTCGGCTGATCTCATCTATGGCTTATTGTGGCCAACGACATGTCACTAATTATAGTGATAGTTTAGATACGTATCGACATTTAAGGAGTTTGTTTTCTCAATATTTTAGTATTTATTATTGCATTTTTGGTATTTAGTAGTTTAGTATTAAATATTAATAAAATAAGTGTTTTTACACAATTTTGAGCGTTAGTGACCTATTAGGCCGACACAAGCCATAGGTAGTTTTCATTTGTGTAATTGAGTGTGCATGATGCTTAATTTAGGGCCCAATTAATGTAGAATTAAGGGACGAGTGATGCACAAGCTTCCAGAGCTGCGAAAGCATGACAAGGAATTCCAACCCACAATTTCATTGACGTGTCGCGCCATAGCTTGTGTATGGTGTGACATAAGGTCGACGTAGAGCCTAAGTATTTCAAGGCTATTTTTGTCTGCACAATCAACTTTACACAAAGACCTAGGATGTGCTGAAGACTTAATTTGGGCTACCAACACCTTTATAAATAAAACCTTAGGGGTTTGATGTCACTAAGTCATCTTAGATGAATCTAAAAACCCTCTTAGTTGATGAGTAGGATTTAGGTTTAGTTTTTTTTTTCTAAAATTCTTTGTTATTTTCTCTCGAAATCGATTTCGATCCAAGATTTCTTATATCTAATTGAAGTTATTCATTTATTTTCCTTTGCAAACAATGATTTTCACTATTCTAATCGAGAGATTTCATACTCCATTCTTTCATCTACATCAACAAGATTATTCTACATGTCTTTTCTCTTTTGGTTTATTCGTGTTATTTACATGTTTATTTCAATTGAGATTGAGATTTTGAAAAACACGAGTAACTAATTCCCTCAGAGGAGATTAATGAGTGGATGAAGGAGTGATTAATGAATGATTAGAGGTTTGTCAATTGGATTACTTAGTATGAATTATGTGTTTTTAAACCCTAGGCTTGACAACCTTTAGAAGTAATTAAAGGTTAAACAAGATTAGGAGATAAGTTTGCCGAGTAAATCGTAATTTATCCTGGTTAAAAAAGTGAGGTTAGAAGATAAGAAGGTATCAACTAATTAATTAATTAGTTAGAGGTTGAGAGGTAATAATTGGTTAGTTAATAGCTAATCCACCTTAAAACCTAAATCCAAAGTTAATTACAACCACTGAAATAAGTTAATCTTCCAGATTAGAATAATTGATTTAATCGTTTGTATTTTAATTTTTTTATTTATTTTAGTATATAGTTTTTTATATTCATCTCTTTTATGATTTATCATAATATAGAATTTAATTATTACTATTTGGACTTATTATTGTAAAGAGATTTTCAATAGATTTAATTCATCCCCCTTTGGGTACGATCCTTAAAATATTTCCTTGTGTTCTTTTGTAACACATTACTATATTACAATTTTACCCGTATACTTGCGGACATCGCTCATTTAATTTGATATATATTTGGTGTAGTATTTTCCAGTTAAAAATTTGCACGTTTGGTGGTGGTTAGCCAACCATCAGATTGTGTAGGCCATGCCGAGGTATCCGACCTATCTTTAAAGTTATTAGCATTGAATGGAGCCATGTCATTTGGGTTCCTCCTCTCTAGGTAAAGTACCTAGATGAGGTCTAACTTTAGTAAATTAGCAAGGTGAATCATAATCACAATCATATTGGCCCTTAGTGAGGTCATCCTTTTATCTGGGCACCCCATTCAATTTTCCATTTTCAAGTTCCTTCCATGCCATAGTGTAGGAAAAAAATGCCCATTTTTTTCCTTTGCATAGATGAATCAACCTTTATTTTGGTGCAATTTATTAGGCTTATTAGAAATTGGGGAGCCCATGTAACACCCCTTACCCATATCCGATGCCGGGACAGGGTTCGAGGCATTATCGGACTTAATCGTTCACAAGCATGCAAAAACTGGGCTGCAAAATTTCATTCGTATCAAAACTTTTCATACACATGCATAATGTCCCATACACGGGCCTATGAAGCCGTAAACATGCATTGAAAGTAGTTAGGGACTAAATTAAGAACCTTAGAAAGTTTTGGGAAAACTTAGAAAATTTTCCATGACACAAGGTCACACGCCTGTGTGGACACAGGGGCACACCCGTGTGCCCTCGACACGCCTGTGTCCTCAGACTGTGTAACTCTCTGACTATGATGTCAGCGAATAATTTGAACCACACGGCCAAGCCACACGCCTGTGTGCTAAGGCCACATTCCCCACATAGTTGAGACACACGGCCGTGTCTCAGCCCGTGTGGCCAACACTTAGGCTATTTTCCAAGCCTTTTTGTTGGCTTAATATTTCACAAACTTAACCACTTTAAAGACACATATCATAGCATCATTTTAATGATTTAGCATGCCTCCCTAAGGCACATTTTTAACAACCAACCATAACATGTTATCCAATAATTAATCTCTACTTATTCAACGAATGTCCATGTTTAATCATTATCAACTTAATGCCAAATTACACATTTATTCCATAGCCATGACCACCCCGAATGGTCCTAAGGCATTCTCATGCACATATGTTATACTATTCATTCATAGTAAACAATTATAATCACATCGTAAGGCATTAATAAATAGTAGGGATAATTAGGCTTATAAGCCAAAACATTATAAGCCACATCCCATGGCTATATACAATGAATAAACATAATCCAATACATTTGGCTACTCATGATAACATCTAACATAAAAACTAAGTCTTTATACATGCCACTCACTTGTAAAAGCTTAACAAATATATAAGTAGACACTTCCAAAATGATGACTTGATAGTGTGATGCTACCTCTGACGATTTCCAACCTTGAGCCAACCTGACAACACTAAAGAAATGGAGAGGAGGGAGTAGGCTTAAAGCTTAGTAAGTCCATATGAAAATAATAAGAAATATGCCAACATGCTTCTCAAGGTATTACAACCATAATTACAATTTTACTTATATTTTGGTCATGCTATTTTCACGAGTCATAGTTACCAAATTATTTATATCTAGAGCTACGGAACTCCAAATTAAGATCTGCTAATTTTACCTGAAACTAGACTCACATATCTCATTACCAAAATTTTTTTAGAATTTTTGGTTTAGCCAATAAGTACAGTTTATTCTTTAAAGTTACTCTTTTTCTTTGTCTAATAGTTCTGACCCCTCTTCACTAAAAATCAATTATATCCTCATGCAGGATTCAAATGATGTTCCTGTTTGTTTCTTTTGAAGATAGACTCATTAAAGAATCTAAAAATTTAAATTATAACCCATAATTATTTTCATACAATTTTTAATGATTTTCTCAATTTAGAACAAGGGATTTTAAAATCATTCTGACACTGTTTCACACAAATTCAAATTTGTCATAATATGAAATTCTTTTGCTTACACCATTTCCTGTATGAGAAACTAGACTTGATTCACTTTAATTCCATGTTTTATTCAATCTCTAGCCCTATTTCCACTATTTTTGGTGTATTTTCTAAGTTGGACTACTGCAGTTGTCCCAAAACTATTTACTGTAAAATAATGGTAACTAAGCTTATAACACCTTCACAAATCATTTTAAACATCATGGTGAAAATTCATATTGATACATCATAAGAAGAGAACCATAATCACAAGGTTATCAATATTTTTATTCTCATAGGCATAGCTTACTTATTTGTATCCTTACCAAAGTTGCATCTTTTCATGATCATAATAGCATTTGAGTTTCGAGTACATACCTGTACCTTTTCGACATGCTCACAACATTTCATAGTTTGTTCATAATACATAAATGGAAATAAGCACAACTTACTCATCATTATCAAATATAATTCATATATCATATATCACATCTCATACGTTTCAAGTAGGTACCTATACCATTCACAACATGGTCATAACCTTTCTCATTTAGCTTAAACTATAAACCTCTCTATTGAACAGTTCGGAATACTAAAGAATATTTGATAAACCCCAAACATAGGATAGGATGCCGATGCCATGTCCTAGACATGGTCTTACACTGGCTCATACATCAAGTCGATGCCATGTCCCAGACATGGTCTTACACTGACTATTGCGATCAAGGCCAACGTCATGTCCCACACATGGTCTTACACTGGCTCTCACATATCCATGCCGATGCCATGTCCCAGACATAGTCTTATACTAACACATCTCATAGCTGATGCCATATCCCAGACATGGTCTTACACTAGCTCTCGTCTCAATACCGATGCCATGTCCCAGATGTGGTCTTACATTGGCTCTCATAATGTGGCTGATGCATGTCCCAGACATGTCTTACACTAGCACACATATCACCCAAATGTCATGGCATGAATATCCAATCTATTCCTAAGGTTCAACTGGGAGTTTCTACTATATCAATTCCCATCATGCATACTCATTTTCACAATAAGAAAATTTATGCTATATCAACTCAATCACACATAATAATGATGTAGTTCATTATTTACGCCCAACTTACTCATTTCAATGACATATCATATTCCATCAAATTTCCAATGTATTCAATCATCACCCAAATGTTATTAACATTTGGCATCACTTTTTCATATACAATAGCATCAACATATAATTCAATACAATGATAGCAAGATAGATTTCAATTATATTAACAATAACATGGATATCATGCTTATTTAATTACACGAACTTACCTCGAATGCAATTTCGGCTAATTACTCCATTTTAGTCCATAACCTCGTACTTTTTGATTTAAGCCTGAATCTCAGTTTTATTGATCTATAATGCTAAAATTCACTACTTTAATCATCATATTAACCAAAACATTCCATAATTTATACTTTGAAAAAATGACCATTTTGCCCCTAAACTTTTACAAAAATTACGATTTTACCCCTAGGCTCTTAAATCGATTTTTATCGAATTTCCTCATTAATGAAGCCTACCCAAATTTATTTTAAGCTTATAGCAGCCCACAATTTCATTCATTTCACAGATTTATCACATTTTTATCAACCTTTACAAAAAGGTTCATTTAGGTGTTTTTCATGGAAATCCTTTCACAAAAGTTGTTTATTACACAACCATGACTTATTTTCTTCCATAAAAATTCAGCAAAAAACATTCACATGGAAAAGCCGTAGACTTTCAACCATTTTGCAAAATAATGCCCCCATTAGCTAGATTAAGCTACAAGGGTTCCAAAAATACAAAAATCATCAAAAATGACCATCGAAATCACTTACTTGCAAGAGAACTAAGTGGCTGAAAATTTGAGCTTCAAAACCCCCATGTTTGCTGCCATTTTCAGTGGAAGAAGAAGAAGAAATGAAAAAGATGACAACTTTTTCTTATTTTATTTTATTACAAAAAAGTCACCTAATGTCCACCAAATTTGACTTTTCAACTTTCTTGTCCCCTGTGGCCGACCATCACTCCCCAAATGGCCTATTTTCACTTTAAAGACCTCCAATTTTGGTTTTCTAGCTATTTAACATATTTGGGTAGTAAAACAAAACTTTTGCCCTATGACAGCCCTAATTTGACCCTAGTCGAAATGTGGTTTCGGGACCACAAAACCGAGTCATAAAATTTATTTAAAATTAAATTTGCATATCCCTATGTGTGATGGTGCATGTGTGAAAAATTTGAGGTTTTAATTTAGTCTTATGAATGTGAATTTCACTTGAAAGGACTTAGTTGAGAACTTAGAAAAATATGATAGGTAAATATGTAAGGACCAAATAATTTTAAAGTAGGAAAGTTTGGGTTTGCATGTCAAAATGCCAAATTTGTACTAAGTGGCCGGCCAAGTAATGATGTTCCTCCACTAAGTTTATATTAATTATAATTTTATATTGGTAAGTGATTAAAATATTCAAAAAAAAGATGAATAAAAGAAGAAATGGAAGAAGAGTGTTCATCTTCTCCTTCTCCTTGCCAAAACCGAAACAAAAAGGAAAGAAATAGGAAATTTACACTAAGGCAATTCGGCAACCCTTTTTACTAGTTGGAGGTAAGTTTTGAAATGTTGTTTAAACTTCTTTTTATATATGTTAAGCTAATTGTTAAATGCATTTTGGCAATGTCAAGAAAATCAAACTTTTATGGTGATTTGGACATTAAGCCGTATATCAAAAGGTTAGGAGTAGAGGTTGTTTTCATGTTGTATTGAATAAGTAGAGGTTATTATAAGGTTGAATTTGTTGAATTATTAGTTGGGTAATACTTGGTGCATTCGGCCATATGGGGTTTGATGGAATGTTCATTTTATTTGTTATTTCTTTTTATGAGAAATGGGTCAATGTTAAAGCCGAATGAGTCATGATGGATAGGAGAGTGCAAAATTCATGTTATATGGTAAATTGAGTAGTTGACCGAAACATGGAAGAAGAAATAAGATTTATATTTTTTTTATGTTTTGGGAGTGAAAGGCATAATGAAAACATAGTAAGTTTAAGTGCATATTTTAGTTTAAGTGTTAAGTAGAATTTGGTTAAAATAGCTTGATATATGTGTGTTTGCCGATTTTTAAATCAAGATAGCTTGAGTGACTTAATTTATGTATTTGAAATTTGTTTGAGTAATTACAATGGGCATTAAGATGTTGAACTCATGAAATTAGAAGTATATGAGCTTGATAGATTTTAAGTGAATACTAATCAAAAATAAACTTAGCTAATAAAATATGGAAATGTGAGTTGCCGAAATTGATCTTGTAATGTATCGAATTATTGGAATAGATGAAAAGTATGTTTGCATATGCATTAAGTTTAAAGGTTAAATTTTAAATTATGTATGGGCAAATACCGAATCTCTGTGTGTGTGTCTATGAGGAAGAAGTATAAATTGGGGCTATGATGATTGAGTTATTTTATTGCTTAGCTGGAGTTGAAGTTCAATATCAAAGGGAGCCAAGTTCGGCCAAAGGGAAAGCGAAAGCGGTGGAGTAGCTGATCGGAGTTGTTCATCCGATTAAAAAGGTAAGTCCTTAGGTAATTTAAGTTATAGTTAATACTGAACATAGAGGACACAAAATAAGTTAGATAAGAAATCATAGTATGTATGAGTTCTTAGAAATCGAATGTGAAATTATTGATCATTTATGATAATGTGATGGTTAAAGATAAGAAAATTACAGCACTATGTATGCGAGGTTATGCGGCACTATGTGTGCGAGAAAACATGGCACTATGTGTGCGAATAAGTAAGAGCACTATGCGTGTGGACTTTCAAATCGAGCACTAAGTGTGCAATGTCGATTATGGAGTACTACTTGTTTCAAATGAGAATGCAATTAAACATTAAATTGGAGATTTGAATGATGAATGGAGTGGTGTGGTTTATGCATTAAATAAAATTTAGGCTTGTATATTATTTATTTATAAATATGTCAATGGTCTGGACATGACATTTGCCATGGTATTTTAATTGTGAATATTTGGAGTAGGAGTACATAGTGAATTCGGGTAAGTATGTACCAAATGCATAAGGTACGTTTGTGACTTAATATTTCTTTGTGATATCATGGTTGAATTCGAATAGTATTGAGTTAATTATTTACTTTGTAGATAATTGGATTATTATTATATTATTGAAATTCCTTAGGACTTACTGAGTTAATAACTCACTCAGTGTGTTTATTGCTTTGGTATAGATCATCTTGTCAAGGAAACCTTGGAACCATCACGAAGTCATCGCAACTTTTGACAACCTTTCGGTACTTTTGTTTTAAAACTTTAGTAGACATTATGGCATGTATAAGATAATATTTTGGGAGGTTTGCTATCTTGATAGAATTGTATATAAAGCCATGCGAATATGGCTAAATTTCTATGTATGGATTTGAAAATGTTTTGGTTATAAATCTCAAAATGTTAATCAACTTGACTTAGAACTTCATATTTGTGATATGATTGAAATATATGTTATGTATGTGTATTCGATCAAGAGGGGAAAAATCACTAAATTAATAGCAAGGTTTAAATTGGGTGATGTCATGCATTAAGTTCAAGGCTTCACACTTTAATAAAATTTTTTTCATGTACTTCAAGTGTTCTATTCAAGAGTTGAGCAGGTTATGTTATATGAATCTACTCTAGTAATAGACACGGATATTTGGGTGTTACATGCCCTTTATGCGATTTAGTCCTTTTTCGCAATTAAGCTCACAAACGCTAAAATTAATTCACCAAAATTATCATGCACCCATATAATCATGCTATAACACATAAAATAATATTAAAATAATTTATTGACCTCGAATTTGTGGCTCCAAAACCACTGTTTCGACTAGGCCCAAAATCGGGCTGTTACAGCCCATATTCTTCAACTGTTGGAAATAATATAGCCCTAATTAGCCCAATTTGTGAGAAAATTAGAGGAAGTACAAGTTGTAAAAGCTATTCAGATGAGGCTCTTCCCCCTTCTTGTGGGAATGTAGGAAGAATGACGCCAAGTGGAACCATGAACCCCCCAACCAATTGCCTTAGGGCCATACCGAAAGAATGGAGCACCTCTACGAACCACGAGTGTAGGGGCAAATGGAAACCTAATTAAAAATATATATACAAATGAAGAAAAATATGCTTCCCAATTTAAAAAAATAGCTCAATTGATAAACACCATCCCTAACCAGGACCTAACCATGAACTTACCTATTCTAGGGATCTCTAATTCCCCTAAATTGAAAATTTTGCAACATATCCTCTATGGTACTTGTGCAAAGAAATTTGATCACTGGTAGTAAGGAAATTGATAAACCATAATATATACATATTTTTACCCCATGCTTGGCATATTTATGGATGATTTTTCCTTGGTTTCATTGAATTCGATGCTCCTAATCCTTTAAATTCATGTTTTATACTTAGGCAAGCATTGGAAGGCGAAAAGAGCAAGAAATGGGCCAAAAAAAGACAAATTGGGCCTAATTCAGCGTTTCACATGGCATAGGAACTTCCACACGGGTGATCCACATGCCTGTGTGTGACACACGAGTAGACCACATGCTCGTGTGTCATGGCTGTGTTGACACTAAACCAAGTCAGAATTGCACACGGTCTGAGCACCTTCATACGGGCGTGGCATATGGCCGTGTCCCTATCGAGCCCAAGTTTAATTCTACTTGAAAAAGGCTAATTTTAGGGGTTTTGAGGCATTCTAAAGTCTATATAAACACCCTAAAAGAGGAAAAAAAAAAGGGAGACGCAGAGTAGAGGGTAGGAAATACTCAAAGACAGCCATTAGAATCAACTCGGAAGCAGGATCTACTTCAAGACTGAAGATTTCCATCCAATTTCCTAGAAGTTCTTTGGGTTTCTCTATGTTTTGTTGTTTTCCAAATCTTGAGATGTTTTTCATTATTATTATGAACTAAACTCCCTAAATACCTAAGGGAGATGAAACCTAAGACAAATCTTATTACTATTTGAATTATATAATAAATACTTGTTCTTATTCTTAATTGTGGATTTAACCCTTACTTTAATATTCCAGGATATTAATTTAGGTTTTTGATGTGCTTATTCAGTGGAGGAAAAGTCCCTGTTTAAGATTAGATCATTCATAATTAAGCGGAGTTGCATGCAATCCTAGAGATAGGACGACATAAATCTGTCGGATTAGAGTCAAATCTAATAAGGGAATCCAAAAATCAAGTTAATACGGCAATAGGGGTTTTAATTTAAAAGAGATTTCGATTAATCAACCTAGAGTCAGTTGTTTTTAGTCTCGAAAGGAATATTAACATAAATCAGGGATTTCTACGGATTAAGTCAAGTGAGTAAATCGTCTAATTCAGAAGTAATAAGTGAAGTCTAGGTGGATTCTTCCTTGGGTATTGTCTTCTCCACCAGTTTTCCAAAAGTATTTTCCAACTTTAATCTCTGTCGTAATCTTAGTTAATTAGATAATTATTTTTAGATAAAACATTCTCTAAAATTTTAGGCTAGATAATAAAAAGATAGTAATTACTAGTACTTTTAGTCCTCATGGATACGATATTTCCGATCTCACCAAAACTATACTACTGTTTGACAGGTGCGCTTACCTTAGTCAAATTTTTAGTTAGTTTAGCGACCATCAAGTTTTTGGCGCCGTTGCCGGGGACTAAGATATTAGGAACGCTTAATTTTTATTACTTTAGCCATTTTTTTATTTTTATTTAATTTTGTTTTTATTACTAAATTTTCTTTTATTTACTTCAGACAGGTTTTTATAGTTTATGACTAAAAGAAACCTGTCAAGACTTCTACTTTTTGACAATGAGATTGAAAGCACATCTCACAGAAATCGAAGAGAAATAAGGCGAAGCCTACAATACATAGAGGAAGGGCAAGAGGATGATATTCATACCACAACCGAGGAGATGGCTGATAATCAGAATAATCCGTTACCTCCTGTGGTTGCTGCAAATCCAGTAGATTAGAATCCTGCTCCTTGCATTATGTATGATTATGCTAAACCTACTTTAACAGGAATTGAATCGAGTATAGTTAGGCCTGCTGTTGCTGCAAATAATTTTGAACTGAAACCTAACACGATTCACATGATACAACAGTTTGTTCAGTTTGATGGTTTGCAGGACGAGGATCCAAACACTCATTTAGCAAATTTTTTGGAATTTTGCGACACCTTTAAGATCAATAACGTTTCTGACGATGCCATTCCCCTTTGATTATTTCCATTCTCATTGAGGAATAAGGCTAAACAGTAGTTGAACTCGTTATCGCGAGGGTTAATCACCACTTGGGAACAAATGACCAAAAAATTTTTACTTAAATATTTTTCGCCGGCTAAAACGGCTAAATTGAGGAATGATATCTCTTCTTTTGTGCATATGGATTTAGAAACACTTTATGATACATTGGAGAGATACAAGGATTTATTGAGAAGGTGTTCTCACCATGGGTTACCTTTATGGCTATAGTTTCAAAATTTTCACAACAGTTTGAACCCTTCAACTAGGCAAATGATCGATGCAGCTGTCGGTGATACCCTAAATAACAAAACACCTGAGGAGGCTTATGAGTTCATTGAAGAGATGTCATTGAATAATTATCAGTGGCAAGTTATGAGGACAAAGCCGACAAAAGCAGCTGGTGTTTTCAACCTCGACGCGGTCACTATCTATCTAACCAGGTAGAACTTTTAAATAAAAAGATTGATGGTTTGTATGGTTCTACTCAGGTACATCTAGTGATGAGGTGTGATTCAAATGGAGGAGTGCACAACACAGATTACCCATCCTTCAGCCCTGGCACTGAGGAGGAACAAGTCCACTATATGGGTAATAATTCTAGACCTCAAAATAACCCATATAGTAACACTTATAATGCAGGTTGGAGGAACCATCCCAATTTCTCGTGGGGTGGTCAAGGAAATCAAAGGCCACAACCCCTTCCAGGCTTTCAACAACCACCTTATCAGCAGGAGAAGAAGCCAAATCTTGAGGAGATGTTGACGAAGTTTATTTTGGTGTTAGAAACTCGTTTCCAAAACACCAAGACAACTCTTAAAAATCAACAAGCGTCAATTCAAGGGCTCGAGAATCAAATAGGCCAGTTGGCAAAGATAATTTCTGAACGACCATAAGGTAGCTTGCTGAGTAACACTAAAACTAACCCAAGGGAGCAGCTTCATGCGATTACTGTTCGAAATAAAGAAGGGTTAGCTGAACTCGAAGCTGAACCGAGGCAAGAAACTATGGTAAACAATGGTAAGGTTGAGGTAAGCCAAAATAAACAGAATTCTGTCATTAAAGATTATGCACCACGTGTTCCATATCCAAATGCGACAAGGAAAGACCACACAAGCGAACAATTCGGTAAATTCCTTAAATTATTAAAAAAATTACATATTAACTTACTGTTTATTGAAGCTCATTCGCAGATGCCAAACGCGGTGAAATTTTTAAAGGAGCTTTTAGCAAATAAGCGGAAGTTGGATGATGCGTCGCACGTCAATTGAACGTACTTTGCTCAGCCATTCTACAGAATAGGCTACCCAACAAGTTGAAGGATCCAGGGAATTTTTTGATTCCTTGCTTAATTGGTAGTTTAACTGTTAATACTGCGTTGGCTGATTTAGGGGCGAACATTAACGTCATGCCCTATAAAATGTTTAAACAACTAGGTCTTGGGAAACCTAAACAAACTAGGATGAGCATTCAATTGGCAGATAAAACAATTAGATTTCCTAGGGGTATTATTGAAGACGTGCTCGTCAAAATTGATAAATTTATATTCCTAGTTGACTTTATTGTTCTAGACATAGATGAGGATAGTGCCGTTCCTCTAATTTTAGAAAGACCCTTTTTAGCAACTGCTAGAACTATCATAGATGTTGGCACAGGTGAACTCAAACTCCAAGTAGGAGAGGATACAATCACACTCCAAGCTCGTGATTCTGTTAAGACAGTAAGTCATGAAGATAATAACATAAAACCTATTAATGAGACTAATCATGTGGTTCAACCCTCCTTGCAGGAAACACTCCAAAAAAGCATAAACGAGCCACGTTCTAGTACTAATAATGGAATTATCCATGACAAACGAACATTACAAATCGAGGAACTAGATGAATGGTGAATAACAGTTAAGGAGAAACCGAAGATACACGATGAACCAAATTAGTGTCATGATGAAATTAAAGGTAAACCGAATCAACTGAAGGTTGAAGACAAAGTATTGCTAGGTGAAAAGGATCCCCGAATTGCTACTTTAGAACTTAATACAAACGGATTGACTCCTTTCACGGTACTGAATGTTTTTCCATAAGGTAAAGTCGAGGTAAATCATTCTCAATTCAGCACTTTTAAGGTAAATATTACTCGATTTAGACTTTATGTGGATAATAGAATCGATAGTGAGAAAAGAGGAGTCTTGACTTCGTGATCCATCGTAACCATGCGAATGAGAGGTAAATCGAGCTTAGACTTTAAATAAGCACTTCTCGGGAGGCAACCCGAGCACTAACACCACTAACTAGTTTATTTTAGCTATTTTTAGTGTTTTCTATGCAGGAACAGTGACCCACATGGCCTGGACACACGGGCGTGTCCTTGGCTGTGTGGAAACAAGGCTAAAAATCCTCAATTGTCGAGCCACACGGCCTACGATAGAACCACACGGGTGTGCGACACGACCGTGTGAAAATTGGAGCTAAATTTTTAATTTTCAAACAAGTTAGAGAGTTACACGGGCAAGGCACATGGCCGTGTGTTTGGACACATAGGCGTGGGAGAAGCGAACAACATCATACACGGCCGTGCCATACGGCCTGGACACACGGGCTGTCCTAGGCCATGTGACGAATGGTCATTAAATTTTCACGACAAACACGGGCTAAACTAGAGCCACACGGGCGTGTGACATGGTCGTGTGGCCCAACACGGGGCCTTAACACGACCGTGCCCTTTATTTTAAACCCCCAACCCTAACACTTTCTTCTTCTTCCTCTCAAAATTTCCCCCCCAAACCCTAGCCGCCGCAGCCCCCTCCCCTACCGTCCGACCACCCATAGCTCTCCCTTCTTCTTTTCTTTTCTTTTCTCCATTCCTCCATCTCTTCCTTCCATTTTCTTTTCCTCTTCAACTCCTCATCACACCCACCTCCACCACCACCACAGAGTCACCACCCCACTGCTGTCACTTTGATAGATATATCCGAGTGACTTACTCACTTTGAGCAACAGTGCTTTAAGCGGTTCAACAGCATCGATGCCACACTTCGACATATTTTCCACCACTTCCACATCTCTCCTTTAGCACCGTCGACCCACGAGGCATCCGATGATGAGGACCTTTGAGTCCCTTTATTTTATTATTATTATTATTATTATTATTTTCATTTCAATTCTATTTTGTCTTTTATTTATTTTTGAAGACTTATGTTTTATATTTTGAACTATGTTTATCTTTATAATTATTATCAAGTGATCCCTTAATTCTCTTCCACAGTGGTGTTTATTTTCTTATTAGTAACTCAGAATCATGCCTTTCATTCGGCTTTCTCTACAATTCTTACTTTCGCTCTTCCAAGGATTTCATCCAAAAATTCAGGGCAGTTTCGCTACTCTCCCTCTCTTTTGATATTATGCTTATATTGCTATTATCTATTTTTTTACATTGAGAACAATGCACATCTTAAGTGTGGGGAGGTTATTTATGTTATTATCAGAGAATCCCTGAATTTTTATCTTGTTCTCAAATAATTTTCTCATATTATTATTCGAGTGAATTCTGATTAATTTATGATTTGGATTGATATGTTTTGAATTAAATCATAGGTAACTGTGCATTGATTGTTTAAACTTTAAGACATTAGAGAATCAAGCATGATAATTTGACTTTTGAGAATTAAAATTGTTAGGTTGTTTCCCTGAATTAAGGTATTATCCTAAAGTTTTGAATTTACAGGATCGACATCAAATACCCATAATTTTCATGAGATTTTAAGCCTTTTAGAGCATATATCTTTCTTGTTCACTGATTTTATTGGTTATGAGTGTGTCAACATTGATTTGTTATTCTAGAACTTGCTTCGATTATGCATGTCAAGACCACACCTTTGATTTGATATACTAAAATGATAAAGGTACTTAGGTTTTAACCCATTTACCCCATAAAAAGCCTACCCACATAATTGACCCCTAGTAAACCCCTTTGAGCCTTAACTATTATTTCTTGATTTTCCCTTTAATATTAACCCACAACTTAACCCTTTTTGATTCGTTAAGAATTTCTCCTTTTTTATTGACTCCTTTTTATCGAGATTTGATTTAATTAGTTACCTAACTATGTTCGTTCATTCCAGTTGCTGAATTATTTCTTATTATGCACTTTCCATTATTGTACTTGTTCTTATTCTAAAAAAAAAGTATATTTATATTCATTCAATTACATATTGTTCTAAAGAGCTTAGATAAGTTAAAGTCATTATATTGAGAGAAAAGCTCACTTCATTAGTTTTGGTTAGTTTTAATTTTGGCACTTGTTTGTAATTCAGTGATTAACTTTATTTTTCTAAGTTTGGTAATTTATTAAATTAATCTCGATTCTAACCCTCTTTTTCAGCCTTTATCCACACCTTTAACCCAAGCCCCATTACCACCCAGTTAAAGACCTTTTGATTTGTGTATCATCTCATTTATAGTGGTGGAGATTTGATTTTCATGCAAGCCTATGGCAATAACTTTTCATGTTTGACTATTGAGCACTTAATTATTGAACCTTAAACACTTTGAGTGATTTGAGTGTATCTTTAGTGAGGATGTCAACCTTGTCAATTTGGAATTAAAGATGATTACTTAGATAAAGGGGGATACTTATGATTTTATGATTGAAATGCTCAATATTGGATTGTTTGAAACTTTAATGTTCTTTTACTTAAGCTCTTAACGTATGATTACTTATGGATTATTTTGAACATCATTGATGAGAATTATAAGTTAAGAAGAATTTATTTTAATTGTGAGTTGAGGATTTTGCTTGAGTACAAGGAAATGCTTAAGTGTGGGGATATTTGATAAACCATAATATATACATATTTTTACCCTATGCTTGGCATATTTATGGATAATTTTTCCTTGGTTTCATTGAATTCGATGCTCTTAATCCTTTAAATTCATGTTTAATACTTAGGCAAGCATTGGAAGGTGAAAAGAGCAAGAAACGGGCCAAAAACGGACAAATTGGGCCTAATTCAGCATTTCACACGGCCTAGGTACTTCCAACGGTGATCCACACACTCGTGTGTGACACACGGGTAGACCACACGCCCGTGTGTCATGGCCGTGTCGACACTAAACCAAGTCAGAATTGCACACGGCCTGAGTACCTTCACACGGGCGTGGCACACGGCCGTGTCCTTGTCGAGCCCAAGTCTAATTCTACTCGGAAAAGGCTAATTTTAAGGGTTTTGAGGCATTCTAGAGTCTATATAAACACCCTAGAAGAGGAAAAAAAAAGGGAGATGCAGAGTAGAAGGCAAGAAATACTTAAGGACAGCCATCGGAATCAACTTGGAAGCAGGATGTACTTCAAGACTGAAGATTTCCATCCAATTTCCTAGAAGTTCTTTGGGTTTCTTTATGTTTTGTTGTTTTCCTAATCTTGAGATGTTTTCCACTATTATTATGAACTAAACTCCCTAAATACCTAAGGGAGATGAAACCTAAGACGAATCTTATTACTATTTCAATTATATGATAAATACTTGTTCTTATTCTTAATTGTGAATTTAACCCTTGCTTTAATATTTCAGGATATTAATTCAGGTTTTTTATGTGCTTATTCAGTGGAGGAAAAGTCTATGTTTAAGATTAGATCATTCATAATTAAGCGGAGTTGCATGCAATCCTAGAGATAGGATAACATAAATCTGCTGGATTAGAGTCAAATCTAATAAGGGAATCCATAGATCGAATTAATGCGACAATAGGGGTTTTAATTAGAAAGAGATTTCGATTAATCAACCTAGAGTCAGTTGTTTTTAGTCTCGAAAGGGATATTAACATAAATCAGAGATTTCTACGAATTAAGTCAAGTGAATAAATCGTCTAATTCAGAAGTAATAAGTGAAGTCTAGGTGGATTCTTCCTTGGGTATTGTCTTCTCCATCGATTTTCCAAAAGTATTTTACAACTGTAATCTCTGTCGCAATCTTAGTTAATTAGATAATTAGTTTTAGATAAAACTTTCTCTAAATTTTTAGGCTAGATAATAAAAAGATAGTAATTACTAGTACTTTTAGTCCTCATGTATACGATATTTTCGGTCTCACCAAAACTATACTATTGTTCGATAGGTGCGCTTGCCTTAGTCGAATTTTTAGTTAGTTTAGCGACCATCAGAAATATTCTTGGATTTTCTATTTTCCCTAATCAATTTTTTAATGAATATGCCATTACCAATTATGAATTAAGATAAATAAGAAAACAAACATACAAGCAAAAGATAGAAAACTTCCTAGAGGTAAGAAATCACAAAAGGCAACAAGGCAGCAAGAAAAAGGCTTACTAAGGAAGAAGGAAACAATTTCAAGAACTCTAAAAGAAGATAAAAGGAGCACCGAAAGAAAGAAACCCGAAGAACTAAGAGAGGTTACTCAAAAATCGTAGAAGTGAATCCGTTTTCAAAAGCCTTAAGGCCATTATTTATAGTGAAAGGTTTAAGTTTTGAAATGGCAACAAAGTGAAGAAAGAGGTATTCTCAAGCCAAGTAACCATTGGCTAATGAAGCAATGCCATGTAAAAAACGAACAATCATATTATTTAAAGATATCGTTCTGAGTCTCAAAATAGTTGTGGAGTAACCATGAACTCCATTATGGCTAGTCCAAACGGCAAAGACCTCACAGTCGCCTAGAAAAATGACACCCCATCACCCCAAAAATTACGATATTAGAGAAACTCTCTTTATAATATTCTCTTTGACCAGGGGCAACTATTATACCCTCACAATTGAACACCCTTTCGCCATGGATAAACCTATCAATGGACCAGGCAACTCCCTCAGCCCAACATGGGTTGGACTTGGATATTATTTTTTAGTCTTGAATTGAGCTGAAAATATTTAAAAAAATATTTTTAAATTTAAATGTAATTATAAAAAAATATAAAAAATAATATAAACATATATTTGCAAAATTTTATTAATTTTAAACATTAAAAACATGCTTTTTGGGCAGGGTGGGCCAACCCCAAAAACGAGCCTGGACTTGAAATTATTTTTGGAACAAGACACGATCCAACCTAGCTTGACCCATGGACAACTCTAGTTATGGAGAGAGGATTATAACAACACCATCAAGGACAACCATGACATCAAATCTAATTTCATTAATGCTTACAACTTTCCAAGTTCACTAAAGAGACAATAATGATATGGGAGACCTATTACAAACCCTTGTTTTCCTATAAATACCCCTTTTCTAAGATCATGGGAGGACACGAACAAAGAGAGAACAAGACACTCACACAAGCCATCACTATGCCAAATCTCAATTCCTAAGTCTCCATACTAACAAACAGTGTGAACCACCCTCATAGACTATCTCAACACATTCTCTAACTCAATTATTTATTATAACAATTTTGAAATAAGCGTGTAAGCAATAACATGATTTCGCGACGTAATCTTCAATACATGAAAGGAAATCCACCCGTGTGATAGTCACAAAGTTCCAACTTTTAGAACGTAATTGTTTCAATCAATGTCATTTAGAGCCCAGCCAATCTCCAAATAAAGCCACAAAGCAAATATCTTAGCTCAACCGACTTTAGGAGGCAAAAATTCTAAACCACAAAAGCAGAAGAATAATGATAATAAATCTCATCATATGCAAATCTTAGGGCCCGGATGCACTTCTTTTATCAAATGTCTCTCCAACTTCATGGAAGTCTTTTTCCAAACACATGTTGTGCATCTTCATCATTATTAAAGGCCCCTCCCTAATCAATGGGGTAGCACATCAACAATTCTTTCTTCTATTCCAAACAGCCATACCATTCATTTATAGGACAGATCTTTTCTTGAAAACAACGTACTATGCATGAGTCAAATTATTAGAATCCCCAAAAAGCTTATGTCTGACATTCGTTCATGAATCGCTTTCCATTGGTTTCCTCTTGAATCTGGTTTGGCATTACTTATCTAGTTTTTTGCATCAGGACATGAAGCAGCATTGTGAAACATGTAGGAGTAATTAGTATTCATGATTGGCAGCATAGGTGCTTAAGTAGTGGGCAGACTGAAGTTTAGATGTATATATCTCAGATGATATTTACGATATTTAGTTAGATATTTCACCCCTGATTTTTATCAGTATTCTTTCATGATTGGCAGCATTATATTTTGTGAATGAACAGATTTATAACCAAAAGGGAACCGGCATTTGAGATATTTATCTATATTATTGTTGTATATAATAATATATATTATCTAAAGTATTTTAAATAAAATTTCTACAATCTATCTATAATACATAAATATAATATATATAATATAAAAGCACGAGGTTGAAATTTTTTTTAAAATGATGAGAATATCTTTTTTTTTATTATATTACTAATTTCATATTTAAAATTAAAAATGTTGAACTAAAATAAAAGTTGTAATAATTAAACATTTACAAATAATTATAACTTAATAAAAGTTGTGATAATTAAACATTTAAAAATAATTATAATTTAATTTACAATTATTAGTTAAAATTTGTGATAATTTTAAAATATAGTTATTACTTGAATAGAACTCTAAAATATAATTATAATTATAATAATTATAATATTATAATTGTAATCACAATTACAATTATTAATTAAAAAATTATTATTTATTAGATATATAAACACTGATTTATAAAAAATTGTGTAGTGGCAATAATGTCCTTTATTTTTCATCATTTTACTAAACTGACATTTAAAAATAATTATAATATTTAATTTAGAATTATTTGTTAAAAATGTTGATGTAAAATAGAAGTTGTCATAATTATACATCTAAAAATAATTATAATTTTAAAAAAAATGTGATAATTATTGATCTGCCATTAAATTTAGTAGTCATTTTGGTATATTTCTACATTTAAGGAGCTTGTTTTTATCCAGTTTAGTATTAATTATTGCATTTTCAGTAGTTAGTAGTTATGTAGTAAAAGTTAATAAAATAAGTCTTTTTAACACATTTTTGAGTGTTAGTGACCTATTAGGTTGACACGGGGCTTAGGTAGTTCTAATATGTTAATGTGAGTGTGTAGGATTTTGAATTTAAGGCCCAATGGAAGTAGGAACTTGGGACAAGTATGGCCCAAGCTTCCCGAGCAGCTAAAGTACGACACAGACTCAAGAGTCCATAATTTTAGTGTCGTGTCGTGCCACAATGTTTATGGCGCGACATAGGACCAACGTGGAGCCCAAGCTTTTTAGGGATATTTTTGTCCGCACAATCAACCTTATACGAGGACCTAGGACGTGTTAAAGACTTAATTCGGGTTGCTAACACTTCTATAAATAAGACCTTAGGGGTTTGATGTAACTAATTCGTCTTATATGCCTCCAAAAACCCCTCGTAGTTTAGGAGTAGGATTTAGATTTAGTTTTCTTTTATTTTCTTAAACGCTTTGTTCTTTTCTCTTGAAATCAATTTCGATCCAATATTTCTTTTATTTAATCAAAGTTATTCAGTTTACTTTCCTTTTCAAGTGACGAGATTCGTTTTCCCAATTGAGACATTCATTATTCCTCTCTTAATCGATACAAACCAAGATTGTTCTAAATCTCTTTTGTCTTTTAGTTTATTCGTGTTATTTACATGTTTATATAAATTACGTTTGAGATTATGAATACAATGAGTAGCTAATTCCATTAGGGGAGATTAATGAGCAGATAGAGGAGTGATTAACGGAGTGTAACACCCCTAACCAGTATATGTCGCCTGGATAAGGTTACGGAGCATTACCAAAAATTACAGATCAGACAAACATATTTTCCATAATTATATAGCATTCATATCAGAAATTAATCAAAATCATGCATGTAGTCCCCTATATAAACCCTCGAGGCTCAAAACATACATTAAAAACGAGTTGGGACTAAATTGAGATCTCAAAAAAAAAATCGAAAGATCATAGAATTTTTCCTTGGTGCAGGAGTCACACGCCCGTGTGGCTCACATGGCTAGGGACACGCTCATGTCCCCAGGCCGTGTAATTCTCTGTTTTGAAATTTTAAAGGTGCAGGGGACGCACGGCCAAGCCATAGCCCATGTGTTAGGCTGTGTGTCACACACAGCTGAGACACACGCCCGTGTCTCTACCCATGTGGATGAAAATAGGCTATTTTTCAAGCCATATTTCTCACCCAATTTGCTTTTCACTTATACCAACACTTAAGCATATGTATAGGCTATTCCAAGACAATTAACCACGTACAACCAATGTACCCGTAGGTATCTCAGATGACAATTTATTTTCATATCAATCTTAAACTAATATTTGCCTAGATACCAAGTTCACATTTATGCATATTATATCAAATATGCTAACTAAATTGAACCATCAATATGCCAATATGATTTTTATCAACCATTTCAAACACATACCATATCAATTTCAAACACATACCATGTTATGGTCTTTTACACATAAACACCAAAACATATTCTGTAACGCCCTGATTTCGGGATTTTTCGGGTTTGTGATTTTTTTAGTAAATTTTGAAATTTTCATGTTCTAAATATTGGAAGTATGTTTAAATGTGTTAGTGGATCTCTGGAAGGCCCAAGCTTAAGTTAAAACCCTGTAATTTTTGATTAACTTTAAATCCATAAGAAAAAGGGGTTCTGGTTAATTGGGCTTTTTAGTGTTAACTGGGAAAAATAACACATAAGGAAGCTTGTGGTAAGTTGGCATGTGACGCCACTTGGGAGCTTTAGAGGTGGTGTGTGGATGATTAAGGAGAACTAAGGTTCGAGTCACAAGGTAAGCAAATTATTTGGTATTAATTTTTATGAACAGAAAAGGGAGGTAATGGAACTAAAGTAAAAGTCTGTCAGGAGGAGTTTGAGTTGCTCAGGAGATTGAGTAAGGAGGGGATAAGGGAGAGGATTTAGGAGTTGATTAGGAAGAGCAGTGTTGGCCGAATGGTGGACTCTTGAGGAGCAAGAGTTGGTCGGCCAAGGGGTTCTTTAGGGGGTAAATTTCGGCCAGGTTAGTGCCAAATATAAATTCGGCATTAGGGTTAGTTGTGCCATTTTTCTAACCGTATTTCATCTTCTTTGCTTTTCTCTTCTTTTCATCTACATTCTTTTCTTTTCTTCTCATTGCCTACCGAATCTCTTTACCCTACTACTGATCTTCATCTTCTATCAGTAGTTTTAAGCCTAAAACTGATTACATCAAAAAGTCAAAATCCCGAAAGCCTGATTTCTTTTTGTGCTGATTTCTTCTAAGGCAAAACCCTCTTGTCTTTTCCCTTTTCCCTGAACGATTCTCTAGTTCTTTAAACCCCAAGTTCCTATCGACAAGACCACAGTAAAACCCTACTATTCCATCTTTTCTTCACTATTGCAAAAAAGCCGAAAACGCATAGCCATAGGGGCTTATAGCCGAAACTTCAGATCTTCTGGATTTGAGTTTTACCATCGTTTAGATGATAAATATACATTAGATCTATGTAGAAATCAAAGAGAAATAAGTGGTAAGTCATCACTTCAGATTTAGTCTTATTTTACATGTTGGAAAAAGCCGAAGTCCCTAAAATCTAGGGAGGCTGTCGATTTGGGCATAGGGCCTTAAGGGTCTTTAACTGATGATTTCTTTTGGTGATTAGTGTCTTCTTGAGTATTGGATCGAAGGCTTGGCTCGTTGGAGCAATCAGATTTGGATCTAGTCATCGGTTTTCGGCAAAAAAGGTAAGATTTTAAAGGCTTTTAAGGGCATGGTTCGAATAGGGGTAAGTGAATATTGAGTTTAGTGTTGTGGTTTGCAATCTAAGAATTGTGGCAAACTATTTTAGGACATCGTAAGGGATCTCAGTAGCAGTCGTCACGAAATAGGTGTGTATCGAACTCCCTTTCATAGTTCAATTCGACAAAAGCCGAAATGTCGAAATTCTGGCACTTCGTGGGCTTGTGAGTGTGTGAGTGCTCACAAGACGTCTAGAAATCATTAGATATGGAAGCACAGAGTGGTAAGTTAGTCGTGTGTGAAATTTTGTGCACATCGGTAATTGGGCCTCGTTAGGCTTAAACTGGGCCAAATGGGCTTACGGGTCCATACGGGTAAGATAATAAAAAAATCAGCAATAAATATGTTTTATTAGACTGTGAAATTAAAATTTTTTTAAACCGATAGAATTACTGAAATACATTTATGAGTGAAAATGTTTACAGATTTACCCCTAAGAGCAAAATTACTGATATACCCCTAGGGTTAGGGTTGACCAGAATGCATGATTTGGTCATATCAAGCATCGCATACCATGTTATTGTTATTATCTGTTGCATGGGACTGGGATATTGATGAAGGAAGTATTGAAAGTGGCTTGTCCACGTACTGGAGGCTTTGCCTCAATTTACTGATATTTGAGTAGCCATGCTGCAACGGTGGAGTGTAAGGCTGGGTGGGTTGAGATATTCCCTACATGGAGTGTAGGGCTGGTACGGGTGGAGTGTAGCGGTTGGTTATAAGCTTGGTTGGGCTTGCATACACGCATATATTATATCTGTTATGTTCTGGAATTGGGCCTATGGGCTACACTGTTATCTAAAAAGGGGTTAAGGCCTAGTTTACTGTATTCTGAAAAGGGCTTCAGACCGATACTCACTGTTAACTGATTGAGGCTTAGGCCCAATGGGCTCGAGCTGACTTGGGCTTTGGATAGGTTTCCGTACACACTGAGTTTTCCAAACTCACCCCTCTCTTTTCCATCCTTGCAGGTGAGCCCTAGTTGGAGGACTTGGAGCTGGGCGGGATTCGGAGTGGCCACATGATTAAATTCTGGTTTTTGCTTTTAAACAAGTTCGCGTTTTACTTTTGATTACTTTATTTTGCTTAAAGTTGTAATAAGGCCGCTCTTTTAATTATTTTTATTTTGGATTATTAAACTGGTTAGCACTAGGGCGCGTTTTATAAAAGTTACTTATTTTCAAAATATCATGATAACCAAACAAAGCTTCCGCAATGTGATTGTTTTAAAAAAGGAAATAAATATTTTAAATAGACTTAAGCTAAAGTTGATGTTCGTGGACAAGTAAACATGCTTTAAGTGTGGCAATGGATGTGGGCATGTCTAGGATTGGATCTGGGAAGAGCTTGGTACTTAAGCGGTCCAATAGACTCACCTCCTCTTTTCTGGTTTCCTACCTGGTGTACACCTTCAATTCATTTAAGCCTAAAACAGAAATATTATTTAAACCCTAAGAGAGATTTTTAGATAAAACGTAACTTCTTTAGTAACAGTTCTATGTGGCACACTGAATTCGGCCGTAACGTCTGGGCCAGGTTTGGGGTGTTACATTTAGTGGTATCAGAGCCAAGTTTCAACAACTCGGCTGTGGATCGGGTCTAAAAAGGTTTTCGAAACTTTAAGCCCAAAGAGGGAAATCTTGGAAAAATTTGACTTTTGAAAATAAATTTTTCGTTTAAAGGAGATAATCTCCTAACTTGGTTTCTTTAAATCAAATGTTTAAGGGATGGATTCTAAAAAGGCCTAAATCTTTTAAGTTTGTCTGAAAATTGATAAGGTGGCACACTGAATCCCCGGCACCAAGTCTGTAAGTATCTTTCTGCTTTCTATATATACTAAACTGTACTAAACACTGTAGCTAGTACTGAGCCATAGATACGTTACTATAGATAAGGTAGTAAAATTGAGACTGTAGGGTAAACTAAGTTCTAGGAAGCTGAAACAGTAGTTAAACTGCGGTTGCGCGAGAATAACTCTGAAACTTTATCTGTTCATAAGACATTCTATAATAAATAGTGGAAACAGTAAACTAACAGCATAAAATTCGTAATCAGATAAATAGATATCAGTATGAGAGCTGCTCGGGGAAGAGGCCGTGGTCGAGGCCGAGGTAGTACTCAAGCTAGATCTGCATCTTCTGAGCACATACCAGTTGGCGAGGCACGACCACCACCGGTGGATGAAAATGGGCCGTATGATCAGACCGCAGGGGATGACGCTTTGTCCCAGGCCATGTTGAGAGTTTTGGAAAGGGTGGCCGGAGCTAATGTCGGGCCCATGAATAGGGGGTCCATTTCTGAGCCACTCCGGGACAAGGGAGAGGAGGTTTTTAGGGGCGTTTTTAGAGTAGCATCAAATGTGGCTGAGTACTGGATAGAAGCCACGGAGCGAATTATAGATGATCCGGGTGCTCGAAGAGAGCGTAAGTTAAAAGGGCGGTGTCGTTCTTTGCGGGATTTGAGGCGTATCGCGGGTAGATCATCGTGAGAGGGTACCCCAACTGAGAGGGTAACATGGGAGCTGTTTAAGCAGTCTTTTAAAGTGAAATATGTCAAAGCTAGCTATGTGCATTGGCGAAGAAAGGAATTCCTGAACCTGACTCAGGGTAGTAAGACCGTTGCTGAATATGAGGCAGAGTTTCTACGATTGAGCCGGTACGCTAGTGGCATCGTCTCCACCGAATATGAGCGCAGTGTTTATTTTGAGGATGGCCTCAGAGATGAGCTAAGGGTGCTCATAGCTCCGCAGAGAGAGCGCGATTTTGCTGCACTGGTAGAGAAGGCTAAGATAGCCAAGGAGGTGAAGCAAGCCGAACGGAAGAACCTCGATAGGGATCGAAACTAGTTCAGGAGGGATACTGGACCAGCTGGTGCTGCAAATCGAAACGTTAAAAGAGCTAGAATGGAGGAACCAATTCGAACAGTTCCGGTAAACATAGTTAGACCACAAGCTTGTGGAGATTGTGGTAGAATGCATCTGAGGGAATGTTAGAAGTGTTTTGGGGCTTGTCTTCATTGTGGGTCAAAGGAACATAGGATCAAGGATTGTCTTAGGAGGCCAGCTTAGGCCCAAGTGGCTGAACAAGGGGCGGGGCAACCTGTGCAGCTAGCGCGAGGTGGACCGCCGCCGCCGAGAGGTCGTGGACAAGGTCGCGGTGGCAATGGCCGTGGACGTGGGGCACCTGGAAGGGGTAATGTAAATGCTGAGGCTCATCAGCCAGCGTTGGTATATGCTACTCGTCGCCGTGAGGAGGGTGATGCACTTGATGTCATAACTGGTACATTTTTGATCTCTGGTGTACCTTATACTGTTCTAACTGATGTGGGGTCAACTCATTCGTATATTGCATATAAGATTTCTAGGGCATTGGGTGTTCACTCTGAGGAGACTATGTGTGGGGTAATGGTGATAAGTCCTTTAGGTCACTCAGTTAAGGTAGAGAAACTCTTCAGGGAGGTGCCTTTAAAGACTCAAGGCAGGATTTTCTGTGGAGACTTGATGGAGTTACCGTTCGAAGAATTTGATTTGATCCTAGGGATGGATTGGTTGACCAAGAATAAGGCAACTCTGGACTGTGCAGCTAAGAGGATGGTGTTAAGGACTGTCGAGGGTGAAGGGGTAATGATTATTAGAGAACGAAGAGATTACTTGTCCAATGTAGTATCGGCCTTGAGGGTTGAGAAACTGATGCGTAAGGGATGCGTAGCATATTTGGCTTTTGTAAACCAAGCTGAAACTGAGGATCTGACTGTAGAGACCATCATAACTATTAGGGAATTTCGGGATGTTTTCGCAGAAGAGCTTCTTGGATTACCTCCGAATCGGGAAGTTGAGTTTGGGATCGAGTTACTGCCTGGAACAGCTCCAGTATCCATCGCACCCTATAGGATGGCACCGAAGGAGCTAGTGGAACTGAAAGCTCAAATCTAAGAGTTGTTGGATAGAGGCTTTATTAGACCTAGTGTGTCTCCATGGGGAGCACCGGTCCTATTTGTGAAGAAAAAGGATGGTATGATGCGCATGTGTATTGACTATCGCCAGTTAAACAAATTGACGATAAAGAATAAATACCCACTGCCAAGAATTGATGATTTATTTGACCAACTTAGGGGAGCTTCGGTATTTTCCAAAATTGATCTTCGTTCTGGATACCATCAGCTAAGGGTAAGGAAGTGGATATTCAGAACTCGATATGGTCAGTACGAGTTCTTGGTTATGCCGTTTGGGTTGACGAACGCACCTGCAGATTTCATGGATCTGATGAATCGAGTATTCCAACCTTACTTGGATCGATTCGTGGTCATCTTTATCGATGACATCCTGGTATATTCTGAAACGAAAATGAAACATGATGAGTATCTCCACATTGTACAGCAAGTGTTAAGGGAGAAGGAACTCTATGCGAAATTCAGCAAGTGTGAATTCTGGTTAAGGAAGGTAACCTTTTTAGGGCATGTGGTCTCTGCTGAGGGGATTAAGGTGGACCCTCGTAAGATTGAAGCAATTCTAGAATGGAAGCCACCTAGGTTAGTGTCAGAAATTTGGAGTTTCCTAGGGTTGGCTGGTTACTATAGAAGGTTTGTGGAAGGTTTTTCTATGATGGCAGCACCATTGACAAAACTCATAAGGAAAAGAGTACCGTTTGTATAGATTGAGAAGCAGCAAGAAGCTTTTGAGAAGTTGAAGAAAGTTTTGACTGAAGTGCCAGTGTTGATTCAACCGGAATCTGGGAAGGACTTCACTTTGTACAGCGATACGTCGCATGTGGGGTTAGGATGCGTACTGATGCAAGAGGGTAAGGTGGTCGCTTATGCGTCGCGACAGCTTAAGCCGCATGAAGCAAACTACCCTACGCACGATTTAGAGCTAGTAGCAGTGATTTTTCCATTAAAAATCTAGAGACATTACTTATATGGAGAAAAGTGTATTATATACACAGACCATAAGAGTCTAAAGTATCTGTTGACTCAGAGGGAGTTAAACCTTAGGCAACGAAGATGGGTAGAGTTGCTTAAGGATTATGACTGTTCGATTGAGTACCATCCAGATAAGGCTAATGTGGTGGCTGATGCGTTGAGTCGAAGGGTTGTTACTGATTTGAGAGCCTTGTTTGCACGTTTGAGTCTGTTCGATGATGGAAGTCTGTTGGCAGAATTGCAAGTGAGGCCTACTTGGACTGAACAGATTAAAGAAAAATAGTTGAAGGATGATTCATTAGTTCTTCGGTTTCGGCAAGTTAAGAATGGTGAGAGTGAGAATTTTAGATTGAATACTGACGGATTTCTGTGCTTTCGTGGAAGAGTTTGTATTTTGAAGGACCCTGAATTGAGGCGGTTAATTCTAAAAGAGGCTCATGGTGGACCCTGTGCCATGCAGCCTGGAGGGAATAAGTTATATCGAGACCTACAAGAGGTGTACTGATGGCCTGGACTAAAACGAGAGGTGACTGAATTTGTTAGGAAATGTCTGACGTGCCAGCAAGTTAAGGTCGAGCACCAATTGCCTTCTGGATTACTACAACCGGTGAAAATTCCGCTATGAAAGTAGGAGAGAGTAACTATGGACTTTGTGAGTGGGCTCCCTTTGACACCCACCAAGAAAGATTCGGCGTGGGTAGTTGTGGATAGGTTAACGAAATCTGCCCATTTCATACCTGTTCGTATTGATTACTCACTGTAAAAGTTGTCTAAGTTATATGTAGCGGAGATAGTGCGACTGCATGGGGTGCTAGTGTCGATTATTTCTGATCGAGACCCTAGGTTTACATCTCGGTTCTGGCAGAAGTTGCAGGAGGCGTTGGGTACACGATTGGATTTCAGTACTGCTTTTCACCCACAAACTGATGGATAGTCAGAAAGGGTTATTCAAGTTTTGGATCATCAATTTTCGCGGTAGTTGGGAGGACTACTTGCCTTTGGCAGAGTTTGCATACAACAACAGCTATCAAACAAGTATTTAGATGGCTCCCTATGAGGCACTTTATGGGTGAAGATGTCGTATGCCTACGTGTTGGACAGAGTTGGGTGAAAGACAAGTGCTTGGACCGGAATTAGTGGCAGATACTGAAAGTAAGGTTAAGTTGATAAGGGATCGATTAAAGGAGGCGTCTGATAGACAGAAGTCGTATGCGGATCTAAAGCACAAAGAGATTAAGTTCGCTATTGGGGATATGGTTTTCTTGAAGGTTTCACCTTGGAAGAAGATCCTGAGGTTCGGCAAGAAAGGCAAACTGAGTCCACGGTTTATAGGGCCTTATCGGGTTCTCAAAAGGGTAGGGCCAGTAGCATATCAGTTAGAGTTACCACCAGAGTTGGACAGAATCCATGACGTCTTTCATGTGTCTATGTTGAGACGATATCAATCGGATCCTTCACATGTTGTGCCGGTGGAGGAGATCGAAGTAAGGACTGATTTGACCTTTGAGGAAGAACCCGTGCAAATTTTAGATCGAGAGGTAAAAGTTTTAAGAAGGAAGTTGGTTCCGTTGGTAAAAGTACTGTGGCGCAATCATGGAAGGGAAGAGGCTACTTGGGAGTCAGAAGAGACTATGCGTCAGCAATACACTCAGTTATTTGGGTCAGGTAAATTTCGAGGCCGAAATTTCTTTAAGAGGGTAGAGTTGTAACGCCCTGGTTTCGGGATTTTTCGGGTTTGTGATTTTTTTAGTAAAATTTGAAATTTTCATGTTCTAAATATTGGAAGTATGTTTAAATGTGTTAGTGGATCTCTGGAAGGCCCAAGCTTAAGTTAAAACCCTGTAATTTTTGATTAACTTTAAATCCATAAGAAAAAGGGGTTCTGGTTAATTGGGCTTTTTAGTGTTAACTGGGAAAAATAACACACAAGGAAGCTTGTGGTAAGTTGGCATGTGACGCCACTTGGGAGCTTTAGAGGTGGCATGTGGATGATTAAGGAGAACTAAGGTTCGAGTCACAAGGTAAGCAAATTATTTGGTATTAATTTTTATGAACAGAAAAGGGAGGTAATGGAACCAAGTAAAAGTCACATCGGGAGGAGTTTGAGTTGTTCAGAGATTGAGTAAGGAGGGGATAAGGGAGAGGATTTAGGAGCTGATTAGGGAGAGCAGTGTTGGCCGAATGGTGGACTCTTGAGGAGCAAGAGTTGGTCGGCCAAGGGGTTCTTTAGGGGAGGTAAATTTCAGCCAGGTTAGTGCCAAATATAAATTCGGCATTAGGGTTAGTTGTGCCATTTTTCTAACCGTATTTCCTCTTCTTTGCTTTTCTCTTCTTTTCATCTACTTTATTTTCTTTTCTTCTCCTTGCCTGCCGAATCTCTTTACCCTACTATTGATCTTCATCTTCTATCAGTAGTTTTAAGCCTAAAACTGATTACATCAAAAAGCCGAAATCCCAAAAGCCTGATTTCTTTTTGTGCCGATTTCTTTTAAGGCAGAACCCTCTTGTCTTTGCTATTTTCCCTAACCAATTCTCTAGTTCTTTAAACCCCACGTTCCTATCGACAAGACCACAGTAAAACCCTACTATTCCATCTTTTCTTTACTGTTACAAAAAAAGCCGAAAATGCATAGCCATAGGGGCTTATAGCAGAAACTTCAGATCTTCTGGATTTGAGTTTTACCATCGTTTAGAGGATAAATCTGCATCAGATCTACATAGAAATCAAAGAGGAATAAGTGGAAGTGCTCATCACTTCAGATCTAGTCTTATTTTACATGTTGGAAAAAGCCGAAGTCCCTAAAATCTAGGGAGGCTGTCGATTTGGGCATAGGTCCTTAAGGGTCTTTGACCGATGATTTCTTTTGGTGATTATTTTCTTCTTGAGTATTGGATCGAAGGCTTGGCTCGTTGGAGCAATCAGATTTGGATCTAGTCATCGGTTTTCGGCGAAAAGGTAAGATTTTAAAGGCTTTTAGGGGCATGGTTCGAATAGGGGTAAGTGAATATTGAGTTTAGTGTTGTGGTTTGCAATCTAAGAATTGTGGTAAACTATTGTAGGACATCACAAGGGATCTCAGTAGCAGTTATCACGAAACAGGTGTGTATATAACACCCTTTCATAGTTCAATTCGGCAAAAGCCGAAGTGTCAAAATTCTGGCATTTCGTGGGCTTGTGAGTGTGCGAGTGCTCACAAGACGTCTAGAAATCATTAGATCTGGAAGCGCAGAGTGGTAAGTTAGTCGTGTCTGAAATTTTGTGCACATCAGTATTGGGCCTCGTTAGGCTTAAACTGGGCCCAATGGGCTTACGGGTCCATACGGGTAAGATAATAAAAAAATAAGCAATAAATATGTTCTGTTAGACTGTGAAATTAAAACTGTTTAAACCGATAGAATTACTGAAATACCTTTATGAGTGAAAATGTTTACAGATTTACCCCTAGGAGCAAAATTACTGATATATCCCTAGGGTTAGGGTTGACCAGAATGCATGATTTGATCATTCTCATTTCTCGCATACCATGTTATTGTTATTATCTGTTGCATAGGACTGGGATATTGATGAAGGAAGTATTGAAAGTGGATTGTCCACGTACTGGAGGCTTTGCCTCAATTTACTAATATTTGAGCAGCCATGCAGCAACGGTGGAGTGTAGGGTTGGGTGGGTTGAGATATTCCCCACATGGAGTGTAGGGATGGTACGGGTGGAGTGTAGCGGTTAGTTATAGGCTGGGTTGGGCTTGTATACACACATATATTATATCTGTTATGTTCTGGAATTGGGCCTATGGGCTACACTGTTATCTGAAAAAGGGTTAAGGCCCAGTTTACTATATTCTGAAAAGGGCTTCGAACCGGTACTCACTGTTAACTGATTGGGGCTTAGGCCCAATGGGCTCGAGCTGACTTGGGCTTTGGATAGGTTTCCGTACACACTGAGTTTTCCAAACTCACCCCTCTCTTTTCCATCCTTGCAGGTGAGCCCTAGTTGGAGGACTTGGAGTTGGGCGGGATTCGGAGTGGCCACAAAGATTAAATTCTGGTTTTTGCTTTTAAACAAGTTCGCGTTTTACTTTTGATTACTTTATTTTGCTTAAATTTGTAATAAGGCCGCTCTTTTAATTATTTTTATTTTCGATTATTAAACTGGTTAGCACTAGGGCGCGTTTTATAAAAGTTACTTATTTTCAAAATATCACGATAACCGAACAAAACTTCCGCAATGTGATTGTTTTAAAAAAAGGAAATAAATATTTTAAATAGACTTAAGCTAAAGTTGATGTTCGTGAACAAGTAAACATGCTTTAAGTGTGGCAATGGATGTGTGTATGTCTAGGATTGGATCCGGGAAGAGCTTGGTACTTAAGCGGTCCAATAGACTCACCTCCTCTTTTCTGGTTTCCTACCTAGTGCACAGCTTCCATTCACTTAAGCCTAAAATAGATTTTTTGATAAAACGTAACTTCTTTAGTAACAGTTCCATGTGGCACACTAAATTCGGCCGTAACGTCTAGGCCGGGTTTGGGGTGTTACATATTCATCACTAGCCATTCCAATGGCTAGTCATAACCAATCATGTACATGTCATCATTGGCCAAATTAACCTATACATGCCATTATAACTATAATTAATTTACCATATATATACCAAAATGGGTCGATAGATAGTGTGACTGTTCTCCTCCAAGCTTCCAATCCAATGAGCTTTCGATTTACATTAATTCATTTTCAATACAAACATGCATGTCATATTCAATCCTTTTGATCACAAGCCATAACACATATCCTTACCATCTTAGTTAGTTACAAATTTCACATATACATCATGAAACATATTTGGGTTCAATTATAATCAGACTTCCATGTTCACACATACTTCCCATATCTTGTGTCCCTATAATATTTTCAAAACATATCTCTATATTTCAAGTACGTTTTCATATTAATTCATCTCGAGTTCAGTATATATTTCCTGTCAAAGATTTGTTTATTAATCAATTGAAATATCGATAATCACAAGGGTAGTGCACTCGAGATATACAAATCTACTCTTATAGATAAACATATTCATATATCATCATTTCATACTTCCCTGTTTTATATAACATCATTTTCATCTATTTTAGGATGATACGTATAAATACCATTTCTTTTCATGTGAGAATTTTTTGCTCGTTGAATTTATTTGAAATATCGATGGATACACAGGTAGTACACCCGAGGTGTAGAAATCAGGATCCGTCAATTCATACTTAGAGGTACCCATTATGGCACTTATTCAGATAGCACACTCTCGAGCCACATATCATACAACAGGATTACTAGTCCAGGCCAAATCCTGTCTCTAACATATGCTCATAAGAGCTTAATCAGGATTACCAGTCCAAGCTAAATCCTTTATGCTCTGAAGAGCTTAATCTGGATACCTGTCCGGGCTAAATCCACTTTATAACATATGCTCGAGAGTGCTCATATCAGGATTACCCGTCCGAGCTAAATCCTATTTGTAATGAGGTCAATAGGATTACTCGTCCATGCTAATTCCTATCTGCAACATATGCAAGACTCATTTAATATAGGAAATCACATATATCCATCGATATTCATTATTCAACCGGGACTTACCATTTATTAGGTATTATCATTTATCGGGCTTTATTGAACAACTTATATTTCATACATATATATGATATTTATATCATCACATACATACCATCACATTCATACAATTCAATTCAAGCATAATAACATACATAGTTAAGTTATACAAACTGACCTGGTTAAATTGCAGAAATACCAAGATTCAGGGGCATTTTGGTAATTTTTCATTTTCCCCAATTTTTCACCTGATCTTGATCTAATTTAATAATTTTATTCAATTTATTAATTTAGACAATAAAACAATTCATTTCCCTCAATTTGGTCATTTTTGACATTTTTACAAAATTGCCCCTTAAAGTTTTACTTTTAATCAATTTATCTCTGAGCCTGAAACATACAAATTAGCTATTTTTAATATAAGCCTATTGATAAACCATAATTTATACAAATTATTATCCCATGCTTAACACATTTATACATGATTTCTCCTTAGATTTGGTGAATTTGATGCTCCTAATCCTTTAATTTCATGTTTTATACTTAGGAGAGCATAAGAAAGCAAAAAGAGCAAGAAACGGGCCGAAAACGGAGAAAGTGGGCTGAAGTGGGAAAACAATACGGCCTAGACTTCCTCACACGGGTAGCACACACGCCCGTGCCACTCTAACAGGCTCAAACACGGCCTAAAACAACCTCAACACGGGCATGTTGGTATCTCAACCTTGACCACGGCCTAAAGTAATCGCACACGGGCGTGTCCCTGTCGAGCCCAAGTTAAGATCTATTTGGAAAAGAGAGATTTGGAGGGCTTTTAGGCATTCTAAAGCCTATTTAAACACCCTAGAGGAGGATTAAAGAAGACACACAGAGTAGGAAGCAAGGAATTACTTAAAGGAAGCCAATTGATCCATCTCGGAAGCCGGATTCACCTCCAAGACTGAAGATCTCCCTTCAATTTCCTTCAGGGGTTTTTGGGTTTTCTTTATGTTTTTTTATGATTCTTCTAAGATGTTTTCTTTTCTAGTTATGAACTAAATCCCCCAAATACCTAAGGGGGATGAAAACTAAGACGGATCTTGTTAATATTTTCTGAACTATATGATAAATATTTGAATTTTTCTTAATTACGACTTTAACTCTTGTTTGAATATTCTCGGATATTTATTCAAGTACTGATGTGGTTATTCAGAGGATGAATACTCCCTGTCTAAGAGTAGATCACTCATAATTAAGCGGAGTTGCATGCAATCCTAGAGATAGGACGACATAAATCTACCGGATTAGAGTCAAATCTAATAAGGGAGTCCATTGATCGAGTTAATGCAAAACTAGGGGTTTTAATTAGAAAGAGATTTCAATTAATCAACCTAGGTTTAGACATTATTAGTCTTGAATAGGGATAATAACATAACTTAGGGATTCCTACGGATCAAGTCAAGTGAATAAATCGTCTGGTTCAGAGTCAGTTAACAAGAAAAGTCTAGGTGGATTCTTCCTTGGGTATTGTCTAAAATCAATTAGTTTTCCACAAGTATTTTCCCCAATTTACTTTATGTGCATTCTTAGATTACTTAATTAGTTAGTTAAAACAACCTTCATTATTTTTAGGCTAAATAATAAAAAGGAAGTCAATACTAGTACTTTTAGTTCCTTTGGGTTCGACATATGATCTTGCTGAAACTATACTACTGTTCGATAGGTGTGCTTGCCTTTATCTTGATAATAGTTAGTTCGAGTACGATCATTTATAAATTTTAAAACAACCTAAAATTTCAAATTCTCAAAAATCAACTTACCATGCTTAATTCTCTAATGTCTTAAAGTTTAAATAATCAATGCATGAATGCTTATGTTTTAATTCAAGACATACCAATAAAAATCATAAATTTATCAAAATTAATTCAAATAATGATATGAGGGATTTCCAAGAGAATAAGACAAAATTTAGGAATTTTTCTGATAGTGATATAATTTACCCCCCCACACTTAAGATGTACATTGCCTTCAATGTACAAAGATAAAGTTAGTGGTAATTATAGATATAAGATCATAAGATAGGGAGAGAAGTGAAATTTCATGAATGTTCAATGAATCAACTCCCTAGGTTGGAGTTATGTAGAGTGGAAGAGGATACTCCGGTGGTGGTAGAGGTTGGGTTCCACAAGTGCTGTGCCAAAAGAATATTATATCTCGTGGTGGCTATGATTGTGGTCAAGCAGGGCATGGCAGTCGTGGAGAACCTTTTCCAGTGGAGTTTGAAGTTCCTAAGTAATTGTGAGCTTTGGAGCTCCTTATAACTGTGATAAAATCAGGAACTTTTTAGGGAATATAAAGAAGAATAATTACTCGTAATGAAATAGTCGAAATTTAAAATTGTTTATAAAACCTAAAAATAAGATAGTATCAAAAGGAAATAAAATGAAAATTTAAAAGAAAAATGATAAATAAAAATTGAAATAAAAATAAAGATAAAATAAATTAAAAAGAAAATCTTTAAACATCATCATTGCCAGATGGTTCGCGAGGTGGTGGTGGTGATGAAATAAAAATAATGCATTCTTGATTGTCACTTGCGATAATTTTTAAAATTTATAAATGATCGTACTCGAACTAACTATTATCACGATGAAGGAAAGCGCACCTATCGAACAGTAGTATAGTTTCAGCAAGACCGGATGTCGAACCCAAAGGAACTAAAATTACTAGTATTGATTTCCTTTTCATTATTTAGCCTAAAAATAATGAAGGTTGTTTTAACTAACTAATTAACTAATCTAAGAATGCACAAAAAGTAAATTGGGGAAAATACTTGTGGAAAACTGATTGATTTTAGACAATACCTAAGGAAGAATCCACCTAGACTTTTCTTGTTAACTAACTCTGTACCAGACGATTTATTCACTTGACTTGATCCGTAGGAATCCCTAAGTTATGTTATTATCCCTATTCAAGACTAATAACGTCTAACCTAGGTTGATTAATTGAAATCTCTTTCTAATTAAAACTCATAGTTTTAGATTTGACTCTGTAACACCCCAAACTCGGCCCGAACATTATGGCTGAATCTGGCGCATCACATTAAAGTGTTTTAGCGAAAACCGTGTTTTCATTGAAAACCCTTCTTAAAATAAAAGAAACCTTAACTATCCTAAAAAAAACTCCTTTCAATCACTTGTTTAAAATATATGATTTTATGAAAATGTGTCATTTTAAAAGGTAGTAGCGGAAACGTAGAAAAGTCATACTATAGTTTAAGAAACCGTGTCCAACTTTTTATAATTACATCACATAAAAAAATAATAATCCAACCAGTACACTTCTGCTCCATCCCTCTTTTCACAACCTGTAGGGATTAAATATCGACCCACCCAACCGATACACATCAATGGTAGCCCGGTTGTGGAACTACCCAAGTTGTAGCAAGCTGCCAATCACATATTGGGCTTAAAAGTCGTCGGTGGATCCACAGTTGTCATGCAACCATGTGACCCTCATATACTCCCTCCGTTCCATAATTCCCAACCCATATGCAACCTAAACAGGATATCATATGAATACATATGAATGCATGTAGCAATCATAAATCTTACACACAACACTTAGGGGTATTTTAGTCATTTTAGCCCTTAGGGGCATTTTGGTAATTTTTTTATTACAGGCTTTTACTTACCTTGGCCCGTTAACAAATCCCGTGAGCTAAGATGAACGAACACTATGCACCAGGTAGGATTCCAGAGAAGAGGAGGTGAGTCATTAAGACTGCTTAAGTACCAAGCTCTCCCTAGATCCAATCCTAGACATGCATATACCCGTTGCCACACCTTAACTCTATGACTTGTCCACGGTCGCAACATATTAATTAAGTTTTATGTGGTTATCATATACTAGCCCCAAACCCCTACATACATGCATATGGCCCTCTTGGCCCAATCTCATACATATGGCCCATCAGACCCAATTCACGTTCATATGGCCCATTCGGCCCAATCTCATTTATATGGCCCATCCGGCCCAAATCACATTATATTCATGCTCACATAAAAATTTCCTATCACATAGCATCGCTTATCAAATTTTGCCTATTATGGGCCCAACAGCCCATCGAGCCCATTTAGCCCATTCCAGCCCACTTGGCTTATTCACAACCCAAGTCCATGGAATCGCCCATGGGTTTCAGGCAACCTATCGGTCTCTCCTTTATGAGTATTTGTGCACTCGCAAGACTACCGTAGCCACACTTTCAGCTTTTCGGCATTTCAGCATTTCGGTATTTCGGCATTTCGGCTTTTGCTGATTCATAGTGTGTGTGCAGTGTATGTACACACCTGGTAAGCTGCAATCTCCTTAGCCTCAAACCTTGCACGATAAGTATAACAACCCCTTCTTAAATCCCTAACCACGATCAATTCCCAGATCTACACAAATCTTAACTATTAAAACAGAATAATAAGTGACTCGTATCCAACACAATCACCTTACCTTAACTATGAACAATCGACCACCTTAGCCAATGGGAGAGGAATACTTATCAAGATCGCGAATTCATAAAGAGCAGTTTTGGCAGAGAGCTAAGATCCGAGATCCGATACTGATTCCCTTCCACAGTCGATTAGAAAGAGTAAGGGACAATATTCAATACTTAGCAAAGAAAACCAATTGGAAGAGTAACACTTACACTAGATTCGGTCAAAGAGTGTTTGGCTCTAGAGATCTGAATGGCACAATTACTTATTCAGCACCAAGGGAGAGAGGAAGAAGAATCAGCTAAACCTAAAACTGAAACAAAAAAATCAACACAATAAAAATAAAAGGAGAACAAGGGTTTTCGGCTTTTGGAGAAATCGGTAGAAAGAAAAGGAAGAAAATAAAAGGGTTTTTAACTTTTAGGGAAAAGGGTTTCCGGTAACAGGGTGAAAAAAATTTGGTACTAGCCTGGCAACCCTGCATTCAGCACTTATTTATTGCCCTATAGCCAAATTGCCTGGCCTTCAGTTCCCCATTCAGCTCCATCACTTCCCCCTCTCATCTCCTCGTTTTTCTCCTTAATAACCCCTTGATCCTTTCCTTAATTTTCTCTCCTGAACACTCCCCTTAGAGTCCATCTTCACGCCACTTCCAACCTTCTAGAAGGCCAAAATTAAACTTCTAAAATACGAAGCTAGGATTCAAACCTAGGATCTCCTTGCTAGCAACTAACGCCACCTCCTTACACTCTAACTGGCGTCACTTAGCCACTCCACCACAAGGCTTTTTTATGCCATTTCCCCCTATCTTTATTTAAAATCCCAACTACTTGCCAACAAGGCCCTTTTAATTATTAAACTTTAATTTCTTCTACCTCTAGATTCAAACTCAAACCTTGAATAAGACCTACCAACACGTAATTAACACTTAACTGGGATTGCTAAGCACAAAAAGAAAAATTCACAATTTTGGGACTTTTGGGTATCGAGATTTTTGGGGCGTTACATGACTCTAATCCGGTAGATTTATGTCATCCTATCTCTAGGATTGCATGCAACTCTGCTTAATTATGAGTGATCTACTCTTAGACAGGGACTATTCATCCTCCGAATAAGAACATCAATACTTGAATCAATATCCTGGAATATTCAAACAAGAGTTAAAGTTGTAATTAAGAAAAAATCAAATATTTATCATAAAGTTCAGAAAATATTAACAAGATCCATCTTAGGTTTCATCCCCCTTAGGTATTTAGGGGATTTAGTTCATAACTAGAAAAGAAAACATCTTAGAAGAATGATAAAAAAACATAAAGAAAACCCCAAAACCCTTAAAGGAAATTGAAGGGAGATCTTCAGTCTTAGAGGTGAATCCGGCTTCCGAGATGGATCAATCGGCTTTCTTCGAGTTATTTTTTGCTTCCTACTCTGTGCGTCTGCTTTAATCATCCTATAGGGTGTTTAAATAGGCTTTAGAATGCCTAAAAGCCCTCCAAATCGCCCTTTTTCGAATAGAACCTAACTTGGGCTCGATAGGGACACGCCTGTTGTGATTACTTCAGGCTGTGGTCAAGGCTGAGAGATCAACACGCCCGTGTTGAGGTTGTTTTAGGCCATTTTCGAGCCTGTTAGAATGGCACGGGCGTGTGTGCTACCTGCGTAAGGAAGTCTAGGCCATGTTGTTTTCCCATGTCGGCCCATTTTTTTTGTTTTCAGCTCGTTTCTTGTTCTTTTTGCTCTCCTGTGCTCTCCTAAGTATAAAACATGAAATTAAAGGATTAGGAGCATCAAATTCACCAATTCTAAGAAGAAATCATTCATAAATGTGTTAAGCATGGGATAATAATATGTATAAATTACGGTTTATCAAATACCCCCACACTTAAGCGTTTGCTTGTCCTCAAGCAAAATCCTCAATTCACAATTAGGAATTCCTTTTTTCTCAACTTATAATTCCTATCAATAATATCTCAAACTAATTCATAAGTAATCATACATTGAGAATTCAACTAGAAGGACATTAAAGTTTCAAACATTCCAAGTTGAGCATTTTATCACGCAAAATATAGGCATCTCCCCTCGTCTAAGTAATCACCATTGATACGAAATCTCACAGAGTTTAACATCCTCACTAAAGATTCACTCAAATCACTTGAAGTGTTTAAGGATAATGAAATTAGCACTCAACAGTCAATATGAAAAGTTATTACCATAGGCTTGCATGAAAATCAAATCTCCACCACTATAAATTGACATGATACATCAATCAAAAGGTCTTTAAAGGGTTGTAACGAGGCTTTGGTTAGGGGGTGTGGTCACAAGCTGAAAGAAAATGTTAGAATCGAGATTGAATTGAAGAATTACTTAACTAGAAAAATATTTAATCATCAATTGCGTACAAAAGAGCTTCTTCTCTAAATATGGAATTAAACACTCAAGCTTCAAAAATACGACTTACTGCTAATAATATAGATATGTATGGTTTTTTTAGCACTTCAATTAAATAACATAGACTAACTATTAAGAATAAGACATAGCTAAGCAATTTATTCAAATTAGATTTCGACAAAAATATGGATAAAATTAATTTAGGGGATTTCAACAATAATGAGTTATAGGTTAATATTGAGGGTAAACCAATGAATGGGATGTTAGGCTCAAAGGGGTTTACTAGGGGTTAATTGTGAAGGTAGGCTTTTCATGGCATGAGTGGGTTAAACCTAAATGCCTCTATCATCTTGACATATCAAATCAAATGGTGTGGTCTCGACATGCATAATCAAGCAAGTTCTAGAATAAAAAGTAACAATAAAAGTAAGCATGAAAGAAATAATATATGTCTTAAAGGCTCAAAATCTCACAACAATTATGGCTTTTTGATGTTTAAACCTGTGGATTTCAATTCAAGATAATACCTAAACATGGGGAAAACAACCTAAAATTTCAAATTCTCAAAAATCAACTTATCATGCTTAATTCTCTAATGTCTTAAAGTTTAAATAATCAATGCATGAATGCCCATGTTTTAATTCAAGACATATAAATAAAAATCATAAATTTATCAAAATTCATTCTAATAATGATATGAGGGATTTCCAAGAGAATAAGAAAAAATTCAGGGATTTTTCTGATAGTGATATAATTTACCCCCCACACTTAAGATGTACATTGCCCTTAATGTACAAAGATAAAGTTAGTGGCAATTATAGATATAAGATCCTAAGATAGGGAGAGAAGTGAAACTTCCTGAATGTTCAATGAATGAACTCCCTAGGTTGGAGTTATTTAGATTGGAGGAGGATACTCCGGTGGTGGTGGAGGTTGGGTTCCACAAGTGCTGTGCCAAAAGAATATTATATCTCGTAGTGGCTACGATCGTGGTCGAGCAGGACATGCCAGTTGTGGAGAACCTTTTCTAGTGGATTTTGAAGTTTCTAAGTAATTGTGAGCTTTGGAGCTCTTTATAACTGTGAGAAAATCAGGAACTTTTTAGGGAATATAAAGAAGAAGAATTACTCGTAATGAAATAGCTAAAATTTAAAATTGTTTATAAAACCTAAAAATAAGATAGTACCAAAAGGAAATAAAATGAAAAGTTAAAAGAAAAATGATAAATAAAAATTGAAATAAAAATAAAGATAAAATAAAATAAAATAAAAAGGAAATCTTTAAACATCATCATTGCCGGATGGTTCGCGAGGTGGTGGTGGCGATGAAATGTGGAGGTGCTGACAAATCTACTGTAAAGTAGCATCATTGCTATCAAATCGCTGAAAACACTGCTACTCGAATTGAGTGAGGCACTCAGAGATGTCAGAATATGAAGCCGCTGCATGAACTGAACGATGGGTGGGTGGTGGCTGAGACGGTGGGTCCTCGTATCGTAGAGGGACATCATCAGTAATGTCCTTGGGGTCCTCTTCCTTGGTTGATTGTGCGAGACGATGTTGAGGAGGGTAGGTTCCACGGTTTTTTCGATCATCCTCATACTTAGCATGCTCTAGATGCCTGGTGGAGACATCTGGCCAATGGGGGTAAGGGAGGATGCTTGTGCCGCTGTGTTGAGGAGCCTGAAGTGCCGAGCTAGTCAAGTCACATACAGGCTAATGGAGATGACCCTTTTTCGATGCCGATTCATCTTATGGCGAATGGCGAGGGCGATGAAATAGGCGAGGTCGAAGACGTGCCCATTCGACATACACCATAGAAAATAGGCATCATGAGTGTTGACGATGCTAGTGCTCTCTCGTCTCCCTGTCAGAGTGTGGGCCAAGATGGCGTGTAGGTACCTCAAGGATGGAGGGAGAGCCGGTGCCTTGGAGTGGCTAGGATCGTACATTACTGATGTAGGGACGAGGGCGTTCCAGCACTTCGAGGGAGAGTAGTGGATGTGGCGATGGAGGTTCTCGAAGTCCGGTTCATCCATGAATTCCTCCGTATATACGCTCAACTGATGAACCAAACCACCGAGGCAGAACTGGACCGTTCCAGGATCATCGGAGTTGGTCATGACATCTTGAACATGGAAGGTCGAGCAGAGTTTGAATGTGAGCTCAAGGTACGTCAGCTCGATAATCGCAAAGAAGAGTTCCCATGGATCGGTTGATAAAAGCGTTCTGATCGCGTCAGCCAGTTGGACTTGTTCAAGTGCGACCCAGTCAATGCAGTGGCCCACACCTAAGGGTCAGGCCCAAAGTATCTGGAAGAGTTCTTCCTGGGGTCCAACGAGAAACTAAAGGAAGGGGTGGCGAATTTTAGCGGATAGGACCTGAAGAAGATAATGCTCCCTTTCATTTTTTTGAGGTGGGAATTGCAGCTTCCTTACCACGACTTGACATGATATCTGTAATAAGAATGAAGTTATAGGAATAATCTGTACGAATCTAAAAACATGCAAGTATGTTAAAACTAAATACCAATATTTCATGGGAGTTTTCTGATTATAGGGAAAATCTATGGAAAACAACCAAATCCATTATTATGAAAATGAATACGAGAATGATGCTAAGGAAAATAACTAGTTGATGCATGTATATGAGAATGATAATGAATGGAGGTTTCATAAAAATGGCAAAGAACTCTATGGAAACATAAAAAAAATGAATGTATCACAATGCATTGACTAGAATGGCAAAGAATAACAAGCATACGTATGATAATAGTGAGAAGTATGAATATTAATCAGAATTCATCCAAATAAATCAATAAAGAATCATAAAATTAGTAAAAGAACTAAAGAAAATAGAGAGAAGAGTAAACAAACGTAAACAGGAAGAGCTTGGGCGTCAAAAATAAAGTGAGAGGCGGCACACCAGCGTGGCAGAAAGGGCGTGTGGAATTGCAGCGACTATGTTTAGGGATTTTGGGGGATGAAGATGATAAATAGTAAGGAGTTTTTATAGATTTTGGGGCACACGGCTATGGGACACGCCTGTGTGCCCTCATTTTAACCTGTGTGTTTCACGATTTTTAAAATTTGAGGGCGTCTGAAATTCGACCCACGCTCGTGTTCCTTAGGCGTGTTGGTGTACATGGCTGTGTTCTATTTCGTTCACTTCTCCCATGCTCGTGTGTGTAGGTCCACGCTCGTATTAGTTTGACAGGTTCGACCACGAGAGCTAGGCACAGGCGTGTCGCATGCCCGTGCTATTTTCTCAGATTCAACCACGGTTCTAAGACACGGGCGTGTCACACGCCCGTGTTGTTTTGGCAGGATCACTTGTCGCACGGTCGTGGCAACTTGTCGCATCCCGTGTTGGGGAAAAATCTTTGCCCTGTTTTCACATGTTCTAAAGCACGCCCGTGTGCCTGGCCGTGTGGGTGTGGAAAACCTATATTCAAGAGCGCAGTTAGTAAGTTAGGTGTTAAATACTAGAATTTAAAGATGTTAATACTGCTAGTGCTCGGGTTGCCTTCCGAGAAGCACTTATTTATAGTCTAAGCGCGACTTACCTAGGTTTCACGTGGTAATGGCGGTTCGAGGAGTTTACACTCCTCATTCCTGCTATCAGTTTTATCAAAATAAGGTTTTAAATGAGTAACATTTACCTTAAACGTGCCGAATTTATAATGATTTACCTGGACTGTACCGTATGGGAAGATGTTAAGTACTGTAAGAGGGATTGCTCCATTTGGTTCAGAAGTGTTAATACGAGGATCTGCGGCATCTAATAGTACTTTGTCCCCAACCTTAACTTGATTTGGAAAAAAAATTAGCTCATCATGGCGTATTTTCGGTTTATCTATCCGTCATTCATCTAATTTCTCGATTTGTAGCCTTCATTTATCATGGATAGGTCCTTTGTTGTTGCTTGAACATGGCTCATGGATGTCCTTCGAACTTATTTCCTACAAATTAGATTGTAATATATGGTCAGTTTTAGTAGAATGTTTTATACAACCACCTTCAACTTTCGATGTGTTGCTTGAACTGCAAGCTTGAAGGGTGATTGTTTCGTCTCCCACACGACGTGTGAGTTCGCCTGTGCCAACATCAATAATTGTTCTAGCAGTTTCTAAAAAGGGCCTTCCTAAAATTAAAGGGATGTTACTATCCTACTCTATGTCTAGAACAACAAAATCCACAGGGAATATAAATTTGTCAATTTTAACGAGTACATCTTCAACAATACCCCAAGGAAATCTAATAGTTTTATCTGCTAATTGAATGCTCATCCGAGTTTGTTTGGGTTTCCCAAGACCCAGTTGCTTAAACATTTTGTAAGGCATGACATTGATACTAGCCCCTAAATCAGCCAACGCATTGTTCACATCTAAACTACCAATTAAACAAGGAATTGTAAAACTCCCTAGATCTTTTAATTTATTGGGCAGCTTATCTTGTAGAATAGCCGAGCAAACTACGTTTAACTCTATATACGACACCTCTTCTAACTTTCGCTTATTTGCTAAAAGCTCCTTTAAAAATTTCATTGCGTTCAGCATCTGCGAAAGAGCTTCAATAAATGGTAAGTTAATATGTAATTTCTTTAAAAGTTTAAGAAATTTACCAAATTGTTCGTCTGAGTGGTATTTTCTTGTCGCATTAGGGTATGGCACACGAGGTTTATATTCTACACTTACCGGTTTCTGCTCATTATGGCCTACCCCACCTTTACCTTTGCTTACCACAATTTTTTGCTTTGGTTCTGGTTCAGGTGCAACTAACCCTTCCTCATTTTTAATGTTAATCGAATTGAGCTGTTCCCTTGGGTTGGGTTTAGTATTACTTGGCAAGCTACCCTGTTGTCGTTCAGAAATTAATTTGGATAGCTGGCCTATCTGAGTTTCGAGCCCTTGGATCGACGCTTGTTGATTTTTGAGTGCTGTCTCGGTATTCTGGAAACGAGTTTCTGACACCAAGATGAATTTTGTTAGCATCTCCTCAAGGTTCGGTTTCTTTTCCTGTTGATAAGGTGGTTGTTGAAAACCCAGAGGATTTTGTGGCCTTTGATTTCCTTGACCACCCCATGAGAAATTTGGGTGCTTCCTCCAACCTGCATTATAAGTATTACTGTATGGGTTATTTTGAGGTCTAGAGTTATTGTTACCCATATAGTGGACTTGTTCCTCTTCGGTTGTAGGATTGAAAGGTTGGTATTCTGTATGTACGCCTCCTCCACTTGAATCACACCTCATCACTAGATGTATCTGCGTAGAACTAAGTAAACCATCAATTTTTTTATTTAGAAGCTCTACCTGATTTGATAACATATTAACCGCATCGACGTTATAAATGCCTACTATTTTGGTTGGCTTAGTCCTCATGACTTGCCATTGATAGTTATTCAGTGACATCTCCTCAATAAATTTGTAAGCTACTTCAGGTGTTTTGTTGTTGATGGTTCCACCAGCTGCTGCATCAATCATCTATCTTGTTGAGGGGTTCACACCATTATAGAAGGTTTGAACTTGCAGCCATAGAGGTAACCCATGGTGCGGGCACCTTCGCAGTAGGTCTATGTATCTCTCCCCTACACCGTAAAGTGTTTCTAAATCCATCTGCACAAAAGAAGAAATATCATTCCTTAGTTTAGCTATTTTAGCAGGTGGAAAGTATTTTAGTAAGAACTTTTCAGTCATTTGTTCCCAAGTAGTGATTGATCGTCGTGGTAACGAGTTCAACTACTGTTTAGCCTTGTTTTTTAGTGAAAAGGGAAATAGCTAAAGGCAAATGGCATCATCAGAAATGCCATTGATCTTGAATATGTCGCAAAATTCCAAAAAATTGGCCAAATGAGTATTTGGGTTTTCGTCCTGCAAACCATCAAACTGAACAAACTGTTGTATCATTTGAATTGTGTTAGGTTTCAGTTCAGTTAAAAATTATTTCCAGCAATAGCAGGCCTAACTATACTTGATTCAGCTCCTGTTAAAGTAGGTTTAGCATAATCATACATAGTACGAGGAGCAGGATTTTATTTATTGGGTCAGCAGCAATCGCAGGAGGTACCAGATTTTCTTGATTTTTGGCCATCTCCTCGGTTGTAGTTGGGATATCATCCTCTTGCTCTTCCTTTTTGTATCTTAGGCTTTGCCTTATTTCTCTTTGGTTTCTGCGAGCTGTGCGATCGATTTCTTCGTCAAAAAGTAATGGTCCTGACGAGTTTCCTCTTGTCATAAACTATAAGAACCTGCCAGAAGAAAGAAAAAAGAAAATTTAGTAATGAAAATCAAAACAAAATTTAAATTGCAATAAAAGCAAATGTCTAAAGTAATAAAAATCGAGTGTTCCTAATATCTTAGTTCCCAGGTAACGGTGCCAAAAACTTGTTTGTCACTCGCAATAAGTTTTAAAATTTATAAATGATCGTACACGAACTAACTATTATCACGATGATGGCAAGCGCACCTATCGAACAGTAGTATAGTTTCAGCAAGACCGGATGTCGAACCCAAAGGAACCAAAAGTACTAGTATTGACTTCCTTTTTATTATTTAGCCTAAAAATAATGAAGGTTGTTTTAACTAACTAATTAACTAATCTAAGAATGCACAGAAATTAAATTGGGGAAAATACTTGTGGAAAACTAATTGATTTTAGACAATACCCAAGGAAGAATCCACCTAGACTTTTCTTGTTAACTGACTCAAACTGCATTTATTTATTCACTTGACTTGATCCGTAGGAATCCCTAAGTTATGTTATTATCCCTATTCAAGACTAATAACGTCTAAACCTAGGTTGATTAATTGAAATCTCTTTCTAATTAAAACCCCTAGTTTTGCATTAACTCGATCTATGGACTTCCTTATTAGATTTGACTCTAATCCGGCAGATTTATGTCATCCTATCTCTAGGATTGCATGCAACTCTGCTTAATTATGAGTGATCTACTCTTAGATAGGGAGTATACATCCTCTGAATAAGCACATCAGTACTTGAATCAATATCCGGGAATATTCAAACAAGAGTTAAAGTCGTAATTAAGAAAAAATCAAATATTTATCATATAGTTCAAAAAATATTAACAAGATCCGTCTTAGGTTTCATCCCCCTTAGGTATTTAGGGGATTTAGTTCATAACTAGAAAAGAAAACATCTCAGAAGAATGATAACAAAACATAAAGAAAACCCAAAAACCCTTGAAGGAAATTGAAGGGAGATGTTCAGTCTTGGAGGTGAATCCAGCTTCCGAAATGGATCAATTGGCTTCCTTCGAGTAATTCCTTGCTTCCTACTCTGTGTGTCTTCTTTAATCCTCTTTTAGGGTGTTTAAATAGGCTTTAGAATTCCTAAAAGCCCTCCAAATCGCCCTTTTTCGAATAGAACTTAACTTGGGCTCGATAGGGACACGCCCGTGTCTGATTACTTCAAGCCGTGGTCATGGTTGAGAGATCAACATGCCCATGTTGAGGTTGTTTTAGGCTGTGTTTGAGCCTGCTAGAATGACACAGGCGTGCGTGCTACCCTGGTGAGGAAGTCTAGGCCTTTTTATTTTCCCACATCAGCCTATTTTCTCCGTTTTGGCCCATTTCTTGTTCTTTTTGCTCTCCTGTACTCTCCTAAGTATAAAACATGAAATTAAAGGATTAGGAGCATCAAATTCAGCAAATCTAAGTAGAAATCATTCATAAATGTGTTAAGCATGGGATAATAATATGTATAAATTACGATTTATCAAATACCCCCTAACTTAAGCGTTTGCTTATCTTCAAGCAAAATCCTCAATTCACAATTAGGAATTCCTTTATTCTCAAATTATAATTCCTATCAATAATATCTCAAACTAATTCGTAAGTAAACTTACATTGAGAATTCAACTAGAAGGACATTAAAGTTTCAAACATTCCAAGTTGAGCATTTTATCACGCAAAACGTAAGCATTTCCCCTCGTCTAAGTAATCACCATTGATTCAAAATCTCACAGAGTTTAACATCCTCACTAAAGATTCACTCAAATCACTCGAAGTGTTTAAGGATAATGAAATTAGCACTCAACAGTCAATATGAAAAGTTATTACCATAGGCTTGCTAAAAATCAAATCCCCACCAATATAAATTGAGATGATACATCAATCAAAAGGTTTTTTGAGGGTTGTAACGAGGCTTTGGTCAAGGGGTGTAGTTACAAGCTAAAAGAAAAGTTAGAATTGAGATTGAATTGAAGAATTACTTAACTAGAAAAATATTTAATCATCAATTGCATACAAAAGAGCTACTTCTCTGAATATGGAATTAAACACTCAAGCTTCAAAAATACGACTTACTACTAATAAATTGATATGAATGTTTTTTTTAAGCACAAATCAATTAAATGATGTAGACTAACTATTAAGAATGAGACATAGCTAAGCAATTTATTCAAATCAGATCTCGACAAAAATAGGGATAAAATTAATTTAAAGGATTTCAACAATAATGAGTTATAGGTTAATATTGAGGGTAAATCAATGAATGGGATGTTAGGCTCAAAGGGGTTTACTAGGGGTTAATTTTGAAGGTAGGCTTTTCATGGCATGAGTGGGTTAAACCTAAATGCCTCTATCATTTTGACATATCAAATCAAATGGTATGGTCTCGACATGCATAATCACGCAAGTTTTAGAATAACAATTCGATATTGATGCACTTAAGTAACAATAAAAGTGAGCATAAAAGAAATAATAGATGCTGTTAAAGGCTCAAAATCTCACAAAAATTATGGCTTTTTGATGTTTAAACCTGTGGGTTTCAATTCAAGATAATACCTAAACATGGGGAAAACAACCTAAAATTTTAAATTTTTAAAAATCAACTTATCATGCTTAATTCTCTAATGTCTTAAAGTTTAAATAATCAATGCATGAATGCCTATGTTTTAATTCAAGACATATCAATAAAAATCATAAATTTATGAAAATTCATTCTAATAATGATATGAGGGATTTCCAAGAGAACAAGACAAAATTTAGGGATTTTTCTGATAGTGATATAATTTACCCCCCACACTTAAGATGTACATTGCCTTCAATGTACAAAGATAAAGTTAGTGGCAATTATAGATATAAGATCATAAGATAGGGAGAGAAGTGAAACTTCCTGAATGTTAAATGGATGAAATCCTTAGTTTGGAGTTATTTAGAGTGGAGGAGAATACTCCAATTGTGGTAGAGGTTGGGTTCCATAAGTGGCAGTCGTGGAGAACCTTTTCCAGTGGAGTTTCAAGTTCCTAAGTAACAGTGAGCTTGATAGAATCAGGAACTTTTTAGGAATATAAAGGAATAGGATTACTGATGAGGAAATACTTGCAAATATAAAGTACTTACTAATTATAAAAATCCAAAAGAAAAAATGAAATGAAATAGTTTTAAAGAAACATAAAATAAGAAAAATAGGTGTTTGGGGCACACAGTCATGGGGCACGCCCGTTTGCCTTTTATTTAGTCTTTGTTCTTCGTGGGTTTCAAATTTTGGGCGTGTTGGTGCACACGGCCGTGTCTGGCTTTGTTTGCTTCTCCCACGCCCATGTATGTAGGACCACGCCCGTGTTAGTTTGACAGTGTCGACTACGGGTGCTAGGCACGGGCGTGTCACACGCATGTGTTACTTTCTCAGGTTCAGCCATAGTTCTAAGCCACGGGCGTGTCGCACGCCTGTGTTGTTTTGGCAGGATCGCCCACGGCCATGTTGCACTATCGTGGCAATTTATCGCATTCTGTGTTTTAGAGAAAAAATTTTTTCTATTTTTACACGGCCGTATCGCACGGTCGTGTCTCTTCTCGTGTTATGGACACGGTCTAAGGCACGCTCGTGTGCCTGGCCATGTGAATTTTGGGAACCTGTGTTCAAAGACTCAGTTAGTCATCTAGATGTTAAAACTTGAAATTTAAATAAAATTTAAATAAATTAAAACCATTACTACTCGGGTTGCCTCCCGAGAAGTGCTTGTTTATAGTCTAAGCTCGACTTTACCTTTTCAGTGTATTTAGGGAGGTTCGTGGAGTCGTAGCTCTTCTCCATCATCTTTAAAATTCTCACCGTTATAAAGTTTGAGACGATGTCCATTTACCTTGAAAGTGCCTTGTGATGGGTGACTTACCTCTATTATGCCATATGGAAAAATAGATTGAACTATGAAAGGTCCTAACCATTGTGATTTAAGTTTCCCAGGAAACAATTTGAGTCTCGAATTTTATAGCAGGACAAGATCTCCGACTTCAAATTATTTTCGTTGCTTTAAACGAGTGTCATGGCACCACTTTGTATAGGCGTGAGTTTTCGTATGCATTGGCTTGCCACTCATCTAGCTTGTTCAACTACATCAACCTGTTTTCACCTGCAAGTTTGGGATCAAGGTTTAGAAATTTAATAGCCCAGGAGGCTTTATGCTCTAGTTTGAATTGTAGATGACAACTTTTTCCATAAACAAGTCTGTAAGGTGATGTTCCTATGGGAGTCTTAAAAGTAGTTCTATAAGCCTATAAAGCATCATCTATTTTCATCGCCCAATCTTTCCTGTTTGATTCTACTGTCTTTTCAAGAATCCGTTTGATCTCTCAGTTTGCCACTTCCACTTGTCCACTAGTTTGAGGATGGTATGGGGTGGATGTTCTATGATGAACTCCGTATTTCTTAAGGGTTTTCTCAAATTGGGCATTACAAAAATGAGTACCCCTGTCACTGATAATTGCTCTAGGTGTTCTAAATCTCGAGAAGAGTTTCTTAAGGAATCATACTACTACTCTAGCATCATTAGTAGGTAAAGCTTGGGCTTCCACCCATTTGGACATATAATCAACTACTACTAAGATGTATTTATTCCCAAATGAACTAGGGAATGGACCCATGAAGTTGATACCCCAAACATCAAATATTTCACATGAAAGCATATAGTTTTGAGGCATTTCATCATGTTTGGAGATATTACCTGTCCGTTGGCATTTGTCACAAGAAGTAACGTACCTATTAGCGTCTTTGATTAACGAGGGCCAATAGAAACCTGATTCAAGTATTTTACGTGCGGTCTCAGTTCCATTGTAGTGTCCTCCAGTCGGTCCTTTGTGGCAATATTCCAAAATCTTTGATGCTTTTGAACTTGCAATGCATCTCCTAATGACTTGATCTGGACATATGCGAAAAAGAAAAGGGTCGTCCCAAAAGTAGTTTTTCACATCATTAAAGAATCACTTCTTTTGTTGGTGTGTCAACCCTTTTGAGATAATGTTAGCAGCTAAAAAATTTGCAATGTCTGCAAACCAAGGTACCTCAGAATCAGATATAACAAAGAATTGTTCTTCAGGAAATGAATCATTTATTTCAACTTCATCTAGTTATTTGGTATTTGAGTTCTCAAGCCTAGAAAGATGATCAGCCGCGAGATTTTTAGCTCCTTTTTTATCCTGAATCTCCAAATCAAATTCCTGCAACAACAGAATCCATCGAATGAGTCAAGGTTTTGCATCAGTTTTAGTTAAAAGGTAGCAAAGGGCAGGATGGTCAGTGTAAGCGACAACTTTAGACAATATGAGATATGATCGAAATTTATCAAATGCAAAAACCACAGCTAGCAACTCTTTCTCCGTGGTGGTATAGTTTTCTTGTGCAACTGTCAAAGTTTTGCTAGCATAATAGATAGGTTGAAAATGCTTGTCCCTTCGTTGTCCCAAAACTGTACCTACTGCAAAATCACTCGCATCACACATTAGTTCAAAAAGTAAATTCTAGTCAGGTGCAATTATGATTGGAGCATTAATTAATTTATCCTTTAAGGTATTAAATGCTTCTAAGCATTCCTGATTGAAATTAAAAGGTACATCTTTTTCTAGTAATTTAGTCAAAGGCTTAGCTATTTTAGAAAAATCCTTAATAAATCTTCTATAAAAACCAACATGTCCTAAAAAGCTTCTAATAGCCTTGACCGAACTAGGAGGGGGTAATTTTTCGATTGTTTCAATTTTAGATTTGTCCACTTCAATCCCTTTACTAGAAATTTTATGTCCTAATACAATACCTTCCTGAACCATAAAGTGACATTTCTCCCAGTTAAGCACAAGATTCATTTCCTCACATCTTATTAAAACTCGTTTTAATTTTTTAAGGCAAAGATGGAAAGAGTTACCGAATACTGAAAAGTCATCCATAAATACCTCCATGATGTCTTCTACGAGTTCGTCAACGATGGCCATCATGCAATGCTGAAAAGTGGCAGGAGCATTACACAATCCAAAAGGCATTCTACGATAAGCAAACGTACCATATGGACATGTAAATGTCATCTTTTCTTGATCTTCAAGAGGTATTGGGATTTGGAAATAACCAGAGAGTCCGTCGAAAAAGTAGTAGTACATGTGCCCTGACAATCTTTCCAACATTTGGTCAATAAATGGCAAGAGAAAGTGATCTTTTCTTGTGGCATCATTCAGCTTCCTGTAGTCAATGCACACTCTCCAACCTGTGACTGTTCTTGTTAGGATTAATTCATTCTTCTCGTTGGTTACAACCGTCATGCCTCCCTTCTTAGGAGCAATCTCCACTGGACTTACCCAAGAACTGTCAGAAATAGGATAAATAATTCCAGCATCTAGAAGTTTAATTACCTTAGCTTTAACAACTTCTTTCATGTTGGGATTCAGTCATCTTTGAGCTTGCACACATGGCTTATATTCATCTTCCATTAAAATTTTGTGGGTGCAAAAAGAGGGGCTGATCCCTTTGATGTCAGAAATTTTCCAAGCTATGTCCCTTTTATGTTCTCTTAATACTTGGAGTAACTCTTCTTTTTCCTTGGGTTGTAAGTTAGAAACAATAATAATTGGTAATGTAGAATTATTTCCAAGGAATGCATATTCCAAGTGATTTGGCAACTGTTTAAGTTTCAGTTTAGGGGGTTCTTCAATAGAGGGTTTTTGCTTAAGTTCATCATTTGTCTTGATACCCTCATATTCTACTTGTCTTGAGACTGGTTTAATGAAGTTCAGTTCAGTTTTTACCTTACCTATCTCAGAATCATCATTATCTACCTCCTCGCTTTGGGCAAGACACAGTTTCAATGTGTCCTCATGTATGATTTCCTGAAAAGAATCTTGAGTGGCATGATCAATAGAGTCAATAAAATAACATGAATCATCTTGTTCCCTAGAAAATCTCATGGCATCATAGATCTTAAAAATAATTTCTTCGTCACCTGCTCTAAGTACAAGTTTACCATCTTCCACATCAACAACAGCCCTAGCAGTGGCTAAAAATAGACGACCTAAAATCAAAGGCACTTCAACATCCTCATCCATGTCAAGCACAACAAAATCAACAGGGAATATAAATTTATCTACTTTTACAAGTACATCATTTATGATACACCTAGGATGTTTAACAGATCTGTTAGCTAATTGAATACTCATCCTAGTGGGTTTAGGTTCCCCAAGACCAATTTGTTTAAACATCTTATATGGCATCAAATTAATGCTAGTGCCTAAATCAGCTAGTGCTTTGTCAACATTCAAACTACTAATTAAGCAGGGGATAGTAAAACTTCTTGGGTCTTTTAGTTTGGTTGGAAGTTCATTTTGGAGTATGGCCGAACACTTCTCGTTGAGTTCCACTATAGATAAGTCTTCAAACTTACTTTTATTTGTTAGAAGCTCCTTCAAAAATTTTGCGTATGTCGGCATCTGCGAGATGGCTTCAACAAAAGGTAAGTTGATATGTAATTACTTAAAAAGTTCAAGAAATTTACCGAATTGTGCATCCATGCTATCTTTTTTCAACTTAGCTGGGTATGGAACTGGTGGTTTATATTCCTTTGGAGCTGGCTTGTCATTGTTTTCGGGTTTTACCTCCTTTCTTTCGCTTCTGTCGGCTTCTTGTGGTAGCTTCTTTTCAGATTCAGCTAACACTTTCCCACTCCTTAGTGTAACTGCTTTCACATGCTCTTTTGGATAGCTAGGGAAACTTCCTAGAGGTCTTTCTGAAATTATCTTAGTCAGCTGTCCAATTTGATTCTCGAGCCCTTGAATCGATGCTTGTTGATTTTTTAGTGTAGTTTCAGTGTTCTGGAAATGAGTTTCTACTACTAAAATGAATTTTGTCATCATCTCCTCAAGGTTTGACTTTTTCTCTAGTTGGTAAGGTTGTTGCTGGAAGCCTGAAGGGGGGTGGTCTTTGATTTCCTTGGCCGCCCCATAGGAAATTCAGGTGATTCCTCCAACCTGCATTGTATGTGTTATTGTAAGGATTATTTTGAGGTCTAGAGTTGTTACCCATGTAATTCAGTTGTTCGTTCTCCATGTTATGGCCATAGGTTGGATATTCTGGGTTGCTCATTCCACCTCCACTTACATTGCATTGCATAATTGGATGTACCTGCGTGGAACCAAGTAGACCATCAATCTTTTTATTTAAAAGTTCTACCTGATTTGACAGCATAGTAACTGAGTCGACATTATAAATGATTGCTTCTTTGGTTGTCTTAGTCCTCATGACTTGCCACTGATATTTATTCAGTGACATTTCCTCAATAAATTCGTAAGCCTCTTCAGGTGTTTTGTTGTTTAGGGTTCCACCAGCAGTTGCATCAATTATCTATCTTGTCGAGGGGTTCACACCATTATAAAACGTTTGAACTTGCATCCATAGAGGTAACCCATGGTGCTGGCACCTTTGTAGTAGGTCCTTGTATCTCTCCCATGCATCATAAAGGGTTTCTAAATCCATCTGCACAAAAGAAGAAATATCATTCCTTGGTTTAGCTGTTTTAGCAGGTGAAAAGTATTTTAATAAGAACTTTTCAGTCATTTGTTCCCAAGTAGTGATTGATCCTCGTGGTAATGAGTTCAACCACTGTTTAGCCTTGTTTCTTAGTGAAAAGGGAAATAACCGAAGGCGAATGGCATCATCAGAAACACTATTGATCTTGAATGTGTCGCAAAGTTCCAGAAAATTGGCCAAATGAGTGTTTGGGTTTTCGTCCTGCAAACCATCAAATTGAACAAACTATTGTATCATTTGGATTGTGTTAGGTTTTAGTTCAGTTCAAAATTATTTGCAGCAATAGAAGGCCTAACTATACTTGATTTAGTTCCTGTTAAAGTAGGTTTAGCATAATCATACATAGTACGAGGAGCAGGATTCTGATTTATTGGGTTAGCAGCAATCGCAGGAGGTACCAGATTTTCCTGATTTTTGGCTATCTTCTCGGTTGTAGTTGGGATATTGCCCCCTTGCTCTTCCTCTTTATATCTTAGGTTTTTCCTTATTTCTCTTTGGTTTCTGCGAGTTATGCGATCGAGTTCTTCGTCAAAAAGTAATGGTCCTGACGGGTTTCCTCTAGTCATAAACTATAAGAACCTGCCAGAAGAAAGAAAAAAGAAAATTTAGTAATGAAAATCAAAACAAAATTTAAATTGCAATAAAAGTAAATGGCTAAAGTAATAAAAATCGAGCGTTCCTAATATCTTAGTTCCCCGGCAACGGTGCCAAAAACTTTATTGTCACTCGCGATAAGTTTTAAAATTTATAAATGATCGTACTCGAACTAACTATTATCACGATGAAGGCAAGTGCACCTATCAAACAGTAGTATAATTTTAGCAAGATCGGATGTCGAACCCAAAGGATCCAAAAGTACTAGTATTAACTTTCTTTTTATTATCTAGCCTATGAATAATGAAGGTTGTTTTAATTAACTAATTAACTAATCTAAGAATGCACAGAAAGTAAATTGGGAAAAATACTTGTGGAAAACTGATTGATTTTAGACAATACCCAAGGAAGAATCCACCTAGACTTTTCTTGTTAACTGACTCTGAACCAGACTATTTATTCACTTGACTTGATCCGTAGGAATCCCTAAGTTATGTTATTATCCCCCTATTCAAGACTAATAACGTCTAACCCTAGGTTGATTAATTGAAATCTCTTTCTAATTAAAACCCCTAGTTTTGCTTTAACTCAATCTATGGATTCCTTCATTAGATTTGACTCTAATCCGACAGATTTATGTCGTTCTATCTCTAGGATTGCATGCTACTCCGCTTAATTATGAGTGATCTACTCTTAGATAAAGACTATTCATCCTCCGAATAAGCACATCAATACTTGAATCAATATCCTGGAATATTCAAACAAGAGTTAAAGTCATAATTAAGAACAAATCAAATATTTATCATACAGTTCAGAAAATATTAACAAGATCCGTCTCAGGTTTCATCCCTCTTAGGTATTTAGGGGATTTAGTTCATAACTAGAAAAGAAAACATCTCAGAAGAATGATAAAAAAACATAAAGAAAACCCAAAAACCCCTGAAGGAAACTAAAGGGAGATCTTCAGTCTTGGAGGTGAATCCGGCTTCCGAGATGGATCAATCGGCTTCCTTCGAGTAATTCCTTGCTTCCTACTCTGTGTATCTTCTTTAATCCTCCTTTAAGGTGTTTAAATAGGCTTTAGAATGCCTAAAAGCCCTCCAAATCGCCCTTTTCCGAATAGAACTTAACTTGGGCTCGACAAGGACACGCCCGTGTGCAATTACTTCAGGCCGTGGTCAAGGTTGAGAGATCAACACGCCCGTGTTGAGGTTGTTTTAGGCCGTGTTCGAGCCTGCTAGAATGGCACGGGCGTGCGTGCTACCAGTGTGAAGAAGTCTAGGCCGTGTTGTTTTCCCACATCGGCCCATATTCTTCGTTTTCGTCCCGTTTCTTGTTCTTTTTGCTCTCCTGTGCTCTCATAAGTATAGAACATGAAATTAAAAGATTAGGAGCATCAAATTCACCAAATCTAAGGAGAAATCATTCATAAATGTATTAATCTTTGGATAATAATATCTATAAATTATGGTTTATCAGCATGCTAGCTGAATACTCATATATTTCCTCCTCCTCCTCTCCATTCCACATCCTTAATGTATATAACATACTTATAAGTAACATTATCTATAATTTCACTAATTACTTATATGGTTATTCAAAGTTGTCCATTTGAGTCATAGTCACTAGATTATTTATATCTTGAGCTACAGAATTCCAAATTAAGATCCGCTTGATGTTTTTGAAAGTAGACTCAAATATATTTCTACCATAAAAATTTTAGAATTTATAATTTAGCCAATAAGTACAGAAAAATCTTCAAATTTATCTTTATTCTGCTGTTTGATAGCTTCAACCTTTCTTCACTAAAAATTAATTATCTCTTAGTACGGGGTTTGGTGATGTCTCCATTTGTTTTTTTTGAAAATAGACTCATTAAGAATTTAAAAATATAAATTTAAACCCCTAATGATTTTGTTACAATTTTTTATGATTTTCCAAAGTCAGAATAGGGGAACCCGAAATCATTCTGACCTTGTCTCACAAAATTTATTATAACTCATAATTTACAATTCCATTGCTTACACCGCTTCTTTTATGAAAAACTAGACTCAATAAGATTTAATTTAATATTTTATCCAAAACTATTTTAGTGTAAAATGTTAATTACCAAGTTTATAACACCCTTATTTCCTTTCTCTATAATATTTCCCATCACTTTCTCTTATTTCCCTTCACTAACACATTAAGAACATGGAACCTTATATAAGAAAACTCTACATTAACATCATTTTCATGCTTTTTCAATAATATAAACATAAAAATATATTGAAATCTTGATGTTCTTACCTTGTCCTATAGATTTCAATCTTTAACTTGATTTTCTCTCTCCTCCAGCTTCTATTTCTTGAATCTAACTTGATATTCTAGCTCCTCATAGTCTCCTTAATATTTTTCTCTCCTGGTAGCGATGGAAATTCTTTTGATTTCTAAGTGAAAATAGTGGATTTTTGGTGAAAGGACCAAATTGTAAAGAAAAGAAAGTTTCTTTCTTTCTTTTCTCTTCATACATTGGATACATGGGAAGATGGTGGTGATTCTTCATCTTTCTATCCATATATATATACTAAATAAAATAATAATAAAATATCATTTAAAAATCAAATCAAAATATTTATAAACTAATATTTATTTAATTAATCTAAAATATCACCAACATCATCATTGCCTTCTAGATTTCTCTCTCCTAATTGACCATTTTGCCCTTCATGATCTTTTAAAAATTCATCATTGAGTTATCACTGAATTTGGTAAAATTGTGATTTAGTCCCTCATAATTCTTCACCTATTCAATTTGGTCCTAATTATCCATTTTCCTTAGTTTCTAGATCATTCCACCCTTAAAATATTTGCACTATTGGTCCTTTAACTTTTTTCATATTTACACTTTAATCCCTCAAATTTTGAGTATTTACTCTTGGACAACAAAACTTTTTTCACTTTTACGATTTAGTCATTTCTTGAATTAATATATCATAATATACTTCCCAATGTTGACATAACTCAAAATTTCCCTTTTTGTCACTTTATTTCCTTACTTTACTATATCAAGGATAATATCTTACTTTCCTACTGTAGTAATTTTCGGGGTATTACACGAAGTATTAAGGGTTTCCTACATAATTAGTTGATATAAATTGCACATTTTTAAACCTTAGGCTTGACAACCGTAGGAAGTAATCAAAAGTTAAACGAGGTTGGGATATAATTTTGCCAAGTAAATCATAATTTATCCTAGTTGAGAAAGTGAAGTCAAGAGATAAGCGAGTATTAATCAATTAATTAATCAGTTAGAGGACATGAGGTAATAATTGGTTAGCTAAAAGCTAATTCACTCTAAAACCTAAAACTGAAGTTAATTACAACCCCTAAAACGAGTTGATCTTCCTGATTGGTTTAATTGGTTTACTTGTTTGTTTATTTTATTGTCTATTTATTTCAGTTATTTAGTTTATGATATTTATCTCTTTTATGATTTATCATAATATAGAATTTAATTTTTACTATTTAGACTTATTATTGTAAAGAGGATTTCAAAAGATTTAATTCATCCTCCCTTGGGTACGATTATCTGAATACTTCTTTGTGTTACGTTGTAACACAATACTATATTACAATTTGACTTGTATACTTTCGGACACCGCTACTTTATTTCTTATAATTTTTGGTGTAGTATTTTCCTGTCAAACATTCACACGTTTGGCGGCAGTCAAGTTGTTGGCACCGTTGCTAGGAAAGCTTCGACACTAAATTAAAAAATATCTTTACAATTAATAAGATAAATAGGAAAATTAAAGACTATAGATATGATATTTTTATTTATTTTTGTAACAACCTATTTTTGGGCCGAATCAGAATAGTGGTTTCGGGACCAAAAATCTGAAGTAGAAATGTTAATTTTATTATTATTTTAAGGTCTACAGTATGATTGAATGATTGTGTGAAAATTTTGTTAATAAATTTTATCGTTAGAGTGTCCAATTAAACTAATAGGACTAAATTGCAATAGGTGCAAAATATGTGTTTTAGAAGCTAGAGGTATCTAATTGCTATGAAATTTTAAATTGGAGATCCTTAAATGGTAATTAGACCATTATACTCTAAGTTGGATAAGAATGGACATGGTTAGGTGAAATTTCAAAGTTTGGCATTAAGGGCATTTTGGTCATTTGCTTAATAAAGACAAAATAAAAGAAATAAATGATGTTATCTTCTCAATTTCATCCTCCTTGTGCCAAAATTTCAAGGGTCACCATAGCTAGGGTTTTGGCCAAGGTTCCAAGCTCGATTGTAAGTCCGTCTTTGTCCCGTTTTTAATGATTTTTACATTTTTGTGATGTTGTAACTTGATTTAGCTATTCTAAGGACTAATTTGAAAGAAAATAAAAGTCTAAAATTTTACCCATGTTGAATATTTGTGTATTTTGATGTCTAATGGTAGAAAATACATTGTTGGGTGTTAGATAAACAACATTTACCAAGTGATTTTTTATGAAAATGTCAAATAGGGACCTATTTGTAAAAGTTGTAAAATATGTGTAAAAATGTGAATAAATGAAAAATGTGGGCTATTATGAGCAAGGAATAGGTTCGTCTAGGCTTGGGTGTGATGAAATTGAATGAAAATCATTTTACGAGCCTAGGGACAAAAATATAAAAAGTTGAAAAGTTAGGAGCAAAAATGTAATTTTTGCCATAAGGTGTTTTTGGGATTAAATTGAATAATGTGATGATTGAATGAGTTAAGTTTGATATTATAGATCAAGAAAGAAGAGGTTCTGACCTAGACCGGGGAAAGAATAAGGTTGTGGGCTAAATCGAACTATTAGCCATTTTGTACCGAGGTAAGTTCGTATGTTAAAAATAAGCTTTAGAAATATTTAACTTAAATGCTTTAATATTGCATGAATTGTATGTTTGATTATGTGAATGAGTATAATTCTACGAACGAGTTCGACGACGATTCGGCAAGTGAGAAGTCCCTTTGAGCCTTAAGAATAGATTAGGATACAAGTGACATGTCACTAGGGTCATTATGTGTTTTGTGATTATGTGATCCGGGTGCTGGTCTTGTACGTCCTACTGGTGGCTGAGTATACCGACATATGTTGCGAATACTTGACAGCTTGTGTGAGCAGCACTACGTAGCTATGTCTTGACTGACAGCTTGTGTGAGTAGGCCCGTCGATAGCTCAAGAGCGAGCGATTATGTGATATGGGATTGAGGTAGCATTGGTTATGTATGTGGCACTTAGTGTGAAAAAATCCTAAGTATCTGACATTATTATTCCAAGTGGTTCACGGGTATGTCAAAGATGAGAATATGTGTAAATTCATTTTGAGATGGTTTAGGTATGTACATAAAGCTCATGTTTATTAAATGCTTGAAATGATGAATATGAGGTAAGTTTTGTGGTGGAATGAGTTATGATCATGAGACTATGGTAAATATACATTTAATTATGTTATAATATTTAAATGTAATATACAAGGTAAGGTTGCTTTTTTCTTGCATACGAGCTTACTAAGCTATATAGATTACTCTGTTTATTTTCCATGTTTTATAATGTCGCCAAGCTAACTCAGATCAGAGATCACCGGAGATTTGAATCACACTATCAAACTCTTATTTTTGGGTATTGATGATCTTAGTATTTTGAAAGTACAGCATGTATAGGGACTTGGTCATTTTGTTATATATGTCATTATGGTTTTAGCCAATATATTGGCTTGTAATTGTCAATGGCTTGTTTCGATATTTGGCCATGTTAATTGGTGCATTTTGGCTAACATGGTTGTAAGCCTAAGTATATTCATATATGTGCCAATGTCTTTGGTGAATGATAGAATGTGATTCATAGCACGAATGTGAAATGTTTGGAAATGTGATCTATTGATGAGATGATGAATTTGTGTACAATTAGGCATCTTGAAAGTAGTTAATTGAGGCTTAATGAATGTGAAATTGGCATGATTAAGTTAGGGCATAATAAATGTTGTGAGTAAGATAGATGTTGATAATGTTTTGGCATGTATTGGTCATAATTGTGGATGTTTTGGTTGCTTAAACATGCTATGGATTATGCCATTGAACTTGTGTTTGTGTAGGTGTAAATGAGGGTGACAAATGCCTTGGTAAATAGCATTTATTTTGTCCACACGGGTAGACACATGGGCATCTGTCCTGGCCATGTGTCCCCTGCACCTTAGTTTTGAGAAACAGAATGCTCAGAATTGAGCACACGGGCAGAGACACGGGCGTGTGTCTCAGCCGTGTGGATGGCACGGCCTCGAACACGGGCGTGTGCCCTGGCCGTGTGAAGTCTGCACCTATTTTATGAAAATTTATTTTCCACACGGTGTAGCACATGGGCATGTGACTTGGCTGTGTGGTCTCAATTTGTTCATGAGTTACAAGTCAAAGAGTTACATGGGGTCGAGACACTGGCGTGTGTGACCACACGGCCTGACCGCACGGGCGTGTAACCCCTGTATTCTAAAAGTTATTGGTTTAGTCCTAGACCACTTCTAAAGTATGTTTTGGGCCTCGTAGGCTCGTATTAGGGGCTTTATGGTTGAATGCAAATGGTTTTAATTTGGATGTAAATTTATGACTCAAAATTGTATGTTGCTTGTGATGTGAGTCCGATAATGCCTCATATCATGTTCCAGCGTTGAATATGAGTAAGGGGTGTTACAATTTTATTTTTAATTTTTGTTTATTTAATTTTATTTGTTTAATTCCTTTTTAATTTATAGGTTGTATATGACTCAAAGCAAAAATACTTCAATCGAGCCATAACCAGATCCTAAGTAGATTATAGATGGCATTATCAATTGATGAACACCGATCCACCCGTGGCAGTTCATCGGTCTTAGTAGAATCCATTGTTTGAAGATCTACAAGAGTGACAAGAGAAAAGCCGTATAGAAGTACCAATGGATCAAAGGACATTATGCGAGTACGATTTACCTACACTATATTGTGCAAGGTAGCATCGAAATACCAACGATCAATGCCAATAATTTTGAGATAAAGACGACCACAATCTAGATGATTTAGAACACTCTGTAATTCAAAGGGAACATGATAGAGGACTCGAACCAACACTTGAAGCGGTTTCTATAACTATGTGACAGCTTCAAATATAATGGAGTAACTGATGATGCTGTGTGTCTCTGATTATTTCCATTCTCCTTGTGCGACAATGCAATTGATTGGTTGGATACACTAGAACCAAGTTCCATCAACACGTGGGACAATTTAACGAAAAAGTTTCTTCATAAATTTTCCCTATCAGTTGAACCATTTAGCTTAGGCGATAAATCTCCAATTTCAAGCAATATGAAGGTGAATCCTTGTACGAAGCATGGGACTATTTCAAGTCAATGCTCAGGAAGTGCCCAAACCATAGACTGCAAGCCTAGCTCCAAATCTAGATATTTTACAATGGTGTAGGCAGTAACATCAGATCTAGTCTAGACAGAGTAGCCAAAGGATTGATCATGTTCCACATGTACGAACGAGCCTAAAAAAATCATAGACACCATGGCTATGAATTTGTATATGTGGCACAATGAAAGATTCACGTACAAAGCGGTCAACGAAGATGATCAATATCAACAGATCCTAGATAAGCTTAATCACTTGGAGTTAATTGTCAAGCCAAAAAAATCAGAGCGTTGGAGGAGGAAAGCTACATAGGTAATAGGGGTCGAGATCCCTATTCAAATACCTATAATCCCAGTTGGAAGGATTATTAGAACCTCAGGTGGGGAGGCAACCAAGGAGATGTAAACCAATTACAAAACTAACAAAACCCTCCTTACCAACCTCTACAAAATAGATGCATGGGTAATGACCATGCTGCATGTGGTCAACGCTTCAACAAAATAGAAGGGGAGATGTAAATGATGAAACAAACATTTGACATGTCTAAGCTATATGTGGATGAATCGAGTCCCAAATGGACAACCTCTGCAACAAGATGAGCCAGCTCATGACGATGTTTCAAAAGTAGAATGGCCAGAGTATCCCCACTAACACAGAGAATAATCCTTGGAGAGATGGGAATGAGTGTGTAAATGCAATCGCTTTTTATTCGGGAAAGACATTAGAAAAGCTGAAGGCATCCATACATGAAGAAGAGGATGTTCCCGAAGCTATCGATGAACCCATGGAGTAGGAAGAACACAATGGGCTGATTGATGAGATAACTAAATTGGTGTCTAATTTGATAATCGCAAAATTGAGCACAATAAAGGTACCATTTCCAAGAAGATTATAGGACAAGCAAAAGATGGATGAGGTAGATTTCATTAATTTTCTTAGTTTATTTTAAATTCCTCAATGTCAATCTGCCACTCTTGGAGCTAATTGATAAAATACCGAAATATGCCAAGTACCTAAAAGAAATCATGGCACGGCATAAAAAAAAGAAAAAAGGCAAGAAAATTGACATTGATGCCTCGTATAGCGCTTTAATTGTGAAAAAGATACCCCTAAATTTGAAAGATTTGGGTAGTTTCACAATTCTAATAGAAGTAGAGGATTGACATTTCAAAAAGGCCCTTTGCGATTTAGGGGTCAGTATAAATTTAATGCCCTTTATTGATTTATAGGAAAGTCAGACTTGGGGATCTTAAAAATACCTCTATAATGCTATAGTTAACTAATAGATCATTGGTACATTCGAAAGGTGTACTCGAGGATGTATTAGTGAAGGTACAAGGATTCATAATCTCTGTCGACTTTATAGTCCTCGATCTTGAGGAAGATCAAGATATCCCCATTCTGTTGGGTAGACCATTTCTTATCAAGTCTAAATTGACCTTTGATCTCAAACGAAATGAGTTAATAATGAAAATTTATGCGAACTAGAAGTGTTCAAGTGTGGTCATGATTACCAAAATGAGGGAACAGTTAGGGAAGAATGTTACACACTATGTAATTTAATCCCTAATTGCCTTGATCAAAGGTATTCTTTGAATTGTGAAAATGTAGGTAAACGAAATGTAAGAGAACAGGACAAATAGAGAGATCCCGATAGGATAAGGAGTGATTGGAAGGCCAACGATAGTCGTGAAGGATAGAGGAAGCCGATGGTTAAATTCAAGGAACTACCAGACGGCCTAGTAGCTCAACATGATTTTTAAACCATTGAACTTTAATTAATTTGTAAATTTTGTAGATTAGTTTTTTTTTAGTTAGATTTTAGGATTAGTATTCTCTTATTTGATGTTAGAATTAGAAGAAAATAGGTGTCAGGAGCAACGAAAGAGCTAGATGTTAGTTGGGGGCAAATGTGGACTACCAATGGCCTTAGACAAGTCCCTAAAAGGCCAAACCGAATCCATGTCATCATATAACAATCCCATGGCGTGACACACCTATCTTGAACCTGAAAATATGAGAATTAATTGTCGTGTCACACCATGCAGATTCTATGATGCGACATAACCACTTTGAAGCAAAAATAAGTATAGAAATTCACTTCGTGGCACGCGATGCCTTCTCTATAACACAACATGTAGGCCATTTTCGACAACTATATATTCTCCAAGCTTGCAAGAAAAATCAAGCCCTAAACTACCTCTATGTATTGTCCTTAACAGTAGTTGCATCCTCTAAGCCTTTACAAGCAACCACACAGCCTTTTGCTACCCTATTCTTCGAGATTTCGCAATTTTTCTTCCTTTCTCTTCTTCCATAGTCCTAAAATGATGAGGAGCAGCCTTTCAGATGCTGAATCGGGAACTGATAACTTCAAAGGAATTCGAGACAAGGGGCTTAAAATTCATCTACATGCCATTCGAAGGAAATGTTCTTTTTAAGAGAGAGGTTTTGATTCCCTGGCATCATTAACCAACAAAACGAGTGAGAGCATTCAATTCTACAGATGGGAAAAGTTCTGTGAGATCCCAAAAGAACAAGCCTGTATTTCAGTAGTCCAGGAATTTTATATTGCCTTAAGAGAGATTGAGATAAATCGACAACTAGACATACCATGGCTGCGAGTAATTGTTCGAGGGAAAGGAATTTCTATCGCACTATTCGAGATAGCGAGGTATTATGAAACTCCTTTATTCCTCTATGACTTTGTGCAAAAGAACTAATCTAATCTATTTTTCGAGAGAGAATATGGAGGAGACAATCAATCTCCTAACGAATGGGCAATGTGAGTGGAAACACCTTCTAAGTATGAATTTTCCAACATCATTTTCATAAGAACAACTAACCCAAAGAGTGAGAATGTGGTTACAATTCACCAGTACTTGAATCTTCCTAGCCTCAGACATGTTTAACATAGATACTTTCCAAGCTATGTTATTGTACGCTATATTACAAAAGAAAAACATGTTAGAACATGGATATAGAAGAGCATGTTTCATCGTGCAAGGAAAAGTAAGGTAGAATGGCTTTTTTAACATTTAGTAACTACTTTGTGTAGACAAACCAAAGTACCGATGGGACGATTCGAACACTACTTGTAACTGTCAAAGTATCCAATATAAGAATCTAGTGTGAAGCATTTGGTGGGAAATTGAAAATGAAAGAGGGCTATCAGGACAAAGGCACATCTAGGTGATAATGTGTTACCTGATTCAAAATGGATAACTCGATGGATGCAAGAAGCGAGACCAATCTACGAAGACTATGCGAGGAAGACTAGTTTAAGGCTGTTGTAGTTTCTAATAGCTAAATATGAGGTAAAGGTAGAGCCTAGAAAGAAAGAGGTCGAAGAGGACCCAAAGGAGGATCAGGAGGAAGATCCAGAAAAAGATTCAGAGGAAGACCTAGAAGAAGATCCCGAGGAAAATTTGAATTCAGAGGGTGACCTGGACAAGGAAAATTGAGGAGTCGGAGCCTGATTCTAACTAATTCTAAACATTTTTCATTTTAATTTTGGATTTATATTTTTAAAAATTATTTTATTTTTGGATTATTTTTTTATTTAGTTTAATTAGGATTTAATTTTATTCTATATATTTTTGTATGTTTAGTTTATCTTTATAGGAACTTCATAACTTTAGAAAGCACTAAAATTTCGAGCTAAATCTGCAAGGACTCAGTCCCACCATTTGCTGTGGACTTTTAAAGCTAATCGGGTTGCACATTAGGGACAATGTGCCGAATAAAGTGTGGGGGTGACTTAGGAAAATTTTTAAAATTTTTATGTTTTGGTTTTAGTAGTTTTAAATTTTTTATTATGTGTTTTCCATATGTTTGAGCTTGTAGAAATACCAGTGATTGGTTAGTAGCATTTTAATAGGATTTTTTGAATAAACTATAAATTTAGTTTGATAAGAATTGATTTAAATTATCTAAATTTTAGACTAATTAGTTCAATTTATTACATTGTGAATAGATTTAAGATGTTAAGTATGCCAAATGATAAATGGGTATATAAATAACATGCATGTTTACTTGAATGTTAGGTTGTAGAAATTGATAGACTTTACTGGTGTAATCTATGTATGAAATTACCTAGGGATGATCTAAGGCACTGTTTGGTAGACAATTTTTGAGCCAAAAAGTTATCCTCATAATATTTCCCTAGCACCTTACTTGAGCCTTAATCCATTTTCTTGGTTAACCATGAATGAAACCTGGAGCCTAAAAAATAATTTATTTGATCCTTTATTTCTTAGTCCTTGCATGGTTTTAGATGTTTGATCATTGATATTGAGGGATTAGGTAGATATACCATGATGGTTTCAAAAGAGAAAAAAAAAGAGTGAACTAAGGAACTGTATGGTATAGTGAGCATAAGATTTTTGAGCTTGTAGAACAAATATAAAAAAGGAAAAATGTCAATCGAGAAAATCTCGAAAAAGAAAAAAAAATCAAGCTCGGGTGATTGTACTCATGAATACTATATTATACCTTAGTAAATAGAGAAATAAGAAAGGTGAGAGAAGTGGATATAATCTGGTGAGCTATATGTACATTTGGGGAAGTACAGGGGAAAATAAAATGGGCCAAACTACTTCCGTGCTTAGCCATTTTGTCGAGCCTGTTCTTGAATTCTGCCAGATATTTTTTGTAACACCAAAGATTTGGCAAATCCAAAGTTTCGGCATATAGTTGAAAATAGTATGTATGGCGTAATGTTGTCTGCCTAAAAGATTATTTTGGGCGTATACGTGTGGGCATGTAGTAACTGCTACAAGAGTAAGTAAGAATTTGATTTTTCTAATATTTTATCATGTGCTAAAGAGACATTAGTATTAAAGGATAAAAGAGAAATATGGGATGAGAATTTGCCAAAGGTATAGTATGTATGGTTTGTATGGAATACTGTGCTAGCTAGACTTTAAGTAATCTAGTTAGAAACCAAATGTATAGTTTACTCTGATAAGTTTGTTGAAGGGAACTTATTTATATTTTTTCTTGAAAAATTTAGGCCAATAAGAGGACAAGTTCTGATACGTATGACACTTGTTAAATTCCACTAAGCAAGATGAATCATATTTGTATTTGAGAGTGTGTTCTAAAAGGGGGTTCTTCCTTGTTCTTTCTTTTCCTTCAGTGGTATATACTAAAACCTTTTTAAATCTGAATGTATCCTACCTCGATGATCTAGAGACTAAAGTTCTTTTATAATCAGCAGTTACTTCGTTTTAGGGTAAGTATTTCAACTCTGCATGTTAAGTTTTGAATGAGTAAATCTATGTTTGGTAACTGAAAGTGAGACTGTAAGTATATGGTTACTGCATGGGGTTGTCATCGATTAAAATGATAAGTAATTTGTATGTACAAGAGTTTTAATGGTGAAATTATGTTTCTAAACAGTGGTTGTTGTTGGTTCATGATGGATATTTGGATCTGGAGCTTTGAACTATAATAAGTGAGAATCAAGTGAGTTTTATACAGACTCCTACATGTATACTATTCATATTGTGAGTCATCTATAGAAAATTTATTGAACTATGGATCCGAAGTAATGAAGAGTATAGTATGTGATCATTGGGCATAAGAGTATTGCAACATTGAAGTATGTGTGCTTGTGAAGTAAAAGGTTAAATTTAGATTGTGTCAATGGATGAAGACTTTTTCAGGAGCGTTTGTGTCTGTTCATCTCAGTGGTGTCTAATGGAGTCTGTTGGGACTAACAACATGAATTCTAGTATAAACTTTAAATGAAAAGTCCATGGCCATGACATCTTTTGAATAAGAAGTAAGGAATGGTGATTACGCAACGAGTTTCTCTACGTGTCCCAAAAGGATGATGGGCAAACCTTACATAATGTGAGTTTAAGCAAATTCATATCGTAAACACAACAACTAAGAATAGCCTTTGTGGAAAACTCTAAAAGAATAGCCTTTGTGGCAAAATTTGAAAGGAATGCCTTTGTGGCAAATTCTAAATGGGTCACCTTAATGGCGTGCTCTATCTGATTGCCTTTATGACATATTTTTCTAAGTTATGTGGCATGAACCGTTAGGAATATTTGGTAAGCTATGAATCTAAATGTCTGTCTCTATGGAAATATATGAGTAAGTTCTAATAGTTCTTTAATAAGTATAATCAAGATAAGGTATTGATATGCTTTGGAATAAGAGTTAAATAAAGTCTTAAGAGTTTCCCATTAAAAAGATATGTGTATCTGTATGTTAAAGAGGGTATCTATTATGATGATCTGTAAGTATGAAAAGTAAGGGGTATCACATCTTCTTTTGAATTTATTCTGAATCTGTGTCAATATTATTTTGAATTATGAGATTCTGTTATAGCATGATATGGAGTTCATCTAGATGTTATACGCAGTGAATTATCAATTTCGAGATGTGTAGAGAATTAGATCAGGGTATGTCTGAGTGTGAACCAATAGTATGAAATTCTGTGTAAGTATCTGCCATTTATATGTATTTGCCCAAGATAATGTCAGTAAGCAGTTTTTTGAACTAAAACATGGATTAAAATATCGATTGTTAAAAGTAGTCTATAAGGGTATGTTCTATTAGGTAAGTATCATGGGATAAGAGATTCATGAAATGATTAGAAGGATTCCTTAGTTAACAAAATAAGGAAGATAAAGTACGATAAGGCATGGTGTATAAAAGAATGATAACACTGTGATGGTATCAATCGAAGTCAATGGTGCAATTTATGGTTGACTCTTAGAAAATTCACACAAGATTGCAAAGTATCTATAAAGGTATGGATATAGGGGGATTCACGAAGTACTCTTATACTTACAAGGATTGTTATTGCTTTTCAGAGTTGTTGAAGAAGCTTCACTTAGAGGGACAGTGCCAAGAGTACGCCAAGATGGTGGCAGAATCGGCTATTATTCATACAATGGATATGTGGTGCCGTCTTGAATAAGCCTTTGATTCTGTCTTAAAATAGTTTCTAAATTTTAAATATCTGTATCAAATTTGATGTAATGAGTTATTCATCATATATTCTATTTTCAATCTCCAAATGTTAAGTTTTTCTTTTGAAACTTCTGATAATAGGTTCAAAATAAATGAGAAAACATAAACTTTTTTTGTTAAATGTTTTGTATCATTTAGTAACACTCGAGATCCAGAATCGATGAATTGAGTCGAGTTGAGGGTGTTACATTTTTACCACTTATATTCATTTGAACATAATTGTATATTTATAAATTTGTTTTGATGGATACCCATACGTAATATTCTTTTATTTATTTTCTTTGTGATTTATTGAACTAACCTATCTAATTTTAGAAATTGTGAGTCAATTGTGTATCATGCTAGAGTTATATGTTTACTTACATTATCTTGTTAATATATTTCTATCTAATTTCATGTATCATACTAGTTCAAGTACATTTTTTTCTTGCATGTTTATTTCTTATTTTATATTTTTTTCTAGTTTATTTTGTTTTGTTTTTGTTTTTATTAGTTTGCTTGAGGGTAAGCAAAGACTTAAGTGTGGGGGTATTTAACCTGTCGTCAAATGTAGTAGTCATTTTGGTATATTTTTGCATTTAAGGATATTTTCCTCTAACCAATTTAGCATTAATTATTGTATTTTCAGTAGTTAGGTAGTAAAAGTTCATAAAATAAGTTTTTTAAATTTTTTTTTAGTGTTGATGACCTATTAGGTCGACACGGGCCTTAGGTAGTTCTAGTTTATTAATTTGAGTGTATAAGATGCTAAATTTAGGGCCCAATGGACATAGGAACTAGGAACAAGCGTGGCACAAGATTCCTAAGCTGCTAAAGTACGACACAGACTTAAGAGCCCATAATTTTAGTGTTATGTCGTGCCATGCAATGTCTATGGTGCGACATAAGACCAACGTGGAGCCCAAGCTTTTCAGGTATATTTTTGTTTGCACAATCAACCTTATCTGAAGACCTAGGATGTTCTGAAGACCTACTTCAAGCTGCTAACACTTCTATAAATAAAATCTTAGCAGTTTGATGTAACTAATTTGTCTTAGATGCATCCCAAAACCTTCGTACTTTAGGAGTAGGATTTAGATTTAGTTATCTTTTCTTCTATTAAATTATTTGTTCTTTTCTCTTGGAATCAATTTCGATCCAAGATTTCTTTTATTCAATCGAAGTTATTCAGTTTACTTTCCTTTGCAAGGAACGAGATTGGTTTTCCCAATCAATAGATTTGTTGTTCCACTCTTAATCGATACAAATCAAGATGATTCTAAATCTCTTTTCTCTTCCATTTTATTCATGTTATTTCCATGTTTATATCAATGGAGTTTAAGATTATAAATACCGTGAGCAGCTAATTCCCTTAGAGCAGATTAACAAGTGGAAGGGAAGTGATTAATGGAGGATTAAGGGTTTCCTACTGTAAACTCAAAATTATATAGGATTTTTCTATATATTTTTACCAAATTTTGACTTAATAATTATATTAATTTTGAGTAATTGTTAATAAATTAAGTGGATTTTGCTTAAATGTTAATATTGGACATGAATTTATGAAGTATGCGAAATAATATTTTATTACATGATTTTTATGCATAATTTATATTATTTTCCTGTTAATTATTAATATGTTAATTTTCATTATGCAATGAGACCATAGAAGATGAGATTAACATAAATGTTGCATGGACATGCACACATCCAATCTGTTTGGACGGTAAGACCATAGAAAACTGGGTCATAAGGATGTTAATTTGACCCAATAAAAGTATTGCTACATGATGGACATGTCTGATTAATTATTGGACTAAGAATCCGTCCAACAAGGAGGAGTCAAGCCCAATTTCAGTACAAGCATATGGCTACCCAAAATTTAACTTTGGGATATTTTATTGGAGGTCCCTGCAGTTGGAAAAATATCAAAAATCGACACACCAACTTTATCTTTGAAACCGTCCACTTCATGGCTAATAATAACAAGGATTTGAATTCAAAATAAGCAACCAAACCACCTCTTCATCCACAAATTGTGGCCGGCCAAGCATGAGAGAAAATGAAGGAATTTCAAACTCTATTTTTAGTAAACTTTACCCTACCTTCACCTATAAATAACACACACCTTTCACTTTTCAAAGCATCCCTTAATCTCTCATCACTCATCCATCATTCTCTCTTCATAACATCCTTTCATTCTTTCTTGTTCTTTTCATTTCCATTCCATTCCCCCTTCCATTTTAGGCAACAAAACCCTTGTCAAGATCATTTCTTGGCTGGCCATCTTAAGAAACCTTTAGCAAAGGAGCAACAGGTGGATCGGAGGAACACCTCAGTCAGAAAGATCTGAAAGGCTGCTGAATTGAATTACAATTTACTCTTTTCTACTTGTTGTTTATTTTAAACATGTTTGCTAAGTGTTTATTGATCTTGCAATCAACAATGATAGCTTAATTCTGTTTAGCTAGGATTATTATGTTAATTGAATAGTATTTGTTTGATTCATGTTTTACGTGTTTGTGCCTCAGTCGATCATGTTTTCAATTAAAATCAAGATGTATTTCATTCATATGTGATTGGATGAATTCAAATTAGCTAAGCAATCCTAACCAAACGATGGCTAGTAGACACATAATTGAAAAGTGCAATGCTCAATTTAGATCATTAAACCTGACTAAATTAGAGGTTCATAATATATTTAGTTAGCTCTATTATCTTGCATAGTTTTTTGGTGTATGTGATTAAACTGTTTCAAACATAAATGTCCCTGTTACCTAGCATAAATGCTAAGAAACCCTTAGTTTAATCTGATCAGTAAAATGCATGTTTTACTAAGTAAAAGATTTCGAGAGGACTTAATTTGGTTTCCAAACTCCTGAAAGATCGAGTTGCCAATGAATGTTTTCTGAACACTGTTAAGCATGCTGAAAATGAATTGAGTTTATTAATATAATTATCCTAGCCTATTTTATGTTGATTGTGTAACAGTCTGGTTTTGGCCCTAGTCAGAATAGTGGTTTTGAGACCACAAATCCGAGTTCAAAAAATATTTTAATATTTTTATCTGTGTCTATGATATGTGAATTTGCATCTGTGAAATTTCTGTGATTTAATTTGTCTGTTTCTGTGCTTAATTATGAAAAAGGACTTAATCGCGTAAAATGTAAAAGTTGCATGTTAATTGTTAAAGTGCTTATTTGGCTTGGCTTTATAAATGATAGGTTCTTATGATGCAATTAGACCATTGTTATATGGTATGGACAACTATAGACATTAGTGGTTGGAGATTAATGTTTTTTTAGTCAAGGGCAAAATGGGGAAAAAAGTGATTAAAATGTAATAAAATAAAATAAACATGAAATGGCCATGCATTAGTGTTCATCCTTAGCCTAAAATTCACAATAAAAAGAAAGGAGAAGACCACATAGGGTTCGGTCATTGTTTTGGTTGATTAAGGTATGCACTTTGGTCCGTTTTTGATAAATTCTACGTTTCTGTGATCGTTGCTTCGTGTTCTTCAAAGCCCATGTATGAATTTCTATTTTTGTTAAAGATTTCATGAAATGCTATTGTTGATATCATGAGTTTTGTGATTTTCTTGGATGAATTATGAAGGCTTGGTAGATAATTTTTAAGTTTTGTCTTTGAATTTTGATGAAATAAAGATATTTGAGCTGAATTGTGAAAATGAGTTTTTGAGGGACTAAATTGTGAATTAAATGTGTTATTTGAACTTGTATGGAAGCCATGTATATTCGGCTAAGCTATAGTCTTGGTGAATTTTTCATATTTGCAATTTTGTGAAAAATGGACTAAATTGTCAAAGTGTGAAAATGTAAGGGCTAAAATGCAAAGTGCCCTAAATATATGTTCATGGATTATTTTGAATGAAATGAATGATTGAATAGTTGAATTTGAATTGTAATAGATCAAGAACAAAGAAAATCGGACTTAGACCGAAGGAAGTCCAAAGTAGTTGAATAGTCAACTCGTTTTCGTCTGAAATCCGTACGAGGTAAGTCGAATTACAATTACGTGTTAAATTGATTAAACTCTGTGTATTTAAACTATAATATGTATTGGACGCCCTTGAGAGCCTGATGAGTAAACTCCGATAATATGTTGGTGTTTGAGAAGCTCTGTATATTCCTGAAAGATTGTTAATCTTGATCTGAGATATCGTGTAAAACCGTGTCTAGGACACAAGCCTCGACTTGAGATTTCGTGTAAGACCCTGTCTGGGACAGAGGCTTCGATATCAAATTACATGTAAGACCACGTCTAGGACGTCGGTATTGTACCTGTCTGTGAATATCTATTCCGTTTCTGAATTGTCCGATGATAAAGTATGAGATATGGAAGTAAATATATGGAATGTATAATTCATACAAGTACGTTTGTATCGTACTAGATTTCTGAATAGAAAAGACTATGTTTCTGTAAAGTAATGTAATATTCTATGAGACGGTTGTGAATTTTGGCTATTAACTGTTACTTATATGCTATATTAGTTTGGGTAATTGTATTTGATTTACTAAGTTCTTTGTAGCTTACTCTGTGTGATTTCTATCTGTTTCACAGTTATCGCAGCTATTGAAGGCTCGGGATAGTCGAGGATTGTCACCACACTGTCAAACTCATTTTGGTACTTTTGAAAGTGTACATATTTTTAAGTATGGCATGTATAGGCTAGAATGTTTAAGTATATAAGCTTGATATGTATATATGTTGTGCCATGTGAATTAGCTAGCAAATGATAAGCTTGTGCATAATTTTGGTGTATTTTTGTAATGTGCTATGTTCTATTGTGATTTGGTCATCTTTAAGCATAGAATTGGTTGATAAATTTGGTGTGAATGTTGTATACTATTTCTTGTAGGTTTGGACCCAAAAAGGGTGAAAAATTTGGCTTAAACTAAGCCTGCTTTGTGCCACATGGTCAGGGAGCACGGGCGTGCCTTGTGGCCGTGGGCTTAAGTCAGTAGCTAGCTAAAATTTACACGGTCATGGCACATGGCCGTGTCTGTTGGCCATGTGAAAAAGTCAGTATAGGAACTATTTTTGGCACGGTTGGACCACATGGGTGTGTCTTATGCCCGTGTGAGTCACACGGCCTAGGTACACGGGCGTGTGACTTTGGCAGTTTTGAAAGTTTTGGATAAGTTTTGAAAATTCTGAATGTGTTCGGTTTAGTCCCGACCTTTCTTAAATGTATGTTTTAGGTCTCGTAGACCATCAAAGTGTGAATTGTGGATGAACGCCTATGTATTAATATTATATGATATCTATGATTCTGTATTGTTCTGAAATGCTCTGTCCATCCGGTGATGCCTCTTACCTATTCTGGCGACAGTTACGGGATAGAGGTGTTACAGATTGTTTTTGTTACTAAAGTCTATCCATTCATTTAGATTGTTTGCGTACTTAGATTAAAATTGCATTAGGGATCAATTTTGCATCTAGATAATTTAATCATCACCGTTCAATTTATTGTGTTTTTTACATCAAAATTGTTAACTATAATTTTACAAATAATCAATTAACATACACAGTCCTTGTGCAGACGATAACTCATTTTACTTACTTATTACTTGAACGACTATGTACACTTGCATAAAAATCTCGTTACAAGTTTTTGGTGCTGTTGTCGGGGACTGTTGGCTTAATTATTCTTTGTGAAATTATTCTTTACAATTTGGTTTTTATTTTTATTTAATTTCTAACTTTACTAATTAATTCTTTAATTTTTTTCTTTATTCTTTAGTTTTTTTGTGATTTTAATTTTAGGTCTTCACAAGCATAGATCGAATCATCAATTTACTCCTTGTAGACCCTGAAATCGAGCAGGCATTTAGACAAAGAAGATGAGAAAGACTAGCTTAGAGACAAGGCACAGAAATGGACCTTGAAAATCAAAATGATGTTCAAGGGAATAAAATCGCTAATGCTCGAAATCCAATCCTTATTGCTGATGATAGGGACCAACCTATAAGACAGCATGTCATGCCACTTCTTAATGAACTAAATCCAAGAATTAGCAGACCGCAGATTGAGGCATCACGTTTGAATTGAAGCCTTGGATGTTTCAGATACTTCAAACAATAGGCCAATTTAGTGGAAGGCCCGAAGAAGATCCACATCTTCACCTTCGATTGTTTATGAAGGTGAGTGATTCTTTTAAGATAGCCAATGTAACTGAAGACGCACTGATGTTGAAGTTGTTTCCATACTCATTGTAAGCACGAGTAGGGCTTAATTCATTGCCATCCAACTCAATTTCTACTTGGCAAGAATTAGCTAAATGCTTTCTAGTAAAGTATTTCCTACCAAGAAAAAATGCTAAGTTGCGGAATGAGATCACCACTTTTCAACAATTGGATGACAAGTCCTTATACGAGACATGGGAAAGATTCAAGGAGTTGCTACGTAGATTCCCTCATCATGGGATTCCACATTGTATCCAATTGAAGACATTCTATAATAGTCTCAAAGCACACACAAGGTTGGTGGTAAATGCTTCTATGAATGGTGCTCTCTTGTCGAAGTCTTATAATGAGGATTACAAAACCATCAAGAGAATAATAAAAAATAATTACCAGTGGTCAACAAATCAAGCAGCTTCAGGAAGACGAGTAGCCAGAGTGCATGAAGTTAACGCCCTTACTTCACTCTCAGCTCAGTTATCGCCTATCTTTTCAATGTTGAAACAAATTTACTACTAACGGTTTAAATCATGTTGCAACTCAGCCACCAATCTGCTACCAAGGAGGTGGACCGAACAAAACTTACATACAATATAAATCAAATCAACCTCTTGGTTTCAATCAACAAGATCAAAAACCAGCATAAGTTGAACCTTCAAATAATTTGAAGAATTTGTTGAAAGCATACATTGCTAAAAATGATGCCTTGATTCAAGGCCAAGCAACAAAATTGGGGTATATGGAAAATCAAGTGGGACCATTAGCTAATGAGTTTAGAAATGGACCCTAAGGTAATGTACCAAGCAACATATAAAATCCTCTATCAGTCGAGTGTTCTAATCTTGAGAACTTATTAAGAGCATATATGGCAAAGAATGATGCAACTTTGGGAAATCTGGAGAACCAGATGGAGCAGCTAGCCATCGAACTTCAAAATAGGCCACAAGGACCTTTGCCCAGTGACATGGAGAACCTAAGAAAATTGAGCAAGGAGAATTGCAAAGTGGTCAATTTACAAAGTGGAAAAACTTTTGAACCCAATGAGGTTGAGGTTGAAGATAAACCTCCCATAAATAGGAAAATCAACCGATAATTGAAATTCCTGCTCCAGAAAAGCTAAATTCTGCAAATTCTAAAAATGTAAAATCTAAACTAATGAATTCTGATAAGCTAACCTCTTCATTAGATGCAGATATATTGCCTCGAAAGAGCTGTCCAATCCAAGCCAAAGTTCCACAACCTACATATCCTCAAAGACTCCAGTAACATAATATGATACACAATTTAAGAGAATGTATTATGTTACACAATTTAAGAGAATGTTGGATGTGTTGAAACACCTACGTATCAACATCCCATTAGTAGAAGCTTTGGAGCAAATGTTGAACTATGCAAAAGCCATAAAAGAATTTCTGTCTAAGAAAAGAAGGTTTGAGGAACTTGAAACTGTAGCCCTGACTATAGAATGTAACCTATTTTTTTCAGAATAAGTTGCCTCCTAAGTTGAAGGATCCAGGAAGTTTCATCAGACCTTGCAATATTGGAGAATCCTATTGTGGTAAGGCTTTGTGCAATTTCCGATCGAGTATCAACTTAATGCCTACGTATGTGTTTAGACGATAAGGTATTGCTAAGGCCATACAGACTACATTACACTCCAATTGGCAGATCAATCTTTTACATGCCTAGAAGGAAAGATTGTGGATGTCTTGGTACGTGTTGATAAATTTATATTTCCTGCTAACTTTATTATCTTAGATTTTGAAGCAGATAAAGAAGTATCAATCATCCTAAGAAAGCCTTTCCAAAAAATCGACAGGAAGAACATCGATGTACAGAAAGCTAAACCCACCATCCAAGTTCAAGATGAACAGGTGACCTTTAATGTACTCAAGGCCCTAAGATCTTCTGATATGATTAAAGATTGTTTTGCCATCTCCGAGGAAGATTCGTTGGTTCCTGTCAAATTAGAATACAATGATCCATTGGAAGGTATTTCATCTGACTCTTCACATCAAGATGAGGATAATACATGTTTGGAAGGTAACTTGGAAGATTTCAATTCAAAAGTTGAGTTCAAGTCATTTGACCTATCATCACATGAGTATAAGCAACCCACTCCATCAAGAAAATAGCCATCCAAGTTAGACTTCACTATTTTGAAAAGGCTCGAGAAAGGAATCAAGTGGACAATTGCAAATACTGAAAAGGGATCTGTCAAGGGACAGAAGAGTTTGATTCATTCTCGAGTATTTGATCCTGGGAAACTCAAGTCTCAATGGTTAAAAGAAAGGATCATGGATCCCATTTATGACATTCAGTGGGTGGGACTTGTACCAGAGAAAGAAGGTATACCAAAAAATGAGCTGATTTCAGTAATGACCATCACGGGTAGGTAGATTTGTATGAATGACAGAAAGTCGAGCTAAGTAAAACAGAAAAACCATTTCCTGCTGCTATTTTTTGAGCAAATATTAAATATAATTGTTGGGAAACATTACTTCTTCTTTTTAGATGGATACAGTTGGTATGATAAATGGGCGTTAGACATTGCCTTTGTTAGTGACAATCATCAATAACATTGAGGGAGTCCTCTTCACTCTCTCTGTAGTTAATTTATTTTCATTTTTTTCTATCTCATTTGAGTAAACGACTTGCTTAGAAATTATTTTTCTTGAATTAGTACTTCAAATTAATTCTGTCTAAGGAGACTAGAACTTAAGCGGGACTATTTGTAACCCCTTTAACCTTTCTTGGGAATTTAATTTGATGTAATTTTTCGAGAAAATTTTTTCTAAGTATCCCAAAAGAAATTTTTCATTTTCATTTTAATTTTTATTTCCAATTTTTATTTTATTTTTCTGTTCCATAAGAGGGTCAAGCTGGCCCAATGATTAATCAGTTTATTTCTGTTAAGCTTTATTTCAGTACAGGTAATAAAAAGCTTGTAGTTTTGGGCTCGAGGCCTAGAACAGTGATGAGGACAAAAATATCCAACACTTGCTACCCCTTTTCCTTCGCCGCAGCATCATTTGCCTACACTGCCGCAATTTCGAAAAAAAATGGGATGACACAAATTAATAAAAAGGGGAAATTTCTTTTCTTAAGTATTTATTTTTATCTTCTTAGTTAGTATTTTTCTTTTGCATAATAAAAAAATTGCAAGCATGTAACAACCTGTTTTTAGAGTTAATCGAAATAGTAGTTTCGAGACCACAATTTGAAGATAAAGTATTTATTTTATTATTTTATTAAGGTTTATAGTATGATAGAATGTTTGTGTGAAAATTTTGTAAAGAAATTTTACTGTTTGAATTGTTAATTCGATAAAAAGGACTAAATCGCATAAAGCATAAAAGTTGAATTCTATAAATTAAAGGTACTAAATGGCTATGAAATTAAATAGTGGGAGTCCTTAAGTGGTAATTATTCCATAAATGTTGATAGTGGAATTCTATGGCTTGGTATAATGGAAATTTTAAATGTTATTAAAGGTTAAAATGGTAAAATGGTTAAAATGTTAATAATAAATAAAACAAAATCAAATATCATCATCTTCCATCTATTTTACAACCAAAAATGGGGTTTAAAACAATCATGGAAGATCTTGACATTCGGCCATGGTATTCTTGCTCAAATAGGTACGGTTTTAACTCCGTTTTTAATAATTTCTACGTTTTTGAGCTCATTGCAGCTTAATCTAGCTAGCCCGTATCTCCGTTTTTGAAACTGTTATAGATATTGAATGATGCCATTGTTGAATGCTTGGTTGTTTAGATGTTTTATGATCGATTATTAAAGTTTGAAGTTAGATTAACAAGTTTTATAAAGTGATTTTTGACAAAAATGTCAAATAGGGATTAAATTGTGAAAATATGAAATGTTGTGGTTAAAAGTGTGAAATAAATGAAAATATGGGCTGCTATAAAGTTTTATTAAAATCAACTAGGCTAGGGTTTGGCCAAAATTGAATGAATTTCATTTTACGAGCTTAGGGACTAAATTGTGAACGTGTGAAACTTTAGGGGCAAAAGCATAATTTTTCCAAAATGTGTATATAGTGTCAAATTGAATAGAAAGGAAAGTTAATATGCTGAATTTAATATTATATATAGATCAAGATAAGCGATTACTGGAACTAGATCGGGAAAACGAAAAGTGGATGAATAGCCGATAATTTTATTTGAGCGACACGAGGTAAGTTCGTATAATTAGAATCGAACTTTTCTATACTTGTAATTGTTGAATTGAATGCATTTAATTGAAATATTTAAAATATGAATGCTTTGATGATATATTGTATTCGTTACCGAGCCCCATTTGAACTATGTGAATTCATTGGATACGAGTGACGTGTTACTGGAATTACCGTAATGGTCGAGCTCCTGCATTTGTTGCAGACTCACCATAGCTCGTAAGAGCTTACTATTTCAGCTCATTAGAGCTTACCGATTCAGCTCGTAAGAGCTTACTATTTCAGCTCATTGGAGCTTACCGTTTTCAGCTCAATAGAGCTAACTGTTTATCAGCTCAGGAAGAGCTTACCGACCATGACTCGAAAGAGCATGTATGATGATGAATTGACGGATTACTAACATTGTTCACTCAACTATCCTTTGAAGTTCTAATAGGTTCAACGGGACTAAATACTGTTTATACGGAATAGTTACGGGTTATAAGTGATATTAATGTTATATGTATGATATGTGAATTTTGGAATAATACAAAATATTGTATTAATGGATGAATTACTGTTGATACGGATGAATTACTATTGATATAGATAAATTATTGTTATTATTGATGAATTACTGGTTATATGGATGAACTACTAGTTATATGAATGAATTACAGTTTATACGAATAGAAATGAATTGCCACAATGTTATGTGAATTACATGGTATTGATGCTTTTATAAGCTTATGTATTTGGAAATTTTGGTTGGATTGTATTGAAATGGTAATATAGGTTATAAGGACATATGAACAAATGTTATATATGTGAATCGAGATATAGGTGGTTTAACCACATATATGCCCATTAGTGTGCAAGATACAGATTATTCAATGTTATTTCCATGGTTCAACGGAGAAGATAATGGTACGAGAATTGAAATAATGATATGATTCAGTTTAGGTATACATGACACGCTCGACAAGTAATTGATATTTAATAATTTAATATGAGATGTGAGTGAAAACCGATGAATACATACATAAATTACTAGGTTGTTATTATATTACGTGTTGGTTTTGATGGAACTGATTTATATATATTCTTATGTTTCTCTAATTCTAAATTAATTATTAAATTGTATATAGTACATACTAGTCATATGAGCTTACTAAGCTTATTAGCTTACTCTGTTTATTTTTCGTATTTTATAGTGATTTGGAAGCTCGCTCGGGTTGGAAGTCATCGAAGATTTCATCACTCCATCTAGGAGTTGATTTGGTATTTTTGAACTCTTTGAATCGGTAATATGGCATGTATTGGCTAGTTGATGATTTGAGATGTATGAGTTATGTAAGCTATTGAGGCTTATATGCATTGATGTGTTTAAGCCATGTGGTTTGGCTTAACTTGGTTAAATATTGGGTTATGTTTATGTGTATTAGATATGGCATGTTTTCGTAAGTAGTTGATGGAATGAGGATATGTAAATGATATGGATATGTGAAGGAAATATGAATCGAAACTGTTGGAATAATAGTTGGTACTTGGATGTTTAAGGTTGAATTATTGAATAGGTTATATGTGTATATTGGCTAATGAATCATATTGGTTTGGTATATGTTTGAATGCACAAATGGGATTGATTTGAGTATATAAATGTTTGGTTTTGTAATGGCATATAATGTGTATTTGAAATGGCTGTTTTGATTGCCAAATTAAATGAAAGTATGGTGTTATATGTGAGCTTAGGTGATTGAAGTTGGGTGAGGAAAAGTGGCTTAAAATAAGCCTATTTCTCGTCCACACGATTGAGCAAACAGGCATCTGATTCGACCATGTGTCTGCTGAAGCTTAGTTAAAATAAGTCAGTGAGTTACACGGCTTAGACACACGGGTGTGTCTATTGGAAATGTGTGGCACATGGGCTGACACACGGGCGTGTGGTCGGTCGTGTGACCCAAGTCAGTATGTATGCCCTATTTCCACACGGCCTATGACACGGGCGTGTCTGGTGGCCGTGAGAGGCACACAGCCTGGGCACATGGGCGTGTGACCTCTGTATTAAAAAAAATTTTCTATGTTTCCCAAAGTTTTCAAATGTTATCAATTTAGTCCTGAATGCATGTTTTAAGTTATTTTTACTCGAATTAAGCATGTTATAAGTGTAAATGAATGACTTGATTGAAATGAATTGATTTATTGATAAATGAATGTTCCGAATTGTAATATAAGTCCAGTAATGCCTTGTAACCTATTCAGACGATGGACACAGGTTAGTGGTGTTACAAAGCATGATTAAATTAAGCTCAATTCCTCCTCTCTAACAAAAAGCTAAGTAGTGTGGTAATGTGAATGAACATGTCTAGGATTGGATTGTTGAGGAAGACTTGGTACTTAAGCAGTCTTCATGACTCACATCTCTTTCTTGTTATCCTACCTGGTGTTTAGTTCTCATTCATTACTTTGCTTACACAATGAGGACATTGCTTCCTTTTAAGGTGGGGGTAAGGCAATATTTGCATGAATTTTAAATTTTTTCCTTAAGTATGCTTCAGTGGTTACACATAAGTATAAAATGGTGTTCAGAGAAAATTTTGTTCATAAGTTAGCTCACATGCAAGTATGATTTCTAATTTTATCTGAGTTTTTTATGTTATCTTTAGTTATGGAATGCTTGTATGTTCTTAGGTCTTATGCAGCCTTTTTCCATGAAAATTGAATTTCCTTAGAAATAGACATGCATGAAGGTTTAACTTCTTAGAATTGACTTAGTAACATTCATGAGGAGAAGTCCTAGGAGGCATAAGAATCTAAACATGATTTAGGCACTTTTTTTTTTTGGATCGTCTGAGCCTTTCAAGCCTACCATATGAATTTGACCCTTGTAACCTTAATTTGAGCCTTTGAGCCTATTTTTGCTATGTATCTACATGTTATGCCATGCTACCATCTTTTTAAAATTTTATCTTATTTTTGCACTTAACTATACTTGTTGTAACACCCCTTACCCGTATTCGACGCCAGAATCGGGTACAATGCATTACCGGACTTATCACACAAACTTTCATACAATTTCGAGTCATCAATTTGCGTCCAAATTAAAAAATTTTGTATTTAATCATAAAGTCCTTAATTCGAGCCTACGAGGCCCAAAACATGCTTTGGAGACGATTCGGGACTAAACCGACAACTTTAGAAAACTTTACAAAAGTTAGAAATTTTTTTCACTAAACAGGGGTCACATGCCCGTGTGGGCAGGCCGTATGGTCAAACACCCCCGTGTAACTCTCTATTTGTCACCCAAGAACAAATTGAATACACATGGCCAAGTCACACACCCGTGTGCTACGCCATGTGGTCGATTTAAAATTTATGATTTTTCATAAAATAGGTGCAGACTTCACACGCCCAGGACACAAGCCTGTGCCTGAGGCTGTGTCATCCACATGGCCGAGACACACTCCCGTGTCTCTGCCCGTGTGCTCAATTCTAAGCATTTTGTTTCTCAAAATTTAGGGTACAGGGGACACACAGCCTAAGCACATGCCTGTGGGGCAAGCCGTGTGTCACACACGGCCTAGACACACGCCCGTGTGTCTACCCGTGTGGACAAAAATAAGGCTATTTACCAAGCCATTTTTCCACCCTTTGATGCACACACCTACGCAACACATCATAGCACTAATTCAAGCATTTACGTACAACCAAATCAGCCACAATCAAGACATCAACTCATCATTCACATGCTACAATCCATCATACACAAACATCACATATCAACTCAAATCAAGTAAAATCCCACATCCATGAAAGGCATCATCATATAAATTACTTATACCAATAGTAGCCAATTTCAAATAGCCTTATACAAAATGAATTTTCAACCAATATAAGCCAACACCTTTGGCCAAATCAATTATGACACATAAAAAAATGACCAAGTCCCCTATACATGCCATAATTCAAAATGTTGAAATCATTGATACCAAAATAATTGTTGATAGTGTGAGTGGATCTCCGACAGTCTCCGATCCCCGAGCTAGCTTGGTGACACTATAAGACAAGGGAAAGGAAGGGGAGTAAGCTATAAAGCTTAGTAGGTTCCTAAGCAAATAATAAGCATCATAACCACACATTTAACATACAATTAACATGATGAAAATTGACATAAAATGTTATTAAACTCCTAGAGTCATAACTTACTCAATCACAACCTTACCAAAGGTTCATCACATATCAAGCTCATTACATATGAGTTTTATGTACATACCTGTACCAACTTGCAACATAACCATAGTCTTTCACAACTTTGACATTCTTGTTGAACAATTGGAATATTAACGGATACTCAGAAATCTTGCACATAAGCGCCACATATGTAGCCAAAGCTACCTCATATCTCATAATACATATAGGCTCCTTTTCGAGCTATTCACGGGCCTACTCACACAAGCTGTCAGTCAGGACGTAGCTATACAGTGCTACTCACACAAGCTGTCAGGTATCTGCAACTCATGCTGGACTACCCAGCCACTGGTAGGACGTACGAGAATAGCACCCGAATCACATAAACACATGGTTTCCTAGTGACATGTTACTTGTATCCGATTCTATTCCTAAGGTTCAACCGTGATTTCTCACTTGTCAAAACTTTATCGTATACATCCAAAGAGTCAATCACAATTCATACAATATCAGAGCATTTAAAACATAACTATAACAATGCATTATTTACATACAAACTTACCTCGGTACAAAAATAGTAGAATTGGACCTAATCATCAAACACTTTGCTTTTCCCTCGATCTAGGTCTAAACCTCATTTTTCTTGATCTATAATAACCAACTTAACTCGTTTAGTACTCACATTATTCAATTTGGCCCAAAAATCATATTATGGAAAAATTATATTTTGCCCCTAATGTTTCACATTTTTACAATTTAGTCCCTAGGCTCGTAAATTGAAATGGATTCAATTTCTTCATTACTCAAGCCTATCTGAACCTCTTTCATACTTATACCAACCCACATTTTTCATTTAATCATACTTTTACTACTTATTATTTGTAACTTTTACAAATAGGTCCTTTTTGACATTTCCATCAAAAATCACCTAGCAAAAGTTGTTTATCTTACATCTAACATACATTTTCTACCATTAGGCATCAAAATACACAAATATCTATCATGGGTAAAAATTTAGACTTTGATTATTTCTTAAATTAGTGGTAGAAATAGATAGATCGGGTTACAACGACTTCAAAAATGTAAAAAGCATTAAAAACGGGGCAAGAACAGACTTACAATCGAGCTTAGAAGATGAACAAACCCTAGCTATGTCCTCTCTTGAGAATTTCAGCCATGGGGTAGAAGATGGACAAGATTTTGGCTTGATTTTTGCTTTTTTAATTCATTTAATTACCAAATAACCAAAATGCCCCTAACTTAAAATATAAAAATTATCGTACTTCATGTCCATTTTTGTCCACTAACTTAAAAATTTTTCTAATTACCATCTAAGGACCTCGAATTTAAAATTTCATAGCAATTAGAGACCTCTAACTTATAGAACTCAAGTTTTGCACTTTTTGCAATTTAGTCCTTTTTGCTAAATTGAGTGCTCAAACATCAAAATTTTCAAATAAAATTTTCACAGAATCATTCCATAAAATTGTAGACCATAAAAATATAATAAAAATAAGTCTTTCTATGTCAGATTCGTTGTCCCAAAACCACTGTTCTGACTAGACCCAAAATCGGGCTGTTACACTTGTCTTAGTAAGCAAAGATTGAGGAAAAATTAAAAAATATGTACATGTTCTTCGTAAATAAAAAAAATCTCTACTCAAATATCAAAGCAAAAAGAGCAAAATAAATACTCAAGACATTGAGAAATCTTGTTGGGAATAAAGCTTCAAATTAAGTTTGGGGTAGTAAAACTCGTTAGTAGGAAGGATGCACCTTGAAAAGATCCAAGGCAAAAGTAGGGTTAAGATTACTGAACCTAAAAATTCACTTCTCTTTATCCTTACCTTGAGCCTAGCCCCATTACAACTATATAAAATACCTATTAATTTGGATGATTGTGCCAACTACATTAGTAGAGAGGAATCGCTAAGTTCAACATATGAGGACCATTAATTAAACCTTGTGATTGTTTTGTTCGATTGATAAGGAGACTTTGATTAAATAGTGAGTGGTATGTATGATCTTGAAAAGCATGCACTCTATGACTTATCCTAGCACTTTTTCGCACTTAGAATAAAGTTTTGAAATAATGTTTGCATATGAGCGACTTATCAATAAAAAGGGTTTGTGAGCATGATTTTGTTGATGTATGCTAATGTGAAAAAGCTGATGCTACTTAATGATGTTATTTAAACTTATTGCAAGAATATTCTATCTAAATTTGCATTACTTGGGATGAGCAATGGTTTAACTTCGGGGGTGTGTAAACTCAAAATTATATAGCATTTTTCTATATATTTTTACCACCTTTTGACTTAGTAATTATATTAATGTTGAGTAATTGCTCGATTTTAGTTAAGCCGAAATAGTGATTTCAGAGCCACAAATCTGATGTCAAAAAAAATATTATATTTTAATAATATTTTATGTGTTTACAGCATGATAGCATGTATGTATGAAAGTTTCATGATTTAATTTTATCGATTGGATGTCTAATTTGATAAAAGGACTAAATCGCGTAAAATGCAAAAGCTGCATTCTATTTGTTAAAGGTGTCTAATTGCTATGAATTATTAAATTAAAGATCCTTATGATGTTATTAGACCATTGATAGTGGAATTTGACATAAAAGGACATTAAATGGATGTTTTTAATGGTTTTTATTAAAGGTTATTTTGGTAAATGGTTAATAAATGACAAAACATAAAGCCATCTTTATGTTCATCTTTTATGGCCAAATGAAGCTTGAAGGAAAACTAAAATAGGGTTTTTATTCGGTTAGGTTAATTTAAGCAGTTAAGGTACGGTTTTAGCTTAGTTTTTGATGATTTTTACGTTTTTGATATCGTTGCTTTATATTCTAGCTAGCCCATGCCTTAATTTTTGAATTTTTTAATTATTTTGTGAAGTTTCATTGATGAATGCTTAAGATTTTGAATGTTTTATGATGAAAAATGAATATTTGTTGATAGTTATACAAGTTTTGTTAAGTGATTTTGAGTAAAAATGCCTATTAGGGGTTTAATTGTGAAAACTGTAAATTAAGGGGTTGAAATGTGAAATAAATAAAATTATTGGGTTGCTAGGGACCTACATGAAATTTGGATAGGCTTGGGTTTAATGAAATTTCATGAATTTTGTGTATTTGTGAAATAGGGACTAAATTGTAAAAATGTGGAACTTTAGGGGCTAAAGTGTAAAAATACCCAAATATCTATTTGCGGACTGAATTGAATGATTTTGTGAATAAATGAGTTAATTTTGAATGTATATAGATTAAGAATAAAAGAAATCAGATTTAGATCAGGGAAAATCAAAGGTCATCGAATAGTCGATCCAGTCTGTTTATCCCAAATACAAAGTAAGTTCATATGCAAATAAATGTCTTTAAATTGAATTATATACGTTTAATTGTCATTGAATTGCTATGAATGTTGAATGATCAAATACGAGCAAGAATCGACAGGGTTACAATATCTGAAAGTCCCTACGAACCTTAGGAATAGTATAGGATACAAATGTCATGACTCTGGGATTAACGAGATGTGATTATGTGTAAGACTGTAACACTCCTAACCCGTATCCGTTGCCGGAATAAGGTTATGAGGTATTACTTAACTGAACAAAACTTCTATAAGGTCAAAGAACTTACCAGACATAATTTATCAACAATGCAAACCTGTCTCATTGATTTTCCATAAGAGCTCTTATAAATTTCCAAAATGACTCACTATCAAAACATAACCAAATGTCTAATAACAAATTAACTACTATCAAGTTATAACTAAAACATTTCAACACATTAGTTCAATTATAAGGCTTCTCTAAACAAAATGAGCAAGCCATCTTCGCATGGCTATAATGTATACAAAGTCTATCATTCTACCTATAGTCTATCCTATACATGCCTTAAACCATGATGATATGCAATCTTCTCAACTCACATAATGACTCGATAGTGTGATGATATCTGCGGCTCTTCCAACTCGAGCTAAAGGATAAACCTATGAGAAATGGAAAAGAGAATCACGAGTAAGCTTCAATGCTTAGTAAGTTTTAAGCAATGCAAACAATTAATTTACTTATAGATCGATTATTTCAAATTTTCAAGAAATCATTCCTAGGTAATTGCCATTTTGGCCAAGTATCCATGAACATAATGCATATTTAGCAAATTCACCTCACTTGAATCTGAACTCAATTAAAACCAAATATTGAAATCACAAGTAAGATCATAAGAACTCGAGAAGCATCTCATTAACTAGTTTTAACCATGTTTGCAACAAAATCACAAATTCACTACAAGCTGTCTTCCTAAGCAACTGTCACTAAATTATTTATAACTGGAGCTAAGAAACTCCAAATCAAGTTCCGTTAATTTTTCCTGAAAATAGACTCATATATCTTCTATCTATCAAATTTTCAGAATTTTTGGTTTGACCAATCAATACCAGATTTTTATTTAAGTTTTCCCTGTTTCACTGTTTGACTATTCTGACCACTCTTCACTACGAATAAATTTTCTTATTATATAGAATCCGAAGTATGTTATTGTTTATTTAATTTGAAACTAGACTCATCAAGGAGTCTAACAATATAAATTTTATCTTATAATCATCATTTTACAATTTACAATGATTTTCTAAATACAGAACACGGGATTTCAAAATCATTTTGACTCTATCTCACGCCACTTCAAATATCTCATTATCTACAATTCTCTTGCTTACACAGTTTCTTTTATAAGAAACTAGACTCATTAAGATTTAATTACAAAATTTATTCAGCTTCTAATTCAATTTCCACAATTTAAGGTGATTTTCCAAATTCACGCTACTATTGCTGTCCCAAGCAGATTTATTACAAATTTGCTCTTTCACACATTCTTTGCATTCAAATTATCTAAACATGTATATCATGTCATTCAAGATCGAACTCATATAAAATAGGCATTAAAATGCTTCAGTATCAGCTTTAGTTCAATTGAAACGAATAAAATACAATATCATATTCACATTTAATTTTTCCATGATCGTAATCACCTAAAAATAAAATCATATACTTCCACAAACCTTTCCACAAGGACCAAGTGTTTATATTTGAATATAAACATAGAATCACTTCACATAAGTTCACACATTTACCGAATATATCACGATCACATTTATAGTTATAACACTTATTCACAGATGCATCACTTTATATATTTATAATTTAATTCAAATCAAAATCGCATACGAGTACATGATACATACCTGGCCAAGTTAATATGTAATGCACTTTCAATTTGTCAACTTAGTGTAGGATCTTGTAATTGTATACTTTTATCAAATTCATCGGCACTTGGCCTGCTAGGTATAAAACCCGAAATTATATTACCAGCACAAAGCCTGCGGGACTTTAGCCCGGACACATTTCCAGCACGAATGCCTTCGGGACTTAGCCCGTATATAACACCAGCACGAGTGCCTTCGGGACTTAGCCCGGATATAACACCAGCACGAAAGCCTTCGGGACTTAGCCCGGATATAAATCTCACACAAGGCTTGCGGGTCTTAGCCCGGTTAAAATCCTTATTTATCTTGCACATATATATATATATATCAATTACATTAGCATTTCATTTACCTTATTGGAACACATGTATAACATGCTTATCAAAATTTCCACTTTCGACTCAATAGCCACATACAAAGAACACGATTACGATTTGCTATCCAACATGATTTCTATAACCATTCGGATACAAGTCATATGCACAAATTATTTATCTCACTACTTAATTCAAGTAGAAACATTAGGTTACAATTTATGTATTATGCTTATATATCATAATTTTATCAAATCATAAGCTAAGTTCCATTACTCAAATACTTACCTTGTATCTTTCTGAGCAATTTCGAGTTGGCTATTCCGTGACTTTAGCTTTTCCCTTATCTGATGTTGCCCCTCTATGCTCTTGAGCTATGTTAAACAAGTTTAATTATATTAAACCTTATTCATAACTCTCATTCAATAATTACACTTTTATTTCAATATGACACACACACAAAATTTTCATTTACATACACATTCGGCCAAATATAACTATTTTACAAGTCACAACTAAATCATTGATTAGATCAAGTTTACTAATCTTTTAATCAAACTCATTATTCAAGACATAATAGTCATCAAGGGCCGAATATGTGATTTCTTTGTACGCTTAAATTCATGTGAACTTAAGTATCAAAAATGTCTATGAAATATTTACTCACCATCTTCTATCTTTAACCCAATTTCCTAGTTCCCAATCGGCATACTAGGACCATCTTAATTCATTTCTCATCTTGTTAACATAACCATGGCAAAGCTAATTCCCAAAAACAATTATCATCAATTTATACATTTTCTAGGGACAAAGCCGAATGTTCAACTTAATCAAACTCAAGATTTAGTTTTCATCATTTTAATTAATTACTATTTATTCTTCAAAATTTCAAATACAAGGTAATTAGCACATATACACTTAAACCGTATTAGCAAGCACCTATAGACTTTGGCCGAATGCCATTAAACATAAGTCATCAAAAACCTTATTTTTAACCACCGTATATATATATATAATTAACAAAATGAATTGATTATACATATATTCTACTAAAGCCGAACATAAAAATTTTACCTATGCATAACATTACTCATATTCCAATATTCATATTATTCAAAATCATACTCTAAAAATATCATGTACCATGCCGAACACTTAGATAATAAAACATCTAATTTAATTCATTTCAAAACACCCCAAATGGCATTTGTTCAAGACATTAAGCAACTATATGTTCGGCTATTACACATATGATCAATAACAATTCATACTTTTAACAAGATTAACTTCTTTCATCAACAATTTCTTCTTCAAAACTTAAAGGCTATAATCAACTTATTTCTTTATTAACCATAACCGAATGTGCAAATTCATCCATCAAAATTTAAAGTTTTGGCATGGGCTAAGTAAGAATCAAGATGATTAACCTAAGACAAGCTAAAATTTCAAAAAAAAATCTAACGCAATTCACTAACCTTCCTTATGCTTCAAGATGACCGAAAGTCTTCCCCCAATTCTTTCTTTCTAATCAGCCAAGAAAACAAAGATAAAGCTTTGTTTTCATCACCCATTTTTCCTTTATTTTTTATTCATTAATAATATAAAATATAAAGCCATTTTAAGTGATAATTGATAATTTTTTTATATAAAACATCATCATGGCCGGCCACTAATAACAAAAGGGATATTTGACATGCAAGTCCAACCTTTTTATAACATGCATTAATAGACCACTTTCAAATTTACCTATCACATTTCATAATTGTCTCACATAAGTCCTATTTAATAAATTTACATACAAATGACAAAATTAAAGCATGAAATTTTCACACATGCATGTATTCATACAATAAGCATAGAATATAACGGTTAATTATTTTTATGACTCGGTTTTGTGGTCCCAAAACCACTTTTCGACTAGGGTCAAAAATTAGGGCTGTCACAAAGACCATGTCTGGGACACTGGCATGATTATGTGATTATGTGTAAGACCATGTCTGGGACATTGGTATCATTATGTGATTACGTATAAGACCATGTCTGGGACATTGGCATCGTTATTTGATTTTGTGTAAGACCATAGCTGGGATATCAGCATCGATATGTGATAACATGTAAGACCATATCTAGGATATGGCATTGTATGAGATATATGTGATTTTCGAGTATCCTTAACAATTCTAAAAGGTTCAACGAGCAAAGTCAAGTCGAGAAAGAATGTGTGAATGAGTAAGTGACTCAGGTACGTACGAGATTCATACAAGTATTAAAAAGAGAAGTATTTGATAAATTTACTAATGATATTGAATATGTATACATTGGGAAAGGTTTGTGATCTTATATGTGCTTACTTATAGTTTTCCTATTGATGGAAATGATGTTGATTCATGTGGTAATCTTATTTGTATATGGCTTACTAAGCTTTTAAAGCTTACTTTGTGTGTTCTTTCCCTGTTTTATAGATAGTCGAAGCTAGCTTGGACTCAGGGATTATCAGGAACACCGTCACACTATCAATCAACTTGTTGGTATTTTTGGTATTTTGTAAATATGGTATATGGCATTTATAGGCTAGTGATATGATGGTGTCTTTTGAGATATGATATTATCCATGGAATTTGGCTCATAAATGATGTAAACGTCGGTGTGTATTTAGCCATTTGGGTTGGCTTATTTTATGAGTTTGGTAAGTGAAATATGATGTATATAAATGGCCTTGTGTTTTGGCATGTTTGTCATGGATGTTGTGATGATTAATTGGTATGATTTGAGGTTTAAAATAGATGATAAGATGATGAGAAAAAAAATGCATAGAGAAGATAGGTGAAATTGTTGGTAATGGCATATTATTTTAGTATGTTTTGGATTATAATTTGAGTAGTGAAATGGATGGATTTTAAATGGCATGATTTGTATATGAAATAGCATGTTTTGGTTGCATATAAATGTATTGAAATGTTATGAATTTTTGTGGTTTTGGTTTTCTTGAGGAGGTTGAGAAATGTGGCTTAAACCAAGCCTATTTGTGCCCGACACGGTTGAGCACACGGGCTTGTGACTCGACCGTGTGTCTGCTGTAACTTTATTAAACAAGTCATTGAGTTACACGGCTTAGACACACGGGGGTGTCTACTGGTCGTGTGCCATGCCCGTGTGTGACAACGAGCTAGCACATGAGCATGTGGCCGGCAGTGTGACCCAAGTCAATATACCCTTTAGATTTCACACGGCCAAGAAACATGGGCGTGTCTTCGGCCGTATGATGCAAGTCAGTATGTATGCCTTGTTTCCACACGGCTTGTGACACAGGCATGTCAGGTGGCCGTGTGAGGCACACGGCCTGTTCACACGGGCATGTGATCCCTGTATGCATGAAAATTTTATAAGTTTCCCAAAATTTTCAAATATTATCTGTTTAGTCCTGGACCTCTTCTAAGCATGTTTTAAGGTCTCATAGAGCCTTATAAGGGACAATGTGACTATGTTGGATTGATGTTTATGTACTAATGGATTCTTAGATGAGAAATATGTAACACCCCACACTAGAGCTGATCATGGGCTAGGCGGCCCGGCCCGGCCCGAAGGCCCACCCAAAAAATGAGAGGGTTTGGGTAAAAAAAAGGCCCGAAAAATGGGCTTGGGCAAAAAAATGAGGCCCGTTTAGAAAACAGGCCAGGCCTCGAGTGAGATTTTTTGGCACTGGCCTGGCCCGCCCAGCCCGAATTATATATTAATATATTTTTTATTTTATTTTTAATCATTTTAAATTTTTAATATAACCATTTTTTATTATATCGTAAATTTGTGTATTGTTTAAGAATTATTTTAGTATCATTTTTATTTGTTTTAATATTTGTTTTTATGTTTATAAATATATTTGATTTATTATATTTTTAAATTTTTTTATTTAATGAAATAAGTAAAAAAAAATTAATATGGGTCGGGCCGGCCCGGGCTCGGGCTTAGCAATTTTATTTCGGGCCAGGCTTGGATAAATTTTTAGGCCCATATTTTGGGCTAGTCCGGGCCTGGGCCTAGTAGACGGGCCTAAAATTTTGTCTGGGCCCAGCCCGGCCCGACCCATGATCACCTCTACCCCACACCCGTACCCTATGCCGAGATGGAATACAAGGCGTTACCTAACTTAAACACATACACTCACACGTTTCTGAGTCACCAAGAATTGGTCAAATTTAAAACTTTTCCAATATTCACCATAAACTCCTTAATATGGGCCTACGAGGCTCCAAACAATCATTTAAAACCATTCAGGAATGATTCATGTCTTTTAAAGAACTCTGAAAAATAACATTTGACATAAGGGCACACACTCATGTGGAAGGGCAACACGCCCGTGTGACCATTTCAACATGGTTGTGCTGACGGCCCCTGTGGTCCACACGGCCTAAGTGCTAGGGACACGCCTGTGTGGAATTAATTTCCAATTCGAACCTATAGGGGTTGTCACACGGCCTAACACACGCCCGTGTCCATGGCCTGTGTCCCTCACACAGCCATGACACGCTCGTGTCCTAGCCCGTGTGTAAATGTAACAGTCCAGTTTAGACCCTAGTCGAAATAGTGGTTCCGGGACCATATATCTGAGTCATAAAAATATTTAAATATTATTTTTCGTGTTAATGATATGTGAATGAGCATGTGTGAAAGTCTCGTATGAAAATTTGAATGTTTGTGTGCTTAATTTTGAAAAAGGACCTAATCGTGTAAAATGTAAAAGTTGTCTGCTGATTGTTAAAGTGCATATTTGATTTGTATTTTTAAATGGGAGGTCTTTATTATGTTATTAGGCCATTGATAAGGTTAATGGACATTAATGACCATCCATTAAGTTGATTTTCAAATGGTTTAGTAAGGTAAAATTGGAAATTTATTATTACGGTTATATTAATAAAATAAAAGCCATAATTCATATTATTTTTCATCTCATTTTGCCAAAATTAAAGAAAGAAAGGTTAGGGTTCTTGTGTTTTGATATTCGACTACTTCCAAGCTAAATTAAGGTATGGTTTTGACTCAGTTTTTGATAATTTCGACGTTTTTGTAATCGTTGCTTTGCATACTATCAAGCCCATGCTTTAATTTCTGAATTTGATTATGATTTTAAGTTATGCCATTGATGAAACTATGAGTTTTGTAAAGTTAGTTGTTGAAATATGAATGTTTGATATTGGGTTTATATATTTTGTCTTTGGATTTTTGATGATTTTGAGTAAAATGAGCTAAATTGTGAAAATTGTAAATTGAAGGACTAAAATGTGAAATAAATGAAATGTGTGGACTAGTATGAGTAGTAGGAAAACAAGGCAAAGCATGAGTATATGCAAATTATGTGTATTTTGTGATTTTGTCAATTAGGGACTAAAGTGTCAAAATGTGAAAATGTGAGGGCTAAATTGTTAAATTCCTTAAATGATTGTTTTTGGATTGATTTGAATTAGTTGGTGAATAAAAGGGTTAATTTTGAATATATATAGATCAAGAGAAGAGGAATTCAAATTTTGATCGAGGGAAGTCGAAGGTTATAGAGTAGACAATCCGAGTCGACAATTCCGAGTACGAGGTAAGTTCGTACGGGATAAATGATGTTATAGATATGTTTAATGCTTTGATAAAGTATAAATTGTATAGATATGTGATTACGGCTTGAGTATATGGCAATTTACTAAGTTCGGCACTAAGTGTGTGATATCGAAATAGCTCCGGTTAATTGAGATGACACTAAGTGTGCGGAATCATTTTAGCTTCGGCTAATCTTTAAGGCACTAAGTGTACGGATTTTTAAAGCATGAATAATCTTCAGAAAATCTTAAAATATCCGAACGAGAGATAAGAATAAAAATGAATAAATACGGGAAGGTTCAGGTATGTACAATACCTATGTGGTAGATGATATTATGTACATGAAGTTCATTGAATTGGTATGAACCTATGAATTGTGTTGGCATAAAATTTATAGGTGAATTGAGAACTAATAAATACTTATGGATTGATGTTTTATATTTTATAATCTATTGATGATATTGGGTACGAGCTTACTAAGCTTATGAAAGCTTACTTTGTATGTGTTTGCATTGTTTTATAGATATCAAAGCTATTGTGAGCTCGGGGATCGTCGAGGACCGTCATCACACTATCGAAACTTATTTTGGTACCTTTTGAAAATGTATATAGTAAAGTATGGCACGTATAGGTTAGAAGTACTTTGGTTAAGTTTTGTAATGCATATATTATGCCATGTGATATGGCTAGTTTATGTTTGAATTTTTGGTTGGAAATGTTACATGGTATGTTTTGAATGACCAAATGAAATGGTCAAAGTTAATGAGTTTTGTTAAGTTTTGAGCATGTGATTGAATGATGTATTGAAACATATGTTTTGGTATGATTTTAGTTTAGGTTTTGGTATGATTTGGTTAATGAATTGAGGTTGGATTTTATTGATATTGTAAAGGCATGAATAATGTATGTTTTGGTGTAGAGATTGGCTGAAATTGGTGTACAAATATGCATAGTTTGGTGCTTGTAGGTGTGACCCAATTGGGGTGGCAAGTTGGCTATTCAAAAGGCCTATTTTTGACCACACGAGCAGAGACACGGGCGTGTGTCTCAGCCGTGTATGACACATGGCTATGTTGCACGGCCATGTGTCCCCTAGGGTACCCTACAATTGTAAGTCAGGCTCGAGCACGGCCAAGGCACACGAGCATGTGGCTAGCCGTGTGGCCCAAGTTAGACTCGACCACGGCCAAGGCACACGGGCGTGTCTAATGTCGTGTGAGGCACACGGTCTGTTCACACAGGCGTGTGACCTGTACCTTTTTGAAAATGTTTGAGTTTTGAAAACATTTTGTATGAGTTCGGTTTAGTCTCAACCTCTTTCTAATGCATGTTTAAGGTCTCAATAACCTATATATGGGACTCTATATTGATGTTTGAACTCTGATGCTTTGATGCTTATGAATTGAGTGTTAAATGTTCCAATTTGTCTGGTAATGCCTTTAACCCTAGTCCGGTGACTAATACGGGCAAGGGGGTTACAGTAAAAACCTGGACATTCTATTCCAACATCAACAATCCTTAAGGGCCACACGACTAAGGCACTCACCCGTGTGCTAGGCCGTGCCCTTTACACGACTGAGGCACATGGCCGTGTCTCTGCACGTATGTTTACTACCATGCATACTGACTTGCAAATTTCACATGCAGGGGACACACGACCGAGTAACACGCCCATGGGGCTAACCGTGTGTCACACACGGCCTAGACACACGCCCGTGTGCTTACCCATGTGGACAAAATAAGGCTGTTTAGCAAGCCTCTTTGCCACCCTTACTTACACAACCTACATAAGATCACTCTATACCAATACAAGGACACATCATATAGCCAGAACAACCACAATGGACGACATTTCATTTGTGCAATTTACTCATCCATGAAAATAACATCTTCTATATATATATATATCAGAATGAATATTGACCATTGTCCATTGCCTTATACAAAATAAAGGGATTTATCCCAAGCCACCACATTTGGCTAATTTCTCAATGACACAAAACATTGAAGTCTAAGCCCTACACATGTCATACTCACAAGTTAGAAATCTAACTATACTAAGTGCTTCAGATGATAGTGTGACTGGCTTCTCCGACGTAAGCGATGATCCTCGAACTACTTTAGCGGAACTATAAGAAAATGCAAAAGGAGAGGGAGTAAGCATAAAGCTTAGTAAGTTACATGTAAATAAATATAACAACAATTTTACCATACATCAACATGCTCATAACACAAAAGCAGGCATAAGCACAACTTATTCATCACTATCCCATACACATCATATAGCATCTATTGAGCTCACATCTCATACATACCAAATAGGTACCTATACTCACAACAAGGTTATACTTTCCTCATTAACTTAAACCATAAGTCTCACCGTTGAACCATTCAGAATAGTACCGGATATTCAATATGCCTCACACATGGGGTAGACTGCCGATGCCATGTCCCATACATGGTCTTACATTGGCTCATATCTCAAGTTGATGCCATGTCCCGCACATGGTCTTACACTGACTATCGTCATCGAGGCCGACGCCATGTCCCAGGCATGGTCTTACACTAGCTCTCACATACCCGTGTCGATGCCATGTCCCAGACATGGTCTTACACTGACACATCTCGTACCCGATGCATGTCCTAGACATGTCTTACACTGGCTTACATCTTGAGGCTGATGCATGTCCCAAACATGTCTTATACTAGCTCTCATCTCAAGGCCGATGCCATTCCCAGACATGGTCTTACACTTGCTCTCATATTGTGGCCGATGCATGTCCCAGACATGTCTTACACTAGCTCACAAATAACCCAAATGTCATGGCATGAATATCCGATTTATTTCCTAAGGTTCAAACGAGAATTCTACTATCTCAATTATCATCATGCATTTCATTTCCACAATCAAGCATTTCATGCTATATCAATTCAATCACATATAATAATAATGTAGTTGTATTACTTACACACAACTTACCTCAGATTACAAAATACGACGACTAGTTGGTCTATTCTACTTGCTTGTTCTTCCCCCGGTCTAAGTTCGAATTTGGTATTTCTTGATCTAAAATGGAAAAAATTCATTCATTTCATCAGCATATTAATCTAAAGACTCGAAAATTCACAATTGGGCAAAATGACCATTTTGCCCTTAGACTTTCACAAAATGACCATTTTACCTCTATGCTCGAAAATCGATTTTTATCAAATTTCTTCATATCATAAGCCTTTCCGAACCATTTTTACTCTTAATACAATCCAAAATTTCTACTATTTCACATTTTTATCACTTATTCACCACTTGTGCAAAAAGGTCCCTAGTTAGGGTTTCCATGAAAACCTCTTCACAAAAGTTGTTTATTATACATCAAAGACTCATAATATTTCATAAAATTTTAGAAAACTACATGAACACTCTCATGGTAAAACCCTATACTTCCAACCATTTTGCAAAATGGTCCCCTCATTTGAAAGCTCATACTTTAAGGGGTCCAAAAATGTAAAAATCATTAAGAAAACTCATTAAAATCACTTACTTGTAGAGAGACTAAGTGGCTGAAATTTTCAAGCTTCAAGACCCCTCTAATGGTTGATATTTTTGGTAGGAAAGAGATGAGAAAGAAATGAAAAATGACAACTTTTTCTTTTTGTTATATTCTATTCAATTAAGCCATCAAATATCACCTAATTTTGACTGTTCTCATCTTTTTGTCCTTATGGCCAGCCACCTCTCCTAGTAGGGTCTAATTGTCCTTTAAAGACCCCCAATATATGATTCATGGTTAATTTAACACCTTTAACTATCAAAATAGGACTTTTGCAATTTATGCAATTTAGTCCTTTTTGTAATTAAGCTCACAAACGCTAAAATCAATTCACCAAAATTGTCATGCATCTTCATGATCATGCTATAACTCATAAAATAATATTTAAAAATAATTTCTCTTACCTCAGGTTAGTGGTTTCAAAACCACTATTCTGATTAGGCCCAAAATCGAGCTGTTACAATTCTCCTCCTTAGGGATTTTCGTCCCCAAAAATCTTACTGGTGAATAAGTTCGGGTATTGATCTCTCATAGTCTCTTCAGGTTCCCATGTGGCTTCCTCGACTCCATGTCTATGCCACAAACTTTCATGAGTGCTATACTCTTATTCCTTAACTGTTTTACTTCCCGAGCCAAAATCTTGACTGGCTTTGCCATAAGTCATGTTCGGATGTATCTCAACCTCTGTTGACGCAATCACATGCGAAGGGTTTGATCTATATCAGCGTAGCATGGACACATGAAACACGTCATGAATCCTTTCCAATTCTGGTGGTAAAAAAATCGATAGGCAACCGGCTCTACTCTCTCGATAACCTCATATGGTCTTATGAAATGAGGACTCAACTTGCCTCGTCTACCAAATCTGAGGACTTTCCTACACAGGGATACTTTCAAAAATACCCTATCACCCACTTGAAATTCAATTTCCTTTCATTTCAAATCTGCGTAGGATTTCTGTCTATCTGAGGTGGCTTTCAAACAGTCATGAATCACTTTAACTTTCTCTTCGATCTCTTTGACTAAATCGACCCCGTGAATCTGACTCTCTCTAAGCTCAATCCAATATAAGGGCATTCGACACTTTTGCCTATACAAAGCCTCATAAGGCGCCATTTTTAGACTTGACTGATTACTATTGTTGTAAGTGAATTTGACTAACGATAAATACCTTTCCCAACTGCCTTGAAACTCAAGCACACAACACCACAACATGTCTTCTAAGATCTGAATCACTCTCTCTGACTGACCATCAGTTTGCGGGTGAAATGCAGTGCTAAAATTCAGTTTTGTTCCCAAAGCCACTTGTAACTTCTTCCAAAACCTCGAGGTAAACCTCGAGTCTCTATCTGAAATAATCAACATAGGCACTTCATGAAGCCTCAAAATCTCAGAAATGTACAAGTCAGCCAATCTCTCAAGGGAGTAGTCGGTACGCACCGGTTTAAAATATGTTGACTTTGTTAGCCTATCCACAACAACCCAAACAACATCCTTTTTCTTTGGCGTCAAAGGTAATCCCATCACGAAGTCCATAGTAGTCCAATCCCACTTCCACTCGGGGACCATGAGAGGCTGAAGTAGACTCGATGGTACTTGGTGTTCAGCCTTCACTTGTTGACACACAAGACACTTGGAAATGAACTCTGAAATGTCTCTTTTCATTCCCAACCACCAATACATTTTCTTAAGGTCGTTGTACATTTTCGCACTACTCGGATGGATAGACAAGCAACTACTATATGCCTCTCGTAGAATCTTCTAAATAAGCTCATTGTCCTTGGGTACATAAACTCTATCCTTAAACATTATACACCCATTGGTACCAATCCGAAAGTCTGATTTGACCCCCGACCCACACTGAGTTCTCTTGGCTTGCAACTCACTGTCGTTATTCTGAGCTTCACAAATCTCTTGTAGAAACATCAATCTAGCTCTTAACTCTGCTAGAATCAAACCATCATCTGACAAGACTAATTGGGCATTCATTGCTTTCAACGCAAATAATGATTTTCTACTCAATGCATCGGCGACTACGTTCGCCTTTCCCGGATGGTAGTCAATAACCAACTCATAATATTTTAATAGTTCCAACCATCACCGTTCCCGTAGGTTCAACTACTTTTAAGTCATCAAATACTTTAGGATTTTATGGTCGGTGAACACTCGGCATTTCTCACAATACAAATGGTGTCTCCAAATTTTCAACGTGAACACGATAGCGGCCAACTCTAAATTGTGTGTGGGGTAGTTTTTCTCATGTGGCTTCAGCTATCTCGAAGAGTAAGCTATGACCTTACCTTCTTTATGAGTACGCACCCCAATTCATTCAAGGAGGCATCGCTATATGTCACAAACTCTTTGCCCGACTGCGGTTGCACTAAAACTGGGGCTTCGGTCAACAAAGCCTTTAATTTCTCAAAACTCTGGTGGCACTTCTCCATCCATTCAAACTTGACATCTTTTTGCAACAACCTTGTCATCGGAGTTGCTATCATAGGGAATATTCACAAATCTTCTGTAGTATCTAGCCAAACCCAAAAAGCTTCGAACCTCTGTCACATTTCTCGGTGGTTTCCACTCAACAATAGCCGAGATCTTGCTTGGGTCAACTCTGATCCCGTCACCCAACATAATGTGTCCTAGAAATCTGACCTCCTTAAGCCAAAATTCGCTCTTACTGAACTTGGCGTACAACTGGTTGTCTCTCAAGGTTTGTAAAACTGTTCTCAAATTCTCCACGTGCTCACTCTCATCACGTGAATAAATCAATATATCATCGATAAAAATGACGACGAACTTATCCAAATACGGTTGAAAAATACAGTTCATTAAGTCCATAAAAATCGTCGGGGCATTTGTTAAGCCGAAGGGCATGACAAGAAACTCATAATGCCCGTACCTCATCTGAAATGCGATTTTCAATATATCTTGCTCCTTAACCCTTAACTGGTAATAGCTTGACCTTAAATCTATCTTAGAGAACACAGTGGCTTCCTTCAGTTGGTCAAACAGATCATCTATCCTTGGCAAGGGATACTTGTTCTTCACTGTCACCTTGTTGAGCTGTCTATAGTCGATACATAACCTCATCGACCTATCTTTCTTCTTCACAAAAAGTACCAAAGCACCCTGCGGTGAATACCTCGATCTCGCAAAACCCTTATCCGTTAACTCTTACAACTGTACTTTCAACTCTTTTAATTTTGTCAGTGCCATCCTATATAGGGTAATCAATATAGGAGTCGTGCCAAGGACTAAATCAATCCCAAACTCGACTTCTCTAGTTGGAGGTAATCTGGGAAACTCTTCTGGAAACATATCTATAAACTCACAAACCACTTGAGTATTCCGCACAAAAGCGAGATAAGCCTCATATCCCTTCCTCAAATATCTCACTGCCAACATGGATGATATCACCACAGGTAAGTTATCTGTTCTATCCGATTCAACCCGAAGAACATCCCAGCTTTCACACTTTAACTTAATAACTTTTCTCCCACAATCCACGACAACACTAAGAGAAGTCAACAAATCCATCCCAAGGATTACATCAAATTCATTAAACGGCAATAACAACAAGTTAGCCGGAAAACAATGACCCCTAATTGTCAAAGGACAATTTCTACACACTTGGTCTACTAGCACATGTCTACCTAAAGGGTTGGACACTTTTACCACAAATTCAGTGGACTCTACTAGCATGTTTATACGGGGTATCAATTCCATACAAATATAGGAGTGGGTAGACCCCAGGTCAATTAAAGCAATAATAGATATATCATGGATAGACAAGGTACCTGTGATCATGTCGGGAGACCCTGGCTCTTCACGGGCACGTATAGCATAAGTCCTTGTAGGCGCTCTGCCCTCAGACCTCACTGCAGCATCCCTTGGCACACCTTTGCTGTTAGCCCCACTTCCAGGGTTCTTTTATGGTTTGCCCCTCAAAGGAGCACTACTTGCTCTCACATCTTGCTTTTTCTCTTTGTCATCTAATTTGGGACAGTCTCAGATGAAGTGGTTAGTGACCCACATTTGAAGCACCCTCTTTTATTTCCTCGGCACTCACCGAAATGAAGGCTACCATATTGCGAACATTCTTGTAACGCCCTAAGTTTTGGGCCTAGAAGAAATGGGCTTCGAAAATCAGAGCAATTGGAATTTAGTTGTGCAAAAAAATGTCACAAATGGATTATCTACTATAATGGTTAAGTGCTTGGGCATATTTAGGAGTGTTAGAGAAGCCTGGGTTCAAGTTTTGGCTTTTGAAAAAGTTTTAGTTTTTGCTCTTAAGGGAATCTGGATGTTAGCATTTAGGTTTTATATTTAAATATGAGGGGTTTTGTCACAAAAAGCCTTGTGGCTTGGTGGCAAGTGGCGTCACTTGGTAACTGGGAGAATTTGGGTTCGAATCTCATGGCATACAAGGTGTATTTATTTTATTGCCATGAGGTGAGAGAGGTAGAGTTGGATTGAAATTCTGCTGAAGTGGTTGTAGACTTGGTCAAAGCAAGAGAATCAAGGGTTTGGATGATGGTTGTTATGGATATAAAGGAGACTTTGGTAAAGAAAATCGTGGAATTTGATGAGGGGTGGAGTTGGTCAAATTTGGGATTCTTTGGGTACCAAATTGGTCATAGGCACTTAGTGCCGAATTGTTCTAGTTCATGGGGTTTTTGGTAGTTGCTCTTTTTCTCTCTTTTGGTTTCATACTCTTTCGATAGCCGAGTTGCGCATTGACCATTCGGGTTCTTTTTCTTTGCTCCTTTGACATTCTTCTTCAGTTTGTACTTTGTTCATTTTGCCGAAACTCCAAAGGGCCAATTACTAAATTTTGGCTTCTCCGAAGCTTTTCTTTTCTCCTTTCTCTTCTCAATAATTCCCTCTACCGAATTTATTCTTCTCCTCTTGCCTCACTCACCTTTCTTCATCTTGGCCGAATATAGTTTTTTTCTTCCCCATTATCTCTTTTCTTTCAATTTTTCTCCTAGTCGATCGTCCCTCTTTCTTTTCTTCATCTTCTTTCGATTTTTCCTTACATTTCGGTGTGGGCTGATTACTTTTGTGCCTACTGTAGGTGTTGTGGTCTTGGTCTCGCAAGAGTTCTGACAAACCGATAGTGGAGTAAATGAGTGTAAGTGTTTTGGAAGCGATTAAAACCTTATCCTCTCATTTTCCAATAAAGTTAATCGGCAAGAGACGTATGATCTTTTGAGTCAGTGATTTAAAAGGCAATAAGCCATTGTCGTTCATTCAAGGCTTTGGGCTCAAGAGCAGTTCACTTGATTTCGCAAACAAGTGTGTAACCACACCCTTTCTTACTGTAGATCGGCAAAAGCCAAAAAGCTGAAGTGCCAAAACTTCGACATTTGAGGCCTCACAAGCGTGCGATCGCTCGTGGGGTAAACCGAGCCTACAAGTCATGGGCGATAGACTGTAAAGGCCACCACGAGCGTTTCCGTGGACTTAGGCCGTTATGGGCCACGTTGGGCCAGAATGGGCCGTGTGGGCCCAATGTGCTCGTGGGCCCCACACAGATTAAATCCACGATAAGTGGTAAATACTGGACTGGGCTATGTAGGTCACGTAGCCGAACTGAATTTGGGCTAAATGGGCCCCATGAGCGTGTGGGCCCACTTGGGCCAAGTAATGGGCCTTGGGCCTATTTACACCGTTATGATCGTTTAGGTTATCTGTGTTACTTGAGGTGACTGTAGACCTTTGGAGAGGTTGTTATTTGAGCTAAAACCCTAAAATAGGTAAAATGACCGTAATATCCCTGTATGGTAAAATGATGATTATGCCCTTTTGTTACGTATGACTGATGTGCTTATGATTTACATATATGATTGTACTGAGTATGACTTTACATACACATAATATTTATGACATGAAATACTGCATGGGTTGGGATTTTGATATGGAGAAAGTATTGTACTGGTGACTATGTTACATTCACTGTTACTGGTGGCTATGCCGCAATTACTAATACTGGTGGCTTTACCACATTTATCGCTTTCGCGGCTATCTTTGCATTATTATTACTTGCAACTTTGCTTTGCGATATCGCAGTGTCTTTGGTTTGGGTGGGTTGATTTATATCTCCACATGGTGTGTTGGTTGGTACGGGTGGTGTGCTGGCTGGATTTGGGTAAGATGCATAATTGCATTACATCGCATCGACATCTTGTATTGGGCTTAGGCCTACATCATATCATCAGATAGGCTAAGGCCCGCATCAGATCTTGAATGGGGGGCTCGAGCCCCGCATCATATCGCATGCACTGTTTTCTATTTGACTGATAGGGGGCTACACACTGAATTTTTGTAAACTCACCCTTTCTTTTTAATCATCATGATAATCCCACCTTAGATGATTTGGTGTCATGAGGACTTGGAGGTGGCCACACGGCTGCTGTGTCTTGCATTTGACTTTATTTAATTGAAATTTTACTTTTGGGTTTTTAACTTTGTAATAAGGCCGTTTGTAGGTTTTAATTTTTAATTGGGCTTTAGACTATATATTTTTAAACTGCTAGTCTAGGTATATATGAGTTTTTAAAACAATTACTGTTTTCTAAAACACGTGTTTTAAACTTCATTGACTTTAAAAACTTTCGCGTTTTTAAATCAATTTAATATAACACTGATGGTTAATAAGGTAAACGTTTTGACAAGAACTTTTGTTAAATAATAATAAAAGGATTTAAATTCAGTAACGAATTTTTACCGAAAAGATCAATTTTTGAAAAACACTTTGATGTGACACGCCAGATTTGGCCATAACGTCTAGGTCAGGTTTGGGGTGTTACAATTCTGGCCTATTTGGCCGAGCACTATTGACACTCGCGATAGAAGTGGTCTGGGCTCTAGAAGCCGTTTTCTGCTGGTTCTTGTTTCTATTCGAGAACCCCACTGAAGCATTAGATCGGTTAGTGAAATCCTTCAATTTCTTAGATGAGGACTAATGTGATTTCCCCATCTATCTTTTCCTTGAGTCACGCGGCTCAATAGCCGTTTTTCTCCTCTCTTTAACCAACTCTTCTGCTTTGCATGCTCTCTCAACGAGTACCACAAATTCCCTTAGCTCTAAAATGTCAACAAATACTTGGATATCCTCATTTAGACCATCCTCAAACCTCTTACACATGGTGGCTTCTGTAGATACGCACTCCCGCGCATACCTACTAAGCCTCACAAACTCACGCTCATATTTCGTCACTGTCATACGGCCTTGCTTCAACTCTAGAAATTCCTTCCTCTTTTTATCTATGAACCTCTGGCTAATATACTTCTTTCAGAACTCTTCCTGGAAGAATTCCCAAGTTATCCTCTCTCTCAGTACAATGAACACGAAGTATTCCACTATTGGTAGGTCGAGTCTCATAAGAGTGACACCGCACACTTCACGCACTCCTCAGGTGTGCACGATAGTTCATCAAATACCCTGATGGTATTCTCCAACCAAAACTCTTCTCTCTCTGGGTCATTATCTATGTTAGCTCGAAATTCCTTGGCCTCTTGTTTTCGAATCTTGTCTACTGGAGGCTTCTCTCTCCTAATTACGTCCACTCTTTGCGGAGCTACAAGGGCGTACTGAGGAATCAGAGGAGGTGGGGGAGGTGGAGTGTTCAGATTCGCACGAACAAACTCTGTGTACCAATCATCCATCATTCGGAGGTAAGCTTCTCTAATCCTTTGCCCTGGCTCATAGTCACGGGCTCACTTTCAACCAGCATGGTCCCTTCAGCGGGAGTCAGTGCATTACTCTCCATGTCATCCGCCGTAGCTCTGTCGGGATCCATTTACTATATGAAAACATAATTTATAATCATCAGTAGTCATCACACTATCAATATACAATTATGGCATGTATAGCTAGACTCGTACTCACGCTAGGTTAGTCCTAGCATAGCTCTGATACCACTAAATGTAACACCCCACACCCGTACCCTACGTCGAGACAGAATATGAGGCGTATCTAACTTAAACACATACACTCACACATTTCCTAGTCACCAAGAATTGGTTAAATTTAAAACTGTTCCAATCTTCACCATAAACTCCTTAATATGGGCCTATGAGGCTCCAAACAATCATTTAAAACCATTCAGGAATAATTCAGGTCTTTTAAAGAACTCTGAAAAATAACATTTGACATAGGGGAACACGCCTGTGTGGAAGGGCAACACCCTCGTGTGACCATTTCAACATGGTCGTGCTAATGGCCCGTGTGGTCCACACGGCCTAAGCACTTAGGGACACGCCCGTGTCCTCCACCCGTGTAGAATTAATTTCCAATTCGAACCTAGAGGGGTTTTCACACGGCCTAACACACGCTCATGTCCATGGCCCATGTCCCTCACACGGCCATGGCACGCCCGTGTCCTAGCCCATGTGCAAAAACTTAGACATTCTATTTCTGATGTCAGCAATCCTTAAGGGCCACACGACCAAGGCACACGCTCGGGTGCTAGGTCGTACCCTTCACACGACTGAGACACATGCCTGTGTCTCTACCCGTGTGTTTACTACCACACATACTAACTTGCAAATTTCAGGTGCAGGGGACACACGGCCAAGTAACACGCCCATGAGGCTAACCGTGTGTCACACACGGCCTAGATACATGACCGTGTGCCTACTCGTGTGGACAAAATAAGGCTGTTTACCAAGCCTCTTTGCCACCCTTACTTACACAACCTATATAAGATCAGTCTATACCAATACAAGGACACATCATATAGCCAGAACAACCACAATAGACAACATTTCATTTATGCAATTTACTCATCCATGAAAATAACATCTTTTACATATATATATCAGAATGAATATTGACCATTGTCCATGGCCTTATACAAAATAAAGAGATTTATCCCAAGCTAACACATTTGGCTAATTTCTCAATGACACAAAACATTGAAGTCTAAGCCCTATACATGCCATACTCACAAGTAAGAAATCTAACTATACCAAGTGCTTCAGATGATAGTGTGACTGGCTTCTCCGACATAAGCGATGATCCTCGAAATACTTTGGCGGCACTATAAGAAAATAGAAAAGAGAAAGAGTAAGCATAAAGCTTAGTATGTTATATGTAAATAAATATAACAACAATTTTACCATTCATCAACTTGCTCATAACACAAAAGCAGGCATAAGCACAACTTACTCATTACTATCCCATACACATCATATAGCATATAATGAGCTCACATCTCATACATACCAAGTAGGTATGTGTACCACTCACAACAAGGTTATACTTTCCTCATTAACTTAAACCATAACTCTCACCGTTGAACTATTCGAAACAGTACCGGATAGTCAATAAGCCTCACACATGGGGTAGAATGTCGATGCCATGTCCCAGACATGGTTTTACATTGGCTCATATCTCAAGTAGATGCCATGTCCCAAACATGGTCTTACACTGACTATCGTCATCGAGGCCGATGCCATGTCCTAGACATGGTCTTACACTAGCTTTCGCATATCTGTGCCGATGCCATGTCCCAGAGATGGTTTTACACTGACACATCTCGTAGCCGATGCATGTCCCAGACATGTCTTACATTGGCTTACATCTCGAGGCCGATGCATGTCCCAGACATGTCTTACACTAGCTCTCGTCTCAATATCGATGCCATGTCCCAGACATGGTTTTACACTGGCTCTCATTTTGTGGCTGATGCATGTCCCAGACATGTCTTACACTAGCTCACAAATAACCCAAATGTCATGGCATAAATATTCGATTTATTTCTTAAGGTTCAAACGGGGAATTCTACTATCTCAATTATCATCATGCATTCTCATTTCGACAATCAAGCATTCAATGCTATATCAATTCAGTCACATATAATAATAATGTAGTTGTATTATTTACACACAACTTACCTTAGATTACAAAATATGGCGACTAGTCGGTCTGTTTTACTTGCTTGGCGTTCCTCCAATCTAAGTTTGAATTTGGTATTTTTGATCTAAAATGGAAAAAATTCATTCATTTCATCATCATATTAATCTAGACACTCCGAAATTCACAATTGGGCAAAATGACCATTTTGCCCCTAGACTTTCACAAAATGACCATTTTACCCCTATGCTCAAAAATTGATTTTTATTGAATTTCTTCATATCATAAGCGTAGCCGAACCCTTTTTACTCTTATAGAAATCCTAAATTTCCACTATTTCACACATTTATCACTTATTCACCACTTGTGCAAAAAGGTCCCTAGTTAGGGTTTCCATGAAAAGCTCTTCACAAAAGTTGTTTATTATACATCAAAGACTCATAATATTCCATAAAATTTCAAAAAACTACACTTCTCATGGTAAAACCCTAGACTTCCAACCATTTTGCAAAATGGTCCCCTCATTTGAAAGCCCATGCTTTAAGGGGTCCAGAAATGTAAAAATCATTAAGAAAACTCATTAGAATCACTTACTTGTAGAGAGACTAAGTGGCTGAAATTTTCAAGCTTCAAAACCCCTCTAATGGCTGATATTTTTGGTAGGAAAGAGATGAGAAAGAAATGAAAAATGAAAACTTTTTCTTTTTGTTATATTTTATTCAATTAAGCCACCAAATATCACCTAATTTTGACTTTTCTCATCTTTTTGTCCCTATGGCAGACTACCTCTCCTAGTATGGTCTAATTGTCCTTTAAAGACCCCCAATATATGATTCATGGCTAATTTAACACCTTTAACTATCAAAATAGGACTTTTGCACTTTATGTGATTTAGTCATTTTTTACAATTAAGCTTACAAACGCTAAAATCAATTCACCAAAATTTTTATGCATCTTCATGATCATGCTATAACTAATAAAATAATATTTAAAATAATTTCTCTGACCTCAGGTTAGTGGTTTTGAAACCACTGTTTCGACTAGGCCCAAAATTGGGTTGTTACAAAATGTATGTTGTGTGTTGTGATTTAATAGGTAATGCCTCGTAACCCTATTCTGGTGACGGATATGGGTTAAGGGTGTTACATTTAATTGGCATCAGGGCTACAGTTTAGTCAATTCTAGAACTAACGTAGCGTGTATGAGAGTCTAGCTATACATGCCATATATACTCTGCGATAGTGTGATGGTTCCTGACAGCTTAAATTGTGTTTTCGTATAGTAATAGATCCCGAAAGAGCTGTAGCTGATATGTAGAGAGTAACGCGCTCGCTCCCACTCAAGGGATAGTGCCTACTGAATCTAGACCCATGATGAGTAGCCACGATGAAGAGGCTAAACAAGCCTTTTTCCATATGATGAGTGAGTGGTTCACAGAGTTCGTTCGAATGAATCTGGCTGTTCAACAACCTCTACCCCCACCTTTTCCTCAACAAATCCCTATTTTTCTTCAAGTTATAGATCTGATATGATTGAACATGCCACAAATAGATAAGATCAGAAACATGAGGCTGAAGAGTTTTGGGCTGCTGTTGATGATGATATGGAGAGAGCTGAGTTCTGGCTCGAAAACACGATCTGAGTATTCGATGAATTATCTTGCACTCCTGATGAATGTATCAAATGTGTTGTATCTTTGCTGAGAGATAATGCGTACCATTGGTAGAAAACGTTAATATCTATGGTTCCTAGAGAACGGGTTACTTGGGAGTATTTCTAATCTAAATTTCGAAAGAAGGACATAAGTCAGCAATTCCTTGATTAGAAGCATAAAGAGTTTCTAGAGTTGAAACATGGCCGGATGACTGTCACTGAGTATGAAAGAGAATTCGTATGGTTAAGCTGCTGGAATGTCGGTGCCCCCAAGGCACAGCAGAAAAATAAAATTCTAGCAATCCAAACCATGGATCCATGTGCTAGGAATTAATCGGGAAAAATGAAATTATAATGATGGTTTCAAAATTACTGAAACTTCAATCTGAGTAGACAGCAATGCCTCGGCAACGAGAATTTAGAACCACTATCGAACCAAGTCGCAACTTTTCAAATACCGACCTCTACGTAATCCACCCAGTTGACAATGAACGGAAGAAGTCCCCAAAACTATTTTTGAGAGATTTCTTTGCTTGACGGCTGCTAGACTACAAAACTAGGTTTTCGGGGTAGTTTTAATCCTTGTATAACTCCCCTTTTAAATTGATATATTTATATCAAATTTTAATTCACAAAATTTTAAAATAAATAAATATAATAATGTTTTAACCAAAAATTATAATTACATTAATTATAACAAAAATTTTAACAAACTATATTTATTTAAATTTATATACGAATCAAATTCATATATTAATAGAATTATGTTCTCATTATGTGTACAACATCCTTGTACATATAATATGTTCGATATTTGATTGCCTAATTAAATTAATTCTATAATTAATTTAATTCATTTGACAACCACACACAAAACTAACTATGTTTTATTCCGATCATCTCAACCATATGGTGTGACCTTGTAGGCTCTTGTAACATTAGTAGTAATACTAGAACGATTCTAATGTTACATACAATGAGTGGCATCTAGCAATGCATCATTGCTACCTAAGTTACAAGAAGTCATGATTAGACATAACCTTTTGTGATTTGCCTTTCATGCATTAATCCTTAAGTCCTTTATCTCTAGAATGAACACAAGTCATGGAATAGCCACACTTGCATAGTCCATCTCATGTTTCTTGATATCTTAAGTAGACTATGATATACATCTCATATCAACTTATTTGAGTATGGCAATGCATTTCTAGTCTTACTCAATCAAGTGGCCTAAGATATTACTCCCATTATGTAGGAGGGACTTATTCTATATTGATCAACCATATCCCTCTACATAAATTGTGGTATATCTAACACCAGCCTTTATAAAACAACCAGTTACGGTGTACATTTGACTATATCAAAATATATAACTCACGATGTTGGGATAATGATGATCTCAAGTCTGAGGATCATATACATAATAATCACTATGAGTAATGTTGTGACAATTACATAATAATCCAAGAAACATACTCATAGCGGGTCAGTCCAATATGTTGTTCTCTAACACATATATTCATGCATTTATTTTGAAACTCCATATCAATGGCAACTCTTTATCATCAATCAGCTACATGTTAGTCCTAATGTATTATTGTTGTCCTAGTCAACAATAATACTTGACTAAGGATCTTTTAAGAAAAATCATATTATTCTCAGGACATTATTATAAAACAATTTATTTATACACGCAGAAAAGAAACTGAAATAATAATGGAAATGCCTTATATTAATAAACATGGTAAATTAAATATGCTATTCCAACCATCTCATGATTGATCTTTGGGCATACTCTTACATAAGCAAGTATGATCGAGAGTATGTGTCAACTGAGGAAATTATGTGTAAAAACAGTTCGTTAATGGATTGAATGAAGATATAAAATTTCTAGTCGGAATTCTAGAGTTCAAAAAATTTGTCGTCTTAGTTGAGAGGGCTTGTAAAGCCGAGGATCTTAGTAAAGAAAAGAAAAAGGCAGATTCAGAAGCTAAAGATTCGAGAAAAAGATCACTGAGTAAGCCATATCAATCTTCATCGAAGAAATTCTGAGACTCATTTAATCGTTCTAATGTATCAGTGGGACATTCAAACAAAGATCGTGAAAGGCAACATTCAAGCTTTCAAGCTCTGACTATCTCAATAGCTAGTGTCAGGAGTGCGAAACCAAATCGACCTGAATGTAGATAGTGTGGAAAATGTCATTTCAGTGATTGTAGATTGAATGATCGGGCTTGTTTTAAGTGTGGATCATTAGATCATTTTATCAGAGATTGCCAAGCTGAAAAAGATAACACTCAGAGTATGACGCTGAGTAATACTGTAGTTAGAGGGAGACCACCCAGATATGCTGGTAATATGAGTGGTAGTTAGAGAGCGACAAAAGACTCTATTATGAGGTCTGATGCACAAGCACCTGCTCGAGCTTATTCTATCTGTGCACGGGAGGAGACATCCTCACCAGACGTGATTACCGGTACTTTCACTTTCTAAGATACTAATGTGATTGCATTGATAGATCCAAGATCAACTTATTCTTATATATGTATGAATTCAGTATCCAGTAAGACTTTGCTTGTAGAGCTTACTGAATTTGTGATTAGAGTATCAAACCCCTTAGGCAAATGTGTTTTGGTTGACAAAGTCTGCAAGAATTGTCCGTTAATGCATCGAGATTTTTATTTTCTGGCTAATCTGATGTTGTTTCCAATAAATAAATTTGATGTGATTTTGGGTATGGATTGGTTAATGATGCATAATGCTATAGTGAATTGTAAACGAAAGACAATTGAACTAAAATGTCAGAATAATGAGACTTTTAGAATTGAATCTGATGATCTGAATAGTTTGCCACTTGTGATCTCATCTACATTAGCTTAGAGATTTGTGAGAAAGGGGTGTGAAGCTTATCTTGCTTATATACTTGATACGAAAGTGATAGAAACAAAGATTGAATCAGTACAATTGCGTGTGGGTATCTAGATGTATTTCCCGAAGAGTTACCGGGTTTACCACCTATCAGAGAAGTTGAATTTGGTATTGAATTAATACCGGGTACAACACTGATATTGATAACTCTATACCGAATGGCCCGACAGAGTTAAAAGAATTGAAAGCTTAGTTACAAGAGTTGACAGATAAAGGTTTTGCTAGACTGAGGCTTTTTCCTTGGGTGCTCTCGTGTTGTTTGTGAAAAACAAAGATGGCACAAGGAGAATGTGTATTGACTACAAATAGCTAAATAAAGTGATTATAAAGAACAAATACCCTCTACCACGGATCAGTTAAAAGGGGCAACAGTGTTTTCGAAAATCGATTTGAGATTGAGTTATTACCAGTTGCGAGTTAAGACTCCGATGTACCAAAGACTACATTTAGAACAAGGTATGGACATTATGAATTTTTGGTTATGCCTTCCAGACTAACGAATGCACCTGCTATTTTTATGGACTTGATGAACCAGATTTTCAGGCAGTATTTAGACCAATTCTGTTACAAAATTTGAAAGATAAACAATTGTTTGCAAAGTTTAGCAAATGTGAGTTTTGGCTACGAGAAGTTGGATTTTTGGGACATATTGTTTCAGCTGATGGTATCTGGGTTGATTCGAGTAAGATATCTGGAATTAAAGATTGGAAGCCTCTGAGAAATGTTTTTGAAGTCCATAGTTTTCTAGGACTAAAGGGATATTATAGACAGTTTGTAAAAGGCATTTCAATGATTGCAACTCCGATGACAAGATTGCTTCAAAAAGATGTTAAGTTTGAGTGGTCAAATAAATGCTAGAAAAGTTTCAATCAGTTAAAAGCTTTATTGACTGAAGCTCCAGTGTTAGTTCAGCCTGAGTTGGGTAAAGAATTCATAATTTTCAGTGATGCATCATTAAATGGCTTGGGTTGTGTTTTGATGCAGGAAGGCAAAGTTGTAGCTTATGCCTCGAGACAGTTTAAGCCGCATGAAAAGAATTATCCGACATACGATCCAGAATTGGCTGCGATTGTGTTCGCGTTGAAAATTTGGTGCCATTATATGTTTGGTGAGAAATGACATATTTATACTGACCACAAAAGTTTGAAATATCTGATGACTTAGAGAGATTTGAATTTATGACAGCGGAGATGGTTAGGATTGTTAAAAGACTATGACCTGGTAATTGACTATCATCAGGGGAAAGCGAACGTAGTTGCTGATGCTTTGAGCCAAAAGTCCTTGTTTGCTTTACGTGCTTTGAGCACACATTTGGCTTTGTTTGACGATGGTTTGTTAGTAACTGAGTTGAAAGCGAGACTGTTGTTTATACAGTAGATTTATGAGGCTCAAAAGTTTGATAATAAACTGTAAGCAAAATGGGTTCAGTGTGGATCAATTTTTGGTTCAGAGTTTCAAATTGATTCCGATGATTGTTTGAGATTCAGAGATCAAATATGTGTTCCGAGAAATTTAGATTTGATTCAGATGATTTTGAACAAAGCACATAGTAATTGTTTATCAGTACACCCGGGAAGCATGAAAAGGAATAATGATTTGAAATAGTTTTATTTGTGTCATGGCATGAAACAGGATATCTCATAATTTGTTTCAAAATGTTTGATTTGTCAACAAGTCAAAGCTGAGCATCAAGTGCCATCAAATTTATTACAGCCTATCAGGATTCCTGAGTGGAAATGAGACAGAGTAACTATGGATTTTATTTTAGGTTTGCCCTTAACTCTGAGAAAGAAAAATACAATTTGGGTTGTTGTTGACAGATTAACGAAATTTGCATATTTTATTCCAGTTCGTACAGACTATTCACTCGATAGATTTGTTGAGTTATATATTTCTGAAGTTGTGAAATTGCACGGAGTGCCTACTTCTATTGTTTTGGATAGAGATCTAAGATTCACTTCACGATTTTGGACGAAACTGCAAGAGGCATTGGGTACAAAGTTACATTTCAGGGCCGCATTTCACCTGCAGACGGATGGTCAATCGAGTGAGTTATTCAAATACTTCAGGATATGTTGCGTTGTTGCATTCTTGAGTTTGAAGTAGCTAGGAGAAATATCTAGCGTTGATTGAGTTTGGTTACGATAATAGCTTTCAATCAAGTATAAAGATGGCACCATATGAAGCTCTATACAGTTGTAAATGTCGAACACTATTGTACTGGACTGAGCTAAGCGAGAATAAGATTCATGGAGTTGATCTGATCAGGGAAACAAAAGAAAAAGTGAACGTAATTCGCGATAGTTTAAAAGTAGCATCGGATTGATAGAAATCTTACACAGACTTGAAACAGAAAGATATTGAATTTCAGATCAGGGATAGAGTGTTTCTAAAAGTGTTACCGTGGAAAAAGATATTGTGGTTTGGTCGAAAAGGGAAATTGAGTCCGCGATTCATCGGATCGTATGAGATTATCGAGCGAGTCGGACCAGTTGCTTATCGACTACCTTTACCGTCTGAGCTAGAGAAAATACATAATGTGTTTCATGTATCGGTGCTTCGACGATGCTAATCCGACCCTTCACATGTCAGTTCCCTGACTGAGGTTGAAATTCAATCAGATATGTCATATTCTTGTAACAACCCATACCCGGCCTAGACGTTATGGTTAAATCTACGGTGTCATATTGGATTATATTTTGAAAAGCGTAGATTCATTGTAAAGTCCATTTTGTATTAAAACCCCGTTGCAGTCCTTAAGAGTAGTTAACACATCTTGTTTGTTGTTAGAACATAGGTTGGTTTAACAAAACATATGTCATATTAAATTGTTATTACATTTGAAAAACTTTGTTCATTGCGGAATCGTTTAAAACGAGTTGCGTAACGTGGTAGTTGAAAATCGTTTATCTTTTGAAAACCCGAGTCCTACTGCTAACAGATGTAAACCAATTTAAATAAATCCCCAAATAAAAACAAAACTTAAAACGGCCTTATTACATAAAATATACACAAATAAAACTAGTTTTACTAAAAAGTCAGATACAAGAACATAAACAATAGTGTGGCCATCTCCAAGTCCCTCGCAGCATCGACCCGCCTAAGGATTACCTGCGCAGATAAGCAGAAGAGTGAGTTTATGAAACTCAGTGTGTAATCCCTATTTATCAAACAGTAAATCATGCAGTGTAAAATAGTCTGGGCCTAAGCCCTTATCAGTGGCAGTGTCAGTACGAGCCTTAGCCCATTACGGTAACAGTAACAGTGTGGGCCTTAGCCCAATCCAGTACAGAATTAGAGACGCATACAGTGATCCTACCCATCCATCCTCTACCTTTTACTCTGTCCAGCCCTACACTCCATGTGGGGATAAAATCAACCCACCCATCCCTACACTCTAGAATATAGCATCAATTGTGACACTAACAGTATTTGCAGCAGAGTTGCCAGTAATAGGCTTATAGCCTTTCAATACACTTCCTCTAATATCGTATATCCTACCCTATGCAATGCAATATAATATACATGTATATACAATAAAAATGGCATGCTCAAACAGTCATACATCACATAGGGGTATATCCGTCATTTACCTCATAGGGGTATAACAGTCATATCATAGATTGGGGTCTAGGTACACTTACCGACCCAATAGTAAGTCCATAGTCGTCTCAAGCGACCCGTGCAACCTTAAAAGTTAAACAACGAAGATGGGCCCAAGCCTATAATACGGCCCATGTGGGCCCACACGCTCGTGTGGCCCAATAAGCCTAAACAATGGCCTTGGCCGTGCAAAACTACATAGCCGGCCCAATAATCTCCCCACACCCATGCTGTTTGCCTGTGTAAGGGCCCACACAGCCTATTTCGGCCCAACGTGACCCAAAACGGCCTAAACCCATGAGATCGCTCATGGTGGCCTCTACTGTCAAACACACATGTTTATGTATTCGATTCGCCACATGAGCGAACGGATGCTCGTGTAGCGTCTATGCACATGCTTTCCGGCTTTTGTCGATTAACAATCTTTGTAGTGTGGTTACAAACCTTATGTGATTGAAGTTAATCCACGTTCTGAACACTCTCTCTACCTAAAGGAAAATCAGTATGAAACCTAATCAGTTACTTAACCCAGGTATCAAAGGAAATTAACGGAGTTCCAAAATGATCACCGACTTCTTACCCCAAACAATAGCAATCGCACCTTTGGCTTCTAGAAAAGATTGTCAACTGACTTCAATTACTACCTACACAAAAGTTACCCCCTTTTATTAGAGTTATACTTGAAGCACCACACTTTCTCAATGATACCCACTTACCAAAACGACAAAGGGGATTGTAGGCCTAAGACGTATCGAACAAGAACGTGAATAAAGATTAATCTATAAGAGTAACATAGGAAAGGGAGATAATTGGTGTTAAGGGAAAAGAGAGAAAAAGGTGATGTCAGAAAAGGGAAAACTGAAACAGAGGAAAAGAGAAGAGTGAGACAGAAATTCACCTACCAATATTCGACCAAAGTAGACAGTTGAGGGAGAAGAGAAAAAGTCGTGTAACTAAACCCCACAAATCTAAGATCATTTGCTAAATAAAAATGAGACAAAGGAGTTCGGCCAAGGCAGCAAAGTGAGAGGATAAAAATGGTTCGCGAGAAGGGAAGGAGAAAAGAGTAGTCGGTCAAGGCTTTAGAGATAGGAGAAGAAAAATGTTACCAATTGGGGAAAGCAAAGAAAGTGCCTATTCAGCAATGGTAAAGAACAACCACACAAGAAAACCAAATGCAGAACTCAACCCCAAAAAGAGAGAAAATAGTTATTCAAAATCAAGAGAAAGCCCCAAAATGCGATATTAGACTTAGGAAAGAATAGAACCGAAAACACCACCCTCAGTCAATAGCACAAAGCCGAAAATGCATAGAAGCAGAGTCCCCGATTGGCACACCCTCCTCACTCCCTTCAAACTCTCCTAATTTCTCTCCCCATATCACTTCTAAGATTTCTCAAACACATCCCACCAAACCGTATCCCAACCAGCTAAAATTCTCTCAAACACACACCTAGAATTCGGCCACAACTTCCTCCACCACACAAGCATTCAATTTTAGTCAAACAACAACACCTCCCCAGTGTTAACAGTAAAATAAAAAGCTCCACTTACGTTACCAGGCCTTGAACCCCAGACCCCTTAAAACACTCCATACGCCTTTATCCCCTAGACCATCAGCCATTTCATGACACATCTTAACCATATTTATTTAAGAAACTCACTAACAGAAGACAGGGTTTATTCAAGCCAAAATCAAAATTTTGCACAAGCCTTGGCTTGAACTGAGGACCTCTCCCACACTCTTTAAGACACTCAACCACATAAGCAAGCATACATTTATGCAACACAACACAAAAAAATAAATACCTAAATTTTGAGGCGTTACAGCTCTACCCCCTAAAAGAAAATTTTAGCCTCGAAATTTACTTGGTCAAAACAGATGGGGTATTATTATCGCATCGCCTTTTCAGGTTCCCACGTGGCTTCATCAGAGCTGTGATTACGCCATAGTACCTTAACCAGTAGAAACAACTTCCTCCTTAGAACTTTCACATCGCGGTCTAAAATCTGAACTGCCTCCTCCTCAAAAGTCAGATCAGGCATAACCTTAATCTCCTCCGCCGAGATGATGTGTGCTGGATCAAAGCAATATTGCCTCAATATAAAGACATGGAACACATCATGAATCTGGTCCGGTCCAACTCTGGAGGTAACTCATGTTGATAGGCGACCAGTCCTACACGATTCAATATACGATAAGGCCCAATGAACCTAGGGCTTAGCTTGCCCTTCTGACCAAACCTCAGTACCTTCTTTCATGGTGAGACTTTAAGAAACACAAAGTCCCCCACCGAATACTCAGTTTCCTTACGCTTTAGATCTGCATAGGACTTTTGCATGTCAGATACCGCCTTCAATCGATCCCAAATTATTCTAACTTTATCTTCAGTATCAGAAATCAATTCAGGACCCAGAACACGCCGCTCGTCCAACTTAGTCCAACACATAGGAGTACGACACCTATGATCATATAATGCCTCGTAAGGTGCCATCTGTTTGCTAGACTAGTAGCTATTGTTGTACGCAAACTCCGCTAATGGCAAGTAATCTTCCCAATTGCCACGGAAGTCAATCACACAACTTCTTAGCATGTCCTCCAGTATCTGAATCAACCTCTCTAACTGACTATCTGTCTGAGGATGGAACGCTGTACTAAAGTCTAACCTTGTACCCAATGCTCATGTAACTTCTTCCAAAATTTAGACGTGAAGCGATGATCTCTATTAGATATTATAGGAAACTGGTACCCTATGCAGTCGCACTATTTTTGACACATATAGCTTAGCCAGCTTTTGTAACTAGTAATCAGTACGGACAGGTATGAAATGGGCAGATTTAGTCAATCGATCCACAATAACCCATACCTAATCTTTCTTAGAAGGCATTTGGGGTAGCCCACTAACAAAGTCCATAGTTACTCTCTCCCATTTCCAAAGCAGAATCTTAACTGGATGAAGCAACCCTGAAGGCAACTGATGCTCTGCCTTAACCTGCTGGCAAGTCAGGCACTTACTCACAAAATCAGTAACTTCACGTTTAAGACCTGACCACCAGTATAACACTAGAAGATCTCGGTACATCTTATTCCCACTAGGATGCATAGCGTAAGGGCTACTATCCGCCTCTTGTAGTATAGACTGCCTCAAATTAGTATCCTTCAGTACCCAGACTCTCTCACAAAAACATAGTACTCCTTCGTTATTCAGTCCAAAATCTGATGTTTCTCCACTCTCTATCTGACGGAATCTAGAACCCAATGACTTATCTTCCAACTGTTTCCCCTTAATAAGCTCAATCCACATCGGTTTAACTCAGAGTTCTGCCAATAAGCTATCATCGTCAAACAAACTGAGATGAGCAAACATCACCCTCAGATCATTAACGGCCTTACGGCTTAGTGCATCGGCTACCATATTAGCCTTACCAGGATGGTATTCAATCAAACAGTCATAATCCTTAAGCAGCTGAATCCATCTACGCTGCCTAAGGTTTAGCTCCTTCTGAGTGAGGAGATATTTGAGGCTCTTGTGATCCATGTAAATGATACACTTCTCACTGTATAGGTAATACCTCCAAATTTTCTATGCGAACACCACTGCGGCCAACTCCAAGTCATGTGTCGATAGTTCGCCTCATGTGTGTTAAGTTGACGAGACACATAAGTCACTACCTTACCTCCTTGCATCAACACACACCCTAAACCAACGTGTGATGCATCGTTGTAGACAGTGAATTCCTTTCCAGAGTCTAGCTGTATTAAGACAAGGGCCTCAGTCAAAACTTTCTTAAGTTTCTCAAAACTTTCCTGCTGCTTATCAGTTTAGTTAAACGGTAATCCTTTACGCAACAACTTAGTTAGAGATACAGCAATCAACGAAAACCCCTCAACAAACCGTCTATAATGCCCTGCCAAACCCAGAAAACTTCAAATCTCAGATACTGACTTAGGCTGTTTCCAATCCAAAACAGCTTCAATTTTTTGAGGATCAACTCTAATTCCCTCAGCAGACACCACACGACTCAGAAAAGTTACCTCACGTAACCAGAATTCACACTTGCTGAATTTAACGTATAATTGTTTCTCTCTCAAAATCCACAAAACAACTCGCAGATGTGCATCATGTTCACACTTAGTCCTCGAATACACAAGAGTTTCATCTATAAACACAACCATGAATCGATACAGATAGGGCTAGAACACTCGATTCACCAAATCCATAAAAGCCATTAATGCATTCGTCTGTCCAAATGGCATTACTAGGAACTCGTAATGACCGTAACGAGTCCTAAATGTTGTCTTATAAACATTAGTATCCTTGACCCTCAGTTGATGATACCTCGATCGGAGATCAATCTTAGAGAAGATGAAGCTCCACGAAACTGGTCAAATAGATCGTCAATCGTTGGTAGTGGGTACTTATTCTTGATAGTCAATTTGTTCAGTTGCCAATAGTCGGTGCACATATGCATAGTTCCATCCTTCTTCTTCACAAACAAAATCGGTGCTCCCCACGGAGACACACTAGGGCGGATGAACCTTCGATCCAGTAACTCTTGAATCTGAGCCTTAAGCTCTACAAGCTCCTTCGATGCCATTCTATAAGGGGTGATAGACACCGGAGCTGTAGCAGGCAAGAGTTCTATCCCGAACTCAACTTCACGGTTAGGAGGTAACCCCGATATCTCATCGGGAAAGACATTCAAATAATCTTTAACTATTTTGATATCTTTAACAGCCAAAACCTCAGAACTAGAAGCACTGATGTAGGCTAGATACGCCTCGCAACCCTCACAAACCAACTTCTCAGCTCTGAGTACAGAAATCACATTTGAGAGATAATTTCGATGCTCTCCAATCACCACTACCTCGTCACCCTTTGCAGTTTTTAGTACTACTTGCTTAGTAGCACAGTCCAAATTTGTCTGATGCTTAACTAGCCAATCCATACCCAGTATCAAGTCAAATTCTCCAAAAGGGAGTCCCATTAAATTTGCCAAGAAGATATTTCACTGAACCTCCAAAGGTACCTCCTTAAACAGTTTATTAACTCTCATTGACTGCCCTAATGGACTTAACACAGTAACCTCACTCGCAATATTTTCAAACATCACACCCAAAGTCTCAGAAAGAGTGCATGCTATATAAGAGTGCGTAGACCCAACATCAATCAATGCAGTGTAAGGTACCTCTAACCAGACCACGACCGCTCGGCGGCTGCTGAATAACTTTCTGTGGCTGAACAGTACCCATACCAGGAGCTTGCATCTGATCAGGCCTCTTGGACAACCCCTGATACGGTGCTCTATAGATCTGCACCTCAAACATTCCCCTAACCTCTTCCAACACTCGCCCTGAAGGCGTTTCCCACAATCAGAACAAGGCTACAATCTAGTAGCAGGAATAGGGGCCCCAACTCTGGCTGGGCTATCAAATCTGGCCTTCTTCTTAGGCCCCATAGGTGAACCTGAGGGCTCCCAAACCCTTTTGTTTCTTCCCTTATCCTTCTCACGATTCAAGTGCTCAGCGCGCTTCACATCTTCGGCGATCTTCACCTTCTCTACTAAACAGCAAAATCTCACTCCCTCTGTGGAGCTATCAAAACTCACAAATTACCTCTGAGGCCGTCCTCGAAATGAACACAACGCCTATATTCAGTGGCTACCATCCCACGTGCGTAGCGGCTCAGTCGTAAAAACTCAAACTCGTATTCAGCTACTGACTTATCCCTTTGGGTCAAATTCAAAAACTCCCTTCTCCGAGCGTCCACATAACTAGCACCTACATATTTCCCTTGGGAAGCATTCTTGAAAAACTCCCAAGTCAACTGGTCAGGCTGAGTACCCTTTTTCACAGTAAGCCACCACTAATAGGCTTCATCTCGTAACAACGACACTACACCCTTCAGTTTCAGCTTTCGGGTGCAGTCGAGGTCATCCATGATCCTCTCCGTGGCCTCTATCCAATATTCAGCCACATTACGAGCAACTCTAGTGATACTCTTAAAGATCTCAGCCGTATTAGACCTAAGTCATTCCGTTACTGACCCACGACCCATAGTACTAGTATTGGGCCCAACGACCCTCTCCAAAATTCGTAGCATAGCTTGGGACAGTGCGTCGTCCCCAGCTACCCTATCATGTGACCCAATTTCAGTCACAGGTGTAGCCGATGCCTCTCTTGCCTCAATGTTAGGCATATGGCCCGATGCTGAATACCCAGCCCGAGCACCTCCACGGCCTCTGTCGCGGCCTCTTGTACCCCTTCCACGAGTACCTCTGGTGCTCATTATCGATTTGCGTATTATCTATATTAATAGTTTTATGCATCAGTTTTACAGTTTCAGTGTTTATTAACAGATGTTTTATGAAAAATAGCATCAATAATTCAGTGTTATTTTTTTCGCATATCGTAGTCTTACTATAGTTTTAGGTTACCCTAATAAAGGTTTCATTACAGTCTATTATCTATGGTAATCTCAGTGTTTCAATTAAATCAAACAATAGTTTTAGAGAACTTACAATATCAGCGCCGAAGACTCGGTAGACCACACATTCAGAAACAACACCTTAAAATATTTTTCCACCATTTAAAACAATTCTTTTGAAATTTACATTTTTAGAAAAGAACCCAAATCCACAGCTGAGTTTTGTAACTTGACTGTGATACCACTAAATGTAACACCCATACCCGGCCTAAACATTATGGTCGAATCTGCGGTGTCACACTGGATTATGTTTTGAAAAATTCATTGTAAAGTCTGTTTTGTATTAAAACCCCGTTGCGGTCCTTAAGAGTAGTTAACACATCTTGTTTGTTGTTAGAACATAGGTTGGTTTAGCAAAACATATGTCATATTAAATTGTTATTACATTTGAAAAACTTTGTTCATTACGGAAGCTTTTAAAATGAGTTACGTAATGTGGTAGTTGCAAATCATTTATCTTTTGAAAACCCGATTCCTACTACAAATAGATATAAACCAAATTAAATAAATCCCCAAATAAAAACAAAACTTAGAGCGACCTTATTACATAAAATTTACTAAATAAAACAACTTTTACTAAAAAGTCAGATACGAGAACATAGATAGTGGTGTGGCCACCTCCGAGTCCCTCGCAGCACCGACCCGCCTAAGGATTACTTGCGTAGATAAGTAGAACAGTGAGTTTATGAAACTCAGTGTGTAATCCCCATTTATCAAATAGTAAATCATGCAGTGTAAAGCAGTCTAGGCCTAAGCCCTTATCAATGGCAGTATCAGTGCGGGCCTTAGCCCATAACCGTAATAGTAACAGTATGGGCCTTAGCCTAATCCAGTACAGAATCAGAGATGCATACAGATATCCTACCCATCCATCCTCTACACTTTACTCCGTCCAGCCCTACACTCTATGTGGGGATAAAATCAACCCACCCATCCCTACACTCTAGAATATAGCACTAGTTGTGGCACTAACAGTATTTGTAGTAGAGCTGCCAGTAATAGGCTTATAGCCTTTCAGTACACTTCCTCCAATACCATATATCCACTCATGCAATGCAACATAATATACATGTATATACAATAAAAATGGCATGCTCAAATAGTCATACATCATATAGGGTTATATCCATCATTTACCTCATAGGGGTATAACAGTCATATCATAGATTAGTGTTTAGGTATACTTACCGACCCAACGGTAGGTCCACAGTCATCTCGGGTGACCCGTACAACCTTAACAGTTAAACAGCGAAGATGGGCCCAAGCCCATAATAGCCTTGGTCGTGCAAACTACACAGTCGACTCAATAATCTCCACACATCTGTGCGGTTTGCCCGTGCGGCCCAACGTGACCCAAAACGGCCTAAACGCATGAGATCGCTCATGGTGGCTCTACTGTCAACCACACATGTTTATGCATTCGAATTACCACATGACCGAACGCACGCTCGTGTAGCGTCTATGTACATACTTTCCGGCTTTTACTGATTAACAATCTTTGCATTATGGTTACACACCTTATGTGATTGAAGTTAATCCACGCTCCGAACACTCTCTCTACCTGAAGAAAAATCAATATGAAACCTAATCAGTTACTTAACCCAAGTATCAAAGGAAATTAACGGAGTTCCAAAATGATCACTGACTTCTTACCCTAAACAATAGCAATCGCACCTTCTGCTTCGAGAAAAGAATGTCAACCGACTTTAATTACTATCTACACAGAAGTCACCCTCTTTTATTAAAGTTATACTTGAAGCACCACACTTTCTCAATTATAACCACTTACCAAAATGACAAAGGGGTTTGTAGGCCTAAGACGTATCGAACAAGAACGTGAATAATGATTAATTTGCAAGAGTAACACATGAATGTAAGATAATCAGTGTTAAAGGAAAAGAGAGAAAGAGGTGATGTCAGAAAAGGGCGAACCAAAACAGAGGAAAAGAAGAGACTGAGACAGAAACTCACCTACCAATATTCGGCCAAAGTAGACAGCTGAGGGAGAGGAGAAAGAGTCATGTAACTAAAACCCATAGATCTGAGATCACTTGCGAAAACCAAAAATGAGATAAAAAGATGGAGGAGTTTGACCAATGTAGCAAAGTGAGAAGAGAAAAAGGTTCGCGAGAAGGAAAAGAGGAAAAAGTAGTCAGTCAGGGCTTTAGAGAGAGGAGAAGAAAAATGTTACCAATTGGGAAAAGCAAAGAAAGTGCCTATTCAGCAATGCTAAAGAACAAGCACACAAGAAAATCAAATGCAGAACTCAACCCCAAAAAGGGAGAAAATAGTTATACAAAATCAAGAGAAAGCCCCAAAATGCGATATTAGACTTAGGAAAGAATAGAACCGAAAACACCACCCTCAGTCAATAGCACAAAGCCGAAAATGCATAGAGGCAGAGTCCCCAATTGGCACACCCTCCTCACTCCCTTCAAACTCTCCTAATTTCTCTCCCTATATCACTCCTAAGATTTCTCAAACACATCCCACCTAACCATATCCCAACCAGACGGAATTCTCTCCAGGACACACCTAGAATTCGGCCACAACTTCCTCTACCACACAAGCATTCAATTTCAGTCAAACAACAACACTTCCCCAGTGTTAATAGCAAAATAAAAAGCTCCACTTGTGTTACCAAGCCTTGAACCTCAGATGCCCTAAAACACTCTACATGCCTTTATCCCCTAGACCATTAGGCGTTTCATGACACATCCTAACCACATTTATTTAAGAAACTCACTAACCGAAGACAGGGTTTATTCAAGCAAAAATAAAAATTTTGCACAAGCCAAGACTTGAACTCAGGACCTCTCCCACACTCCTCAGGACACTCAACCACTGAAGCAAGCATACATTTATGCAATACAACACAAAAAAATAAATACCAAAATTTTAGGGCGTTACAATTCTGAAAAACCGATTCGAACTCTAGCTCGTTGAATCAAAGAGCTGAGAAATGAGAAAATTGCATTAGTGAAAGTATTATGGCATCAACACGGGGTTGAAGAAGCTACATAGGAACCCAAGGATGCTATGAGAAAAAAATACCCGAACCTATTCACTGGTAAGATTTTCGGGGACGGAAATCCTTAAAGGGGAGAGTTGTAACAGCCCGCTTTTAGCTAAGTCAGAATAGTAGTTTCAGAACCACAAATTTGATGTCAGAAGAAAAATATTTTAATATTATTTTATGTTTTTACAGCATGATAGCATGTATGTATGAAAGTTTCGTGATTTAATTTTATCGATTGGATGCCTAATTTGGTAAAATGACTAAATTGCGTAAAATTCAAAAGTTGCATTCTATTTGTTAAAGGTGTCTAATTGCTATGAATTTTTAAATGAAAGATCCTTATGATGTTATTAGATCATTGATAGTGGAATTTGGCATTAAAGGATATTAAATGGATTTTTTAATGGTTTTTATTAAAGGTTATTTTGGTAAATGGTTAATAAATGATATATTAAATAAAAAAAACATAAAGCCATCTTTATGTTCATCTTTTATGGCTGAATGAAGCTTGAAGAAAAGATAAAATAGGTTTTTTTTCATTCGGTTAGGTTAATTTAAGCAATAAAGGTACGATTTTAGATCAGTTTTTGATGATTTTTACGTTTTTAATATCGTTGCTTTGTATCCTAGCTAGCCCATGCCTTAATTTTTGAAGTTTTTAATGATTTTGTGAAGTGACATTGATGAATGCTTGAGCTTTTGAATGTTTTATGATGAAAAATGAATATTTGTTGATAGTTATACAAGTTCTGTTAAGTGATTTTGAGTAAAAATGCCTATTAGGGGTTTAATTCTGAAAAGTGTAAATTGAGGGGTTGAAATGTCAAATAAATAAAAGTATTGGGCTACTAGGGACCTATATGAAATTCAGCTAGGCTTGGGTTTAGTGAAATTTCATAAATTTTGTGTATTTGTGAAATAGGGACTAAATTGTAAAAATGTGGAACTTTAGGGGCTAAAGTGTAAAAATACCCAAATATGTATTTGTGGACTAAATTGAATGATTTGATGAATAAATGAGTTAATTTTGAATGTATATATATCAAGAACGAAAGAAATCAGATTTAGATCGGGGAAAATAAAAGGTTATCGAATAGTCGATCCAGTCCGTTTATCCTGAATACAAAGTAAGTTCATATGCAAATAAATGTTTTTATATTGAATTATATATGTTTAATTGTCATTAAACTACTACGAATGTTGGATGATCAAATACAAACAAGAATCGACAGGGTTACAATATCCGAAAGTCCCGTACGAACCTTAAGAATAGTAAAGGATACGAAAGTCATAACATTAGGATTAACGAGATGTGATTATGTGTAAGACCATGTCTGAGAAATTGGCATCATTATGTGATTATGTGTAAGACCATGTCTGGGACATTGGCATCATTATGTGATTATGTGTAAGACCATGTCTGGGATATTGGCATCATTATGTGATAACGTGTAAGACCATGCCTGGGACATTGGCATCGTTATTTGATTTCGTGTAAGACCATAGCTGGGCTATCGGCATCAATATGTGATAACATGTAAGACCATATATGGGATATGGCATTGTACGAGATATATGTGATTTTTGAGTATCCTTAATAATTCCAAAAGGTTCAACGGGCAAAGTCAAGTCAAGAAAGAATGTGTGATTGAGTAAGTGATCAGGTACGTACGAGATTCATATAAGTATTGAAAAGAGAAGTATTTGATGAATTCACTCATGATATTGAATATGTATACATTAGGAAAGGTTTGTGAGCTTATATGTGCTTACTCATAGTTTGCCTATTGATGGAAATGATGTTGATTCATGTGGTAATCTTATTTGTATATGGCTTACTAAGCTTTTAAAGCTTACTTTGTGTGTTCTTTCCCTGTTTTATAGATAGTTGAAGCTAGCTCAGATTCGGGGATCATCAGGAACACCGTCACACTATTGATCAACTTGTTGGTATTTTTTATGCTTTGTAAATATGGTATATGACATTTATAAGCTAGTGATATGATGATGTGTTTTGAGATATGATATTTTCCATGGAATTTTGCTCATAGATGATGTAAATGTTGGTGTGTATTTAGCCATTTTGTTGGCTTATTTTATGAGTTTGGTAAGTGAAATACGATGTATATAAATGGCCTTATGTTTTGTGTTTTTCATGGATGTTGTGATGATTAATTGGTATATTTGAGGTTTAAAAGAGATGATAAGATGATAAGAAAAAAAATGCATAGAGACGATAGGTGAAATTATTGGTAATGTCATATTGTTTTAGTATGTTTTGGATTATAATTTGAGTAGTGAAATGGATGGATTTTAAATGGCATGATTTGTATATGAAATTGCATGTTTTGGTTGCATATAAATGTATTGAAATGGTATGAAATGTTGTGGTTTGGTTTGCTTGAGGAGGGTGAGAAATGTGGCTTAAACCAAGCTTATTTGCACCCCACACAGTTGAGCACACGGGCGTGTGACTCGACCATAAAGCTAACCTATATGCAACCGGTCCAATTCTTTCTATAATCTCATAGGGTCTAATGAACCGTGGACTCAATTTCCCTTTACGACCAAACTGGAGTACTTTCTTCCAAGACGGTACTTTCAAGAATACCTTGTCACCAACCTGAAATTCTATTTCTTTTCTTTTCAAATCAGTATAAGACTTTTGTCGATCAGAGACTGCTTTCAAGCTGTCTCAAATTCCTTCACTTTTTCCTCAGTCTATCAGACCAAGTCAACTCCATGTAACTTTTTCTCACTAAGTTTTGTCCAGTATAATGGAGTTCTACATTTGCGACCATACAAGGCTTCATATAGTGCCATTTTAATATTAGAACTGATAACTATTATTATAAGCAAATTCAACTAGAGGCAAATACCTTTCCCAGTTACCTTCAAACTCAAGCACACAACACCGAAGCATATCTTCCAAGATCTGCATTGTAACAGCTCAATTTTTGGGCCTAGTTGGACCAGTGGTTTCGGGACCACTGACCCAAGGTCAGAGAAATTACTTTTGATATTATTTTATGTGTTGTGGCATTATTATATGACTGCATGAAAATTTTGGTGAAGTAATTTTAGCGTTTGTGAGCTTAATCGCAAAAAAAAAAACTAAATTGCATAAAGTGCAAAAGTCTTGATTTGATAGCTAAGGGTGTTAAATTGCCATGAAACTTAAATTGGGGGTCTTTAAAGGGCAAATAGACCCTTAGACTATAGCTTGGCCAGCCATGAGACAAAGAAAATTAAATGGTCAAAATGTTAGGTATTTGATGACATAATATGTGATAAAATAATACCCTAAAGCCTAGCCTTCATCATTTTTTCATTCATCCTTTCTTCTTGACAAAAAATATCAGCCATTAGAGGAGTTTTTAAAGCTTTAAATTTCAGCCACTTAGTCTCTCTACAAGTAAGTGATCGTGATGGTTTTTCTTGATGATTTTTGTACTTTTAGAACCCTTGTAACATGAGCTTTCAAATGAGGGGACTATTTTGCAAAATGGTTGAGAGTCTATGGTTTTGCCATGAAAGCATATGTGTCGTTAACTGAAATTTTATGGAAGAATATGAGTTATGGTTGTGTAATAAACAACTTTTGTGAAGTAATTCGATGATAAATGTGAGAAATAATAGAAATTTTGGGTTTCTATAAGAGTAAAAAGGGGTTTAGCTTGACTTAAGATATGAAGAAATTCGATAAAAATCGATTTTTGGGCCTAGGGGTAAAATGGTCATTTTGCAAAGGTCAAGGGGCAAAATGGTCAACTTGCGTAATTATGAATTTGTTGAGTACCTAGATCGATAAAATGATTAAACTTCTGAATTTTTATCATTTTAGATCAAGAATTACAAAATTCGAACCAAGACCGGGAGAAGGCCAAGCAAGTAGACTAAAATCGATTAGTCGCCTATATTTTGTAATCCGAGCTAAGTTGTATGTAAATAATACAACTACATTGTTATTATATGTGTTTGAATTGATATAGCATAAATTGCTTGTTTGTGGAAATAATTATGTATGATGAATACTGAGATAGTAGAATTCCCGTTTGAACCTTAGGAAATAAGTCAGATATTCATGCCATAACATTCGGGTTATTTTTGTGCCAGTGTAAGACATGCCTGGGACATACATTGGCCACATTATGAGAGCCAGTGTAAGACCATGTCTAGGACATGGCATCGGCATTGAGACGAGAGCTAGTGTAAGACATGTTTGGGACATGCATCGGCCTCAAAATGTAAGCCAGTGTAAGACATGTCTGGGACATGCATCGACTACAAGATGTGTCAGTGTAAGACCATGTCTGGGACATGGCATCGGCACAGATATGTGAGAGTCAGTGTAAGACCATGTCTGGGACATAGCATCGACTTGATGGATGAGCCAGTGCAAGACCATGTCTGGGACATGGCATCGACATTATACCCTATGTTTGAGACTTAATGAATATCCGATAGCATTACAAATGGTTCAACTGTGAGAGTTACAGTTTAAGTTAAATGAGAAAAGTATAACCATGTTGTGAGTGGTACAGGTACCTATTTGAAATGTATGAGATGAGAGCTTAAAATATGCTATGTGAATTGTATTGGATAGCGACGAGTAAGTTGTGCTTATGCCTACTTTTGTATTATGAGCATGATGATGGATGGTAAAGTTGTTGTTATATTTATTTGCATGCAACTTACTAAGCTTTATGCTTTCCCTATTTTTGTCCCTTTTCTTATAGTGCTGCCTAATTAGCTCGTAGATCAACGGATGTCGGAGGCATCGATCACACTATCAATCGAAGCACTTGGTATAATTAGTTCTTAAATTTTGATTATGGCATGTATAGGACTCTTGGATTTTGTTTTAGTGTCACATTGTTTTGGGGCCAAATGTGTTGGCCCGTTTTAATATTTGACTCATTTTGTATAAGGCCATGAAAAATGGCTAATATTGAAAGTTATTATATGAACTTAAAGTAATATTTCATGAATGTGAAATTGTTGACATGGTGTAATATATGAAATGTATATAGGCCTTAGCTATGGTTGTTGGATTGAGAATTTATATTAAGTTAGGCTTTGATATGTTGGCTGGTAATAGAATGTGTTTCAGGGTGGCAAAAGCCTTGGTATATAGCCTTATATTGTCCACACGGGTAGTCACACAGGTGTGTGACTAGGCCATGTGCGACACACGGCTAGCCCTCTGGGCATGTTGTCAGGCCGTGTGTCCCCTGCACGTGAAACTTTCAATTCAGTATGCATGGTAGTAAACACACGGGCAGAGACACGGCCATGTGTGTCAGCCGTGTGGAGGACATGGCCTCTAGCCACGGTCGTGTGCCTTGGCCGTTTGCCCCTTATTGGATGCTGACTTCAGAATGTCATGGCCGTGTGAGGGACACAGGCCATAGACACGGGCGTGTGTCAGGCCGTGTGAAAACCCTTGTAGGTTTGAATTTGGACTTTAATTCACATGGGCATGAGACACGGGCGTGTCCTTAGGTGCTTAGGCCGTGTGTGGCACACAGGCCATTAGCACGGCCATGTCATAATGGCCACACGGATGTGTTGCCCTTCCACACGAACGTGTGCCCTGTTTCAAGGGTCATTTTTATTAAGTCAGTTTAAGGACCCGAATTGGTTCCAAAGGCTTTCAATAGACATTTGAGGCCTTGTAGGACCATATTAAGGAGTTTAAATAAAGTTCACAAAAGTTTTAAATTTGATCGAGTCTTGATGACTCGGAAACGCTTGGATGCATGTGTTTAAGTTAAGTAACGCCTAGTATTCTGTCCCGACGTAGGGCACAGGTGAGGGGTATTACATTTGGTGGTATTAGAGCTATGGTTTAGTCAGTTCTAGTACTAGCCTAGCTTGAGTACGAGTCTAGCTATACATCTCATAGTTGTATATTGATAGTGTGATGACTCCTAACAAATATAAATTATGTTTTCATATAGTAAATGGATCCTGACGTAGCTATGGAGAATGATGTGGAAAGTAATGCGTCGAATCCCACTGAAGGGACCGAGCCAGTTGATAGTGGGCTCGTGACAATGAGTGTAACACCCCTTACCCGAGACCGTCGCCAGAGTCGAGCACGAGGCGTTACTAGACTTATCTTACTTGTTCAGGGCATAAAAAAATTTACTTTAAAAAAAATTTAATTCCCTCACATTCATCCAATAAATCGCTAAAAAGGACCCTCGAGGCCCTAAAACATGAAATTGGAACGGTTCGGGACCAAATCGGGAACATTAAAAATTTTCCGATTACTTACACAAATCAAAATAATTTATTTCACTATTCATAATAAAACTGTCCATCTGCATAATAGTCACAAAATTAATTATAAATCGAGTTACGAAACTTGAAATTTAAATCTGTAATTTTTTCCTGAAACTAGACTCATATATCTCCTTACCATAATTTTTCCAGAATTTTTGGTTTGGCCAATTAGTACCGTTTATTCATTAAAAGTTCTCCTGTTTTGCAGTTTAGCGAACCTAAACTCTCTTCACTAAAAATTGATTATCTCATTATTCAGAAATCAGATAATGTTTCTGTTTGTTTCTAATGAAAATAGACTCAGTAATAAATCTAAAAATATAAAATTTGTCTTAAAATTCTTTTTGTAAAATTTCTAGTGATTTTCCAAATTTGGAACAGAGGATCACCAAGTCACTCTGAACCAGTCTTATAGAAATTTAAATATCTCAGAATATAGACTTTCTTTGCTTGCTCTGTTTCTTTCCTATAAAAATAAACTCAATAAGATTTAATTATATATCTCATTAATCATTTAGTTCCACTTCTACAATTTTTAGTGATTTTTAAAATCTACGTTATTGCTGCTATTTCCTAACTATTCCATGGCCAACTCCTACTCTTTCATAGTTTCTTTGCATCAAACCTCATTTAGGCATACATAATACCAAAACATGTTCTTAATTAGCTATATCATAAGCTAATTATTACCAAGTATTCACATGCCATTCTTTAATCATATCATAAGGACATACACACAAAATAGCCAAGTCCCTATACATACCATAACTTAAAGTATTTCTAGTCACAAAATACTGAAATAACTCGTTGACAGTGTGAGGCGATCTCTGACGTCCTTACGATTTTCCGAGTTGGCTTTGCCATTCTATAAAAAAAGAGAGTAAGGAAAGGGAGTAAGCATAAAGCTTAGTAAGATTGCATGTAAATAAATAACAACATTCTAAATGAATTATCAAGATAACCTGAACCTTTCGAACATGGACTTATCTTACCTTCCCTTTGGTACACTCTTTGAATTTTCCATTGAACCATTTGGAATACTAAGGATACACAGGTACCTTTCCTTTTTAAACTTACCATTTCCATGTCTTGACATGGTCTTACATGGTATCCTTGCCTTATGAACTCACCATTGCCATGCCTTGCCATGGTCTTACATAGGATCTTTGCCTTATAGTAGTTTATAAATGCCATGTCTTGACATGGTCTTACATGATTTCCTTGTCTTGTAAAACTTACCAATGCCATGCCTTGGCATGGTCTTACTTGGTATCCTTAAACCTTAATGTCATGACATTTGTATCCTACACATTTTCAACCGGAACTTTTAAGTATCATATCTCCGCCAATTCTTACTTGAATCATCAAGGAATAAATTTACAAAATAAATATATAGATGCTAAAAAATAACATCATTAATTATAAATAATAAAACATTGCATTTATTTACCACAAACTTACCTCGATACAAAATACAATCAAATATTTTGATTTAGTCCTTAACCTTTTTCTTTCCTCAGTCTAACCCCAAATTTTGTTCTTCTTGATCTGTAATAGAAATTTAACTTAATTAATATTCACATTTATCAAAACAGTCCTTAACTCCAACTTTGGAAAAATTATGATTTTGCCCCTAAACTTTTGCATATTTACACTTTTGCCCCAAGGCTCGGAAATGAAACTTTATCCCAAATTCTTATGTTTTATGACATGATGATTATTTATTTACCAATGGCAACAACAAATTCCCACTCTAACGTGTACTTATGACTATTAGGTATTTTTACCGATTATGCCGTTTTACTCGTTTTCGCTTAAAACCGCTTAGCTCAAGTCGTTTAACATAATTTCAAGCTTCATATTCTACCATAAAGCATCAAAATAAACACATTTCACCTATGGGTATTTTTCCAAATATTAACCCTAGGTTAAATTATTGCTAGAATAAGCTAAATCAAGTTACCGGGACTTCAAAAACGTAAAGAACATTAAAAACAGGGCTTGGAATCACTTACTATAAATCTTAAAAGCTTGAAAAAACCTAGCTATGAAGAGCCCTTGAAATTTTGGCCTAATGAAGAAGATGGGCACATTTTGCCATCTTTTTCCCTTTTTTAATCTTTTAATTACCAAAGGACTAAAATACCCTTCATTAAAACTTTATTTATTTTTATCTTTGTACGTCCACCTAATGGTCTAATTACCATTTAAGGACCTATACTTCAATTATACTATTCAATTTAATCCTTTAGCATCTAAAACTCATATTTATCAACTTTTGCAATTAAGCCCTAGTAGGCAAATTAAGCATGCTATCTATAAAATTTTCTATCGATACTTGAACACATGCATCTAATCACTTGGTAAATTATAAAAATTAATCAGAATAAACTTTTCTATCTCGAATTCGTGGTTTCCCAACCACTGTTTCATTTAGGCCCTATTTTGGGATGTTACAATGAGTCGAGGTGGAGAGGCTAGAGAAGCTTACCTCCACATGATTGATGCCTGGTACTCAGAGTTTGTTTGTGCAAATCTAAACACTCCACCTCCCCTACCTCCTCTGATTCCTCAGTATGCCCCTATAGCTTCGTAAGGAGTGGATATGGTTAGAAGGGAGAAACCCCCAGTAGATAAAATACGAAAGCAAGGGACCGAGGAATTTCGGGGTAATATTGATGATAACTCAGAAAGAGTAGAGTTCTTGTTGGAAAATACCATTAAGGTATTTGATGAGCTATCGTGCACTCCTAAAAAGTGTGTAAAGTGTGCAGTGTCACTCCTACGAGACTCTGCCTACCAATGGTGGAATACTCTCTTGTCTGTTGTACTGAGAGATATGATAACTTAGGAATTTTTTCAGGAAGAGTTCCGAAAGAAGGGTATTAGCCAGAGGTTTATAGACCAAAAGAGAAAAGAGTTTTTAGAGTTGAAGTAAGGCTGTAGGACGGTGACTGAGTACGAGCGTGAGTTTGTGAGACTCAGCAAATATCCACGGGAGTGCCTATCTACTGAAGCCATCATGTGCAAGAGATTTGAGGACGGATTGAATGAAAACATATGATTATTGGTTGGCATCTTAGAATTGAGGGAATTCTTGGTACTTGTGGAGAGAGCATGTAAGGCTGAGGAATTGGCAAAAGAGAAGAGAAAAGCTGACATTGAGTCCTGAGACTCAAGGAAAAGGCAAATGGGGAAATCACATCCAACCTCATCCAAGAGATTGAGGGAGTTCACTACCTGATTGAATACTTCGGTGGGGTTCTCAAATAAGAGCAAGAACAAGCAAAACACGGCTTCTAAAGCCCTAACCACTTCTATCACAAGTGTCGATAGTACTCGGCCAAATAGGCCGGAGTGTTCGCAATGTGGTAGGCGTCACTTCAGTGAGTGCCGAGGGAATAAGAGAGGTTGGGTCAAATATGGTTCATTGGACCATTTTATTCGTAACTGTCCTGAGTTAGACGAGAAAGAGAAAAAGCAAGACGTAAGCGCGAGTAATGCTCATTTAAGGAATATATCACAAAAGAATTTGGGTAGTGGGGCTAATAGTAGAGGTGCACCAAGAGATACTGCAGTGAGGTCCAAGGGCAGAGCGCCTGTAAGGACTTATGTTATACGTGCTCGTGAAGAGGTAGAGTCTCCTGACATGATCACGAGTACCTTTTCTATCCATGATATCCCTATTGTTACTTTAATTGATCTGGGGTTTACCTACTCTCATATTTGTATGGAATCGATACCTCGTATCAACATGCTAGTAGAGTCCATTGAATTTGTCATAAAAGTGTCCAACCCTTTAGGCAGACATGTACTAGTTGACCAAGTGTGTAGAAATTGTCCTTTGACAATTAGAGGTTACTATTTTCTGACTAACTTGATGTTATTGCTGTTTAAAGAATTTGATGTAATCCTTGGGATGGATTGGTTGACTTGTCATAGTGTTGTAGTGGACTGTGGGAGAAAAGTTATTGAGTTGAAGTGTGAAAGTGGGGATGTTCTTCGGGTTGAATCGGGTAGAACGGATAACTTGCCTGTGGCGATATCATCCATGTCAATAGTGAGATATTTGAGAAAGGGACATGAGGCTTATCTCGCTTTTGTGTTTAATACTCAAGCGTCGGAAGTGAAAATTGAGATAGTGCTTGTGGTATGTGAGTATCCGGATGTATTTTTAGAGGCGTTGTCTAGATTGCCTCCAACTAGGGAAGTTGAGTGTGGTATCGAGTTGGTCCCTCGTACGGCGCCTATCTCGATGGTTCCGTATAGGATGGCTCCGATAGAGTTAAAAGAGTTGACGGTACAGTTGCAAGAATTAACTGATAAGGGTTTTGCAAGACAGAGTTTTTCCCCATGGGGTGCTCCGGTACTTTTTGTGAAAAAGAAAGACGGGTCAATGAGGTTATGTATAGACTACAGCCAACTCAACAAGGTGATCATGAAGAAAAAGTATCCCTTGCCAAGGATTAATGATTTATTCAATCAGTTGAAGGGAGCTACCGTGTTTTCTAAGATAGACCTGAGGTCAGGCTACCACCAGTTAAGGGTTAAGGAGCAAGATATACCAAAACCGCGTTTAGGACGAGGTATGGGCACTATGAATTTTTAGTTATGCCCTCTGGTTTAACAAATGCCCGTGCGGTGTTTATGGATTTGATGAACTGCATTTTTTGGCTGTATTTGGATAAGTTCATGGTGGTCTTTATCGACGACATACTTATTTACTCATGTGATGAGAGTGAGCACGCCAAACATCTGAGAATAGTTTTACAAACCTTGAAGGATAAGCATTTATATGCCAAGTTCAGTAAGAGTGAATTTTGGCTTAAGGAGGTTAGATTTCTAGGACACGTCGTGTCAGGAGATGGAATCAGAGTTGACCCAAGCAAGATCTTAGCTAAGGTTGAGTAGAAATTGCTAAGGAATGTGATAGAGGTTCGAAGCTTTTTGGGTTTAACTGGGTACTACAAAAGATTTGTGAAGGGATTCTCTATGATAGCTACTTCGATGACAAGGTTGTTACAAAAGGATGTCAAGTTTGAATGGACAGAGAAGTGCCAACAAAGTTTTGAGAAATTAAAGGCTTTGCTAACTGAAGCTCCAGTTTTAGTGCAACCGTAATCAGGCAAAGAATTTGTGGTGTATAACGATGCCTCCTTGAATGGGTTAGGGTGTGTGCTCATGCAAGAAGGCAAGGTTATAGCCTATGCCTCGAGACAGCTAAAGCCACACGAGAGAAATTACCCGACCCATAATTTGGAGTTAGCGGCTATAGTGTTCGCATTAAAGATTTGGAGACATCATTTGTATGGTGAGAGATGTCAGTATTCATCGACCATAAAAGTCTAAAGCATTTGATGACTCAGAAGGAGTTGAACTTATGGCAACAGCGATGGTTAGAGCTGATAAAAGATTACGAGTTAATAATAGACTACCGCTTGGGAAAAGGAAAATTTAGATGCCAATGCTCTGAGTAGAAAGTCATTATTTGCCTCAAGGGCATTCTTCGCCTCGAGGGCTATGAACGCTCAGTTGTCCCTGACTGATGATGGTTCAATTTTAACTAAGATGAGAGCTAGACCTACGTTCTTTCAAGAGATTTGCAAGGCTCAGAAAGGTGATAAGGACTTGCAAGCTAAGTTGGCTCAGTGTGAAACAGGAAATGAATCAGAGTTTAGTATTGGTACCAACGGTTTTATGATGTACCGAGATAGAATTTGTGTACCCAAGGATAATGAGCTCATTCAGAAGATTTTACGAGAGGCACATGGTGGTTGTTTGTCTATCCGCCCGGGTAGTGTGAAAATGTACAATGACTTGAAGAAAATGTACTGGTGGTCGGGGATGAAAAGGGACATTTTTGAGTTTGTTTCTAAGTGTCTAATTTGTCAGCAAGTGAAAGTCGAACACCAAGTACCTTAGGGTTTACTTCAGCCTATCATGGTCCTCGAGTGGAAGTGGGATCGGGTTACTATGGACTTTGTGACAGGTTTACCGGTAACCCCGAGGACGAAAGATGCCATGTGGGTTGTGGTTGATCAACTGACGAAGTCAACTCACTTTATCCCAATAAGTGCAGACTTCTCAATTGATAAGCTAGTTGACTTGTACATTTCTGAAATTGTGAGACTTCAGAGAGTGCCCTTGTCGACTATTTTAGATAGAGACCCAAGGTTTACCTCAAGGTTTTGGAAGAAGTTACAATAGGCTTTGGGAACAAAGTTGAACTTTAGCACAGCTTTCCACCCGCAAACTGATGGTCAGTCAGAAAGAGTAATTCAGATATTAGAGGACATGTTACAGTGTTGTGTTCTCGAGTTTCAAGGTAGTTGGGAAAGGTATTTACCGCTGGTCAAATTTGCCTACAACAACAGTTATTAGTAAAGTTTGAAAATGGTGCCTTATGAGGTTTTGTATGGGCGTAAGTGCCAAACGCCTTTATATTGGACCAAGCTGAGAGAGAATCAGATTCACGGGGTTGACTTAGTCAGAGAGACTGAATAAAAGGTTAAAGTGATTCGTGACTATATAAAGGCCATATCGGATAGACAGAAATCCTACGCGGATTTGAAACGGAAAGAGATCGAGTTTCAAGTCAGTGATAAGGTGTTTTTGAAACTATCCCCGTGGCAAAAATTCCTTAGATTCGATAGGAAAGGCAAGCTGAGTCCGCGATTTATTAGACCTTATGAGGTAACTGAGAAAATTGGGCCGGTAGCATACCGATTAGCCTTGCCTCATAAGCTAGATAAAATTCATGATGTATTCCATGTATCGATGTTGCGCTGCTACCGATCTGACCCCTCACACGTGATTTCACCGGAAGAAATTAAAATAAGCCCGGATATGACCTATGGTGAAGAACCGATTAAGATTTTGGACGAGAGGTCCAGAAGTTGAGAAATAAAAGTGTAGCACTCATGGAGCTTTCATGGCATAGACATGGAGTCAAACAAGCCACATGGGAACCCAAGGAGACCATGAGAGACCAATACCTAAATCTATTCACCGGTAAGATTTTCGAGGACGAAAATCCCTAAGGGGGAGAATTGTGAAAACCTGATTTTTGGGCCTAGTCAGAACTGTGGTTTCGGGACCATTGACCCAGGTCAGAGAAATTATTTTTGATATTATTTTATATGTTATGGCATTATTATATGAGTGCATGAAAATTTTGGTGAAGTAATTTTAGCGTTTGTGAGCTTAATCGCAAAAAAAGACTAAATCGCATAAAGTGCAAAAGTATTGATATGATAGCTAAGGGTGTTAAATTGCCATGAAACTTAAATTGGAGGTCCTCAAAGGGCAAATAGACCCTTAGATTATAGCTTGGCCAGCCATGAGACAAAGAAAATTAAATGGTCAAAATGTTAGGTATTTGATGACATAATATGTGATAAAATAATACCCTAAAGCCTAGCCTTCATCTTTTTTTCATCCATCCTTTCTTCTTGACAGAAAATATCAGCCATTATAGGAGTTTTTGAAGCTTGAAATTTCAGCCACTTAGTTTCTCTACAAGTAAGTGATCTTGATGGTTTTTCTTGATGATTTTTGTACTTTTAGAACCCTTGTAACATGAGCTTTCAAATTAGGGGACCATTTTACAAAATGGTTGAGAGTCTAGGGTTTTTCCATGAAAGCATGTGTTGTTAACTGAAATTTTATGGAAGAATATGAGTTATGGTTCTGTAATAAATAACTTTTGTGAAATAGTTATCATGGAAACCCTACTAAGGACCATTTTGCATAAGTTGAAAATTAGATGATAAATGTGAGAAATAATAGAAATTTTGGATTGCTATAAGAGTAAAAAGAGGTTCAGCTAGGCTTAAGATATGAAGAAATTTGATAACAATTGATTTTTGGGCCTAGGGGTAAAATGGTCATTTTGTAAAGGTCTAGGGGCAAAATGGTCAACTTGCCCAATTATGAATTTGTTGAGTACCTAGATCGATAAAATGATTAAACTTGTGGATTTTTATCATTTTAGATTAAGAATTATAAAATTCGAACCTAGACCGAGGGAAGGCCAAGCAAGTATACTAGAACCGATTAGTCGCCTAAATTTTGTAATCCAAGGTAAGTTGTATGTAAATAATACAACTACATTGTCATTATATGTGTTTGAATTGATATAGCATAAATTACTTGTTTGTGGAAAGATTATGTATGATGAATATTGAGATAGTAGAATTCCCGTTTGAACCTTAGGAAATAAGTCAGATATTCATGCCATAACATTTGGGTTATTTGTGTGTTAGTGTAAGACATGTCTGGGACATGCATCGGCCACATTATGAGAGCCAGTGTAAGACCATGTCTAGGACATGCATCGGCCTCAAGATGTAAGCCAGTGTAAGACATGTCTGGGACCTGCATCCACTACAAGATGTGTCAGTGTAAGACCATGTCTGGTACATGGCATTGGCACAGATATGTTAGAGTTAGTGTAAGACCATGTCTGGGACATGGCATCGACATTATACCCTATTTTTGAGACTTAATGAATATCTGATAACATACGAAATGGTTCAACGGTGAGAGTTACAGTTTAAGTTAAACGAGAAAAGTATAACCATGTTTTGAGGGGTATAGGTACCTATTTGACATGTATGAGATGAAAGCTTAAAATATGCTATGTGAATTGTATTGGATAGCGACGAGTAAGCTGTGCTTATGCCTACTTTTATATTATAAGGATGATGATGGATGGTAAAGTTGTTATATTTATTTGCATGCAAATTACTAAGCTTTATGCTTACCCTATTTCTTTCCCTTTTCTTATAGTGCCGCCTAATTAGCTCATGGATCAACGGATGTCGGAGGCATCGATCACAGTATCAATCGAAGCACTTGGTATAATTAGTTCTTAAATTTTGATTATGGCATGTATAAGACTCTTTGATTTTGTTTTAGTGTCACATTGTTTTGGGGCCAAATGTGTTGGCTCGTTTTAATATTTGACTCATTTTGTATAAGGCCATGAAAAATGGCAAATATTGAAAGTTATTATATGAACGCAAAGTAGTATTTCATGAATGTGAAATTGCTGACATGGTGGAATATATGGAATGTATATAGGCCTTAGCTATGGTTGTTGGATTGAGAATTTATATTAAGTTAGGCTTTGATATGTTGGCTGGTGATAGAATGTGTTTCAGGGTGGCAAAGGGCTTGGTATATAGCCTTATATTGTCCACATGGGTAGTCATACGGGCGTGTGACTAGGCCGTGTATGACACACAGCTAGCCTTATGGGCATGTTTTCTGGCTATGTATCTCCTGTACCGTAAAACTTTCAAGTCAGTATGCATGGTAAAAAACACACGGGAAAAGACATGGTCGTGTGTCTCAGCCGTGTGGAGGACACAGCCTCTGGCCACGGGCGTGTGCCTTGGCCATGTGCCCCTTATTGGATGCTGACATCAGAAACAGAATGTCAAGGTTTTTGGACACGGGCTAGGACACGAGGGTGTCATGGCTGTGTGAGGGACACAAGCCATAGACATCAGGCCATGTGAAAACCCCTGTAGGTTCGAATTTGGAATTTAATTCAAACGGCCATGGGACACGGATGTGTCCCTATGTGCTTAGGCCATGTGTGTCACACGGGCCATCAGCACGGTCGTGTCATAATGGCCACACGGGCTTGTTGCCCTTCCACACGGGCGTATGCCCTGTTTCAAGGGTCATTTTTATGAAGTTGATTTAAGGACCCGAATTGGTTTCGAATGGCTTTCAATGGACATTTAAGGCCTTGTAGGCCCATATTAAGGAGTTTAAACAAATTTCATAATTTTTTTAAATTTGATCGAGCCTTGATGACTCGGAAACGCTTGGATGCATGTGTTTAAGTTAAGTAATGCCTCGTATTCCGTCCCGACGTAGGGCACGGGTGAGGTTTATTACATGTATTACCCATTAAGATTGGCCATCTGATTGGGGATGAAATGCAGTACTAAAGTGTAACTGGGTACCCAGAGCTTCTTATATTTTGCTCTAGAATCGAGAAGTAAACCGAGGATATCTATCTGAAATGACGGAGATAGGCACTCCATACAATTTCACAATCTCAGAAATATATAACTCAGCCAATCTATCCAAGGAGAAATTCATACGTATTGGGATAAAGTGTGCAAACTTTGTCAACCGATGAACAATCACCCAAATGTCATCTTTCTTCTTTAGAGACAGGGGCAATCTTGTTACAAAGTCCATAGTAATTCTTTCCCATTTCCATTCTGGTATTGTAACTAGTTGTAATAGTTCAAAAGACAACTGATGTTCATCTTTTACTTGCTAACATATCAAGCATTTAGATACAAACTCAAAAATATCTCGTTTCATTCCCGGCCACCAATACATCTTTTTCAAATCGTTACGCATTTTATTACTACCAAGATGAACAGACATGTTACCATTATGAGCTTCATTCGAGATCTTCTGTACTAGTTTAGAACCTTTTGGCACACGCCTCTCCGATCTAAAATTCTGAATCAGGAGTCGATTCACTTTGTGCTCGTCTTGCTTGCAACTTGCTATCATTATTCTGAGCTTCAGAAATTTGCTGTAAAAACATTGGTCTAGCTTTTAACTCAGCTATGATTGCACCATCACCAGACAATGACAATCGAGTGTTCATTACTCATAGAACATACAGGGATTTTCTACTTAAAGCATCTACTACTACATTGGCTTTCCCTGGATGGTAGTCAATAACAAGATGATAATCTTTCAGCAATTCAAGCCGTCTGTGTAACAGCCCGTTTTTAGGTCAAATTAGAATAATGGTTTCAAGACCATCAATCCAAAGTCAAAATATTTATTTTATTATTTTAATAAGGTTTATAGCATGATAGATTAATGATGTGAAATTTTTGTAAAGAAATTTTACCGTTTAAATGCTTAATTTAATAAAAAGGACTTAATCGCGTAAAATGTAAAAGTGGCTTTCTATTTGTTAATGTAACAACCCGATTTTGGGCTTAGTCAGAATAGTAGTTTCAGGGCCACAAATCTGAAGTCAAGAAATTATTTTAATATTATTTTGGGTATTATAACATGATTATATAAGTGCATGAAAAATTTGGTGAATTAATTTTAGTGTTTAAAAGCTTAATTGCGAAAAAAGGACTAAATCGCATTAAGGGCAAAAGTTTTGTTTTATTAGCCGAAGGTGTTAAATTGCTAAAGAACCATAATTTGGAGTCTTTAAAGAGCAAATAGGCCTTTAATAATGAGGTGGCCAGCCATAGGGACAAAGATGAGTAGAAAAGTCAAAATTTGGTGAAGTTGGTAGCTTATTTTGACTAGTAAAATAATAAAATAAAGAGAAAGTGATATCATCTTTTCACCTTCATTCTCTCCATCGAAAATACCAGCAAAATAGGGGTTTTAAAAGCTTGAAATTTGTAGTCACTCTTCACCCTTGAAAGTAAGTGATTTTGATGGTCTTTCTTGATAATTTTGTACTTTTTGGACCCTTGTAGCATAATCCAGCTAATGAGGGGACTATTTTACAAAATGGTTGAGAGTCTAGGGTTTTTCCATGTGAATACTCATGTTGTTTGCTGAATTTTTATGGAAGGAAATGAGTCATGGTTGTGTAATAAACAACTTTTGTGAAGGATTTTGCATGAAAACACCTAAAAAGGGTTATTTTGTAAAGTTTGTAAAATAAGTTGTAAATGTGTGAAATAGTGGAAATTGGGGCTACTATAGTTATGAAAATTATTCGACTACGCTTAAAATGCAAGGAAATTGAATAAAAAGGGGCTAAAGTGTAAATAAGTGAAAGTTTAGGGGTAAAAATGCAAATTTATAAAAGTATGATTTTTGGGTCAATTTGAATAACGTGAATAATAAATGAGCTATATCTGAAATGTTAGATCAAGAAAAATAAGATTCGAACTTAAATCGGGAAAGTTTGAGATTATAGACTAAATTGGAATAGTTGGCTGTAATTGCTTTTGAGGTAAGTTCGTATGATAATAATAATTCAACATTATGTTTGAATTATATTCCTTACTATTATTGCATATATTGTATGATTTAATATATTGGAAAAATTGATGGAATGATGTATATGGCATGGAAGAATATTACATGAAATGCAAGAAAATGATGATACATGACAAATGATATATGAAATATGTGCTATATGTTATGTAAATTCTTAAAATCTTATTAGCTATTTGAGTTTTTGCCTTATTATGCTATGAATGGGAAATTGGTACTATTGTAAGCATGAATGATATTATGGCCATTATATGCGACATCACAAGCAAGTACGACAAAGTATGCCATGTGCAAGTGAGAAAAACCTTGTTTGAACCTTAGGAATAGTTTAGGATACAAGTGACATGTCACTAGGAATTAAGAAGTCCGAACTCGTTGAGTGGTCTGGATTCGTGATGTATGTGGTGCGAGCATTTGAGCTCGTTGAGTGGTCCTAGTTCATAATGGATGCTATACATGTGCTTGAGTTCCGAGCAAAGGTCTTGTGTGTCCTACTGATGGCTAGGTGATCCTTGAGTGGTCGAATACCTGACAGCTTTTGTGAGTAGCCCGTGTAGTTACACCTTGATCCATATCTTATATAAGCAAGCCCATGAGTAGCTCCATTGCGAGTGTTACATGTTATGAGATAGCTTTGGCTACATATGTTCATGTGGCACTTATGTGCAAGTTTCCACGTATCCAATAGTATTCTGAGTGTCCAACAGGAAATACAATGAATGATGCAAGGAAAGTCTCGAGGAGGACATGTTACGGAAGGTATGGTTGTATATTATACTACGAGTGGTATTAGTATGTACACTAAGCTCATGATTATTGAGACTTTGAAATGTTGAGACATCAGTGAGCTAAGATGTATGAATTATGATTATGAATTTTGTTGCAATATCATGTTAACTTATATTGTGCATTTGAACATAGAATTCGTGAAATGGTGAGATCATGATTAGTTGAAAGTGAACTTATGATAGTTATCATTATATTGTACTACAACAGTGTTTGACAGCAGCAGTTGAGCGACTTTGAAAATCCACCAAAGATTGTGGAAATTGAATTAGAGACTGAATAAAATATAAAATTAAATCTTATTGATTCTAGTCGGTGTAATTAAAAGAATTTCATAGTATGAGATATTTAAATTGTTGTGATATAGAGTCAGAATGACTCTGAAATCCCCTGTTCTGATTTGAGAAAATCATTGAAAATTGTACAAAAATATTTACGGGTTATAATTTATATGATTAGAATCTTTAATGAGTATATTTTCAAAAGAAACAAACGGGATCATCATTTGAATCCCGTGTGAGAAGATAATAATTTTTAGTAAAGAAAGGTTGAAGCTAGTAGACAACATAAAAGGGGTAACTTTGAAGAATAAACTGTACAAATTGGCTAAACCAAAAATTCTAAAAATTTTATGGTAAGAATATATGTGAGTCTAGTTTCTGCAAAAATTATCGGATCTCAATTTAGAGTTTTGTAACTCCATATATAAATAATTTAGTGACTGTGACTTGAGAAAATAGCTTGACCTGAACATAGGTAAAAAGGCAATTATGATAGTATTACCTTGAGATCATGTTGTAAGAATTGGGGGAAGCATAATGATAAATTGCTTATTATTTTTATATGGACTTACTAGGCGTAAAGCGTACTCCCTCATTTTCATTTCTTTAGTGTTGTCAGGTTAGCTCGGGGTTGGAGATCGTCGGAGGCAGCATCACACTATCAAGTCATCACTTTTGGAGTATTGACATATGTGTATTAAGCACCTTCAAGTGAGTTGCATGTATAAGGACTTAGTTTTTATGATAGATGTTGTTATGATTAGCCAAATGTATTGGCTTATATTGATTCATTGTATATAGCCATGAGATTTGGCTTATAATGATTGTGGCTTGTAAGCCTAGTTATCCATGATAAGTTCTAAGGCTTGTGATGCGATGATGTGATTATGTTTGTTTGCCAGTCATGGTTGGTAATATGACATGTGCTTTGGATGTATGCTCTATGATCAATTGAGGTGGTCATAGCCATGTAGTAATTGCACGTTATAAAAACAGCGTGATAATGGTTGAACATGAATGCTTGATGGATAAGTTGGTAACCATAGTGTAATGGTAAAAGTGGTCATCAAAATGACAAGTCTTATGAATGTGAATTAAGGAATCTAGACTTGGTATTGCACGAGTAGATGCATTAATTATAAGAGGACATGTTAATGTTATAAATATATCTTAATAAGGAGTTGTTAACCACTAAAATGATGCCATGATTTGTGGTTTAAGTATGTATAAGGTTGTAAGGGTTTATGGGTAACATGAAGGCTTGGAAAATAGCCTAAGTGTTGACTACACGGGCCAAGACACGGTCGTGTGTCTCAACCGTGTGGAGGACACAGCCTAGCACATGGGCGTGTGGTCTGGTCGTGTGAGTCAATTTGTTTTGCTGACGTCATAAATAGAGAGTTACACGACCTGAGGACACAGGCGTGTTGAAGACACATGGGTGTGTCCCTGTGTCCACACAGGCGTGTGACCCTAATTCTTGAAAATTTTTCTAAGTTTTTCCAAAACTTTCCAAAGTTTTTGGTTTAGTCTCAAATTGCCTTTAATGCATGTTTAGAGCGTCGGTAGCTCGTGTAAGGGACATTATGCATGTTATGAAAAGTTTTGATACAAATGAAATTTTATGGCCTGATTTTATGGTATGTGATACATTTAAGTCCAATAATGCCTCAAACCTTATCCCGACATCAGATACGGGTAAGGGGTGTTACATTTAGTGGTATCAGAGTAATGGTTTAGTCGATTCTTGGACTAACTTAGCATGTATGAGAGTCTAGCTATACATACCAGAGATCCGTGATAGTGTGATGTCTCCCGACGTGAATGGGAACTATCTTGCTTAGACAAAGGTAGTCTCCAATCGAGCTACACCAAACTATGTTGATAGAGATACCAAAGTATTTGAATGAAGTGCCATGGTGATGAGTTGAAACTCGGTAAGGTATGAGCAAGATTCATAATATCATGCTATGGATAAAATAATATTGTTCCGATTAGACATTAAAATTTTGACGGATTGCAATGGTTCCTTGAAATGAGATAAAGGACTATATTATAATGAGTTTATTTATGTTTAGTTGATGATTCTATGATGTATATGGCCAATTTATTCGGGCGAAAGTATGTGTTTAGATAACTTATCAAAAATATCGATGGAATGAATGTTTATGTATACTTATTTGAATGAATATGGTTGGCAAGTTCACATAGTCTGAGTATAAGTGTTAAATTGCTTGGATTGATTTACATGTTTGTAATGATATGCATATGATGATGTGCGAGATAAAAGTATAGATTGGAATATACTTATCCATGTTTGTTGGCTCTCGTATAATGTTATGTACATGACTTGTTTGATTAAATGAATGGGACAAGTAAAGTTACTTAGAATTCATAGAGTGCATGCATAAGTGTACTTGTCTAAATGCGATAACTGGAAAGTTAGTTAGAATGCCAGTTTGTCTAAAATGAATGGTTTAACATCCCGAATTGGAGCCTAGTCAGAATAGTGGTTTTGAGACCACAAATCTGAGATAGAAATAATGATTATATGATTCTTATGAGGTTTATGTTATGAATGCATGCTTGTGTGAAAGTTTCATGAAGAAATTCTAAGCATAAAGTGTCTAATTGAATTTTAGGGACCAAATTGAATAAAGTGCAAAACTTGCATTCTAGAAGCTTTAAGCATTAAATTTCTTTAGATTATGAATTAGAAGGTCCTAATTAGCAATTTGACCAATTTCTATAATTTTGGACAAAAATGGACATGCATAGGAAAAAATTGAAAGAAAAACCCTAAAGGCATTTTGGTCATTTGGTAATTAAAAGAATAAAAAGGGAAAATCAAAGCAAAAATTTGTCCATCTTCTCCATGTGCTAGCCGAAATTCTCAATAGACATAGCTAGGGTTTTGTTCAACATTTCCAAGCTTGATTGTAAGTACTTCCTAGCCCCTTTTTAATGTTCTTTATATTTTTGAAGTCCTTGAAGCATGATCTACCCATTTCTAGCTATACTTTGAGCTAGGGTTCATGTATGAAATTTGAACTATGTAAACATGCATGTATTTTGATGATTAATGGAGGAATATGAATGTTTGAGGTATGATAAACATCTTTTACTAGGTGATTCTTAGTGAAAACACCTAAATAAGGGACTTGGTTGTAAAAGTGTAAAAGGGAGTAGTAATAAGGTGAAATAAAAGAAAATATGGGCTGATATGAGCATAGTAAAGGTTCAGCTAGGCTTGGGTAACCATGAAAATTCATGCATTTCAATTTACGAGCCTAGGGACTAAATCGTAAATATGTGAAAGTTTAGGGGTCAAAACGTAAATTTGGAAAAGCATGACTTATGGACCCATTTGAATAATGTGAATAATAAATAAGTTAAACTTGGCATTATAGATCAAGAAAAACGTGAACCGGGTCTTGATTGAGGGAAGAATAAAGTATACGACGATTAGGCTCGGTTATCATCATTTTGTACCGAGGTAAGTACATATGCAAATAATGTGGTGTGGTAATATGCTTTTAATGCTTTAATATATTGTGATGATAAATTATACGCATATTGATGGTTATGAGAACATGAATAATATTATGGTCGTTATCTACGACGTTACGAGCATGTACGATAAAGATGCCATGTGCCCGTTCGAACCTTAGGAATAGTTTAGGATACAAGTGACATGTCACTAGGAAATTAGAAATTCGAACTCGTTGAGTTGGTCTAGGTTCGTGAATATGTATGAGGCATCCGAGCTCGTTGAGTTGGTCCGAGTTCATTATGGATGTATTACATGTCATGAGGTAGCTTTAGCTACTTATGTATATGTGGCACTTATGTGCAAGTTTTTCGCGTATCCAATAGTATTTCGAGTGTTCAACAGGTAATCCAATGGATGTGATGAAAATCCCAAGGAAGGCATGTTAAAGAGGTATGATTATATAATATACTACAATAAGTGCAGGTATGTACGTTAAACCTATGAATAAAGTCTTGATAAAGAAAGTATATGTGTACATATGATAAGTAAGTTAAAAAATTTAAATGATGAATAATACTTATATATGTGTTATTATGACTTTGTATGTTAATTGTTTACTATCATTACATATTATTTGCATGTGGACTTACTAAGCTTTAAAGCTTACCCCATTTCTTTCCATCCTTTGTAGTTCCGCCAAGCTAGCTCAAGGATTGGAAGCTGTTGGAGTTTTCGATCACACTATCAAAAGATTATTGGGTATAGTGAAATTATCATTTTGTGTATGGCATGTATAAGAGACTTGGTCATTTTGTGATATGTGTCATGCTAATTGCCAAATTGTGAAGGCCTATGATAATGATGATTCATTTTGTATTTGGCCATGTGATATGGCTCATATTTGATCATTTGGGTTGTACTCTAACCATCTATGCATGCATGTGTTAATGCCTTGATGATGTGGTGTGTTATTGTTTGGTGAATGTATGATAAAGTATGGATTAGATGCTAAAGGATAAGAGATGACTTAATGACTTAAATTAACTATATATATGAATACAAGAAATTGAAGTTATGGAAACAAGTTTGATAATGCCTGAAATTGGTGTGCAATGCCTTTAAATGGTGTAATAAAATAATTGTACAATAGGGTGACTTTATAAAGATGTGAGAGTGTTATAGTGTGGAATAATTGAGTGCCTAAATGTGTCATATTGCATGTTATAAAGTATGTTTAAATGTATGAATGTTTGAGGGTGACTATTGGCTAGGAAAATAGACTTTAAATGGTCCACACGGGTAGACACACGGGCGTGTCAAGTGGTCGTGTATCCTATGTACCCTAATTTTGCAAGTCAGTATGCATGGTAGTAAACACACAGGTGGAGACACGGCCATGTGTCTCAATTGTGTAGAGGGCACGGCCTAGCACACGGGCGTGTGTCTTAGCCATGTGCCCCTAAATGTATGATGACGTCATAAATAGAATGTCCAGGTTTTTGAACACAAGCGATGACACGGGTGTGTCTAAGCCGTGTGAGGGACATGGGTCAAAGACACGGGCGTGTGCTCGGCCGTGTCAAAACCCCTGTAGGTTCGAACTTGAAAAATAAATTTAAATAATTCTACACGGGTAAAGGTTATGGGTGTGTCCCAAGCACACGGGCGTGTGCATTGCCTCCACACGAGCGTGTGGGGCTTAAACCTAGAAATTTTACCAAAATTTTCTTAAGTTTTCAGTTTAGTCCCGGAGTGTTCTTAATGTATGTTTTAGACCTTGTAGGTCCATATTTGGATCAACTTGTGTATGTATGAATGAAATTGATTTTAAAAAAAATTTTATAGCCCGATTTTGAGTGAATGACTGTGTACGTGTCCGATAATGCCTCGTATCATATCCCGGTCGTGAGTACGGGTAAAGGATGTTACATTTAGTAGTATCAGAGCTATGGTTTAGTCGATTTTTAGACTAACCTGGCATGTTTGAGTCTAGCTATACATGCCATACGTATATATATAAGTAATGATAGTGTGACGACTCCTGACAATATTAAAATGTGTTTTCATATAGCAAACTGATCCCAACAGAGCACTGGTGGATGAAGTAGAATGTAATGCACCTGCTCTAACTGAAGGAGCGGTGCCATCCGAAAGTAGACCCAAAACTGTTAGTAGAGGAGAAGGAGATAGAGAGGCATTTCTCCACATAATGGATGCATGGTATACGAAGTTCATTCGAATGAACCCGAATGCTCAACCTCCCCCACCCCCCCTAAATCCTCAACCCGCACCTGTGATGCCTCAACATATGGATTTCGTGAGATTTACTAAAACGCCTATTGATAGAATTCGGAAGTAAGGTACCGAGGAATTTAGGGCAAATACCAATGACGACCTTGAGAAAGCAGAGTTTTGGTTAGAGAACTCGATACGAGTCTTTGATGAATTATCGTGAACCCCCGAGAAGTGCCTGAAATGTGATATATCCCTGTTAAGAGATGCAGCATATCACTGGTGGAGAACGCTGATATCCGCAATACTACTAGAGAGGGTTACTTGGGAATTCTTTCAAGAGGAATTCCGAAAGAAATACATTAGTGAAAGATTCATCGACCAGAAGCGTAAGGAATTCCTGGAATTGAAACAAGGTCGTAGAACAGTCAGTGAATATGAGAGAGAATTCGTCAGACTTAGAAAATATGCTTAGGAGTGCGTACCCTCCGAAGCCAAAATGTGCAGAAGATTTGAAGATGGACTCAATGAGGATATTAAGACATTAGTGGGAATTCTTGAGTAGAAAGAATTTGTGGTACTTGTTGAGCGAGCTTGTAAAGCCGAAGAATTGGTTAAAAAAAAGAAGAAAACCGAGTCTGAAGCAAGAGATACACAAAAGAGACATATGAGTAAGTCATTGCCTTCTCAGTTTAAGAAATCTAGAGAGATGGATTCTCATCCAAATGTGTCAGCTGGACATTCATACGGGAATCGTAGAAAGCAGAATTCGGGTTTTAAATCTCAGGCTACATCCGTGGCAAGTGTGGGCAACGCTAAACCTTCCAAACCCGAGTGCCAACAATGTGGTAGATGTCATTTTGGCACCTGTAGGGTGAGTGAGGGATCTTGTTTTAAGTGTGGCTCTCTAGACCATTTCATCAAAGATAGTCCAGAGATGATGGAAAAAGAAAGATATCAGAGTTCAAGACCAAGTGGCATAGCTTCTAGGGGAAGACCCTCGAGAAATGCCGAGAAAGAGTCCAGTAGTAAGAATGTGACACCAGATACAACAGTGAGGTCTAAAGTTAGGGTTCCGGCTAGGGCCTATGCCATACATGCACGTGAAGATGCAACTTCTCCTGATGTGATCACTGGTAAATTTTCTCTCTATGATGCTAATGTTATTGCTTTGATAGACCCTGGCTCCACTCATTCGTATGTGTGTATGAAATTGGCATCTAGTATGAATATACCTGTCGAGTCTACAGAATTTGTAATTAAGGTGTCTAATCCGTTAGGAAAGCATGTGATAGTTGATAAAGTATGTAAGAAATGTCCTTTGATGGTTAGAGATCATTGTTTTTCGACCGATTTGATGTTTTTCCTATTTGACGACTTTGATGTCATACTAGGTATGGATTGGTTAACACTACATGAGGCTATAGTGAATTGTAGATAGAAGTTTATGGAATTGAAATATGAAAACGGTGAAATTCTTCGGGTTGAATCAGATGATGCAGATAAGTCGCCAATGATGATTTCTTTAATGATGGCCTAGAGATACATGAGAAAAGGGTATAAAGCTTATATTGCATATATATTGAATACAAAGGAATCCGAATTGAAAATTGAATCAATGCTGGTGGTATGTGAGTATACGGATGTATTTTTGAAGGAATTGCCAGGTTTGCCTCCAGTTAAGGAAGTTGAATTTAGTATTGAGCTGATGCTAGGGGCGGCACCTATTTCAATCGCCCCATATAGGATGGCCCCAACAGAACTGAAGGAATTGAAGTCACAGCTACAAGAGTTGAACGAAAAAGGTTTTGCGAGGCCAAGCTTTTCGCCGTGGGGTGCTCCTGTATCGTTCGTGAAAAAGAAAGATGGTTCCATGAGATTATACATTGATTACCAGCAACTCAATAAGGTAACAATTAAAAATAAGTATCCTTTTCCAAGAATTGATAACTTGTTTGGCCAGCTGAAAGGAGTGACATGGTTCTCTAAGATAGACTTGAGGTCTGGATATTACCAGTTACGAGTTAAAGAGTCTGATGTGCCCAAGACTAGCTTTAGAACGAGGTATGGCCACTACGAGTTTCTTATTATGCCATTTGGATTAACGAATGCTCCCACCGTGTTTATGGATTTGATGAACCAAATTTTTCGGCCATATTTAGATAAGTTTGTTGTGGTGTTTATCAATGATATTCTAATTTATTCTAGAGATGAAGTAGAGCATGTCAAACATTTGAAAACTATCTAGCAGACTTTGAGGGATAAACAATTATATGCCAAGTTTAGTAAAAGCAAGTTTTGGCTTCGAGAAGTCGGGTTCTTAGGCCATATTATTTCAGGAGATGGTATACGAATTGATCCCAGTAAGATTTCTGCTATTGTCAAATGGAAGTCGCCAAGGAATGTAACTAAAGTTAGAAGCTTTTTAGGTCTAGCCGGTTATTACAAATGGTTTGTGAAAGGATTTTCGATGATAGCCACCCCAATGACGAGGTTGTTGCAAAAAGATGTTAAGTTTGAATGGACAAAGGAGTGCCAACAGAATTTTGAGAAACTGAAAGTGTTGTTGACCGAGGCACTAGTGTTAGTACAACCGGAATCAGGAAAAGAATTTGTGATTTATTGTGATGCGTCCTTAAATGGACTAGGTTGTGTCTTTATGCAAGAAAGCAAGGTAGTAGCTTATGCGTCGGGCAACTGAAACCTCATGAGAAAAATTATCCTGCTCATGATCTAGAGTTAGCTGCCATTGTATTTGCTTTGAAATTTACAAGCTAAGAAAGCACAGTGTGAGTCCAACAGTGAATCAGATTTTCAGAGAGATCCTGATGGTTGTCTGAGGTTTCGCAGAAGGATTTGTGTCCCGAAGAATGCTGAGTTGATTCGGGATGTTTTGCATAAGGCTCATAACGGAGGTATGTCAGTTCACCCGGGGAGCACAAAAATGTACAATGATTTAAAGAAAATGTATTGGTGGAATGGCATGAAAAGAGATATATCTAAATTTGTATCAAGATGTTTGGTTTGCCAACAAGTACAGGCCGAAGATTAGGTACCTTTAGGATTACTTCAGCCTATCTTATTTCCCAAAAGGAAATGGGACAGAATTACTATCGACTTGTAACGGGCTTGCCGTTGACACCAAGAAAGAAAGATATTGTATGGGTAGTGGTTGATAGATTGACTCAGTCGGCTCATTTTATACCGGTACGCATTGATTATTCAGTTGATAAGTTAGTCGAACTGTATATTTCTAAAATTGTGAGACTTCATGGAGTACCTTTATCGATTATTTCAGATAGAGATCTGAGATTCACCTCATAGTTTTGAAAGAAGTTACTGGAAGCTTTAGGTACGAAGCTGAATTTTAGTACCACTTTTTATCCACAAACTGATGGACAATCTGAAAGGGTAATTCAGATACTTGAAGATATGCTCAGATGTTGTGTTCTTGAATTCCAAGGTAGTTGGGAAAAGTACCTACCTTTGGTTGAATTTGCCTATAACAATAGCTACTAGACGAGTTTGAAGATGGAACCTTATGAAGCATTGTATGGGCGAAAATGTCGTACACCATTGTATTGGACTGAGCCTAAGGAGAATAAGATTCATGGAATAGATTTGATTAAGGAAATCGAGGAAAAATTTAAAGTGATTTGTGATTGTTTGAAGGCAACATCGGACAGAAAAAAGTCATATGCGTATTTAAAAAGGAAAAAGATTGAGTATCAAGTCGGTGATAAGGTATTCTTGAAAGTATCCCAGTGGAAGAAGGTATTGAGATTCGATAAAAAGGGCAAGTTGAGTCCTCGTTTTATATGACCGTATGAGGTCACCGAAAGGATAGGGCCCGTTGCTTATCGATTGGCTTTGCCAACTGAGTTAGAAAAGATTCATGACGTGTTTCATGTGTCCATGTTGCACCGATATAGATCCGATCCTTCACATGTTATTGTACCAACAAAGGTTGAAATCAGACCGAATATGACTTATAGTGAGGAACCTGTTAAGATCTTGGCTTGGGAAATTAAGCAATTAAGAAACAGAAGTGTTCCTCTTGTGAAATTTTTATGGTAAAGATATGGGGTTGAAGAGGCTACATGGGAGCCCGAGGAGGCTATGAGGAAACAGTACCCAAACCTTTTCACCGGTAAGATTTCCGGGGACGAAAATCCCTAAGGGGGGAGAGTTGTAACATCCTGAATTGGGGTCTATTCAGAAATAATGATTATATGATTCTTATGAGGTTTATGAGGTTTATGTTATGAATGCATGCTTGTGTGAAAGTTTCATGAAGAAATTCTAAGCATAAAGTGTCTAATTGAATTTTAGGGACCAAATTGAATAAAGTGCAAAACTTGCATTCTAGAATATTTAAGCATTAAATTGCTTTAGATAATGAATTAGAGGGTCCTAATTAGCAATTTGACCAATTTCTATAATTTTGGACAAAAATGGACATGCATAGGAAAATTTTAAAAGAAAAACCCTAAGGGTATTTTGGTCATTTGGTAATTAAAAGAATAAAAAGGGAAAATCAAAGCAAAAATGTGTCTATCTTCTCCATGTGCTAGCCGAAATTCTCCATAGACATAGCTAGGGTTTTGTTCAACATTTCCAAGCTTGATTGTAAGTACTTCCTAGCCCCGTTTTTAATGTTCTTTGTATTTTTGAAGTCCTTGAAGCATGATCTACCCATTTCTAACTATATTTTGAGATAGGGTTCATGTATGAAATTTGACCCATGTACAACATGCATGTATTTTGATGAGTAATGGAGGAATATGAATGTTTGAGGTATGATAAACATCTTTTTACTAGGTGATTCTTAGTGAAAACACCTAAACAAGGGACTTGGTTGTAAAAGTGTAAATTTGAGTAGTGATAAGGTGAAATAAAAGAAAATATGGGCTGATATGAGCATAGTAAAGGTTCGGCTAGGCTTGGATAACTAAGAAAATGCATGCATTTCATTTTACGAGCTTAGGGTGAACGTTTAAGGGTCAAAACGTAAATTTGCAAAAGCATGATTTATAGACCCATTTGAATAATGTGAATAATAATAAGTTAAACTTGGCATTATAGATCAATAAAAACGTGAACCAGGTCTTGATCGAGGGAAGAATAAAGTATACGACGATTAGGCTCGATTATCATCATTTTGTACCAAGGTAAGAACATATGCAAATAATGTGGTGTGGTAATATGTTTTTAATGCTTTAATATATTGTGATGATGCATTATATGCTTATTGATGGTTATGAGAACATGAATAATATTATGGTCGTTATCTACGACGTTATGAGCATGTACGATAGAGATGCCATGTGCAATGAGAAAAACCCCGTTTGAACCTTAGGAATAGTTTAGGATACAAGTGACATGTCACTAGGAAATTAGAAATCTAAACTCGTTGAGTTGGTCTGGGTTCATGAATATGTATGAGGCATCCAAGCTCGTTGAGTTGGTCCGAGTTCATAATGGATGCGATACGTGTAACATCTGAGCTCGTTAAGTTGGTCCAAGTTCATTATGGATGTATTACATGTCATGAGGTAGCTTTAGCTACTTATGTATATATGGCACTTATGTGCAAGTTTTCCACGTATCTAATAGTATTCCGAGTGTTCAACAGGTAATCCAATGGATATGATGAAAATCCCAAGGAGGGCATGTTAAAGAGGTATGATTATATGATATACTACAATAAGTGCAGGTATGTACGTTAATCCTATGAATAAAGTCTTGATAAAGAAAGTATATGTGTACATATGATAAGTAAGTTAAAATATTTAAATGATGAATAATACTTATATATGTGTTATTATGACTTTGTATGTTAATTGTTTACTATCATTGCATATTATTTGCATGTGGACTTACTAAGCTTTAAAGCTTACCCCATTTTTTTCTATCCTTTGTAGTTCCGCCAAGCTAGCTCGAGGATTGGAAGCTATTGGAGTATTTGATCACACTATCAAAAGATTATTGGGTATAGTGAAATTATCATTTTGAGTATGGCATGTATAGGGGACTTGGTCATTTTGTGATATGTGTCATGCTAATTGGCCAAATTGTGAAGGCCTATGATAATGATGATTTATTTTGTATTTGGCCATGTGATATGGCTCATATTTGATCATTTGGGTTATAATCTAACCATCCATGCATGCATGTGTTAATGCCTTGATGATGTGGTGTGTTGTTGTTTGGTGAATGTATGATAAAGTATGGATTAGATGCTAAAGGATAAGAGATAACTTATTGACTTAAATTAAATATAGATATGAATACAAGAAATTGAAGTTATGGAAACAAGTTTGATAATACCTGAAATTGGTGTGGAATGCCTTTAAATGGTGTAATAACATAATTGTGCAATAGGGTGACTTTATAAAGATGTGAGAGTGTTATAGTGTGGAATAATTGAGTGCCTAAATATGTCATGTTGCATGTTATAAAGTATGTTTGAATGTATGAATGTTTGAGGGTGACTATTGGCTTGGAAAATAGCCTTTAAATGGTTCACAAGTGTAACACCCCAAACCCGGCCCGGACGTTATGGCCAGATCCAACGTGTCATATTAAAGTGTTTTATCGAAAACCTTGTTTTCATTGAAAACCCTTCTTTAAATAAAAACTATTTATTCTTGTATGATAATAATTACTTTGTAAAATCTCTTTTCAGTTGCGGAAGCTTTATTTAAAACAGATGATCTATGAAAACTTATCATTTAAAAATTGAGTTGCGGAAACGTGGTATTTAAAAATAGTTATGGATTAGGAAAACCATGTTCTACTTCCAATAAATAAAATATTAATCCTAATTTGAAATAATAACCAGAGGAAAGGCCTTATTACAATCCAAACTGAAATAACTTAAAATACTAGAAATTATATGCTAAAGAAAACAAGTCCAAGTCGTCTTGCTAGTTGGCCACCTCGGAGTCCCTCCTACCGTCGAACCACCTACTGAGGATCACCTAAGAGAAATAAAAGAGGGGGTGAGTTTTCGAAGACTCAGTGTGTACAGCCCTCAGCAAATAGAAAAGCATGCAATAACAAGTCTTTTCGGGCCTGAGCCTAATTCAATATCAGAACAGATGTAAGGCAATCAAATATGCATGGATCCCACCCATCCAACAGCTACACACCATCTCCATCCCTCAATACATACCATGTAGAGATATAAATATCGACCCACCCATTTGATACACTCCAATGGTAGCCCAGTTGTGGTACTACCTAACGTTGTAGCAAAGCTGCTAATCATATATTGGGCTTAAAAAGCCATCGGTGGATCCACAGTCGTCAAGCAACCATGCGATCCTCATATACTTCCTTTATTCCATAATTCCCAACCCATATGCAAACTAAACAGAATATCATATGAACGCAGCAGGTATACATGTAACATCCATAAATCTTACATTTAATACATAGAGGTGTTTTAGTCATTTTCGCCCTTAAGGGTTTTTCAGTAATTTCTCTTTATTATGGGTTATTCTTGACCCATTAACAAGTCCTTGTTGGCTAAAGCGAACAGATACGATGCACCAGGTAAGAATCTAGAGAAGAGGAGGTGGGTCAATAAGACCACTTAATACCAAGCTCACCCTAGATCCAATCCTAGACATGCATATACCCATTACCACACCTTAACCTTATGGCTTGTCCACGGTCACAATTAATTAATTATTTAAGTTTTATGTATGTTTAAGTAGTTATTAGATACTAGGCCCAAAGCCCCTTACAAAGCCCAAACGAGTCTACAAACATGCATATAGCCCACTAGGCCCAATCTCATTCATATGGTCCATTAGGCCCAAATCACATTCGTATGGCCCATTAGGCCCAAATCACATTCATATGGCCTATCAGGCCCAATCACATTCTAGTCATGCAATCATATGATTTTTCATCACTTAGCATCAAATTGCCAATTTTGCCTATTATGGGCCCTACAGCCCATCGGGCCCATTTAGCCCATTCTGGCCCGGTTGGCCAATAAACGGCCCAAGCCTACGGAACCACACATGGGGCCTCTGATAACCTATCGGTTTCCGCTTATGAGTGTTTGCGCACTCGCAAGTCTATTGTAGCCAAACTTCTGGCTTTTCGGCATTTCGGCATTTCGACATTTTGGGATTTGCCGATCTACTGTGTGTGTGCAGTGTATGTACACAACTGATACAAAAACGTGCTGCGATCTCCTCAGCCATGAACCTACAAACGATATCACTCAACGATTAATCACACACTTATCAAATATGATCACCAAAAGCCGAAAATCTCACCTTTGCCTTACCTTGAACGACAAGCCTTAATAGCCCTTGTTTGATCACCAATCACGAGTATTCTTTAAATCCAAAACCCTAAAATGCCTAAGGAACAACTTGGCACAGATCTAAAATTTGAGATTTGATATTAATCCTACAAGAATCGACTGAAGTAGAGGGAGTAGCGGCGGCACGGAGGGTTTTCAACCAAAGAGGTATTCGGCTTTTGAGATTTGTATGGTGAAAGGGTTATTCGGCACAAATAAGAAGAGGAGAAGAAGGAATCAGCTAAAACCAAAGGTGAATCAAAAGAGAATTTGAGAAGAGAAATAATGGAAAATCGGCAAGCAATGAATAAGGAATTCAGCTTTTGAGCACTTAGAGAGAAAAGTGTTTCGGCAACACAAAAATGAAGAATTCGGCTAAAGGAAGAGAAGCAATTTCGGCAATACCCTAGAATCCCCAAAATCAGAACCTATATATACTATAGCCGAATTTACCTATCCCTAAATTCTCTATTCGGCTCCACTTCTCTACACGTCTCATTTCCTAACTTTTCTCCCTAATAACTCCTTAATCCCTTCCTTAAATTTCTCCTCTGATCACTACCTTCAGAGTTCACATCCAACGTCACCACTGGCCATTTATTGAGCAAAAATAAATCCTTCTTTTGAGCAAGGAGGGATTCGAACCCCAAACCTCCTTGCCATGCATGTGACGCCACCTCTAAGCCCCCCACATGTGACGCTACTTGCCACTCCAACACAAGGCTCCTTGTGTCCAATTCCTCTTTCATTTATTTAAAAACCAAACTAATTGCCATCAAGGTTCTTTTAATTATTAAACTATAATTTCCTTCACCCCAAAGTTCAAACTCAAAACTTAACCAGGGCTATTATCACATAAATAACACTCGACTAGGAATATTAAGCACATATTTTATCAAAATCGAAAAAGAAAGAAAGTTTGAGATTTTTGGGGCGTTACAACAAGGGTAGACACACGGGCGTGCGTCTAGACCGTGTGTGACACAGGGTCTACCCCATGGGCGTGTCAAGTGGCCGTGTGTCCCCTTTACCCTAATTTTGCAAGTCAATATGCATGGTAGTAAACATACGGGTGGAGACACGGCCGTGTGTCTCAACCATGTGGAGGACATGGCCTAGCACATGGGCATCTGTCTTGGCCATGTGCCCCTAAATGTATGATGACGTCATAAACAGAATGTCCAGGTTTTTGAACACGGGCGTGTCTAGGCCGTGTGAGGGACACGGGCTGGAGACACAGGCGTGTGCTTGGACATATGAAAACCCCTGTAGGTTATAACTTGAAAAATAAATTCAAATAATTCCACACGGGTAAGGGACACGGGCGTGTCCCAAGCACACAGGCGTGTGCATTGCCTCCACATGGGCGTGTGAGGCTTAAACCTAGAAATTTTCCCAAAATTTTCTTAAGTTCTCAGTTTAGTCTCGGAGTGTTCTTAATGTATGTTTTGGACCTTGTAGGTCCATATTTGGGTCAACTTGTGTATGTATGAATGAAATTGATATAAAAGAAAAATTTTATAGCCTGGTTTTGAGTGAATGACTGTGTATGTGTCCGGTAACTGGAACGACGAAAATGTGCAAGTGTACAAAGTCGCAACAAGTAATAAAGTGACAAGTAAATGTCGAGTTATAGTACCCACAGAGACTATTAGAAGAATTATTTATGAATGCAATTTAAAACACTTTGGTGAAGAAAAAAATATTTTGTTGAAGAGGGTGATTAAAAACTAAAATTTAAAACTAAGTAACTAAATAAATAAATCTCAATTGCATGATTTCAAAATACGATTTAATCAAGATGACATAATTGTGTTGCACTAATTACATTTCTTAACTTAGAATTATTAAACTCATGCTTATATTGTTACGAATAAATTCACGGCAACTCGGTAATTTGCTAACTTATGAACATACCCACATACCAAAATCCATTCATCTCTTGACATGCCCCTATGTCAATTCAACCGACTAAACAAATTCCAATAAGCAAACATGTTATAGCACATACATACTCATTAGGTTGAACTAATCTCTTGCATATCCTTATGTTAATTCAAACGATTAATTAAATATAATAAGCATATAAAAGACTATGTGAAGTAACAAGGTATCCCTACCTTGAAACAGTTTAAACACAATAATCTTGCAAGTTATGTAAGGCAATAATATCGCCAAATACATTGCTAATTTAACCTTCAGCTACCTTAGAAGAATAAACATGCACTACAGTACTGTGTCAATTAATTACAATTTCAATTTTTTTAAATAATTAATTCATTAGTTACCTCACAGTCGTAATGCAAGAATAACTTAGGCATGATTTCACTAAATCAAGCATCTTACCGAGGCTTATAACAACATAAACATGATTTTAACAATTTAAAAAGACGAAATGCAATCAACCCAACACGAATTAAATTTAAGCTAAATTGATTAAATTAACTGTAACAGTCCGGTTTAGACCTTAGTCGAAATTGTGGTTTCGGGACCACAAATCTGAGTCTAAAAAATATTTTAATATTATTTTTTGTGTCTGTGATATGTGAATTTATATTTGCGAAGTTTCTGTGATTTTATTTGTCTGCTTCTGTGCTCGATTTTACAAAAAGGACTAAATCGCATAAAAGGTGAAATTAGCATGCTACATGTTTAATGTATGAATTTGACTTGGCTTATTAAAGGAGAGGTCCTAATGTTGTTATTTGACCATTAAGTATATGAGTGGAGATTAATGGCCTTGATATTAATGTTTTAAAGGTTTATAATGCATGGGTAAATTGGTAAATAAGCTATTAAGTTATATTACATAAAACCAAACATGAAAATGGCCAAAAACACATTGTTTTTGCTGAAAATCAAAGAAAAGAGAAAGAAGAAAACCATCCTAGGGTTCGGTCATTTATTTGGTTGATTAAGGTATGTACCTTGGTCCGTTTTTGATAATTTTACATTTCTGTGATCGTTGCTTCGTGTTCTTCAAAACCCATGCCTGAATTTCTGTTTATGTTGAAGATTATGAAATGTGTCATTAATGATTTTATGAGCTTTGTAATGTTTTTACATGGATTATGAAAGATATATGTGGGATTATCATGTTTTGCTCTTGAATTTTTGATGGAATAGAGCTATTGGACTAATTTGTAAAAATGAGGTTTTGAGGGACTAAATTGTAAATTAAACATGTTATTTGGGCTTGTATGGAAGCTATGTATATTCGGCTAAGCTATAGTCTTGGAGAATTTTGCATATTTGTGATTTTGTGAAAAATGGATTAAATTGTCAAAGTGTGAAAATGTAAGGGCTAAAATGCAAAATGCCCTAAATAAGTGTTCATGGATTATTTTGAATGAAATGAATGATTGACCGGTTGAATTTGAATTGTATTAGATCAAGAATAAAGAAAATTAGACTTAGATCGAGGGAAGTCCAAAATAGTTGAATAGTCGACTCGTTTCCGCCTAAAATTCGTACGAGGTAAGTCAAATTACCATTACATGGTTAATTAACTAAATTCTACGTATATAAATTGAAATCTGTATTGGATGGCTTTGAAAGCCTGATGAATGAATTCCGAGTAAACTCTGATAATATGTTAGCATTTGAAAAGCTCTGTATGTTTATAAAAGAACGTTGACATTGATCTGAGACATCGTGTAAGACCGTGTCTGGGACACAGGCTTTGATTTGAGATTTCATGTAAGACTCTGTCTAGGACAGAGGCATCGATACCGAATTACATGTAAGACCACGTTTGAGACGTCAGCATTGTACCCGTCTATGAATATCTGTATTATTTCTGAACCGTCTGATGATAGAGTACGAGATATGGAAATGAACATATGAAATATATAATCTATACAGGTATATTTGTATCGTACTAGATTCCTGACTATGAAAGACTCTATTTCGGTGAAATAATGAAATACTCTGTGAGATAGTTGTGAATTCTTGCTATGGACTTTTACTTCATATACTTAAATAGCTAAGATAGTTGTATTTGGCTCACTAAGATCTTTGTAGCTTACTCTGTGTGATTTCTATCTGTTTTACAGTTATCATAGCTACTGAAGGCTAAGGGATAGTCGAGGATTGTCACTATACTATCGAACTCATTTTAGTTGTGACAGCCCTAATTTGACCCTAGTCGGGAAGTGGTTTCGGGACCACAGAACCGAGCTATAAAATAATTATAAGTTATATTTCATGTTTATGAAGTGATTAAATACAAGTGTGAAAGTTTCAAGCTTTGATTTGGTCATTTGCATGTGAATTTATTCAATAGGACTTAGGTGTGACACTTTTGAAATGTGATAGGTTAATGTATAAGGACCTAATAGTGTACAATGTCAAAAAAGTGTATTTGCATGTCAATTTTCCCCACTTAAGAATAGTGGCCGGCCATGACAATGATGATAAGCATTATGTGTTTGTTATATTAATAAAATAATGTATTAGTAGTATAAAAAAAATAGCAAATAAATAAATAAAAATAGGAGTTAATTAATTAGATGAATAAAAAAAAAAGAAAGAAAAAAATTGTGTTCATCTTTTAGCTTCCTTGGCCGAAACTAAGAAGAAAGGGGAAGGGAAAAAAAACAAGCATTTGGTCACACCTAGTCTTGGTTAAGGTATGAAATTCTTAATAGCTTTTGAAATTGTTGAATGTATTGAGTTAGTTACTAAGTTCCTAAGTTAACCCATGTCCAAACCTTGAATTTTTGTTGGTATCATGAGAAATTGGTTAAGAGAAAGATGTTCATGAAAGGGTTAATGTTCATGTTATTTGGTTGGAAAATGGTACATAGGTGAATGAGAGTTTAACAAATGAGCACATTGGGCATTAGTTGCTAAATAGAAAAGAATCGGCTAACAAATTGTATGCCTTGGCCGAATGTGATTTTAGGTATTTGGGTAATGTATACATTGTTAATGGATGGAATGAAGAGGATGCTTAAATTGTGTTAAGAACAATTGTAGGTTGAAATAAGGTTTGATAAGTTAGTTATTAAGGTGAAATGCAAATGCTAGTAATTGATTGCTAGTGTATATATATATGAGTATTAACCGAATTTTGAACTTGAAAAATGGCTTGAACACCATGTGTTGTATTGAGAATGTTGAAGTGAATTGGTAGATAATTAATTGATGAATTCGATTGTTAATATACATGCTAAAATAAAATGTATGCAAGGGATGTTTGAAAGAGTGAGCTAGTATTAAACTGCTTGGGGACAGCAACAGTAAGGTGGTTTTGGAAAATCACCATAATTTGTAGAAGTTGAGTTAGAAGCTGGATAAATTATGTCTTTAAAGCTTGAAGAGTCTAGTTTCTTGCAGAGGAAGCTATAGAAACAAATGAGTTACCGATTTTGAGATATTTGAAATATTGTGAGGTTGAGTCGAAATGACTAATAGATTTCCTGTTCTGTTTTTATAAAATCAGTATAAATTGTAAAAAAATGGCCTTAGGATAAAATTTATATGCTTAGATTCCTTAATGAGTCTAGTTTCAAATGAAATAAGTTAGAACACATTTTGAATTTTGTACAATGAGAAATCTGATTCGTATCGAAGAATGGTCAGTTTAGTCAAGCAGTGAAACAGGGTGAACTTTAAGAAAAATCTGGTAGTGATTGGCTAGACTAAAAATTATGAAAATTTTATGGCTAAAAGATAAATTAGTCTATTTTCGATAAAAATTTACAGTCTTTGATTTGGAGTTTCGTAGCTCAAGTTATAAGTAAATTAATGACTGTTGCTCAGTAATTCAGCTTATAGGGAAGTTGTGATTTACTAATGAATTGCTTATTGATTTTTATAAGCTTACTATAAGTTGTATGTGTGAAATTCAAATATATATATGTGTGCTATATTCTGAAAGTAATACTTGAGTAATTGATTAATGGTTAGTTTAAAATTTATTGATTAAGCTCTAGAGCATAGAGGGGCAACCTCGGATAAGGGAAAAGCTAAAGTCGTGGAATAGCCAACCCAAACTTGCCCAGAAAGATACAAGGTAAGTCTTTGAGTAATGGAATATAACTTATATTTAGACATAGAAATTATCAAATTATGTTTGCGATGAATAAATTATGACGTAATGGTCTTGCTTGCATCGTATGATCAAATAAATAGGTAAAATACTTGTTTGTAATTGCATGATAATAGAAAGTTTCCGGAATAATGAAACGAGAATATGTCATTTGTTATGACTAGTGAATTAATTGTAAAATGGTTAGAAAGCATGCTGAAATTGTATTCAAATATCAAAGTGTTGTTTAAATGTGTGAATGTATGATTGTTGATCAAGGTTTGAAACCGAGCTAAGTCTCGAAGGGCTATAAGCCAGTGTTAAAAACCGGACTTGGTTCCGAATGGCTTTAAGCCATCGTTAAAGCCGGACTTAGTTCCGAAGGGCCCTGCGCCAGTGTTATTACCGAATTTAGTTTCGAAGGGCCTTTAAGCCAGCAGCGCAAACCGAGCTTAGTCTCGGGGCTTCGAGCCGCTTCTAAGATTCGGTTTAGTTCACAAGGACGTCTTCGCCGCCTATTAATTGGGTGGATAAACCGTAAGTATGCACAAGTGAATTTATATAATGCATGTCAAGTTAATTCCAAGTATAAGTACAATTTAACGTGAAGTGATCAAGTAAGTAAATGCTTTTGTTAAAGATATGATTGATTGTTATATTTCGTGTTTCGAAAGTCGGCAATTATGCTTAAACTAGCGCTTTAAAATCCTTTGAATGTTTATTATTGGATTAGAAGGTATGAGTACTATCTTAGGCGATTTCAACATCACTAGTAGGCTATATATATACATGCATGAGAGTTGTCTGAAAATTAGGGAAGATCGTATTCGGTTATAAATTAAAAGAATAGATGAACGTATTGATTTTTCCCTTTATGATATGATCGATAAGGAAGCACCTCCGTTATGTTTGGATTCGGCCCAAGGCTGATTCATATAGATTTGATATTAATATGCCAATTTCTTAGATGATTTCATTACTTAAAGCTTACTAAGCATTGAAATGCTTATTCTTTTGTTTTGCTTCTCTGTTTTATAGATTTTGCTCGTCATCCATCGGATTCTAAGTTCCAAAGTCGAAGTCAACCACACTATCTAAGCTTTTTGGTACATTTTTGATTAAGTTGTGATAATGGCATGTATAGGATCGACTTTGTAATTTGACTTAGTACCTTTTGGTGATGTATATATATGAATAGCCATACGCAAATGGCTTATTTAGTCAACTTGAAATTTTTTTTTATAAATGATGAAAGTGTTTATGAATGTGATCGATAATGCTCGAATGTTTTATTTATATGGTTGATATTTAGAGATGAAATTAAGGCTTACTTAGTAACATTCTTAACTCCTCCGACGACGGAGGCGGGCTAGGGGTGTTACATTTTATTGGTATCAGAGCTACGGTTTAGTCGATTCTAAGACTACCGTATTGCAAATTGGTCTAGCTATACATGCCATTATATGTTTATTTGATAGTGTGGTGATTTCTGACAGTTAAAAATGCGTTTATGTATAGTGATGGATCCCAATCCCAATCGAGCAATAGTTGATGATGTTGAAAGCGTGGCACCTGCCCCCGCGCAAGGGACAGCCCCGGTGAACTCTCAACCTATGGCTAGTAATCAGAACGAGGAAGCTAGACAAGCTTTCCATAGCGTGATGAATGATTGGTTCAATCAGTACATTCGAACTAACACGGCTATTCCCCAACCCTCACTTCCGACCAATACACCCTCGCACCAAAGAAGCATCTCCTGTGAACCGATCGATGAGGATAAATAAGCCCCAGCTGATGTGTAATCCAAAGCACGGGCTATCGAATTTAAAGCAACAGATGGCGATGATGCCAAACAAGCTGAGTTTTGCTGGATAACACTATCCGGTACTTGATGAACTTTCTTGCACACCCGATGAATGCTTGAAGTGTGCTATCTCTTTGTTACGTGATTCTGCTTATTATTGGTGGAATACGTTGATTTCGGTTGTACCTAGAGAACGGGTAACATGGGAGTTTTTCCAAACCGAGTTTCGGAAGAAGTATATCAGCCAGAGATTTATCGATCAAAAACGGAAAGAATTTCTTGAGCTTAAACAAGGTTCCATGTCGGTTACTGGATTATGAACGAAAGTTTGTGAGGCTTAGTCGGTATGCTCGAGAATGCGTTTCTTCAGAAGATGTAATGTGTAAACGTTTCGAGGAGGGACTGAACGAAGACATAAAACTGTTCGTTGGCATTCTAGAAATCAGAGAATTTGTAGTACTTGTTGAGCGAGCTTGCAAAGCCAAGAGCTCGAAGGAAAAAAGGAGAGCCGATTTGGGAGCAAGAGAGTTTCAAAAATATCTTCGGAAAACCATTTCATCACCATCGAAGAAGTTTAGAGATGATCCAAATAGATCTAAGAATACTTGGGTTTTTCCGACGGATCGTAATCGACCCCTATGAGTACACGAGCTACTTCATTGCGCATGTTGGCAATGATCGCCGATAGATCCGATTGTCGATATTGTGGTAAGTGGCATTCGGAAGTCAGTAGAGTTCGTGGACCGCTCCTCGTTTCAAATGTGGATCGACGGATCATTTTATCAAAGATTGCCCGAGATTGTCCGGTCGAATGTAAATCGAGTGAAAACCGACTAATACTACAAAGAAGAGGTAGGCCCCCTAGAAATCCGGGAATGCTAGTGGCGGCGGTCGAGAGGGCCTAAATATACCACCACCAAATCGAGACTCGTGCTCTCGCTAGAGCTTATGCTATACGCGCACGCGAGGATGCTTCTTCACCGATGTTATTACCTGTACTTTTACTCTCTTTGATACTCATGTGATTGCCTTGATTGACCTCAGTTTCTACTCATTCTTATATATGTGAAACCTTAGCATCCAAAGAAGACTCTACCGCTGAGTCTCACCGAGTTTGTGATCCGGTGTCAAATCCTTTGGGTCGTTACGCACTTGTCGACCAAGTGTGCAAGAAATGCCCCTAGCAATCCGAGGTTCCCTGCTTTCTCCGCCGATTTGATACTTTTACCGCTTGACGAATTTGATGTTATCCTCGGTATGGATTGGTTGATCAGATATGACGCAATTGTAAATTGCAAAAGAAAAACCATCGATTTGAGGTGTGTGAATAACGAGATAATTCGAATTGAGTCTACCGACTTGAATAGGTTGCCACCGTAATATCGTCGATGCTGGCTCAGAAATGTGTAAGAAAGGGGTGTAAAACATACCTTGCATATGTACTTGATGACAAAGAGTTAGAAAAGAAGCCTGAATCTGTGCCAGTGGTTTGTGAATACCCTGATGTTTTCCTCGAAGAATTACCGGTTTACCACCGCTCGGAGGGTAGAGTTTGGCATCGAGCTTGTACTGGGACTACACCGATTTCGATAGCTCCTTATCGTATGGCACCAACGGAATTAAAGGAATTGAAAGCTCAGTTGCAAGAGTTGATGGATAAGGGTTTTGCTCGACCAAGTTTCTCACCTTGGGGTGCACCAGTTTTGTTTGTGAAAAAGAAGGACGGAACCATGAGGTTGTGCATTGACTATCGTCAGCTGAATAAAGTGACGATAAAGAATAAATATCCGTTACCGCGTATTGATGATTTGTTTGATCAACTGAAGGAGCCTCGGTGTTTTCAAAAATAGATTTGAGATCGGGTTATTATCACCGCGAGTTTGAGATTCGATATACCTAAAACCGCTTTCGAACGAGATACGCCCACTATGAGTTCTTAGTGATGCCATTTGGGCTCACTAATGCCCCTGCGGTATTTATGGATTTGATGAATCGAATCTTCAGACAATATTTGGACCGGTTTGTAGTCGTGTTTATTGATGACATCTTGGTCTATTCAAGAGATGAGACCGAACATGCCGAGCACCTGAGATTAGTGTTGCGAATTTTACGGGGTAAGCGCTTATATGCTAAGTTCGGTAAGTGTGAGTTCTGTTAAGAGAGGTGAGCTTTTTGGGTCATGTGGTATCCGTGATCGGGTATTCGAGTTGATCCGAACAAAATCTCACCATACTTAACTCGAAACTCGCGAGAAATATTACCGAGGTTCGAGCTTTTTGGACTTGCCTACATTACCAAAGATTTGTAAAAGGTTTCTCGATGATAGCCACGCCAATGACGGTTACTTCAAAAGGATGTTAAGTTCGAATGGACGAAAAAGTGTCGTAAAAGTTTTGATCAATCAAGACTTATTTGACCGAAGCTCCAAAGATCGTACAAAACCAATCCAGTAAGAGTTTGTCATTTACAAATGATGCATCCTTGCTTGGGTTGGGTTGTGTGTTGATGCAACAAGGTCGAGTCATAGCATACGCTGTCGAGGCAATTGAAGCCACATGAGAAAAACTATCCAACTCATGATCTCGAATTAGTCGCCATTGTATTTGCTCTTAAAATATGGCGACACTACTTGTTTGGTGAGAAGTGCCATGTATTTTCAGATCACAAAAGTGTCAAATATTTGATGACTCGAGAGAAATTAAATTTGCGACAAAGACGTTATCGGAGTTGTTGAAAGATTATGAGCTTGTCATTGATTATCACCCGGGAAAGGCTAATGTGGTTGCAGATGCTTTAAGTCGCAAATCACTGTTTGCTTTACGAGCAATGAATGTACATTTGTCAATCCTATCCAACAATGTGTTAGTGGCGAAATTAAAGGCCAAACCATTGTTGATTCATCAAATTCGTGAAGCTCAGAAAATCGATGAAGAATTGGCTGTAAAACGGGCTGAATGTGTCCCGAATACGGAATCGGAGTTTCAACTCGATGAGGACGATTGTTTGAGGTTCAAAAGTCGGTTGTGTGTTCCAAGAAATGCAGAACTCATTTCGATGATTCTGAACGAAGCTCATTGTAGTCGAATGTCACTTCACCCGGGGAGTACGAAAATGTACAACGATCTGAGACGCCGCTTTTGGTGGCATGGTATGAAACGAGACATTTCCGATTTTGTTTCAAGTGTCTAATATGTCGAGCAAGTGAAGGCGAACATCAAGTGCCTCACGGGTTTACTTCACCATCATGATACCCGAATGGAAATGGGATCGAGTCATGGATGGATTTTGTAATCAAGTTGCGCGATCGACAAGTAAGAAAGATGCGATTTGGGTTGTTGTTGATAGACCGACTAAGTCGGCTCATTTTATCCCCGCACGTGCGGATTTTTCATTGGATAAACTAGTTGAATTGTATGTTTCTCAGTTGTGAGATTACACGGGTACCAATTTCTATTGTGTCGATGAGATCCGAGATTTACCTTACGATTTTGGAAGAAATTGCAAGAAGCCTTGGGTACCAAGTCGTATTTTAGCACCGCTTTTCATCCGCAAATCGATGGTCAATCCGAGCGGATAATTTAGATACTTGAGGATATGTTGAGATGTTGCATCCTCGAGTTTGGTGGTTCATGGGAGCGGTATTTACCTTTGATTGAGTTCGCTTACAACAATAGTTTTCAATCAAGTATTAAGATGGCACCTTATGAAGCTTTATACGCGTAAATGCCATGCACGCCATTGTTTTGGACCGAGCTCGGTGAAAATAAAATTTTCGGAGTGGATTTGATTAAAGATGCCAACAGTAAAGTAAAAATAATTCGTGAAAGTCCAAAGGCGACATCGATCGCCGTAAATCGTATGCGGACTTAAAAAGAAGAGATATTGAGTATCGTGGGAGACAAAGTGTTTCTTAAGGTCTCACCTTGAAAAGATACTCGATTTGGCCGTAAAGGCAAACTGAGTCCGAGGTTCATAGGGCCATATGAAGTGTCCGAAAGAATTGGTCCATTGCTTATAGATTGATTTTGCCTCCCGAACTTGAAAAGATTCACAACGCCTTTCATGTTTCAATGCTTCGACGTTATAGATCTAATCCATCACATGTAATTAATCCATCGAAATTGAAATTCAATCCGATATGAGTTATGAAGAAGAACCGATTCGTATCCTAGCTCGTGAAGTGAAAGAGTTGCGAAACAAAAGGGTTCCGTTAGTAAAGGTGTTATGGCTCAAACACGAGATCAAGAAGCTACGTGGGAAACCGAAAACTCTATGAAAGAACGATACCCAAACTTATTTACCGGTAAGATTTTCGGGGACGAAAATTTCTTAAGTGGGGGAGAGTTGTGACAGCCCTAATTTGACCCTAGTCGGGAAGTGGTTTCGGGACCACGTAACCGAGCTATAAAAATAATTATAAGTTATATTTCATGTTTATGAAGTGATTAAATACAAGTGTGAAAGTTTCAAGCTTTGATTTGGTCATTTGCATGTGAATTTATTCAATAGGACTTAGGTGTGACACTTTTGAAATGTGATAGGTTAATGTATAAGGACCTAATAGTGTACAATGTCAAAAAAGTGTATTTGCATGTCAATTTTCCCACTTAAGAATAGTGGCCGGCCATGACAATGATGATAAGCATTATGTGTTTGTTATATTAATAAAATAATTTATTAGTAGTATTAAAAAAAATAGCAAATAAATAAATAAAAATAGGAGTTAATTAATTAGATGAATAAAAAAAAAAGAAAGAAAAAAATTGTGTTCATCTTTTAGCTTCCTTGGCCCGAACTAAGAAGAAAGGGGAAGGGAAAAAAACAAGCATTTGGTCACACCTAGTCTTGGTTAAGGTATGAAATTCTTAATAGCTTTTGAAATTGTTGAATGTATTGAGTTAGTTACTAAGTTCCTAAGTTAACCCATGTCCAAACCTTGAATTTTTGTTGGTATCATGAGAAATTGGTTAAGAGAAAGATGTTCATGAAAGGGTTAATGTTCATGTTATTTGGTTGGAAAATGGTACATAGGTGAATGAGAGTTTAACAAATGAGCACATTGGGCATTAGTTGCTAAATAGAAAAGAATCGGCTAACAAATTGTATGCCTTGGCCGAATGTGATTTTAGGTATTTGGGTAATGTATACATTGTTAATGGATGGAATGAAGAGGATGCTTAAATTGTGTTAAGAACAATTGTAGGTTGAAATAAGGTTTGATAAGTTAGTTATTAAGGTGAAATGCAAATGTTAGTAATTGATTGCTAGTGTATATATATATGAGTATTAACCGAATTTTGAACTTGAAAAATGGCTTGAACACCATGTGTTGTATTGAGAATGTTGAAGTGAATTGGTAGATAATTAATTGATGAATTCGATTGTTAATATACATGCTAAAATAAAATGTATGCAAGGGATGTTTGAAAGAGTGAGCTAGTATTAAACTGCTTGGGGACAGCAACAGTAAGGTGGTTTTGGAAAATCACCATAATTTGTAGAAGTTGAGTTAGAAGCTGGATAAATTATGTCTTTAAAGCTTGAAGAGTCTAGTTTCTTTCAGAGGAAGCTATAGAAACAAATGAGTTACCGATTTTGAGATATTTGAAATATTGTGAGGTTGAGTCGAAATGACTAATAGATTTCCTGTTCTGTTTTTATAAAATCAGTATAAATTGTACAAAAATGGCCTTAGGATAAAATTTATATGCTTAGATTCCTTAATAAGTCTAGTTTCAAATGAAATAAGTGAGAACACATTTTGAATTTTGTACAATGAGAAATCTGATTTGTATCGAAGAATGGTCAGTTTAGTCAAGCAGTGAAACAGGGTGAACTTTAAGAAAAATCTGGTAGTGATTGGCTAGACTAAAAATTATGAACATTTTATGGCTAAAAGATAAATTAGTCTATTTTCGAGGAAAATTTACGGTCTTTGATTTGGAGTTTCGTAGCTCAAGTTATAAGTAAATTAATGACTGTTGCTCAGTAATTCAGCTTATAGGGAAGTTGTGATTTACTAATGAATTGCTTATTGATTTTTATAAGCTTACTATAAGTTGTATGTGTGAAATTCAAATATATATATGTGTGCTATATTCTGAAAGTAATACTTGAGTAATTGATTAATGGTTAGTTTAAAATTTATTGATTAAGCTCAAGAGCATAGAGGGCAACCTCGGATAAGGGAAAAGCTAAAGTCGTGGAATAGCCAACCCAAACTTGCCCAGAAAGATACAAGGTAAGTCTTTGAGTAATGGAATATAACTTATATTTAGACATAGAAATTATCAAATTATGTTTGCGATGAATAAATTATGACGTAATGGTCTTGCTTGCATCGTATGATCAAATAAATAGGTAAAATACTTGTTTGTAATCGCATGATAATAGAAAGTTTCCTAATAATGAAACGATAATATGTCATTTGTTATGACTAGTGAATTAATTGTAAAATGGTTAGAAAGCATGCTGAAATTGTATTCAAATATCAAAGTGTTGTTTAAATGTGTGAATGTATGATTGTTGATCAAGGTTTGAAACCGAGCTAAGTCTCGAAGGGCTATAAGCCAGTGTTAAAAACCGGACTTGGTTCCGAATGGCTTTAAGCCATCGTTAAAGCCAGACTTAGTTCCGAAGGGCCTGCGCCAAAGATGTTATTACTGAATTTAGTTTCAAGGGCCTTTAAGCCAGCAGCGCAAACCGAGCTTAGTCTCGAAGGGCTTCGAGCCGCCTAAGATTCGGGTTTAGTTCACAAGGACGTCTTCGCCGGCCTATTAATTGGGTGGATAAACCGTAAGTATGCACAAGTGAATTTATATAATGCATGTCAAGTTAATTCCAAGTATAAGTACAATTTAACGTGAAGTGATCAAGTAAGTAAATGCTTTTGTTAAAGATATGATTGATTGTTATATTTCGTGTTTCGAAAGTCGGCAATTATGCTTAAACTAGCGTTTAAAATCCTTTGAATGTTTATTATTGGATTAGAAGGTATGAGTACTATCTTAGGCGATTTCAACATCACTAGTAGGCTATATATATACATGCATGAGAGTTGTCTGAAAATTAGGGAAGATCGTATTCGGTTATAAATTAAAAGAATAGATGAACGTATTGATTTTTCCCTTTATGATATGATCGATAAGGAAGCACCTTCGTTATGTTTGGATTCTGCCCAAGGCTGATTCATATAGATTTGATATTAATATGCCAATTTCTTAGATGATTTCATTACTTAAAGCTTACTAAGCATTGAAATGCTTATTCTTTTGTTTTGCTTCTCTGTTTTATAGATTTTGCTCGTCATCCATCGGATTCGGAAGTTCCAAAGTCGAAGTCAACCACACTATCTAAGCTTTTTGGTACATTTTTGATTAAGTTGTAATAATGGCATGTATAGGATCGACTTTGTAATTTGACTTAGTACCTTTTGGTGATGTATATATATGAATAGCCATACGCAAATGGCTTATTTAGTCAACTTGAATTTTTTTTTTTATAAATGATGAAAGTGTTTATGAATGTGATCGATAATGCTCGAATGTTTTATTTATATGGTTGATATTTAGAGATGAAATTAAGGCTTACTTAGTAACATTCTTAACTCCACCGGCGACGGAGGCGGGCTAGGGGTGTTACATTGGTACTTTTGAAAGTGTAAATATTTTTAAGAATGGCATGTATAGGCTAGAATGTTTATGTTTAAGCTTTGATATGTATATATGTTATGCCATGAGAGTTGGCTAGCAAATGTTATATTTGTGCTTAGTTTTGGTAAATGGTTTGTGATGCTAAATTATGTATGCTTGGAATGGTTATATGCCCTAGTATGTAGTGGTCATTTTTGAAATATGCCAAGTTTAAGAAATGGTAAGTTTAAGTATGAGTTAGAAGGTGACATAAGTGAGCTATGAAATGAGTATTTTGGTGTGTTGTTGAAATAAGATTTTTAATGTGTTTTGGTATGGACTTGAGTAGGTTATTGAATGATAATAATTTAGTTATAATGAAGCATGTTTTGAGCATTATATTGGCTAAAAATTTTGGCATGAATGTTGTTTAATATTGCTTGTAGGAATGACCCCAAAAAGGGGTGGCAAATTGGCTTAAACCAAGCCTGCATCGTGCCACACGGTCAGGGACCACGGGTGTGCCTTGTGGCCTTGTATGTTTAGCAGTAACCTCTTAAGATCACACAGTTAAGACACTTAGGAGTGTCATATGGCCGTGGGCTTAAGTTAGTAGCCAGCTATGTATCACATGGCCGTGTCTGTTGACTTTGTGAAAAAGTCAGTATATGCACTCTATTTTGGCACGGTTGGATCACATGGGTGTGTTTGATACCCGTGTTTGTCACACGGCCTAGTTACACTTGCGTGTGACCTCAATTAAATTGAAAGATTTTTTTTCTAAGTTCTAAAAATTATGAATGTGTTCTGTTTAGTTCTGACATTTTCTTAAAGTAAGTCTTAGGTCTTTGAGACCTCCATAAGGAATGAATTATTGATTTGCTTATGCATAAATATTGTGTGATATCTGTGATTCTGTATTGATCTATAAATGCTCTATCTGTCTGGCAATACCCCTTACCTATTTCGGTGACGATTATGGGATAGGGTTGTTACATTTTATTAGTATCAGAGCTATGGTTTAGTCGGTTCTAGGACTACCATAGCGTATGTGAGTCTAGCTATACATGCCATATATCTGAAACTGCAATAGTATGATGAATCCTAACATTGAAATTTACTTTTATATAGCAATAGATCCCAATAGAGCTGTAGCTGACGATGTTGAAAGTAATGTGCCTGCTCTTGCGCAAGGGACGGTGGAAGATGATTCTCGACCGGCTACGAGCAGTCGTGATGGTGAGGCTAAGCAAGCCTTCTATCAGATGATGAATAATTGGTTCACTCAGTATATTAGAACCAATCCGGCTATACAACAACCTCCACCCCCGGTTAATCCTTCTCAAATTCCTATTATGCCCTCAGTGAACCCAGTTCAATTAAGTAGACCACCAGTTGATAAAATTAGAAAGTACGAGGCTGGAGAGTTCCAAGCTACAACGAATGATGATGTTGAAAGAGCCGAATTCTGGTTAGAGAATACAATACGGGTGTTTGATGAAATGTCTCTGAATCATGAGGAATGTGTAAAATGTGTTGTTTCACTTCTGAGAGATACGACGTACCATTGGTGGAAAAATTCTATGGTTCCGAGCAACCTGGTTACTTGGGATTTCTTCCAAGCTGAATTTCAGAAGAAATACATTAGTCAGAGATTTATCGATCAGAAACGTAAAGAGTTTCTCGAGCTTAAACAAGGTTGTATGTCTATTACTGAATACGAACGTGAATTTGTGAGATTGAGCCAATATGCTTAGGAATGTGTATCAAATGAAGCAATAATGTGCAAAAGGTTTGAAGATGGACTAAACGAAGATATCCGTCTGTTAGTTGGGATATTAGAGATTAAAGAAATGGTAGTGCTCGTTGAGCGAGCTTGTAAAGTTGAAGAATTAAGCAAAGAGAAAAGAAAAGCTGATTCTAAAGCTAAAGATGTTAGAAAGAGATCTTCGAGTAAATCATTTCAGTCTGTGTCAAAGAAATTCTGAGATGATCGTAGCCGTTCAAAGACTGATATAAGACATTCGAATCAAGATTGTGCTAGATCGCATTCGAATTCCAGAGCTCCTACTACTTCTGTTGCAGGTGTTGGGAATGTCCGATCTGAGAAACCTGAATGTAAACACTGTGGTAAAAGACATCCAGGAAATCGTAGATTGAATGACCGAGCCTGTTTCTGATGTGGATCTCTGGACCATTTTGTAAGAGACTGTTCTAAACCTGCTGAGCAAGAGAATGTACAGAATCCGAGATCGAGTAACACCTCAGCTAGAGGTAGACCTTCCAGAAACACGAGAAATGAGAGTGGAGATCAAAGAGCTACTAGGGATACTGTTGTTAGACCTGCCAGAGCCTATGCTATCCGAGCTCGTGAGGAAGCCTCGTCACCAGATGTGATTACTGGTACTTTTACTCTTTATGATACTTCTGTGATTGCATTGGTAGACCCTGGATCAACGCATTCTTATATCTGTATGAATTTAGTACATAGTAAGACTTTGCCTGTAGAGTCTACTGAATTCGTAATTAGACTACAAACTCCTTAGGCAAAAGTGTCTTGTTTGATAAAGTCTGCAAGAATTGCCCGTTATTGATTCGAGATATCTGTTTTCCTGCTGATCTGATGCTTTTGCCTTTTGATGAATTTGATATAATTCTGGGAATGGACTGGTTAACTTTGCATGATGCTATTGTGAATTGCAAATGAAAAGTCATTGATTTAAGGTGTACTAATGATGAGATAATTCGAATTGAGTCTAGTGATTTGAATGGACTACCAGCTGTGATATCTACAATGAAAGCACGAAAACTTGTGAAGAAAGGCTGTGAAGCCTACTTAGCTTACGTGTTAGACTGGAAGATAAATAATAAGAAAGTTCAATTTGTGCTTATTGTCTGTGAATTCTCTAATGTGTTTCCGGAAGAACTACCTGGTTTGCCTCCGATTTGAGAAATTGAGTTTGGCATTGAATTAGTACCTGGTACTACCCCAATTTCAATAGCTCCGTACAGAATGGCTTCGACTGAACTAAAGGAACTAAAATCTCAATTGCAAGAATTGACCGATCGAGGATTTGCTAGACCGAGCTTTTCACCATAGGGAGCTCCTGTTTTGTTTGTGAAAAAGAAAGATGGCACAATGAGAATGTGTATTGATTACCGTCAGCTTAACGAAGTGACTATAAAGAACAAATATCCTCTACCCAGAATTAATGATTTATTCGATCAGTTGAAAGGTGCTACTGTGTTTTTAAAGATAGATCTGAGATCGAGTTACTACTAGTTACGAGTAAAGGATTCTGACATTCCGAAAATTACTTTTAGAACGAGGTATGTGCATTATGAATTTTTAGTTATGCCTTTTGGATTAACGAATGCACCTGCTATCTTTATGGATTTGATGAATAGAATTTTCAGACCGTATTTAGATCAATTTGTTGCGGTATTCATAGATGACATATTGATTTATTCACGTGATGAATCTGAACATGCCGAGCATTTGAGAATAGTGCTACAGGCATTACGAGATAAACAGCTGTATGCAAAGTTTAGTAAGTGTGAATTCTGGTTGCGAGAAGTTCGTTTTCTGGGTCATTTGTATCAGCCTCCGGTATCGAGTTGATCCGAGCAAAATTTTAGCTATTATGGATTGGAAACCTCTGAGAAATGTATCTGAAGTTCATAGTTTTGTGGGACTTGCTGGTTACTATAGAAGATTCGTAAAAGGTTTCTCGATGATTGTGACTCCATTGACAAAATTGCTCCAAAAAGCTGTGAAATTTGAGTGGTCAGAAAAGTGTCAGAACAGTCTCGATCAGTTGAAAGCTTTGTTGACAGAAGCTCCAGTATTAGTACAACCCAAATCGGGTAAAGAATTTGTGTTTTAATGCAAGAAGGAAAAGTTATTGCTTATGCTTCGAGACAGTTAAAGCCGCATGAAAAGAACTATCTGACACATGATCTTGAGCTAGCTGCTATTGTGTTTGCCTTAAAGATCGGACGTCACTATCTGTTTGGTGAGAAATGTCACATCTTTTCTTATCATAAAAGTCTGAAGTATTTAATGACGCAAAAAGATTTGAATCTGCGACAGAGAAGATGGTTAGAACTGCTAAAAGATTACGAGCTAATTATTGATTATCATCCGGGCAAAGCGAATGCGGTAGCGGATGCTCTGAGTCAGAAATCATTGTCTGCATTGTGTGGGATGAATGCTCATTTAGCACTAGCTGATGATACCTTGGTTTGTGCCGAATTGAAAGCAAAACCCTTATTTATACAACAAATCTGCGAGGCTAAAAAATTTGACAATGAATTAATAGTAAAACGAGCTCAGTGTGATTTTGAATTCTGAGTTGATGTTGATGATTGTTTGAGATTCAGAAATAGAATATGTGTTTCGAGAAATCTGGAGTTAATTCAGATGATTTTGAGTGAAGCCCACAGTAGTAGATTTTCTGTACATCCGAGGAGTACGAAAATGTATAATGATTTGAAACATCTATACTAGTGGCCGAGAATGAAAAGAGATATCTTTCATTTTGTTTCTAAATGTTTAATCTGTCAGCAAGTTAAAGCTGAGCATCAGGTACCATCTGGTTTGTTACAACCAATTATGATTTCGGAGTGGAAATGGGATCAAGTGACCATGGATTTTGTTTCGGGTTTGCCCCTGTCTCCGAGAAAGAAAGATGCAATTTAGGTTGTAGTTGATCGTTTGATGAAATCAGCTCATTTTATTTTGATTCGATTTGATTACTCACTTGATAAACTAGCTGAGTTGTACATTTCTGATATCGTGAGATTGCATGGTGTGCCATTATCGATAGTATCAAATAAAGACTCGAAATTTACATTGCAGTTCTGAAGGAAGTTGCAAGATGCTTTGGGTACTAGGTTACATTTTAGAACTGCTTGCTATTTGCAAACAGATGGTCAGTCTAAGCGGATTATTCAGATACTCGAGGATTGTTGAGATGTTGCATTCTTGGGTTTGAAGGTACGTGGGAACAATATCTTCCTTTGATTGAATTCGCTTATAATAATAGCTTTCAATCGAGCATTAAAATGGCACTGTATGAAGTTTTATATGGTAAAAAGTGTAGAACTCTGTTATACTAGTCTGAGCTCAGTGAGAACAAGATTTACGGTATTGATTAATCTGAGATAGTCTGAAAGCTGCCTCTGATCGTCACAAATCTTATACGGATTTAAAACGAAAAGATATCAAATTTGAGATCGGTGATAAAGTGTTTTTGAAAGTATCTCCGTGGAAGAAACTGTTCCGATTTGGTAAAAAAGGCAAGTTGAGTCTGAGGCTCATCGGACCGTATGAAATCATTGAGCGAGTTGGGCCGGTTGCTTATAGATTGAGGCTACCATCTGAGTTAGAAAATATTCATAATGTATTTCACGTATCGATGCTTCGACGATACAGATCTGATTCTTCGCATGTAATTTCTCCGTCTGATATTGAAATCCATTCTATTATGACTTATGAAGAAGAGCCGATTTGTATTCTGTCTCTAGCGATTAAAGAATTACGTAATAAGAGAATTTCGTTAGTCAAAGTGCTGTGCACCGACACGGAGTAGAAGAGGCTACGTGGGAACCTGAGGATACAATGAAACAGTAATATCTGAATTTATTTAACGGTAAGATTTTCGGGGACGAAAATCCCTAAGGAGGGAGAATTGTAACAATCCAGTTTAGTCCTAGTCAAAATTGTGGTTTCGGGACCACAAATCTGAGTCTGAAAAATATTTTAATATTATTTTCTGTGTTTGTGATATGTGAATTTATATTTGCGAAGTTTCTGTTATTTAATTTGTCTGCTTCTGTGCTAGATTTTACAAAAAGGACTAAATCGCATAAAAGGTGAAATTAGCATGCTACATGATTAATGTATGAACTTGACTTGGCTTATTAAAGGAGAGGTCCTTATGTTTTTATTTGACCATTGAGTATATGAGTGGACATTAATGGCCTTGATATTAATATTTTAAAGGTTTATAATGCATAGGTAAATTGGTAAATGAGCTATTAAGTTATATTACATAAAACAAAACATGAAAATGACCAAAAACACAGAAAATCAAAGAAAAGAGAAAGAAGAAAACCATCCTAGGGTTCGGTCATTTATTTGGTTGATTAAGGTATGTACCTTGGTCCGTTTTTGATAATTTTACATTTCTGTGATCGTTGCTTCGTGTTCTTCAAAACCCATGCCTGAATTTCTGTTTATGTTGAAGATTATGAAATGTGTCATTAATGATTTTGTGAACTTTGTAATGTTTTTACATGGATTATGAAAGATATATGTGGGATTATCATGTTTTACTCTTGAATTTTTGATGGAATAGAGCTATTGGACTAATTTGTGAAAATGAGGTTTTGAGGGACTAAATTGTGAATTAAACATGTTATTTGGGCTTGTATGGAAGCTATGTATATTCGGCTAAGCTATAGTCTTGGAGAATTTTGCATATTTGTGATTTTGTGAAAAATGGATTAAATTGTCAAAGTGTGAAAATGTAAGGGCTAAAATGCAAAATGCCCTAAATAAGTGTTCATGGATTATTTTGAATGAAATGAATGATTGACCAGTTGAATTTTAATTGTATTAGATCAAGAATAAAGAAAATTAGACTTAGATCGAGGGAAGTCCAAAATAGTTGAATAGTCGACTCGTTTCCGCCTAAAATTCGTACGAGGTAAGTCAAATTACCATTACATGGTTAATTAACTAAATTCTGCGTATATAAACTAAAATCTGTATTGGATGGCTTTGAGAGCCTGATGAATGAATTCCGAGTAAACTCCGATAATATGTTAGTATCTGAAAAGCTTTGTATGTTTATAAAAGAACGTTGACATTGATCTGAGACATCGTGTAAGAGCGCGTCTAGGACATAGGCCTCGATTTGAGATTTCGTGTAAGACCCTGTCTGGGACAGAGGCATCGATATCGAACTACATGTAAGACCAGTCTAGGACGTCGGCATTGTACCCGTCTATGAATATATGTATTGTTTCTGAACTGTCTGATGATAGTGTACGAGATATGGAAATGAACATATGTAATATATAATCTATACAGGTACGTTTATATCGTACTAGATTCCTAACTATGAAAGACTCTATTTCGGTGAAAAAATGAAATACTCTATGAGATAGTTGTGAATTCTTGCTATGGACTTTTACTTCATATACTTAAATAGCTAAGATAGTTGTATTTGGCTTACTAAGCTCTTTTACTCTGTGTGATTTTTATCTGTTCTACAGTTATCGTAGCTACTGAAGGCTCGGGGATAGTCGAGGATTGTCACCATACTATCGAACTCATTTTGGTACTTTTGAAAGTGTAAATATTTTTAAGAATGGCATGTATAGGCTAGAATGTTTATGTTTAAGCTTTGATATGTATATATGTTATGCCATGAGAGTTGGCTAGCAAATGGTATATTTGTGCTTAGTTTTGGTAAATGGTTTGTGATGCTAAATTATGTATGCTTGGAATGGTTATATGCCCTAGTATGTAGTGGTCATTTTTGAAATATGCCAAGTTTAAGAAATGGTAAGTTTAAGTATGAGTTAGAAGGTGACATAAGTGAGCTATGAAATGAATATTTTGGTGTGTTGTTGAAATAAGATTTTTAATGTGTTTTGGTATGGACTTGAGTAGGTTATTCAATAATAATGATTTAGTTATAATGAAGCATGTTTTGAGAATTGTATTGGCTGAAATTTTTGGCATGAACGTTGTTTAAGATTGCTTGTAGGAATGACCCCAAAAAGGGGTGGCAAATTGGCTTAAACCAAGCCTGCATCGTGCCACACGATCAGGGACCACGGGCGTTCCTTGTGGCCGTGTATGTTTAGTAGTAACCTCTTAAGATCACACAGTTAAGACACATAGACGTGTCATATGGCCGTGGGCTTAAGTCAGTAGCCAGCTATGCATCACACGGCCGTGTCTGTTGACCGTATGAAAAAGTCAGTATCTGCACTCTATTTTGGCACGGTTGGATCACATGGGTGTGTCTGATACCTGTGTGTGTCACTCGGCCTGGTTACACTGGCGTGTGACCTTAATTGAATTGAAATATTTTTTTTTCTAAGTTCTAAAAATTATGAATATGTTCGGTTTTCTTAAAGTAAGTCTTAGGTCATTGAGACCTCCATAAGGAATGAGTTGTTGATTTGCTTATGCATTAATATTGTTTGATATCTGTGATTCTGTATTGATCTATAAATGTTCTATCTGTTTGGAAATGCCCCTTACCTATTCCGGCGACGGTTACGGGATAGGGGTGTTACATTAACCATTCCAACAACAATAATATTCATAAATATGTTCATCATAACAACAAAAAAAAATTAAAGAGATAGGAAAGAAGAATCAAATTCGGTGGTTTTTCGAGGCTTGACTAGGTTACACCATTCTTCCTTCTTGTTGTCCTCGCCAATCAAGGCTTTGATGAACACTCAATTGCTGCTCCAAATTGGCTGAAGAACTTCCCTTTCCCAAGGGAAGAAATCGGCACAAGAGAAAGGAAATTGAAAGGGAAAAATGAGAGAAAAAAAAGTGAGAGAGGAGAAAAGTGTTGTGAGATGAATGAAGAGTGAATGAGATGCTTTGTAACATCCCGAAATAGGGCCTAAACGGAACAGTGGTTGCGAAACCATGAATTCAAAATAGAAAAGTTTAGTTCGATTAAATTTTATGATTTACCGAGTGATTAGATGCATGTGTTAGAGTACCGATCAGAAATTTCAGTGATTACATGTCCGATTTGCATATTAGGGTAATTGCAAAAGTTGATAAATATGAGTTCTAAATGTTAAAGGATTAAATTGAAGTGCATAATTGAAGTAGAGGTCCTTAAATGGTAATTAAATCATTATATTTTCATGGACAAAGAAAGATATACATAGGTAGAAATAACAAAAAAATTTTAATGAAGGGTATTTTAGTCATATGATAATTAAAAGATTAAAAAAGGGAAAAAGATGGCAAAATATGCTCATCTTCTTCCTTAGGACGAATATCAAGGGGTTCTCCATAGCTAGGGTTTGTTTCAAGCTTCCAAGCTCCATAGCAAGTGATTCCAAGCCCCGTTTTTAATGTTCTTTACGTTTTTGGGGTCCCCGGTAACTTGCTTAAGCTTATTCTAGCAATAATTTAACTTAGGATTTGTATTTGGAAAAATGCCCATAGGTGAAATGTGTTTATTTTTATGTTTTATGATAGAATATGAAGCTTGAATTTATGTTAAACAACTTTTGCTAAGCGATTTTAAGCGAAAACGAGTAAAACGACATAATCGGTAAAAATACCTAATGTTCATAAGTACACGTTAGAGTGAGAATTTCATGTTGCCATAGAAGGGAAAAATGATCAGCATGTCATAAAACATAAGAAAATAGGATGAAGTTTAATTTCCGAGTCTTGGGGCAAAAGTGTAATTTTGCCAAAGTTTGAGTCAAGGACTGTTTTGATAAATGTGAGTATTAAATAAGCTAAATTTATTATTACAGATCAAGAAGAACGAAATACGGAGGTAGACCGGGGAAAAAAAGATAGAGGACTAAATCAATATAGTTGATTGCATTTTGTTTCGAGGTAAGTTTGCGGTAAATAAATACAATTTTCTATTATTTTATGTTACTGTTGTTAATTTTCCAGCATGTGTATATTTATTTCATGAAATTATTCAAAGAAGACTTCAACATGAATTGAAGGAGAAGTAATTTCAGATACTCCCGGTTGAACCTTAGGAATGTATAGGATACGAATGTCATGACATTAGGGTTTAAGGATACCATGTAAGCCCGTACCAAGGCATGGCCATTGGTAAGGTTCTAAGGCAAGGATACCATGTCAAGACATGGCATTAATAAGTTACTATAAGGCAAAGGTCCCATGTAAGACCATGCCAAGGCATGGCATTGGTGAGTTCATAAGACAAGGATACCACGTAAGACCATGACAAGTCATGGCAATGGTAAGGTACTCATGTATCCTTAGTATTCCAAGTGGTTCAACGGGAGAAAATTTAAAGAGAACATCAAGGTAAGGTAAGGTAAGACGAGTTATACATCAAAAGGTAAGATAAGCTAATGATAGAAGAACAAAGGTAAGTATATAATGCTCATGTATGTTTGATAAGGAAAAAGATAAGTAAAATAATTCTTATGAAAGTTGTTATTTATCTTCTTGCAAACTTACTAAGCTTAATGCTTACCCCTTTATTTTCCTTCTCTTTTATAGTTTGACAAGCTATCACGGGGATCATAAAGCACCTCAGAGATCCGGACACACTATCATCAAGAATTATTTTGGTATAGCTAGACGCTTCATTTTGAGTATGGCATGTATAGCATAGCAATCATTTTCAGTGTATAATATTATGATATGGCTTATGGATGGTATGAAAATGGTTGATGATGGTTAGCTATTGGATTGGCTAATCAAAGACATGTCTGGTTTTATGTATGCCTAAATGCTAGTTATTTCATGGAAATCATGAAAAAGGGTGAATTTAGCTTTAAAACAATATTGATCAGTAGCAATGACGTGGATTTGAAAAATCATTAAAAATAGTAGAAATGGACTTAGATAGTGAATGAGAGATAGAATTAATGTCTATTTTCATATGGAGGAATCAAAACAGGTAAATGAGTTGTATTTTATGAGATACTTTAGTTTTAGTGAAACAGGGTCAGAGTGATTTCTGAATCCTCTGTTATGACTTTAGAAATTCACCATAAATTGTACAAAAACAATTAGAAGTCATACTATATATGTATAGATTAGTTATTGAGTTTATTTTTAATATAAATAAACGTCATAATCATTGGATATATGTATAGGAATAAATTTGATTTGTAGTGCACACTGAACCCTGAAACAGGGGAGACTTTAACTAATAAACTGTACTAATTGGCCCAACCAAAAATTCTATAAAAAAATTAGTAAGTAGATATATGAGTCTAGTTTCAGGAAAAATTTACAGATTTCAATTTCGAGTTTCGTAACTCGAGATATGATTTTTTTTAGCAACTTTAATGCAGACAGACAGTTTATTGCGGGAAATAAAATAAATTGTTTGAACTTGATTAAGTTGTAAGGTAAGTTTAGTAACGCCTCGTGCTCGATTCCGGTGACGGTCTCGGGTAAGGGGGCATTACATTTATTGGTATCAGAGCTTAGGTTTAGTCAGTTCTCAGAATATTTAGTATGAGTAAGAGCCTAGCTATACATGCCATACTTATATGTTGATAATGTGACGGCTTCTGATGATTTTGAAATGTTTTTTTTATATAGTTATGGATCCCGAGCAAGTTGGTGTAGATGAGGTAGAGAGTAACGCGCCTGCTCCTGCAGAAGGGACGACGCCACCAGATTGTAATGAAAGGCCCGCTACAGTTAGTCAGGGAGGAGGGGCTCGAGAAGCTTCTTCCAAGCTATGAATGAATGGTTTGCCGAGTTTGTTCGTACGAATCTGGCTATTAGACCTCCACCCCCTCATAATCCTCAAACCACCCATGTAGCTTCCCTAGTCGCAGGTACGGTTATAAGAGAAAATCCACCAGTTGATAAACTCAGAAAACAAGGAGCCGAAGAGTTTCGAGCTACAAAAGATGATGATGCGGAAAAGGCAGAATTTTGGCTCGAGAATACTATAAGAGTCCTTGATGAGTTATCCTGCACACTTGAGGAATGTATGAAATGTGTTGTATCACTTCTTAGAGATTCGGCCTACCATTGGTGGAAGACACTTGTATCAGTTGTGACGAAAGAGAGAGTCACTTGGGATTTCTTTCAGGAGGAATTTCGTAAAAAGTACATCAGTCAGAGATTTGTCGACCAGAAAAGAAAAGAGTTCCTAGAGTTGAAACAGGGTAATATGACAGTGACTGAATATAAACGCAAGTTTGTTAGACTCAGCAACTATGCTCGAGGGTATGTGTCTACAGAGGCTATTATGTGCAGAAGATTTGAGGATGGGCTTAATGATGATATACGATTGTCGGTTGGTGTTCTGGAAATAAAAGAATTTGTTGTCCTAGTTGAGAGAGCCTATACTGCAGAGGAGCTGTTAAAAAAAAAGGGCAAAGTTGAAATTGAGATGCAAGACACTAGGAAAAGACCAATGAGCAAGTCATTTCAGTTTACATCCAAGAGGCCTAGAGAGTTCTCTACTTGTAACGCCCCCAAGCCCGGGACCGTTACCGGGGTTGAAAACGAGGTATTTACAGACTTACTTCATTGACTTATACGGTTCATTTTTAAAATTTCAGACATGCTGGCTAACTGCATCACGACTACTTTAAAAATCATATCTCGAGTTCCAAAGCTCGAAAACTTAATCCGTAAATTTTCCCCGAAACTAGACTCATGTATCTATCTACACATTTTTTTCTAGAATTTTTGATCAGGCCAAACGGTACAGTTTATTATATTAAGTTTCCCCTGTTACAGGGTTCGACTACACAGACCTTTATGCATTGCAACTTAGGTATCTTACTATACAGGGCTTAAAATCTTATGCCGTTTGTTTCTAAAGAAACTAGACTCAACAAGGAATCTGTACATATGGGGCATGACTTCTAATTATCTCAGGTTAATTTATACCAAATTTTTAAAGTCAGAACAGGGGATCCAGAAATCGCTCTGGCCCTGTTTCATGAAAACCTAAATATCTCTTAACATCTGACTCATTTGGCCGTTTCGTTTCTTCCATATGAAAGTAGATTCATCAAGGTTCGATTACATAATTTATTCGCTAGTTAAATCCATTCCTACTATTTTTAGTGATTTTTCAAATTGACACTACTGATGCTGTCTACATCTGCCTTTAGGGTAGACTTTACCTATTACTTAGTTTCCATGATTTAACTAACCCTTTAATATATATAGCACAAAATAAGATTGTGATTAACCATCCCAATGGTCAATCATGGCCAAGCATATCCACACATCTCAATAACCATATACATACACGAAGGTTATGACAATATACTCAAAACATATATATAAAAGTCATTTTCGCATGACTATCAAATTTATACAAAACCAAAAGGTGTAAGACAAACATCGACAAGGGTAGTCCTATACATGCCATTTCAAAGTTCAACCAAAAGTGTACCGAAAGGGGCTTTGATAGTGTGGACGACTTCAACTTCGACAATCCCGAGTCCGATGGCTGACGAACCAAAATCTATAAGACAGAGATTCAAGGAGAACGGAGTAAGCATTTAATGCTTAGTAAGTTTTGAGCTATGAAATTAAACACAACTATAATGTAACATTGTATAGCTAAATGGATAATTTCATATGCACAATTTCTCAATATCATATTTATCCCATCTTACCAACCTTTATATTCATACACAAAAGATTAACTTAACCAAAGACCGGTAGCTCAATTATCAACTGAGTGAGTACTATTTGCAAGGGATCAACTAAATCAATGCATATACGAAACATACCTCATTGCTGGGATTTCACGAGCATATTAATTTAAACTATGACAGCAAGATCACTCATTCTCAAGCCAAGTATCTTCGGGATTTAACCGGATATAGTTTCTCGCTCGAATGCCTTCGGGACATAGCTAGATATAGTAATTTACACAAATGCCTTTGGGACGTAACCCGGATATAGCAACTCACACTAAAGCCTTCGGGACATAGCCCGGATATAGTAACTCGCATCAAAGCCTTCGGGACATAGCCCGGATACAGTAACTCGCATCAAAGCCTTCGGGATTTAGCCCGGAACTAACAACTCGCGCAAAAGCCTTCGGGACTTAGCCCGGTTAACATCCAAATATTCATGTACATATAAATAAATCATGACACATCTATTTTTTTATTTTCATAATAAGTTTCAAACACAATTCACGTATTAAACAATCCCATTTTTGGCTCACTAGCCACATACAAACAGCATGGTTTAGTTTGCTTTACGACATGATTTCTATACACATACGGCTACCCTTCATACACATAGACTAAGTAACTCATCATATAATTCAAGTAGAATCATCATATCGCCCTATATTTGTTATGCTCATACATCATGACTTAATCAAATCGTAAATTAAGTCTCGTTACTCGAAAACTTACCTCGGATGTTGTCGGACGATTTCAACGGCTATTCGATCACTTTTTCTTTTCCTCTATCCAAGTTTGATCCTCTAAGCTCTTGAGCTAAATCAAACAAATTTACTTCCCAATCAAGCACAATTATATGGCATTCATATACACTTTTAGAACCATTTCACATGAATTAATTGTTCACCTAAGTCTATCATCATTTCGTTTTCATAATTGTATAATTGGTAAGTTACATTAAACAATTATACTTATAGTTTTAATACACTTTATACTAGCCGAATGTGCCATCAAGACATGCTCTAATCCATTAGCTTACCTTGGCCGAATAATCAAGATAAATTTTAGTACTACAATAGCTCAATATTCCAACTCAATAGATCAACACCTATGACCGAAACTATGAATTCCTTATATCCTTACATGTATTTAAATGCACATGTTCAATATGATTTCTTCTTTAATCACACATAATCGACTAGAACAATGGAAGTCTTTAGCAATACTTAATTTAATATCAAATCAATTATAATACATTTGGGCATTCATTCTATTTTTATAAACTCAACCACCCAAATCACTCAAATACAACATTTCATATTCGGCTTTAGCATCAAATATACTAGCCGATTCTTCACACTTTAAAGCTATACATCTATTTAAATCCTAGTTAGTTCAAGCACTCATCCACCTTTGTTTATCTAAATTTAACATGAACAAACACCATCACTCATCCTAATTATCATAGCGAAAAACCTTAATCATTCCCATAATCAAAAATTTAACATGGGTTACTAAAATAACTTAGTATCTCACTCAAGATTAAGCAAAATTTCAAGAATTAATATAATTTCTTACCTTAATGATAGCTTAAGATAGCCAAAAATCTTTCCCCTTCTTCTTCTTTACATTCGGCCAAGGAGAAAGAAAATTTTAAGCTTTGTTTTTATCACCCTTCAATTTCTTATTTCCATTATCTTTTCCTTCTTTTATTTATTTACTTTATAAAATATAAAGCTTCCAACTAATAAATAAATACATATTATATGCACATAGTCTATCATGGCTAACCACTACACTCAATAGTGGAAATTTGACATGCAAATCCTTGGTTTATTTATAACTTGAATTAATAGGTCCTTTTAGAATAACCTATCATATTTCAAAAGTGTCACTCATAAGTCCTATTAACTAAATTCACATTCAATTGACTAAATAGAATCTTAAAAATTTTCACACATTCAAAATTCACATATTTTAGATAGTAAATGTTATATTCAAATAATTCAATGACTCGGTTTAGCGGTCCCAAAATCGCTTTCTGACTAGGGTCACTTTAGGGCTGTCACACTGCTAGATCTAATTTTTCAGCTGGATATTCTGGCCCAAACAGAGGCAGAAGATTTATGAGTCCGAGAGCTCAGAGCTCAGACCACTTCGATTGCAAGTGTTGGTAGTGTTCAGCCTGATAGACCAGAGCGCCCCCGATGTGGTCGACGTCGCCCAGGTTAGTGTCGAGCAACTGAGACAGGTTGTTTCCAGTATGGTGCACCAGACCATTTTATTCGAGAATGTCCCGAGATGATTAAAAGAGAAGTGATACCAAGTGAAAGATCAGGTAACGCTCCTGTTAGAGGCAGACCACCGAGAAATCCGGGAGTCAAGGCAAGTAATAGAGGTGCATCTAGAGATTCGGTAGTGAGGCCAGATGTTAGAGCACCTGCGAGAACATATGCTATTCGTGCACGCGAAGAGGCATCCTCCCCTGATGTGATTACGGGTACATTTTCTCTTCATGATACTAGAGTTGTTACTTTAATTGATCCGGGTTCAACCCATTCATATGTTTGAATGAAATTGATGCCTCCCTTTTTATGTGGAAAAGGCCCGTATCAATAATTATGATCTTACGTATGGAAAATTCCTCAATATCTTGTTCATTCGCAACAAAATATTTTCTTTGTGCGGTGGTAAAAAAAACATGCTTTTTTGGGGAGAGATACTATTTCACCTTCACCAATCGAGTCGCAGGTATCTAACATATTCATATCTAATGATTTTCCACAAAGTGGTGACGAAAGGTATAACTTGTACAAATCTTTCCAGTTTGCAATTTGATCCGATCCATTAGTTCGTATAGCTATTTACTCGATTGTAGACATTTTTGGAACACCTTTAACAGAGGGACAAATATTCAATTTTGAAAGAACTTGCCTATAGAATCTACAGAATTTGTGATTAAAGTATCAAATCCATTAGGCAAGCATGTACTAGTAGATAAAGTATGTAGAAATTGCTCTTTGATGATTAGAGGTCACTGTTTCCTGGCCGATCTCATGCTATTGCCGTTTGACGAATTTGATGTGATTTTTGGTATGGATTGGTTGACTACACATGATGTGATAATGAATTGTGGAAAGAAATTTATTGAGTTGAAATGTGAAAATAGGGAAATTCTTCGGGTTAATTCAGAAGAGTCAGATAGTTCATTTGCCATGATTTCTATTATGTCTGCTCAGAAATGTTTGAGAAAAGGGTATGAGGCTTATCTTGCTTTTGTGTTGAACACTAAGGATCCAGAATTGAAAATTGAATCAGTACCTGTGGTATGTGAGTTTTCCGATGTGTTTCCGGAAGAACTACCAGGTTTGCCTCATGTTAGAGAAGTTGAGTTTGGAATTGAGTTGACTCCAGGTACCACACCCATTTCTATTGCTCCTTATAGAATGGCCCCGTTGGAATTGAAAGAATTGAAAACTCAATTGCAGGAATTAACAGATAAAGGCTTTGTAAGACCCAGTATTTCACCATGGGGTGCACCAGTGTTATTTGTGAAGAAGAAAGATGGATCGATGAGATTGTGCATAGATTATCGGTAGCTTAACAAGGTAACACTAAAGAACAAGTATCCACTGCCTATAATTGATGATTTGTTTGATCAATTAAAGGGAGCCACTGTGTTCTCCAAGATAGATTTGAGATCCGGATATTATCAGTTGCGAGTTAAAGATTAAGATATTCCGAAGACTACTTTCCGGACTAGGTATGGTCAATATGAGTTCCTTGTGATGCCATTCGGCTTGACTAAGGCTCCTGCCATTTTCATGGACTTATGAACCGAATTTTCAGACTGTACTTGGACAAGTTTCTAGTTGTGTTCATTGATGATATTTTGATTTATTCTCATGATGAAACTGAGCATGCAGAGCATTTGAGAACAGTTTTACAAATTCTGAGAGATAATCAATTGTATGCCAAGTTCAGCAAAAGTGAATTCTGGTTACGAGAGTTGGTTTTCTTGGACATATTGTCTCAGGTGAAGGTATCAAGGTTGATCCGAGCAAGATTTCATCCATTGTTTATTGGAAGCCTCCTAGAAATGTATTAGAAGTTAGAAGTTTTCTTAGTCTTGCCGGATATTATAGACGATTGTAGAGGGATTTTCCATGATAGCTACTCCACTGACTAGATTGCTACGAAAGGATGTCAAGTTAGAGTTTTGACAAATTAAAGACATTGTTGACTGACGTTTTAGTACAACCAGAACCAGGTAAGGAGTTTGTGATTTACAGTGATGCGTCCTTGAATGGACTTGGTTGTGTACTTATGCAGGAAGGAAAGGTAATTACGTATGCCTCTAGACAACTAAAGCCACATGAGAAAAACTATCCGACACATGATTTAGAGCTAGCTACAATTGTCTTTGCGCTGAAAATCTGGAGACATCATCTGTACAGTGAGAAATGCCGAATATTCACTGATCACAAAAATTTGAAATATTTGACGACTGAAAAAGATTTGAATTTAAGGCAAAGAAGATGGCTAGAGTTGATTAAAGATTATGAACTAGTGATCGATTATCACCCAGGTAAGGCAAACGTTGTTGTTGATGCTTTAAGTAGGAAATCTTTGTTTGTATTAAGAGCTTTGAATACTAGTCTAGCCTTATCAGATGATGGTTTTATCTTAGCTAAGTTGAGAGCTAAACTGATGTTTCTTGAAGAAATTTGTGAAGCTCAGAAAAATGATAGTGAGTTGCTAGCCAAAAGAGCTCAGTATGAGTCGAATATAGAGTCAGATTTTGAGATCAGTTCTAACGGTTGTTTGATGTTCAGAGATAGGGTATGTGTACCAAAGAATGATGAGCTTATTCGAAAGATTTTACAGGAAGCACATAGTAGTTCCTTATCTATTCATCCAGGTAGTACAAAGATGTATAATGATTTGAAGAAAATGTACTGGTGGACAGGAATGAAAAGGGATATTTCAGAGTTTGTTTCTAGATGCTTAATCACGCGAAGTAGTAAAAGCCGAACATCAGGTACCTTCAGGTTTATTGCAGCCTGTGCTAGTTCCTGAGTGGAAATGGGACCGAGTTACTATGGATTCTATGACAGGATTGCCATTGACACCGAGAAAGAAAAATTTAGTATGGGTGGTGATTGATAAGTTAACGAAGTCGGCTCATTTTATCCCCGTTCGTATGGATTATTCACTTGACAAGTTGACCGAGTTGTATATTTCAGAGATAGTCAGATTACACGGAGTTCCATTATCGATTATTTCAGATAGAGATCCGAGATTTACTTTACGGTTTTGGAAGAAGTTACAGGAAGCTTTGGGCACAAAGTTGAGTTTTAGTACAGCTTTCCATCCTTAGACCGATGGTCAGTCAGATAGAGTTATCCGTATTAGAATTCCAAGGCAGTTGGGAAAAGTACTTACCATTAGTAGAATTTGCCTACAATAATAGTTATCAGTCGAGTTTAAAGATGGCACCTTATGAAGCTTTATATGGACATAAATGTCACACGCCTTTGTATTGGACAGAACTTAAGGAAAATTAGATTTACGGAGTTGATTTGGTTAAAGAAACCGAAGAGAAAGTAAAAGTCATCAGAGATTGCTAAAAAGTAGCTTCAGACAGACAGAAGTCGTATGCGGATTTGAAGAGAAAAGAGATTGAATATCAAGTTGGTGACAAAGTGTTTGTGACAGTATCCCCGTGGAAGAAAGTTCTCAGATTTGGCAAGAAAGGCAAACTAAGTCCACGTTTTATTGGACCGTTTGAAGTGATTGAGAGAGTCAGACCATTAGCATATCAGTTAGCTTTGTCGATTGAGCTAGAAAAGATTCATAATGTATTTTATGTGTCTATGCTACGTCGTTATCGTTCAGATCCGTCACACGTGATTTCTTAGACAGAGGTTGAGACTCAGCTAGACATGACTTACGGTGAAGAACCGGTAAAGGTTCTAGCTCGAGAGGTAAAGTAATTAAGGAACAAAAGTATTGCACTTGTGAAAGTATTATGGAATAGACATGGAATAAACGAGGCTACATGGGAGCCCAAAGAGGCTATGCGAGAACAGTACCCAAATCTCTTCACAGGTAAGATTTTTGGGGACGAAAATCCCTAAAGGGGGAGAAATGTAACATCCCGAAAGAGGGCCTAAATGGAACAGTGGTTGTGAAACCATGAATTCAAAATATAAAAGTTTAATTTGATTAAATTTTATGATTTACGGAGTGATTAGATGCATGTGTTAGAGTACCGATCAGAAATTTCAGTGATTGCATGTCCGATTTGCATATTAGGGCTTAATTGCAAAAGTTGATAAATATGAGTTCTAAATGTTAAAGGATTAAATTGAAGTGCATAATTGAAGTAGACGTCCTTAAATGGAAATTAAATCATTATATTTTCATGGACAAAAAAAAAAGATATACATAGGTAGAAATAACAAAAAAATTTTAATGAAGGGTATTTTAGTCATATGATAATTAAAAGATTAAAAAAGGGAAAAAGATGGCAAAATATGTTCATCTTCTTCCTTAAGATGAATATCAAGGTGTTCTCCATAGCTAGGGTTTGTTTCAAGCTTCCAAGCTCCATAGTAAGTGATTCCAAGCCCCGTTTTTAATGTTCTTTACGTTTTTGGAGTCCTGGTAACTTACTTAAGCTTATTCTAGCAATAATTTAACTTAGGATTTGTATTTGGAAAAATACCCATAGGTAAAATGTGTTTATTTTGATGTTTTACGATAGAATATGAAGCTTGAATTTATGTTAAACAACTTTTGCTAAGCAATTTTAAGCGAAAACGAGTAAAACGACATAATCGGTAAAAATACCTAATGTTCATAAGTACATGTTAGAGTGAGAATTTGATGTTACCATAGAAGGGAAAAATTATTAGCATGTCATAAAACATAAGAAAATAGGATGAAGTTTAATTTTCGAGCCTTGGGGGAAAAGTGTAAATATGTAAAAGTTTTAGGGCAAAAGTGTAATTTTGACAAAGTTTGAGTCAAGGACTGTTTTGATAAATGTGAGTATTAAATAAGCTAAATTTATTATTATAGATCAAGAAGAACGAAATATGAAGGTAGACAACGGAAAGAAAAAGATAGAGGACTAAATCGATATAGTTGATTGTATTTTGTTTCGAGGTATGTTTGCGGTAAATAAATACAATTTTCTATTATTTTATGTTACTGTTGTTAATTTTCCAGCACGTGTATATTTATTTCATGAAATTATTCAAAGAAGACTCCAAATGAATTGAAGGAGAAGTAATTTCAGATACTCCCAGTTGAACCTTAGGAATGTGTAGGATACGAATGTCATGACATTAGGGTTTAAGGATACCATGTAAGCCCGTGCCAAGGCATGGCCATTGGTAAGGTTCTAAGGCAAGGATGCCATGTCAATACATGGCATTAATAAGTTACTATAAGGCAAAGGTCCCATGTAAGACCATGCCAAAGCATGGCATTGGTGAGTTCATAAGACAAGGATACCACGTAAGACCATGACAAGTCATTGCAATGGTAAGGTACCCGTGTATCCTTAGTATTCCAAGTGGTTCAACGGGGGAAAATTTAAAGAGAACATCAAGGTAAGGTAAGGTAAGACGAGTTATACATCAAAAGGTAAGATAAGTTAATGATAGAAGAACAAAGGTAAGTATATAATGCTCATGTATGTTTGATAAGAAAAAGATAAGTAAAATAATTCTTATGAAAGTTGTTATTTATCTGCTTGCAAACTTACTAAGCTTAATGCTTACCCCTTTATTTTCCTTCTCTTTTATAGTTTTGACAAGCTATCTCGGGGATCATAAAGCATGTCGAAGATCCGGACACACTATCATCAAGAATTATTTTGGTATAGCTAGACGCTTCATTTTGAGTATGGCATGTATAGCATAACAATCATTTTGAGTGTATAGTATTATGATATCGCTTATGGATGGTATGAAAATGCTTTATGATGGTTAGCTATTGGATTGGCTAATCAAAGACATGTTTGGTTTTATGTATGCCTAAATGCTAGTTATTTCATGGAAATCATGAAAAAGGGTGAATTTAGCTTTAAAACAGTATTGATCAGTAGCAATGACATGGATTTGAAAAATCACTAAAAATAGTAGAAATGGACTTAGATAGTTAATGAGAGATAGAATTAAATCTTATTGAATCTATTTTCATATGGAGGAATCAAAATAGGTAAATGAGTTGTATTGTATGAGATACTTTAGTTTTAGTAAAATAGGGTTAGAGTGATTTCTGAATCCCCTATTCTGACTTTAGAAATTCACCATAAATTGTACAAAAACAATTAGAAGCCATAATATATATGTATAGATTTCTTATTGACTCTATTTTAAAGATAAATAAACATAATAATCATTGGATTTCTGTATAGGAATAAATTTGATTTTTATTGCACAGAGGTCAGATTAGCCGAACCCTGAAACAGGGGAGACTTTAACTAATAAACTGTACTAATTGGTCTGACCAAAATTCTATAAAAAAATTAGTAAGTAGATATATGAGTCTAGTTTCATGGAAATTTTACGTATTTTGATTTTGAGTTTTGTAACTCGAGATATGATTTTTTTTAGTAACTTCAACGTAGACGGATAGTTTATTGCGGGAAATAAAATAAATTGTTTGAAATTGATTAAGTTGTAAGGTAAGTTTAGTAACGCCTCGTGCTCGATTCCGGTGACAGTCTCGGGTAAGGGGGTGTTACATGCTTTGAATGATCAGCCAAGGGGGGGGTTTATCCATGAGGAGGGCTACTAAAATTAGTAGCTAAAGAGCCCTCCCTTGGCCGGCCACACATGTGGCAAAGTTGATGCTTTCAACTTTGCTAAAAATAGGTTAGGGAAAATCCATAAATCCACTAATTATGGAGGGGTTTGAATACAGCTTTGAAAAGTCTTCAAGGGCTTCTTTGCAAGCTTACTTAATCAGCTAAAAAGCTGATTTGGGTCAGCATATGTACGGTTTTGGGCTGCCAAATTCTTGGCCGGTTCACTTCAATTGGTTCGGTTCAACTGGACCACTTTTTTTCATAATTAATTAATAATAATTTATTTAGCCCAAATTAAATTAGGTATAAATTAAAATTAATTATATTATGAATTAATACACATATTTGGACCGTCTTAGGCTGAAAATTAATTCGCCTCGATACTTCAAATTGCTTCTCGGTTTTGTGCTTCAGGCAGTGTCTACCGGGCCATTTTTCGCCCTTTGTGCAAAACTGTCGAAAATAACGAAAATTCATCAAGAATAATTATAAAATTAACTAAATTTCAACATGTTCATATTTTAAGTGCATTTTAATTATTTTATAAAAATTAATTATTTTTCGGCAAGAATTTAATCGAAACGGTATGATTTTAAGTTAAAAATGGCATGTAAAAATGCGTAAATTTCAGTGTTTCCACACCCCCAAACTTAATTCATTGCTCTGCCCGAGTAATGCACAAATTTTGAAAAGAATTACTCGAAAACACTTTTGAAAAATCCCTTCAGAACAACATTTTTCTCAGAGTTATGAATTTAATATACTTATGCTCAAAGACAAGAAATATGATAGTTATGCTACTTAAGTATACATATCGTTCAAATTAATCTCAACAACTATTATGATAGCAAAAATTAGACTAAATGCTTCATAATAAAGTCATGTTAAACCTTACCAATGTAATTTTATTCCCTCATTCAAGATTAAGTTGCAATCATTAAGTTTAACTTATGTCTTCATATGTTGTACGTAGCAATTTCTCTCCACTAATGTAGGTAGCATTGGAACTTTTGACTCAATAGGTCTTTACCAAGGTTGTAACGTGGCTAGGCTTAAGGATAGGTAAAAGATAGATAATTTTAGGCTTTTAAACCCTAGACTCAGGTTGTATCAGACCTTCGAAATAATCACCTTCAATACACCAACTTTCTTTGCTTTCATATGCTCTTTTGTACATTCTCTTTTAGGTACATATGTTTTTTTTAAGCTCGAGCATGTTACTGAATGTACTACAATTTTAGAGCATTCGATACTTCTTTTCAACTCCCCCAAACTTATTTTTAAAGAATACTTCAAATAGTACTGAGTCTAGTGTTTGGGACAATTTTAAGATAGTTAAGAGAGAAGTGATGGCTAAATTTGCAAGGATTCAAATAAAATTAAGCCATATAGTCTCAAAGTTGGGTTTCAAAGGATAAAAATTTCATCATGGTTGGCTTGAAAGGCTCAAACGGTCCAAACAAAATTTGCCTAAATCATTTTCAATGTTTCATGCTTCCTAGGATTTAGCCTCAAGATACTACTAAGTCAATTTTAAAGACTTAAACTTGCATGCATGCCTAACTTCCGTAAGGATCTAAAAATTTATGGTACAATTTGCATACTTTATCAAAAATACATTTATATCATTATTAAGCTAACATAACAATTTATTGAAATAATAGAACTTTTATTCACACTAAAGTTTAGCATACTTAAACAAAATTTCAAATTATTGAACAAAATATATCCTAATCATAATTAAAAGAAAATTTTACTCTGAGTGGAAATAATTTAATTTTTCGGTACCTTCAACTTAAGATGAACAATGTCCTCATTGTTTAAAGTGAATAGATACTATACACCAGGTAGAATTTTAGAAAAGTGGAGGTGAGTCAATTTGACTACTTAAGTACCAAGCTCTTTCTAAATCCAATCCTAGACATGTATATACCTATTACCACACTTTATACTTTGTGACTTGCTCACATTTTATTAATGATTTTCCTCTCTTAATTTATTATGAAAAAATAAAAATTCCTAATTAAACTTAATCCTAAAAATAATTTAAGAACAAAAATAAAGTAAAGTCAAGATCCCTCCCTTTTATTTATTTGTAGATCCTTCTGAATTGAACTCATCTTTTGCTTCATCATTATTGCCTTTGCATGAATCGCTCCACTCCTTCTTTGATAATGGACTCCATGGTTCAAATATGAAATCTGGAACTCAGGCACAAAAATAAATGGGTCATTGTATATTTTCTAAAAAGCACTTCTCACCGAGTCATCCCTTACTTTGAGTATCTCCAGTAGGCTTGTTGCTACCATTGCATATGTTGCATTAATTCCATCAATTTTGATAGCTCATCTTGAAGGTCTGGGCTAGGCGGTTGAGCTCTAAACATTGAAGTTTCAGCATCAATTTTAGAAATAATTCAATTAAGTCCCTAGACTTGATGAAAATTTAAAATTGAGTTGCAAATTAAAACGTGGATCAAAATTGACCCTTTTATTTGAAAAACTAAAAATTCATTTTTCCATTTAGGGAATAATTTCTTAGGAAATTATGTCAAAATAAATTCCTAGGAAAGATTGGAGGGGTCACAAGCGGTCCCGCTTAAGTTCAATCTCCTAGACAGAATTTATTTAAACATACTAAACCCAAAAATATACCCTAAATCGTTTATTCAAAAATAAAAATGAGAAATTAAGTATCTGATAAAATGAACAAGATTTTATCCCGTTCAATTTTATCTCCCTAATAATGTTTCAGGTGCTAAGCATTAACTCAGAAATTACCTCCCTTACCTTGGAGTTCAACAACTCCATATGGATAGACTTGATGAATCGTAAATGGATCAAACCAACGGGATTTTAACTTACCTGGGAAGAACCTTAATCTGGAATTGAACAACAAGACTTGCTGACCTGCTTCAAATTCTCGAACTCAAATGTGTTTGTCATGTCATTTCTTGAGTCTTTCTTTAAGTAATTTGGCATTGTCATATAAGAACATTTGGAACTCTTCTAACTCATTAAGTTGGAACATCTGTTTCTCTTTTGCGAGCTTAGGATCCAAATTAAGCTGTTGAAGAGCCTAGTAAGCTTTGTGCTCTAACTCTAAGGGTAGATGACATGCTTTCCCAAAGACCAACCTATAGGGTGACATCCCTAAAGGTGTCTTGTATGCTGTTCTGTAAGCCCATGAAGCATCTTCCAGTCTTTTGGACCAATCTCGTCAGTTCGGGCAAACTACCTTCTCAAGTATGCCTTTGATCTCCTTATTTTCCAGTTTAGCTTGCCCATTCGTCTGCGGATGGTAAGCTGTTGCAACCTTGTGTTTCACTACATGCTTGTCTAGTAACCATTTTAACCACTTGTTCACAAAGTGGGACCCTTCATCACTAATGATAGCTCTTGGGGTTCCAAACCTTGTGAACATGTGTTTCTGCAAGAACTTCATTGCAACCTTCGTATTGTTTTTCGGATAAGCTTCAACCTCGACCCACTTGGACACATAGTCTACTACTACCAATATATACTTGTGACCAAAAAACGGAGGAAAAGGACCAAGAAATTCAAGACCCCATACATCGAACAATTCTACCTCAATGAAGTTTGTTCGAGGCATCTCATTTCCGTTGGTGACATTTCTGACACTTTGACATCTGTCATAGCTCTTTACGTAAGCATATGCATCCTTGAATAGTGTTGGCCAAAAGCATCCGGCTTGCAATACTTTGGCTGCAGTATGAGTACCTCCGAAGTGTCCCCCACTTAGAGCTAAGTGATAGTGATATAAAATCTTATGCACTTCATTTTCTGCCACGCATATCCTGATCATTTGATCTGCACACTGTTTAAACAGGTATGGTTCTTCCCATAAGTAGTACTTCACATCGTGAAGAAACTTTTTCCTCTGATGATATGTCTTATCAATCGGCATCAAACCACAAGATAAAAAGTTAGCAATATCAGCAAACCAAGGGGTATTATGGACATGATTTACCTTCAGTATGTGTTCATCTGGAAATGTCTCCTGAATTGGTGTAAGTAGAGAATTCCCTTCTTGCAGCTCGAATCTGAACAAGTGATCTACTACCTGGTTTTCCACTCCCTTTCGATCTTGAATTTCTAGATCAAACTCTTGAAGTAAGAGTACCCATCGGATCAGTCTCGGCTTAGCGTCTTTCTTGGCAAGCAAATACTTAATTGCCGAGTGGTTTGTATAAACAGTTACTTTAGTACCTACAAGATAAGATCGAAACTTGTCAAAAGCAAATACAATAGCAAGTAACTCTTTTTCTGTTACTGTATAGTTCAGTTGAGCTCCTGTAAGAGTCTGGCTTGCATAGTAGATGGGATGAAAAACTTTGTTCCTTTGCTAGCCCATTACAGCTCCTATCCCAAAGTCGCTTGCGTCACACATTAATTCAAATGGCAAATTCCAGTCTGGTGTGACAATTATGGGTGCCATAACTAATCGACTCTTCAAATCCTTGAAAGCTCTTAAGCATTCATCATCGAACTTGAACGTCGTGTCCTTCTCTAATAATTTGCATAAGAGTTTAGCAATTTTGGAGAAGTCCTTGATAAATCTTCAATAGAAACTAGCGTGGCCCAAAAAGCTCCTAACACCCTTTACAGATGTTGGAGGTGGGAGTTTCTCTATAACATCTATCTTTTCTTTGTCTACCTCGATTCCATGTCTCGTTATCCGATGCCCTAGAACAGTACCTTCTCGTACCATGAAATGGCACTTTTCCCAATTAAGTGCTAGGTTTATTTCTTCGCATTGCCTTAGTACCTTGGCTAGATTAGCTAAGCAATCGTCATAAGTATCTCTGAATACTAAAAAATCATCCACAAAAACTTCCAAATACTTCTCAACCATGTCAGTAAAAATAGATATCATACATCTTTGAAATGTAGCATGTGTATTACATAAACCAAATGGCATGTGTCTAAATGTAAATGTACCATACAGGAAGGTGAATGTTGTCTTGTGCTGATCTTCTAGTGCTACGGTAATCTGATTATACCCTGAGTATCCATTGAGAAAATAGTAATAGTCTCGTCCTGTGAGTCTATCCAGCATCTGGTCCAAAAATGGCAAAGGAAAGTGATCTTTCCTAGTTGCCTTGTTCAGCTTTCGGTAATCAATGCAAATTCTCCATCCCGTAACCGTTCTAGTCGGTATCAACTCGTTATTCTCATTTTTAATGACCATGATACCTCCTTTCTTTGGTACACACTGGACCAGACTTACCCATGAACTATCTGAGATGGGGTAAATTATACCTGCATCTAACCACTTGATGATCTCTTTCTTGACTACATCCTTCATAATAGGGTTCAATCTTCATTGTCCATCAATCGTCCCTTTCTCACCATCTTCTAGTATGATCTTGTGCATGCATACAGATGGACTAATACCGTGAATATCAGCTATGATCCATCCGATACCCTTCTTAAATTGTTGCAACACCAGGATGAGTTTATCTTCTTGCTCTGTAGTTAATTCTGCTAAAACAATCACAGGCAGAGTAGAAAAGTTACCTAAATACACATATTTTAGATGTAAAGGTAGTACCTTGAGTTCTAATTTAGGTGGCTCCTTGATTGACGCTTTTGGTTGGGCATAATCCCTTTTCTCTAACTCTAAAGACTTAAAGTGGGATTGCAGATTAAATCCCCTTTGATTAGCTTCTAACAAAGCTAAGTATTCATCCTCCTCTTCATCATTCGGAGGATCTGATGTCAAAATTTGTTCCAACGGATCTTCAACATAGTTGAGCTCCTTTTCCACTATTAAATTCTTTAAATCGGATGCTGCAGAATAATCATCAATTGTGTCAGGAAATCGCATAGACTTAAAAACGTTAAATGTTACCTGATCATCCTAAACACGCATAGTAAGCTCGCCCTTCTGCACATCAATAAGGGTCCTTCCAGTTGCTAAGAATGATTTTCCTAAGATAATTGGCACTTCTTTGTCTGTTTCAAAGTCTAGAATGACAAAATCAGCAGGGAAGATAAATTTGTCTACATGTACCAATACATCCTCGATCTTTCCTTCTGGATGTGCTAAGGATCGATCTACTAATTGAAGTGTAACCGTAGTAGGTCTAACTTCACCTATCCCCAACTTTCTAAATATTGACATAGGCATCAAGTTAATGCTCGCACCTAAGTCACATAGTGTCTTCCCACAATATGTTGCTCCAATGTTGCAAGGTATGGTAAAACATCCAGGATCCTTCAACTTTGGGGGTAGTTTGTCTTAAAGATATGCACTGTATTCCTTCGTCAGAGCTATCGTCTCAAATTCTCCAAGTCTTTATTTTTTGGATAGGATATCCTTCATGAATTTGATGTAGTTTGGCATTTGTTCAAGTGCTTCAACCAACAGGATGTTGATATGAAGTTTCTTGAGTACGTCTAAGAACTTCTTGAATTGAATCTCTTGCTTCTACTTTTGAAGTCTTTGAGGGTAGGGTGGTGGTGGTTTCTTTACTGGAACTGGTTGATTCGTCTTCTGTGGCAATTCTGCATCTAACGTTGTTAGTTGATCAGAATTAGGTGGTTTTGAGGTTACTTTGTCAGTTTTTACAGATACTGGTTCTGGTGAAACTGGGATTTCAATACTTGGTTGAACTTCCTCTGAGTCTTGAGTGTCACCTAGCTTATTTTCAGCTTCGAAAGTGTTGGGCTCTACTATCTTTCCACTTCTCAATGTCAACACTTTGCAATGTTCCTTCCCCGGATTCCTTGGATGCTCTGTATCACTAGGTAAAACACCTTGTGGTCGGTTCTTGAGTTCAGTTGCAAGCTGGCCCATTTGGTTTTCTAGGTTTTTCAATGTAGCTATTGGCTTTGGATTAAGGCATCATTCTTGGCCATGTATGCCTTCAACAGATTTTCTAAGCCATTGGATGGTTCAGCTTGGGTTGGTTTTTGAACTTGTTAGGGAAAACTAGGTGGTGGGTCGATCTATGTTAGGTGTAAGTGTTACTGGTTCCAGCTCCTTGGTTACTCCAGGAAAAGTTCGGGTGGTTTCTCTACGATGGGTTATAAAAATTGGATTGCAGTCCTTGCGTTCCTCAATTTTGGTTCTGGTTACCTATGTAGTACATGGATTCGGGGTTCGATGGACATTGTTCAAACAAATGTCCTTCCCCACAATAAACCCGGGCTATACTCTTAAATTAGTGAGGTGGTTGGGCTGCAAAACTGTTAGACCCATTAGTGGTAAGATTCTTAAGCATTGAGGATATTGAAGATACCTGAGATGCGAGTGAAGTAAGAGCGTCTACTTCATGTATTCCAACTACTCGTCTTCCTGACGCTACTTGATTGGTTGGCCATTGGTAATTGTTGCTGGCGATCCTCTCGATAATTTCATAAGCCTCATCATAAGACTTAGAAAAGAGAACACCATTAGATGAAGTGTTCACTACCATCCTCGTGTGAACATTGAGACCATTATAAAATGTCTCAAGTTGGATGCAATGTGGATTCCGTGATGAAGGCACTTTCGTAATAATTCTTTGTACCTTTCCCATACCTCATACAAGGACTCATCATCTATTTGTTGGAAGGCAGTGATCTCGTTCCTCAACTTAGCATTCTTGCTAGGCAGGAAATACTTCATAAGGAATCTTTCTGCTAACTCTTGCCATGTGGAAATTGAATTTGGTGGCAAGGAGTTCAACCAGGCTCGTGCTCTGTCCCTTAGCGAATATGGGAACAGCTTTAATCGTAATACATCTTCGGGTACTCTGCCTAACTTGAAAGAATCGCTCACCTCCATAAATAGTCTTAAATGTAGATGAGGATCTTCGATAGGCATTCCACTGAATTGGCCCACTGTCTGAAGCATCTGGAACATGATTGCCTTCAGCTCGAACTGTTGTGCCTCGATTTCAGGTCTCTTAATACCCAGATTAAGATCATTAAACACTGGCACGGCATACTGTCTTAAAGCCCTATCCCTACCATCAGCAATAAGGATAGGATTTTAAGCAGGGTTTGCTCCGTTTCCTTGATTTCGATTTTCAAAGTTCATCTCTTCGGTCTTTCTCTGATTCACTTGTCTTCTTCGCTGTCGAAAAGTTTGTTCTATTTCAGGGTCTACCGGAAGTAAGTCAATAATTTGGTCAATACTCATACACACCTGAAATAATCATAGAAAAAAATTAATTACGTAAAGAATTAAATAGAAAAATAAACCAAAATGTAAAACTAACAAGTTCACAAATAATGACTTTTTAAAACAGTCCCCGGCAACGGCGCCAAAAACTTGGAACGAATAAAATGTGCAAGTGTACACAGTCACAACAAGTAATAAAGTGACAAGTAAATGTCGAGTTATCGTACCCACAGGGACTGTTAAAAGAATTATTTATGAATGCAATTTAAAACACTTTGGTGATGAAAAAAATATTTTGTTGAAGAGGGTGATTAAAAACTAAAATTTAAAACTAACTAAATAAATAAATCTCAAATGCACGAATTCAAAATACGATTTAATCAAGATGACATAATTGTATTGGACTAATTACATTTCTTAACTTAGAATTATTAAACCCATGCTTATATTATGACGAATAAATTCACGGCAACTCGGTAATTTGCTAACTTATGAACATATCACATACCAAAATCCATTCATCTCTTGACATATCCCTATGTCAATTCAACCGACTAAACAGATTCTAATAAGCAAACATGTTATAGCACATACATACTCATTAGGTTGAACTAATCTCTTGCATATCCCTATGTCAATTCAAACGATTAATTAAACCTAATAAGCATATAAAAGACTATGTGAAGTAACAAGGTATCCCTACCTTGAAACAGTTTAATCACAATAATCTTGCAAGTTATGCAAGGCAATAATATCGCCAGATACATTGCTAATTTAACCTTCAGCTACCTTAGAAGAATAAATATGCACTGATTAAGTACTGTGTCAATTAATTATAATTTCAATCCGTTTAAATAATTAATTCATTAGTTACCTTACAGTCGTAACGCAAGAATAACTTAGGCATGATTTTACTTAATCAAGCATCTTACCGAGGCCTATTACAACATAAACATGATTCTTGGCCGGTTCACTTCAATCGGTTCGGTTCAACTGGACCACTTTTTCCATAATTAATTAATAATAATTTATTTAGCCCAAATTAAATTGGGTATAAATTAAAATTAATTATATTATGAATTAATACACATATTTGGACCGTCTTAGGCTGGAAATTAATTCGCCTCGATACTTAAAATTACTTCTCAGTTTTGTGCTTCAGGTAGTGTCTGCCGAGCCATTTTTCGCCCTTTGTGCAAAACTGTCGAAAATAACCAAAATTCATCAAAAATAATTATAAAATTAACTAAATTTCAACATCTTCATATTTTAAGTGCAATTTAATTATTTTATAAAAATTAATTATTTTTCAACAAGAATTTAATCGAAACAGTATGATTTTAAGTTTAAAAGGGCATGTAAAAATACATAAATTTCTGTGTTTCTGGTAACGCCTCGTATCCTATCCTGGTCGCGGGTACGGGTAAGGGGTGTTACAAATGGTATGATTTTGATGATGTTGCTATGATGATGAAAGTTGTGTCATATGCATATGTGTATGAGAGTAGAGCCAGAAGCCCTACGACCTCACCCCTTTACCAGAGTGGTGTTTTGTAATGGAATTTCCACAGATTTGCGTTGAATAAACTCACAAGTGTGAAACCAAAGAGTTCAGTGGGGGAATAACTATAACATGATTAGAGATTGAGAATGAGTTGATAAGTATGCCAGAGCTAGAAAAGTATTAGGTTGACATAAAGATTATTCGACTATTGCGATGCCACAGTTAGAGAAGAAATTTACTTTGGTAAGTCAAATTACTCAGGTACAAGGTCGAGAGAATGTAATGATTGTGACCTTCTCAGAACTGATCTTCTTTAGTGAAAGGAATAATATGGGATTTGTGATGACAAAAATAGTTAGAGGAATAATATTTGTAATATGAGATGTCTGAGCATGGTAATTACAATGAACAGATGATGACTACTTTTCTTGATATATTCTAAAATATCATTGTTCTCGAAAGTGCTATAGTAGCTATCTATCTTCTGATGAAATTCTTGTTATATGAGAATGCTATCTAATTTAAATGTTAGACGAAGGCATTGTCAGTCTGACTGGTTTATAATTTGTTTTGCTCTACTTCTCTCTGGTATTCTGTTATATTTAGTCTATTGGGAACTTATGAGAAAATGCATATGATGCTACGATCCTGTTTCTTTTAATTGATGCATTTGATTCCAGTGGGATGAAACGATATTTTCTTCTAGACTTTTTCTCTCTAAGGAATTATCGAGGTCTTTCATATTTTCTTAAGAGTTTGTTTTTGGTTTTTCGGTATAGTATCGTATCTCGAGATTTCTCTATCCTGGATTTCTTTGCTTGGTTTTCTTGTTATCTTTGTTCCATATTCTGTCAATTATGATTCAGGTTCAAAGTGTGTTCTTTAGCTTGCGATAATCATGTCAAGTGTGACTATGCTCCTGATTTGATCATGGTAATGCGGTGATTTTAGTATTTGGATTTCTCTAATTTTCGTGTAAGGATTTAACATCGGCAAAGGCATAAGTGGTGAAATTTTAAATTTCAATTGGTATGATGGATTTCTTTTCTCAAGTAAGTTAATCAAAGCTAATGTCTTCAATTGAGATATATTGGTTATTTGAGCTAATGCAAGTGAAATGGTCTTTGATTAGCATGATGAGTGAATTTCGAATGATTGTATGATAAAAAAAATTTCTTATGAAAGTCAAATGGCTTATTCCATGTTAGCAAAACTTGGATAAATGATAATATTATTAATTGAAGCATTTGAACTGGTCTAGTCTGCATTTGGGCAGAGACTTCTTAATTTTTAGTGATGCACTATTGTATGAATTGTGATGTGTTTTAAGACAATAAGATGATATAGCTTAGAGCTTTTGATTCTATAGAAAGATTGAATTGTTGATGGGGTTAGAGCCGAGCATCAGGTTTTACCGGAGCCATCTACTCCAGTGCTGATATTAGAATAAAAATGAAAAAGTTTTATTCTCGAGGTCGTATCAGAATTATTCCCATCTTGGAATGAGGAAAATGTGATGTAGCTTATCATTAAAGGTTTGACGAGGTCTGTGAATCATGCCGGTATGTACTGAATTCCCGCTCATCAGATTAATGAGACTTCGTGTTTTTATGATTGTCAAGTTTCTTGGAAAACTAGTCTCCATTAATCGGACTGTGTGAAATTAGAGAGTATAAGGTCAAGATGAACTGACTAGTCTTACTATTCAAATTTGAAAAGATTCAAGTATATGTGGATATGTAACATGATGACATAGATTGGACTTTTGTGTATATGAATTCTCAGATAGAGGTTGAAATTCAGCCGAGGTGTAGTATAGCAAGGAACCGCTTATGAGATTGATATGAGAAAGTAAAGAGATAAGTATTAAAGACACAGTCGAGTGAAAGTTCTTTATCAATGATTATAAAGAGGAAAAGTTTATGTGAATACCAGAACCACTTTTCTAGTAAGATTTTCAGGGACAAAAATCCCTAAGGGGGGAGAATTGTTAGATATTGGGCTTAGTCTGAACAGTGGTTTCAGGACCAAAAATCCAAATTCAAGAAATTATTTTAATATTATTTTGGGTATTATAACATGATTATATAAGTGCATGAAAATTTTGGTGAATTAATTTTACTGTTTGGGAGCTTAATTGCAAAAAAAGACTAAATCGCATTAAGGGAAAAAGTTTTGTTTTATTAGCCAAAGGGGTTAAATTGCTAGAGAACCATAATTTGGGGTCTTTAAAGAGTAAATAGGCCTTTAATAATGAGGTGGCCAGCCATAGGGACAAAGATGAGTAGAAAAGTTAAAATTTGATGAAGTTGGTAGCTTATTTTGACTAGTAAAATAATAAAATAAAGAGAAAGTGATATCAGCTTTTCACCTTCATTCTCTCCATCGAAAATACCAGAAAAATAGGGGTTTTAAAAGCTTGATATTTTCAGCCATTCTTCACCCTTGTAATAAGTGATTTTGATGGTCTTCCTTAATAATTTTTGTACTTTTGGGACCCTTGTAGCATAATCTAGCTAATGAGGGGACTATTTTACAAAATAGTTGAGAGTCAAGGGTTTTTCTATGTGAATACTCATGTTGTTTTCTTAATTTTTATGGAAGGAAATGAGTCATGGTTGTGTAATAAACAACTTTTGTGAAAGGAGTTTGCATGAAAACACCTAAAAAGGGCTATTTTGTAAAGTTTGTAAAATAAGTTGTAAATGTCTGAAATAGTGGAAATTGGGGGCTGCTATAGTTATGAAAATGATTCGACTAGGCTTAAAATGCAAGGAAAATGAATAAAAATCATTTTACGAGCCTAAAGGCCAAAGTGTAAATAAGTGAAAGTTTAGGGGTAAAAATGCAAATTTGTAAAAGTATGATTTTTGGGTCAATTTGAATAATGTGAATAATAAATGATCTATATTTGAAATGTTAGATCAAGAAAAATAAGATTCGGGCTTAAATTAGGAAAGTTCGAGATTATGACTAAATTGGAATAGTTGGTCGTAATTGCTTTTGAGGTAAGTTCGTATGATAATAATAATGCAACGTTATGTTTGAATTATATTCCTTACTATTATTGCATATATTGTATGATTTAATATATTGGAAATTTTGATGGAATGTTGTATATGACATGGAAGAATATTACATGAAATGTAAGAAAATAATGATACATGACAAGTGATATATGAAATATGTGCTATATGTTATGTAAATTCCTAAAAGCTTATTAGCTATTTGAGTTATGCCCTATTATGCTATGAATGGGCAATTGGTACTATTGTAAGCATGAATGATATTATGGCCGTTATATACGACATCACAAGCAAGTACCACAAAGTATGCCATGTGCAAGTGAGAAAAACCCCATTTGAACCTTAGGAATAGTTTAGGATACAAGTGACATGTCACTAGGAATTAAGAAGTTCGAACTCGTTGAGTGGTCTGGGTTCATGATGTATGTGGTATCCGAGCTCGTTGAGTGGTCCGAGTTCATTATGGATGCGAGCATCCGAGCTCGTTGAGTGGTCTGAGTTCATAATGGATGCTATATATGTGCTTGAGTTACGGGCGAATGTCTTGTGTGTCCTACTAGTGGCTAGGCAACCCTTGAGTGGTCAGATACCTGACAGCTTTTGTGAGAAGCCCATGTAGTTACACCTTGATCGGTAGCTTATATAAGCAAGCCCGTGAGTAGCTCCATTGCGAGTGTTACATGTTATGAGGCAGCTTTGGCTATGTATGTTCATGTGGCACTTATGTGCAAGTTTTCGCGTATCCAATAGTATTCCGAGTGTCCAATGGGAAATACAATGAATGATGCAAGGAAAGTCCCGAGGAGGACATGTTACGGAAGGTATGGTTGTATATTATACTACGAGTGGTACAGGTATGTACACTAAGCTCATGATTATTGAGACTTTAAAATGTTGATACATAGGTGGGTTAAGATGTATGAATTATGATTATGAATTTTGTTGCAATATCATGTTAACTTCATGAAATGGTGAGATCATGATTAGTTGAAAGTGAACTTATGATAGTTATCATTATATTGCACTAGAACAGTGTTTGACAGTAGCAGTTAAGTAACTTTGAAAATCCACCAAAAATTTTGGAAATTGAACTATAGACTGAATAAGATATGAAATTAAAGCTTATTGAGTCTAGTTTCACATAGAGGAAATGGTGTAAGTAAAAGAATTTCATATTATGAGGTATTTAAATTGTTGTGAGATAGAGTCAGAATGATTTCGAAATCCCCTGTTCTGATTTGAGAAAATCATTGAACATTGTAAAAAAATAGTTATGGGTTATAATTTATATTATTAGAATTATTAATGAGTCTATTTTACAAAAGCACAAGTAGGATCATCATTTGAATCCCATGTGAGGAGATAATATTTTTTTAGTAAAGAAAGGTTGAAACTATCAGACAGCATAAAAGGGGTAACTTTGAAGAATAAACTGTACTAATTGGCTAAACCAAAAATTTTGAAAATTTTATGGTAAAAATATAAGTGAGCCTTATTTCTGGGAAAATTAGCAGATCTCAATTTGGAGTTCAGTAACTCCAAATATAAATAATTTAGTGACTGTGACTCAAGAAAATAGCTTGACCTAAACATAGGTAAAAAGGCAATTATGATAGTATTACCTTGAGATCATGTTGTAAGAATTGGTGGAAGCATATTGATAAATTACTTATTATTTTCATATGGACTTACTAAGCATAAAGCTTACCCCTCCTTTTCATTTCTTTAGTGTTGCCAGGTTAGCTCGGGGTTGGAGATCGTCGGAGGCAACATCACACTATCAAGCCATCACCTTTGGAGTATTGACATATGTGTATTAAGCACCTTCAAGTGAGTGGCATGTATAGGGACTTAGTTTTTATGATAGATGTTTTTATGATTAGCCAAATGTATTGGCTTATATTGATTCATTGTATATAGCCATGAGATGTGGCTTGTAAGCCTAGTTATCCATGATAAGTTCTAATGCTTGTGATGCGATGATGTGATTATGTTTGTTTTCCATGCATGGTTGGTAATATGACATGTGTGTTTGATGCATGCCCTATGATCAATTGAGGTGGTCATAGCCATGTAGTAATTGCACGTTATAAAAGCAACGTGATAATGGTTGAACATGAGTGCTTGATGGATAAGTTGGTAACCATAGTGTAATGGTAAAAGTGCTCATCAAAATGACAAGACTTATGAATGTGAATTAAGGAATCTAGACTTGGTATTGCATGAGTAGATGCATTACTTGTAAGAGGACATGTTAATGTTATAAATATATCTTAATAAAGAGTGTTTAACCACTAAAATGATGCCATGATTTGTGGTTTAAATATGTATAAGGTTGTAATGGTTTATAGGTAACATGAAGGCTTGGAAAATAGCCTAAGTGTTGACTACACGGGCCAAGACACGGTCGTGTGTCTCAACCGTGTGGAGGACACGGCCTACCACACGGGCGTGTGGTCTAGCCGTGTGAGTCAATTTGTTTTGCTAACGTCATAAACAGAGAGTTACACGGCTTGAGGACACGGGCGTGTCCCTGTGTCCATATGGGCATGTGACCCTGATTTCTGAAATATTTTTTAAGTTTTTCCAAAACTTTCCAAAGTTCTCGGTTTAGTCCCAAACTGCCTTTAATGCATGTTTAGACCCTTAGTAGCTCGTGTAAGGGACATTATGCTTGTGTATGAAAAGTTTTGATACGAATGAAATTTTATGGCCCGATTTTATGAAACGTGGTACGTTTAAGTCTGTTAATGCCTCGAACCCTATCCCAGCATCGGATACGGGTAAGGGGTGTTACAGTTAAAGTACTTATTTGCTATGGTTTATTAATTGTAAAGTCCTTAAAATGAAATTAGGCCACTATTAATGTTAGTAGACGGTAATGGACTTATTATATGTGATTGTATAATATTTTAACTAAGGTTAATGTTGTAAATTAGAAATATAAGTTAATAAATTAAAACAAAAAAAATGAAAGCCATTATTCATCATCTTTTCACCTAAAATTAGAAAAGTGAATAGGGTTCTTGAGCTTCAATATTCAGCACTCTTGAAGCTTAATTCGGGTATGTTCTTTGTTCTATTTTTGATAATTTTTACGTTTCTAAGATCGTTGCTTAGTAATCTATCAAACCCATGCCCTAGATTATGAAATTGTTAATGTTTTCATGAGATGATGTTGATGAATATTTGAGCTTTATGATGTGTAAGAATTTTGAAAGTTTGGTGATGGACAAGTATGTTTTGTGTTGGAATTTTTAATGATTTTGCTAATTGTGGATTAAATTGAAAAAGATAGAAATATTCTGGTTAGACATGTGAAATAAATGAAAATATAGACTGCTATGTGATTATGTGAAATTCGGTTATACATGGGCTATGGGTAAATTGCATAAATTTGCCATTTTATGTTAAAAGGACTAAAGTGCAAAATAGTTAAAATTATGGGGGCAACTATGTAAATTTCCATATATGTGAATTAAGGACTAAATTGAAATGAATAGTTACTAAAAGTATTGAATTTGATAAATATAGATCAAGATAAGTCGAGATCAAGTTTAGACCGGGGAAAGGAAAAGATTAACGAGTAGTCGATAAATTCCTATAAGAGCAACTCGAGGTAAGTTCATATAATTAGAATTGAACTTTACTATACTTGTAATGGTTGAATTGAATGTATTTAATTGAATTATTTGAAATCTAAATGCCTCGATGATATATCAAATCTGTTACCGAGCCTTAGTTGAACTATGTGAATTCATTGGATACGAGTGACGTGTTACTGGAATTACCGTAATGATCGAGCTCCTGCATTTGTTGCGGACTCACCATAGCTCGTATGAGCTTACTGTTTCAGCTCATTAGAGCTTACTGATTTAGCTCGAAAGAGTTACTGTTCAGCTCAATAGAGCTTACTGTTTATCAGCTCATGAAGAGCTTATTGGCCATGTCTCGAAAGAGCATGTATGATGATAAATTGACGGATTATTAACATTGTTCACTCGATTATCCTTTGAAGTTATAATAGGTTCAACGGGTCTAAATAATGTTATATGAACAAGTTATGGATTATGTATTAGTTAAATGACTAACATGTGATGATTATGTGTGATTAGATGATGGTTATATTGAATTGTTGGCATTTTATTATTGCTTTGATTACTTTAAATGGTAAGTTTAATTCTAAATTATATGGGTTTACTAAGCTTAGAAGCTTACTCTGTTTCTGTTTCTATGTCTTATAGAAGTTCATTAGCTCGTTCATTCCAGACAAGTCAGAGTTGCACGTCATACTATCCAAATTTTCGTTTGGTATTTTGAACTTATGAACTTATGTAAATATGGCATGTATAGGCTAGTTTGATAATAAAAGTTATATTTTTGTATCATGGTTTAAGAATGAGTTTGTATATAAGTTAAGCCATGTGATTTGGCTTATTTTGGTATCATTTGGATTTGCATATATGTGTTTAATGACGAAATGTTTTGTTATGGTAATGTTTGAATGAAATTATGCAAAAGAAGTCTTGATATATGGATGTTAGATGAATGAATTATATATATAGTTATATAGGTATATGGACATGTAAATGGTAAGTTTGATTATGGCTTGTAATGTGTATTGAAATGGTTGATTTGGTTGCCAATTGAGTTACTTACTTGTGGTCAAATATGAATGTATATGCTTATGTTTTAGGGTGGCAAATTTGGCTTTTCAAATAGCCTATTTTTGTCCACACGAGTACAGACATGGGCGTGTGTCTCAACCGTGTACGACACACGGTTATATTGTATGGTCGTGTGTCCCTTAGGGTACCCTACAATTGTAAGTCAGGCTCGAGCACAGCCAAGACACATGGGCGTGTGACTAGCCGTGTGACCCAAGTGAGTTTCGACCACGACCAGGGCACACAGGCGTGTCTTGTGGCCATGTGAGCAAGTCAGTATGTATGCCCTGTTTGGCCACAACTTAGACACACGGGCGTGTCTAATGCCATGTGTGGCACACGACCTGTTCACACGGGCATATGACACTTTAAAAGTTGAAAATTTTCTAAGTTTTTGAAACTTTCATATGTTATCAAATTAGTCTCAAATGCATGATTAAAGCTATGTATGATTATTTTAAATACATTCGAATGTAAATGATTAATTATTACTTGATTATTTTAAATACATTCGAATGTAAATGATTAATTATTACTGAAATGAAATGGAATTTAATTAAATGAATGTTTTAAATTGACTTACAAGTCTGGTAACACCTCTTAACCTATTCCGACGATGGTTACGGGTTAGGGGTGTTACATTTTATTGGTATCAGAGCTATGGTTTAGCCGGTTCTAGGACTAATGTAGCGTATATAAGTCTAGCTATACATGCCATATATAAAACTGTGATAGTGTGATGACTCCTGACGTTCCTAAATGTGTTTTTATATAGTAATGGATCCTAAACGAGTTGTAGCGGACGACGTAGAAAGTAACGCGCCAGCTCCCATTCAAGGAGCAACGCCTCTTGAACCTAGACTTGTGTTGAGTAGTCACGGGGGTGAGGATAAAGAAGCCTTCTTTCAGATAGTAAATGAGTGGTTCACACAGTATATACGTACGAACCCGGGTGTTCCGCAACCTCTACCCCCACCTATTTCCTAACTGATCCCAGTAGTTCCTCCAAGTATCTATCTTTTAAGATTAAATAAACCACCTATTGATAGAATTCAGAAACACGGAGCTGAAGAATTTAGAGCTACTGCTAATGATAACCTTGAAAACGCTGAATTTTGGCTTGAAAACACGATTCTAGTGTTCGATAAATTGTCCTACGCACCAAAAGAATGTATGAAGTGTGTTGTATCATTGTTGAGAGATACTGTGTATCAGTGGTGGAATACCTTGATATCCATAGTTCCGCCAGAGCAAGTCACTTGGGATTTCTTCCAAGCTGAATTTAGAAAGAAATACATTAGCCAAAGATTAATCGACCAGAAGAAAAAAGAATTCCTTGAATTGAAGCAGGGTCGTATGTCAGTCACTAAATATGAAAGAGAGTTTGTACGACACAGAAAATATGCCCGTGAATGTGTATCGTCTGAAGCTATAATGTGTAAATGATTTGAGGATGGATTGAATGAAGAAATCAGAGTGTTGGTTGGAATTCTTGAGCGGAAAGAGTTTGTTGTTCTGTTTGACCGAGCCTGTAAGGCTGAAGATCTTTGTAAAGAAAAAAAGAAAAGTTGATTCTAAGGCTAGAGAATCTAGAAAAAGATTTACGGGCAAATCACATCAATCAGCGTCAAAGAAATTTAAAGAATATCACCCTCATTCTACAGCCTCTGCGGGAATTTCTATCAAAGACAGAAATGCGAGACAATCAAGTTTAAAACCTCAGGCAACATCTATGGCTAGTGTGAGAAGTGTTAGAAACGCCAAATCTGAATGTAAACATTACAATAAGTGACACTACGGTGAATGCAGATTAGTGAGCAGAGCTTGTTTTAAATGTGGATCTTTGGATCATTTTCTACATGATTGTCCAAAAAAGTTCACAGCTGAAAGAGAACAACCAGTGAAAACAAGTAACACGACTGCTAGAGGGAGACCACCTTGAAACATCAAAAATGTGAGTGGTAATCGAGGTGCTACAAGAGATTCGACTGTGAGATCCGAGGCACGAGCACCTGCTAGAGCTTATGCTATACGTGCACGAGAGGAAACATCATCACCAGACGTTATCACCGGTACTTTTTCTCTTTTTGAAACTGATATAGTTGCGTTTATAGATCCTGGATCAACTCATTCATATATTTTTATGAATTTAGTATTTAAAAAGAGTTTACATGTTGAGTCTACAGAATTTGTAATTAAAGTATCGAACCCCTTAGATAAGTTTGTTTTAGTCGATAAAATTTGTAAGAGTTGTCCTTTGATGATCCGGGGTTACTGTTTTCAGGCTGATTTGATACTTCTACTGTTTGATGAGTTTGATGTGATTCTGGGTATGGACTGGCTAACTATGCACAATACAGTTGTAATTTGTAGAAAGAAGATTATGGAATTGAAATTTCAAAATGGTGAGATTCTTCAGATTGTGTCTAGTGATTCAAGTGAATTATCTACTGTGATATCATCTATGTTAGCTCAGAAATACTTCAGAGAGGGGTATGATGCATTTCTTGCATATATAATGGATACAAAAGTGTCAGAATCAAAGGTTGAATCTATACCTGTTGTTTGTGAGCTCTCGAATGTAATTCCAGAAGAATTATCAGGATTACCGCCGATCAGAGAAGTCAAATTTGGTATTGAGTTAATACAGGGAACAACTTCGATATCGATAGCACTGTACAGAATGGCTCCAATAGAATTAAAAGAGTTGGAAGTTCAGTTGCAAGAATTGATAGACAGAGGTTTTGTACAACAGAGTTATTCTCGGTGGGGCGCACCGGTATTGTTTGTGAAAAAGAAAGATGGCAGGATGCGCATGTGTATCGATTATAGACAGTTGAATAAAGTGACTATAAAAAACAAATACCCTCTACTGCGGATTGATGACTTATTTGATCAGTTGAAAGGGGCTATAGTATTTTCAAAGATTGATCTGAGATCGAGTTATTATCCGTTGCGAGTTAAAGAGACGGATGTACCAAAAACTGCTTTCAGAACAAGGTATGGCCATTATGAATTCCTTGTTATGCCTTTTGATCTAACTAATGCTCCTGCCATTTTTATGAATTTTGTGAATCGTATATTCAGACCGTATTTAAAGAGATTTGTTATGGTGTTCATTGACAATATCTGATCTATTCACGAGATGAATTTGAGCATACCGAGCACTTGAGAATTGTGTTACAAACTCTACGTGATAAACAGTTATTTTCAAAATTCAATAAATGTGAGTTCTGGTCCAAAGAGGTTGGATTTTTGGGACATATTGCTTCTGCCGATGGTAGTAGAGTTGATCTGAGCAAGATTTCTGCTATTGTTGACTAGAAACCTCCGAGAAACATATCTGAAGTTCGTAGTTTTCTGGGATTAGTGGGTTATTACAGAAGATTTGTGAAAGGCTTCTTAATGATTGTGACACCAATGACTCGACTACTACAAAAAGATGTGAAGTTTGAATGGTTAGAAAAGTGTCAACAGAGTTTTGAACAGTTGTAAGCACTGTTAACAGAAGCACTAGTTTTGGTTTAACCTGAATTGGGTAAGGAATTCGTGATTTATAGCGATGCATCACTAAACGGATTGGGTTGTGTTTTGATGCATGAAGGAAAAGTTATAGCTTATGCTTCCCGACAGCTGAGACCGCATGAAAAAAACTATCCGACGCATGATTTAGAACTGGCTGCGATTGTATTTGCATTAAAGATTTGGCGACACTACCTATACGGTGAAAAATGCCACATTTATACAGACCATAAGAGCTTGAAATATCTGATTTCACAGAAGGATTTGAATTTGTAACAACGAAGATAGCTTGAGTTGTTAAAAGAATATGACTTCGGGATTGATTATCACCCGGGAAATGCTAATATGGCTGTTGATGCCTTGAGCAAAAAATCATTATTTTCATTACGAGCCATGAATACCCAGTTGATGATATGTGATGATGGGTCTATTTTAGCTGAATTGAAAGCTAAACTGGTATTTCTGCAACAAATTTGTGAAGCTCAGAAAAATGATCGTGAACTGTAAGATAAACGAATTCAATGTGAGTCTATTTCTGATTCAAGATTTCATATTGGAACTGATGATTGTTTAATGTTCTGAAATAGAATTTGTGTACCGAAAAATACAGAGCTTATTCAGAAAATTCTGCATGAAGCACACAGTAGTCATTTTCTATTCATCCGGGTAGTACCAAGATGTGTAATGATTTGAAACAGTAGTATTGGTGGTCAAGAATGAAATGGGATATATCGGAGTTTGTATCGAAATATTTGATTTGTCAACAAGAGAAAGCTGAACATCAAGTACCATCTGGTTTACTATAGCCCGTATTGGTTCCTGAGTGAAAATGGGATATAGTCAATATGGATTTTGTATCGTGACTGCCCCTAACTCTGAAAAAAAAAAGATGCTATCTGGGTTGTCGTTGATCGACTAACAAAATCTATTCATTTCATACCAGTACGTACGGATTACTCTCTGGATAGATTAGTTGAATTGTACTTGTCTGAAATCGTACGATTACATGGTGTGCCACTGTCTATTATCTCCGATAGAGACCCGAGATTTACGTCAAGATTCTGGAAGAAATTACAAAAAGCTCTTGGAACGAAATTGAATTTCAACACAGCTTTTCACCTCTGGACGGACGGTCAATCTGAAAGAGTTATACAGATACTTGAAGATATGTTGCATTGTTGCATTCTCGAGTTTGAAGGTAACTGGGAGAAATACTTGCCTCTGATTGAATTTGCGTATAACAACAGTTATCAAACGAGTATAAAGATGGCACCGTACGAAGCTTTATATGGTCACAAGTGTTGAACACCGTTATACTGGACTAAATTGAGTGAGAAAAAGATTCACGGGGTTGAATTAATTAGAGAACAGAAGAAAAAGTAAAAGCGATTTATGATAGTTTAAAAGCAGCTTCAGATCGACAGAAATCTTATGCAAATTTGAAATGAAGAGAGATTGAATTTCAAGTCGGAGACAAAGTGTTTCTAAAAGTGTCACTGCGGAAAAAGGTTCTTCAATTCGGTCATAAAAGGAAGTTAAGTCCGGAGTTATCGGGCCGTATGAGATTTCTGAAAGAATAGGACCTGTAGCTTATTGACTTGCTTTACCGTCAAAACTTGAAAAGATACATAATAGTTTTCATGTTTCGATGGTACAGTGATACAGATCGGATCTGTCACATGTGATTTCTCCAGTTGATGTTGAGATACAATTTGATTTATCGTATAACGAAGAACCGATCAGGATACTGGCTCAAAAGATTAAAGAATTGAGGAATAAACGTATAGATCTTGTGAAATTTCTTTGGCATAAACACGGAATTGAGGAAGCTACGTGGGAAGCTGAGGAAGCTATGCGAAAACAATACCCTAATCTCTTTTCGGTAAAATTTTCGGGGACGAAAATTCCTAAAAGGGCGAGAGTTGTAACAGTCCGTTTTTAGGTCAAATCAGAATAGTAGTTTTGGGACCATCAATATGATGTCAAAATATTTATTTTATTATTTTAATAAGGTTTACAGCATGATAGATTAATTACGTGAAAGTTTCGTGAAGAAATTTTACCGTTTAAATGCTTAATTTAATAAAAATGACATAATCGCGTAAAATGTAAAAGTGGCTTTTTATTTGCTAAAGTACTTATTTGCTATGGTTTATTAATTGTAAAGTCCTTAAAATGAAATTAGGCCACTATTAATGTTAGTGGACAGTAATGGACTTATTATATGTGATTGTATAATATTTTAACTAAGGTTAATATTGTAAATTAGAAATATAAGTTAATAAATTAAAACAAAACAAATGAAAGCCATTATTCATTATCTTCTCACCGAAAATTAGAAAAGAGAATAGGGTTCTTGAGCTTGAATATTTGGCACTCTTGAAGCTTAATTCGGTATGTTCTTTGTTCGGTTTTTGATAATTTTTACGTTTCTAAGATCATTGCTTAGTAATCTATCAAGCCCATGCCCTAAATTATGAAATTGTTAATGTTTTCATGAGATGATGTTGATGAATATGTGAGCTTTATGATGTGTATTTAAGAATTTTGAAAGCTTGGTGATGGACAAGTATGTTTTGTATTGGAATTTTTAATGATTTTGCTAATTGTGAATTAAATTGAAAAATATAGAAATATTATGGTTAGAAATGTGAAAGAAGTGAAAATATAGGCTGCTATGTGATTATGTGAAATTCGGTTATACATGGGCTATGGGTAAATTGCATAAATTTGCCATTTTGTGTAAAAAGGACTAAAATGTAAAATAGTTAAAATTATGGGGGCAAATATGTAAATTGCCATATATGTGAATTAAGGACTAAATTGAAATGAATAGTTACTGAAAATATTGAATTTGATAAATATAGATCAAGATAAGTCGAGATCAAGTTTAGACCAGGGAAAGGAAAATATTAACGAGTAGTCAATAAATTCCTATCCGAGCAACTCGAGGTAAGTTGATATAATTAGAATTGAACTTTACTATACTTGTAATGGTTGAATTGAATGTGTTTAATTAAATTATTTGAAATATGAATGCCTTGATGATATATTGAATCTGTTACCGAGCCTTGGTTGAACTCTCTGAATTCATTAGATATAAGTGACCTGTTACTAGAATTACCGTAATGTCTAGCTCCTGCATTTGTTGCGGACTCACCATAGCTCGTATGAGCTTACTGTTTCAGCTCATTGGAGCTTACTGATTCAGCTCGAAAGAGCTTACTGTTCAACTCAATAGAGTTTACCATTTTCAGCTCAATAGAGCTTACTGTTTATCAGCTCATGAAGAGCTTACTAGCCATGTCCCAAAAGAGCATGTATGATGATAAATTGACGGATTATTGACATTGTTCACTCAGTTATCCTTTGAAGTTCTAATAGGTTCAACGGGTCTAAATAATGTTATATGAACAAGTTATGGATTATGTATTAGTTAAATGACTAACATGTGATGATTATGTGTGATTAGGTAATGGTTATATTGAATTGTTGGCATTTTATTATTGCTTTGATTACTTTAAATGGTAAGTTTAATTCTGAATTATACGGGCTTACTAGCTTAGAAGCTTACTCTGTTTCTATTTCTATGTCTTATAGAAGTTCGTTAGCTCACTCGTTTCAAACAAGTCGGAGTTACATGTCATACTATCCAAATTTCCGTTTGGTATTTTAAACTTATGAACTTATGTAAATATGGCATGTATAGGCTAGTTTGATAGTAAAAGTTTTATTTTTGTTTCATGGTTTAAGAATGAGTTTGTATATAAGTTAAGCCATGTGATTTGGCTTATTTTGGTATCATTTGGATTTGCATATATGTGCTTAATGATGATATGTTTTGTTATGGTAATGTTTGAATGAAATTATGCAAAAGAAGTCTTGATATATGGATGTCAGATGAATGAATTGTATATATAGTTATATAGGTATATGGACATGTAAATGGTAAGTTTGATTATGGCTTGCAACGTGTATTGAAATGGTTTATTTGGTTGCCAATTGGGTTACTTGTGGTCAAATATGAATGTATATGCTCATGTTTTACGGTGGCAAATTTGGCTTTTCAAATAGCCTATTTGTCTACACGGGCAGAGACATGGGCGTATGACTCAGCCGTGTACGACACACGGTCATGTTGCACAGCCGTGTGTCTCCTGGGGTACCCTACAATTGTAAGCCAGGCTCGAGCATGGGCAAGACACATGGGCGTATGGCTAGCTGTGTGACCCAAGTGAGTTTCAACCACAGCCAGGGCACACGAGCGTGTCTTGTGGCCGTGTGAGCAAGTCAGTATGTATGCCCTATTTGGCCACGACTTAGACACACAGCCATGTCTAATGCCGTGTGTGGCACACGACCTGTTCACATGGGTGTGTGACACTTTAAAAGGTGAAAATTTTCTAAGTTTTTGAAACTTTCATATGTTATCAAATTAGTCCCAAATGCATGATTAAAGCTACATATGATTGTTTTCAATACATTCGAATGTAAATGATTAATTATTACTGAAATGAAATGGAATTTAATTAAATGAATGTTTTGAATTGAGTTACAGGTTTGGTAACGCCTCTTAACCTATTCCAGCGACAGTTACGGGTTAGGGCTATTAGAATCTGCGCTGTTAATTCAAGATTATGTGTCTGGTAGTTCTTTTCATGTGGTTTTAGCTATCGTGAAGAATAGGCTACTACCTTACCATCTTGCTTCAAAACACAGCCTAAACCATTCAATAACGCATCACTGTACACTGTAAATTTCTTAACCGATTCATGCTGGACTAATATAGGTGCTTCTGTTAATAAAGTTTTTAATCTGTCAAAACTCTGCTGGTATTTAGTAGTCCACTCGAATTTGATCAAAACTCTGCTGGTATTTAGTAGTCCACTCGAATTTGACATCTTTCTGCAATAATCGAGTCATAGGAGAAGCTATCATCGAAAAAAATTTTACAAATTTTTTATAATAACCTGCTAGTCCCAAAAAACTTCAGACTTCAGACACATTCTTCGGTGGCTTCCAATTAACAATAGCTGAAATTTTGTTCGGGTCTATTCTGACACCTTCAGCCGATACTACATGCCTAAGGAAGCTAACTTTCCCCAGCCAAAATTCACATTTACTAAATTTGGCGTACAGTTGTTTCTCTCACAGAGTTTGCAACACTATTCTCAAATGCTCAACATGTTCATTTTCATTCCGAGAGTAAACTAATGTCATCTATAAATACCACCACAAACCTGTCTAAGTACGGGCTAAAAATTCTGTTCATCAAGTCCATAAACACTGCAGTGCATTTGTCAAGCCATATGGCATCACAAGAAACTCATAATGTCCATACCTAGTTCTAAAAGATGTCTTTGGCACATCCGATTCTTTTACCCGTAGTTGGAAGTAACCAGAATAGAGATCAATCTTTAAAAAGATGGTGGCACATTTTAACTAGTCAAACAAGTCATCAAAACGAGGCAATGGATACTTGTTCTTTATTGTAACTTTGTTGAGCTGTTTGTAATCAATACATAGCCTCAACGACCCATCTTTCTTCTTTACAAATAGAACCGGTGCACGCCAAGGTGAGTAACTAGGTCGAGCAAAACCTTTGTCAATCAATTCTTGCAACTGTACCTTTAGCTCTTTCGACTTAGTAGGAGCCATTATGTAAGGTGCTATGGATATCGATGTCGTTCCCGGAACAAGATCTATAAAGAACTCCACTTCTCTATCCAGTCGTAAACCAGGTAATTCTTCTGGGATTACATCAGGAAATTCACATACTACTGGCACTAATTGAATCTTTGACTCAGTTACTTTTGTATCCATCACATACGCAAGATAAGCGTCATACCCCTTTCTGACATATTTCTGTGCTGATATTGCTGAAATCACATTAGGTAATCCATCCAGTTTATCATATTCAACATGAAGTAATTCACTATTTTGACATTTAAATACAATATATTTTTGCTTAAAATTCACCATTGCATCATATCTAGTTAACCAATCCATTCCCAAAATTACATCAAATTCATCAAATGGCAATAACATCAAGTCAGCTGAAAAACAATAACCCTTTACCACCAATGAACAGTTCTTACAAACTTTGTCCACCATAACACACTGGCCCAGGGGGTTTGAAACTTTAACCACAAATTCAATGAATTCAATAGGTAAATTTTAACAGACACTAGATTCGTGCATACATATGAGTGTGTGGAACCAGGGTCAATCAATGCAGTAATATCAATATCGAGTAGAGAAAATGTACCAGTAATGACGTCTGGTGCAGAAGCATCTTCTCTAGCACGAATGGCATATGTCCTCGCAGGTGCTCGCACATCAAATCTAACTACCGTATCCTTGGTAGTACCTCGACTACCACTAACATTATCTGGGTGACGAGGTGGTCTACCTCTTGCAATAGGATTGATCGGCTTTGGAGCTTGTTCTATCTCATTTTCAACTCTTTCGGGAAAATCTCTGAGAAAATGGTCAAGTGAACCGCATCCGAAATAAGCTCAACTTTTAGACCTACATTCCCCATGATGAAACTTGTTACAATGTTTACATTTCAGTTAGAGATTACCGACACTACCCACACTGGTCACAGATGGGGTCAAAGACCTCGGCTTAGATCGTTGAGAGCCCCGCTCCCTACCAGAATATCCCGTGAAAGTGGTCACAAGATCATAATACTTCTTTAATCTCTTAGATGCAAATGAGTGTGACTTACTCGTAGCTCTTTTTCCAGAAATCTGAGCCTCCCTTTTAGATTGTTTCTTTTCTTTACTCAATTCCTCAACTTTGTGTGTTCGACCGACTAAAGCCGTAAATTCCCTTATCTCAATAATCCTAATCAATAACTTAATATCTTTATTTAGGCCCTCTTCAAAACGTTTACACATTTCAGCCTTGGTTAAAACCCATTCTATGGCATACTTACTTAGTCGAACAAATTCCCGTTCATATTCAGATACAGTCATGCTTCCCTGCTTAAGTTCCAGAAATTCTTTCTTTTTCTGATCTATGAACCTCTGACTAATATATTTCTTTCTAAATTCAGTCTGGAAGAATTCCCATGTAATATTCTCTCTCAGTACAACTGAAGTTATGGTATTCCACCAATGATAAGACGTATCTTTTAGTAGAGATACTGCACATTTCAGGCACTTGGCAGGTGTGCAGAAAATTCACGAAAAACCTGGATAGTGTTTTTAAGCTAGAACTCGGCCCTTTCCAGATCATCATCTACAGTAGCCCTAAACTCTTCCGCCCAATGTTTGCGGATCTTATCTATCTGAGGCATACCAATCCTAATAGGTCCAGCACCTTACGGTACCTCAGGAACCGGTTGAGGAGCAAGTGGGGGAGGTCGTTGTACAGCGGGGTTTTCTCTTAAGTATTATGTAAACCATTCATTCATCATTTGAAAAAAGGCTTGTTTTGCCTCCTCGCTTCAGACCTTAGACACGGGCCTTTCACTACCAGACGTAGAGGCGACTCTTTGTACTGGAGCTAAAGCATTACTCTCAGTTTCCTCGGATTCAGCTCTAACTCGATTGGATGACATTACTATATGAAAACACATTTAAAAATGATCAAGAGTCATCACACTATCACAATTTATATAATGGCATGTACAGATAGACTCGTTTATGCTACGTCAAATTTGAGAATCGACTAAATCATAGCTCTGATACCACTGAATGTAACACCCCTTACCCGTATTCGACACCAGAACAGGGTCTGAGGCATTACCGAACTCACATAACCAGCAATCATACAAGTCCAACCCATAAATTTGCATCTAAATTAAAACCATTTGTAATAAATCATAAAGTCCCTAATAAAAGCCTACGAGGCCTAAAACATGCTTTGGAAGTGGTTCGAGACTAAATCGAGAACTTTAAAAATTTTCACAAAATTTAGAAAATTTTTACAAAATTTAGAAAATTTTTCCACTATACAAGGGTCACACGCTCGTGTGAATATGGGACACGCCCATGTAGGCAGGCCGTGAGGTCACACACGCCCGTGTCCTGACCCCATGTAACTCTCTAACTTATAACTCAAGAACAAATTGAGATCACACGGCCAAGTCACATGCCCCTGTGCTAGGCCGTGAGGTTAATTAATTTAATTCAAATTAGGTGCAGGTTTCACAAAACCAAGACACACGCCCATGTTCTAGGCCATGTGGCACACACAGCTGAGACACACGCCCGTGTCCCTGCCCGTGTGCCCAATTCTAAGTATTCTACTTCTCAAAATTAAGGTGCAGGGGACACACTACCTACCCACATGCTCGTGTTACCAGGTCGTATATCACACATGATCTAGACACATGCCCGTTTGTCTGCTCGTGTGCACAAAATAAAGCCATTTCCAAGCTTCATTTCTCACCCAAAAACTTGCACATGAAACACTCAACCAATTCCAACCATTTCAAGCATTCAATTTGGCAATTCTATCATTCATCAAGGCATACCATTTCATGTGTACATGGTTACAAACTCACCTTAGCTTAACTTAGGCATTAACAACATTTGATCACATGAACTTAGCATAACACATGTATATATATATATATCACAATAGCTTACTAAATCATACCCAAAATGAATCATCACTAGCCATTCCAATAGATAGGTTACAAAATAACATATCAAGCCAACATTGGCCAAGTTGTCTTATACATTCCATATACCAAAATGATTCAACTATATATACCCAAAAAAGCTAGTTGATAGTGTGACAATGCTCCAACGATTTTCCAACCTTCAAGAGCTTCCGAGCACTATAAGACAGGGGAAAAATAAAAGGAGTAAGCATTACATGCTTAGTAAGTTCGTATAACAGAAATTAAACTTACCCATCTTGATTATTAAATCTAAACATAAAATATTATGTTTCCATCCATTTGGCTAAATTTTCCTAAGCACATACATTCAATCAAACATGTTAGTCACCAAAATCTTCATATAAATCGAGTAACATAGATGAGCTCATCAAGCAATATTCTATCTAGTGATTATTATTTCATCTCAAGGTTTTCATGCCAAGTCAAGAGTTATATGTCCTTTGAATCATTGAATTCCAATGAATGCTCAAGTAGTACACTCGAAGTGTATGATTCAACAATTCGTCAATTTCTTATTTAAGGGTACTCATTAGGGCACTTAACCAAGAAACACTCTCAAGTCACATATCGTTTAACAGGATTACTAGTCTAGGCTAAATCCTTTATATAACGTATGCTCAGGGGAGCTTAATTAGGATTACCAGTCCAAACTAAACCCTAATCATAACGTATGCTCGAGAGGAATTATATCGGGATTACCCATCTGGGCTAAATCCTTTTTATAACAAGGTCAATGGGATTACTCGTCCGAGCTAAATCATATCCGCAACAAATGCAAGACCTTATCCATTTTGGGAAAGCGCATATATTCATCGGAATTCAACATTCAATTGGGACTAACCCCTTTGTCATCATTTCATGCATATATAAATTTATTCAAGTATTTCAATTTATTTTCTTTTGCATTTGATTTAATTCTTTGTTCCACTCAATCAATTTTTCAATACAGATTGAGATTCTAAATAACATGAGTAGCTAAATCGCTTAGGGGAGATTAACAACTAGATGAGGAAGTGGTTAACAAAGGATTTAGGGTTTCTCGAGAGGGGTTAGTTGGTATGAATTACGTGTTCCTAAACCACTAGGATTTACAATCCAAGGAAGTTCTCATAGGCTAGACGAGGTCAGGAGATAAGTCAAACCGAGTAAATCATAATTATTCTAATTGAGAAAGTGTGGTTAATCGATAGCTAATCCACCATAAAACCATAATTTAAAGTTAGTTAAAAACCCTAAAGTGAGTTAATTTTTCTAATTGGTTTATTGATTTAGTTCGTTTGTTTATTTTTTCTTGTTTATTTAGTTTAGTTATTTAATTTTCTCTTAATTCTCTATTTTATGGTTCATCGTAATATAGGAATTATTTACTACTATTTTTTCCCAATTAGTCAAACCATTTAGTTAAGGCAAGAAATCGCCAACTTCAAACAATATGAAGGTGAATCATTATACGAGGCATAGGAACGTTTCAAGACAATGCTAAGAAAGTGCCAACATCATGGACTGCAAGCATGGCTCCAAATACAAATTTTCTATAATGGTGTTGACGGACACATTAAATCTAGCCTAGATAGAGCATCTGGCGGATCCCTCATGTTCCATGTGTATGAACGAGCCTACAAAATAATTGAGGACATGGCCATGAATTCGTACATGTGGCCTAATGAGAGATTCATGTACAAATCCAAGCCTTCCACGGTAAAAGTTGTGAAGGAAGAGGACGACGATGATTGATTCCAACGAATCCTAGAAAAGCTTAACCGCTTAGAGTCGCCAATCAAGCCGATGAGAGTGAAGCCACATTATGAAAGCCATCTAGAGAAAGCAAGCAACATAAATAATAGGGGTCAAGATCCCTATTCAAATACCAACAATCCTGGTTGGAGGGATCATCTAAATTTCAAATATGGAGGAAATCAATGAGGTATAGATCAAGCAAAAACCCAATCAAACCCTCCTTACCAACCTCCATCATTGCAACAAAGAACCGTGAGGAACAATCATGTTTCATGTGGTCAAAGATTTGATCAACTAGACGGGGAGATGCAAACAATAAAGACAGATATTCAACAAGTCCAAGCTACATGTGGATGACTTGAATCTCATATAGATAACCTCTGCAACCAAATGATCCAATTAATGTCTCTGTTCCAAAAATAAAATAGTCAAAATCTCTCTAGTAATATAGACAACAAGCATCGAAGAAATGAGAAGGAGCACGTAAAGGTGATCGCATTATGATCGATAAGGTATTGAAGTTGCCAACCACACCCATCTATGAAGAGTAGAAGCTTCTCGAAGATGTTGATGAACCCACAAAGAAGGAGGAGGAAATGAGCACCATGAGCCAACAGAGGAGGTAGTTGAATCTATGCCTAATGCAATAATCTCAACTCACAACATAATAAAAATACACCCCGAAATTAAAAGATTTGGGTAGCTTTACGATTTTTATAGACTCTGAGAAAGATCGACAAATCCCATTCTGTTGGGTAGGTCATTTCTGGACACTTCTAAATCAATTATCAATCTCGAGTGAAATGAGCTAATTATAAAGATCGATGACAAAATAGAAGTGTTCAAATGTGGTCGTGATTCCCAAAGTAAGGGATTAGTTAGGGTGGAATGTTATGTATTATTCAATTTAACCCCTAACAACCTCGATCGGAGGTATCGCTTTAGTTGTATTAGTGTAAAAAACCAGATTACGAAGGAACAAGACAAATGGCGAAACTTTAATGGAAGAAGGAGCAATTGGAAGGGCCGAGATGGGTAAGACTGACATCTGAAGTACATGGTAAATTTCAAGGAATTATCAGACAAGTTCGGTAGCATAGCATAAATTCTACCCATCGAACTTAATCAACTTGTAAATATTGTATATTACTTTGTTTTGATTCGTTATATGTATAAATTAGACTCTTTTTTTTGTGTTAGATTTAGAAAGAGATATGTTTCCAATGACAACAAATGAGCTAGACATTAGTAAGGTGTACAAATGGGAACCAAGGACCTTCTACAAGTCCTGGAGACACCAAATTGAAGCCATGTTGTCAAATAACAATCCAATGGAGAGACACAACCCCTGTAAGCATAAGAATGTCAAATTTTATCATTATGTCACACCACATTCTACCTATGGTGCAACACATCATTGAATTTAATACAAATAGGGGAAATTAGCGTCGGGTCACGCCATGGAATCCCTGCGGCATGACATACAAGTCATTTTTGGAAACTTTTCATTCTCGATTCGACATGACCTTTAGAGATTTTCACCAAGTTTAGACGACAAGTAAAGCCTTAAATGGCTTCTTATATTGCCCTTACCAACTACTACACCCTTTAAGTTGTCATAGACACCTAAATCAACGTTTACAACCCTTTTCTTCACGATTTCACCAATCCCGTGCCTCTTCTTTTCTTTTTTAACTCTAAAACCATGACCAACAATCAGGACAACGAAAAATCAATTGCTTATAATTTCTAAGATCTTTGAGAGAAGGAGAAGGAAAAACACTTGAGAAAGATTCAGTGGAAAACTCCACTTCAAGAGAGAGGTTTCAAACTCTTAGCATCTTTGACTAGTGAAACAAGAGACATAATCGAATCATTCAGTTGGGAAAAAACTTTTATGACCCCAAAGAACCTGCATGTATCCCAGTTTTCCAAGCATTTTACGTCGCTCTAAAAGAAGACATGATGAATCAAGAAGGGACATGCCATGGCATCGAGTAATTATTCGAGGCAAAGAAGTTTTGATATGACCATTGGAAATATCAAGGTACTATGCCACTCATATATCTCTTTATGATTCTATACAGAGAATGGATCTCATGAAATTTCTGAGAGAGAGAAAAGGATGTGTAATACCCCTTATCTGTATTCAATGCTAGAAGAGGATACGAGGCATTACCGGACTTACAAAGCAAGCAAACATAAAAATCTAGTCATAAATTTGCATCCAAATTAAAACCATTTGTATTCAACCATAAAAGTCCTTAATACGAGCCTACGAGGCCCAAACCATGCTTTGGAAGTGGTTCAGGACTAAACCGAGAACTTGGGTAATTTTTATAAAACATAGAAAATTTTTGCTATGAACAGGGGTCACAGGCCCGTGTGGTTTGGGACACATCCGTGTCACTAAGCCATGTAACTCTCTATTTTGTAAAGCATGAACAAATTAAAGTTACAGGCCAAGTCAAATACCCGTGTGCTAGGCCGTGTGGTTAATTTAATTTTCATAAAATAGGTGCAGACTTCACACCATCAGGACACACGCTCGTGCTTGAGGTCGTGTCCCTTACACGGCTAAGACACATGCCCGTGTCTCTGCCCGTGTGCTCAATTCTGAGCATTTTGTTTCTCAAAATTAAGGTGCACGAGACACACAGCCAAAACACATGCCCATGGGGCAGACCCTGTGTCACACACGGTCTAGACACACGCCTGTGTGTCTACCCGTGTGGACAAAATAAAAGCTATTTGCAAAGCCATTTGTCACCCTCATTTACACCTACACACACACAAGTTCAATGGCATAAATCATGGTATACTTAGGCAATGAAAACATCCATGATCAGGGTTAGAACATATCATTTCATTCTCACACATAACATACTTACAACATTATATTCTACCAAGCCAAATCATACCAAATTCACATCTATCAGTACCAACACAAATACTTTTATCATGCATAATTCTTCTTAGATTTCCTAGCATACCAATGAGCCAACCTCAACCATTCAACAACAAAACCATTAAGTCACATTCAACCATTCACCAACCATTTATAGACCACATCAGAAAGGAGATAATTGCACATGTACAAATATACTTAAGCTTACAACCAATTTAATCAAAATAAGCCAATTTACATGGCCAAATACCAAATCAAGCCTTTGACAATTACAAGCCAATACATTTGGCTAAAATCGTGATGACACATATAACAAAATGACCAAGTCCCTATACATGCCATATACTCAAAATGTTAAGATCATCGATACCCAAAATGACAATTTGATAGTGTGATGCGATATCCGACAATCTTCAATCCGAGCTAGCTTGGTGACACTATAAAACATGAAAAGTAAAACAGAGTAAGCTATATAGCTTAGTAAGCTCGTATGAAAGAAATAAGCAAGACTTACCATACATTCAAGTAATATAATATAAGGCGATGTAATTTACCTTAGCCTTATAACCATAATTCGTTCCATCACAAACTTACCTTGAATTCATCATTTCGCGAATTTAATAATCACAAGTTTTAAGTATATACCTGTACCAACTCGTAAGGTTTCATACTTATTCTCATCTTTGACATACCCAGTGAACCACTCAGAAAAATAATGTCAGATACTCGAGAAATCTTACGCACAAGATGTCACATATATAGCCATTGATACCTCTATCTCATAACACATATATGCTCGCTCTCGAGCCATCAATGGGCCTGCTCCCACAAGTTGTTAGTCAAGACGTAGCTACCCGGTGCTACTCACACAAGCTGTCACATAACCTACTCAGCCATCGGTAGGCGTACAGGACCAGCACCCGAATCACATAACATAAAACCCTAGTGACATGTCACTTGTATCCTAATCTATTCCTAAGGTTCGATTGGGATTCCTCGCTTGCCAGAACATCGCCAAATGTGTCCGTAAAGTCGATTACACAATTCATGCATATATTAAAGCATTTAAAATACAATTTTAATAACGCTTATTAACATACGAACTTACCTCGGTTCCAAAAATAGCTAAAGGATCTATTCATCAATTACTTTATTTTCCCCTGATCTAGACCCGAACTTCGTTTTTCTTGATCTATAATACCACATTTAACTTATTTAATCATCACATTATTTAATTTAGCCCAAAAACACATTATGGAAAAATTTACATTTTTGCCCCTAACTTTTCAACATTTTACAATTTAGTCCCTGGGCTCGTAAAATGAATTTTTTCCAATTTCATCACAACCCAAGCCTAGCCGAATATTATTTGTACTCATAACAACCCATATTTTTTATTTATTCACACTTTTCTACACATTTTAAGGACTTTTACAAATAAGTCCCTATTTAACGTTTTTATCGAAAAATCACTTTATAAACATTGTTTAACTTACAACGAACATGCATTTTCTACCATCAAACATCAAAATACAAACATATTCAACATGAATAAAATTTTAGACTTTAAATTTCTTTCAAATTAGTCCTTGAAATAGCTAAATCAAGTTATAACGATCTCAAAAATATAAAAATCATTAAAAAAAGGACAAGAATGGACTTACAATTGAGCTTGAAAGCTTGGCCAAAACCCTAGCTATGTCTTCCTTGTGAATTTCGGCTATGGGGGGGATGAAATTAAGAAGATGAACATCTTTTATTTAGTTAATTTTTTCCTTATTAGCCAAATTACTAAAATACCCTTAATACATAACTTTGAAATTTCACCTAACCATGTCCATTTTTGTTCATCCTAAGGTATAATGGTCTAATTGTCATTTAAGGACCTCTAATTAAAATTTTATAACAATTAGACACCTTTAACTTATAGAATTCATAACAATTAGACACCTTTAACTTATAGAATTCAAGTTTTGCACCTATTGCAATTTAGTCCTTCTAGTCAAATTGGGCACTCAATTGATAAAATTTCTTAATGAAATTTTCACACAATTATTCTATCATGCTGTAGACCTTAAAGAAATAATAAAATATATATTTCTACTTCGGATTTGTGGTCCCACAACCACTATTCTAATTTGAGCCAAAAACGGGTTGTTACAATTCTCCCCCCTTAGGGATTTTCATCCCCGAAAATCTTACCAGAAAAGAGGTTTGGGTACTGCTTTCTCATAGCTTCCTCAAGTTCCCACGTAGCCTCTTCAACCCCCTGTCATTGCCACAAAACTTTCACTAGAGCTATACTTTTATTTCTCAACTGTTTAACCTCTCGAGCCAACAATTTGCTCAGTTCTTCAACGTATGTCATATTGGGTCGAATCTCAATCTCTGACGATTAGATTACATGCGATGATCTGATAGATATCATCGCAACATCGACACATGAAATACATTGTGAATCCTTTTTAACTCCGACGGTAAAGTTAGTCGATATGCCACTGGCCCTATTCTTTCAATAATCTCAGACGACCCAAGAAACACAGACTCAACTTGCCTTTGCAACCAAATCTGAGAATTTTCTTCCACGGAGACACTTTCAGAAACACTTTATCACCAACCTGAAATTTGATATCCTTCTATTTCAAATCCGCATACGATTTCTATCGATTTGAAGCTGGTTTCAAACAACCACGAATTACTTTCACTTTCTCTTCAGTTTCTCTGAGCAAATCAACCCCATTAATCTGTTTCTCACTAAGCTTGGTTCAGTACAACGGAGTTCGACACTTGCGACCATACAATGCTTCATACAGTGCCATCTTTATACTCGATTAATAACTGTTGTTATAAGCAAATTCGACCAACAATAGATATTTCTCCCAACTACCTTCGAACTCCAAAACACAACAGCGAAGCATATCTTCGAGAATTTGAATCACTCTCTCAGATTAACCATCAGTTTGCGGAGGGAATGTGGTACTAAAATTCAACTTCATACTCAACGCTTCTTGCAATTTCTTCCAAAATTGCAATGTAAAACTCGAATCTCTATCCAAAATAATAGAAGTTCGTACCTCATACAATCTAACAATCTCAGTAATGTACAATTCAACTAGCGTATCAAGTGAATAATCGGTATGTATCGGAATGAAATGAGCTGATTTTGTCAATCTATCAACAACGACCCAAACAACATCTTTTTTCTTCACAGTCAGAGGTAATCTCGATACGAAATCCATCGTAACTCTATCCCATTTTCACTCGGGTATAGTCATAGGCCGAAGGTACTTGATGTTCAGCTTTCACTTGTTGACAAATCAAACATCTCGTTACAAACTCTGAAATGTCTCGTTTCATGCCTGACCACCAATACAATTCCTTCAAATCATTACACATCTTTGTACTTCCAGAATGAATAGATAAACAAGCATCATGTGCCTTATGAAGAATTTTCTGAATTAGTTCAGTATTTCTCGATACACAAATCCTACCTCAAAACCTCAAACAATCATCGAATCTGATATGATATTCTGAATAACTAGTCGATTGGCACTGAAACTCTTTTAGCTTGTAACTCATTATCATCTTTCTGAGCTTCGCAAACTTGCTGAAGAAATACCGGTCTTACTTTTAACTCGGCCAAAATTGATCCATCATCAAATAAAGTTAACCACGTATTCATCGCCCTCAAAGCAAATAAAATCTTTCTACTTAAAGCATTCGCGACTACATTCACTTTCCCCATGTGATAGTCAATCACTAATTCATAATCTTTCAATAGCTCGAGCCATCTTCGTTGTTGTAAATTCAAATCTTTCTGAGTCATCAAATACTTTAAACTCTTGTGATCAGTAAAGATGAGACACTTCTCACCAAATAAGTGGTGTCTCCAAATTTTTAGAGCGAACACAATAGCAGCCAATTCCAAGTCGTGCGTTGGATAATTCTTTTCATGCGATTTCAACTGTCTCGAGGCATAAGCTATCACTTTACCCTCTTGCATAAACATAACACCAAGACCGTTCAAGGATGCGTCGCTGAAAATCACAAACTCTTTCCCCGACTCAGGTTGCACTAATATCGATGCCTCAGTCAACAATGCTTTCAACTGTTCAAAACTCTTTTGACATTTCTCATACCACTCGAATTTCACATCTTTTTGTAACAATATGGTCATAGGTGTAGCAATCATCGAATATCCCTTAACAAAACGTCAATAATAACAAGCCAAACCCAAAAAGCTTCTAATTTCAGATACATTTCTTGGTGGTTTCCAATCAACAACTGTAGAAATCTTACTCGGATCAACCTGTATACCTTCAGCTGAAATGATGTGTCCCAAAAACTCAACTTTTCGGAGCCAAAAACTCACTCATTTTGAATTTAGCAAACAATTTCTAATCTCTCAAACTCTTAATGCAATTCTTAAATGTTCGGCATGCTCAGACTCATCTCGGGAATAAATCAGGATATTATCAATAAATACAAGCACAAACTTATCTAAATATGATTACAAAATTCGATTCATCAAGTCCATAAAAACTATAGGAGCATTTGTTAATCCAAAAGGCATAACAAGAAATTCATAATACCCGTACCTTGTTCTGAACGTGGTCTTCGGCACATCCGACTCTTTAACTCTCAACTGATAATAGCCTAATCTCAAGTCTATCTTCGAGAACACTGTTGCCCCTTTCAGCTAATTGAACAAATCATCAATTATTGGTAAAAGATACTTGTTCTTTATCGTAACCTTGTTAAGCTAACGATAATCAATACAAAGTCTCATAAATTCGTCTTTCTTCTTGACGAATAACACAAGTGCACCCCAGGGCAAAAAATTCAGTCTCACAAAACCCTTATCTATCAATTCTTGCAACTGAGACTTCAATTCTTTCAATTCGGTCACAGCCATTCCATACAGAGCTATCAATATTGGTAAGTTCCCGGTATTAAATCAATAGTAAATTCAACCTCTCTGATCGGTGGTAATCTAGGAAACTCTTCTGGAAACACATTTAGGTATTCACAAACTACCGACACAGATTCGATCTTAAATTTAGACTGTTTCGTATTCAGTACATACGTAAGATAAGCTTCACAACCTTTTCTTACATACTTCTGAGTTGACATCGACGAAATCACAATAGGCAACTCACCCGACTCATCCGGTTCAATTCGAAGAATTTCATTATTTTGACATTCAATTCAATAATCTTTCATCTACAATTCACTATGACATCATGTAGAGTCAGCCAATCCATTCCAAGAATTACATCGAACTTATCAAACGGTAAAAGCATTAAGCCAGCCAGAAAAAGTGACCCCGAATCACTAAAGGACAATTCTTGCAAACTTTATCAACTAGAACATATTTGCCTAAGGGGTTTGACACTTTAATCACATATTCAGTAGACTCAATAGGCAAATTCTTACTAGATACCAAATTCATGTAGATATGAGAATGAGTCGATCCAGGATCAATCAATGCAACTACATTAGTATCATAGAGAGAAAATGTACCAGTGATAACATCAGGGGATGATGCATCTTCGCGAGTGCAAATAGCATAGGTTCTAGCAGATGCTCTGACCTCTGATCTCGCAGTAAATCTTTCATTGCACCTCTACTACTGTTCCCATTTCTAGTATTTATCGGTTGCCTCCCTCTAGTAGCAGTATTGCCTGGTCTTGCGTTCTAAAAATTATCTTTCTCAACCATTTCAAGGCAATCTCGAATGAAGTGATCTAGGGAGCCACATTTAAAGCAAGCCTGATTATTCATTCTGCATTCACCGGGATGTCGTCTACCATAGTGTTGACATTCAAGTCTATTAGACCTAGCATTACCAACGCTCGCTATTGACGTAGTTTGGGCCGTAGAACCCAAATATTGCTTCCCACGATCTCTGTTGGGATATCCAGCTAAAACATTCGAACGAGTATACAAATCCATTGATTTCTTTGACGAAGACTGAAATGACTTATTCAACGGTCTTTTTCTTAGTTCTCTAGTCTTAAGCTCAGCTTTTCTCTTTTCTTTGCTTAACTCTTCAGCTTTGTAAGCTCAGTCGGCTAGCACAAAAAATTCTTTCAACTCTAAAATCCCAACTAACAGTCTGATATCCTCATTCAACCCATCTTCGAATCTCTTGCACATGATGGTCTCGGTGGAAACACATTCCCAAGCATACTTACTGAGCCTAACAAACTCTCACTCATATTTAGTCACAGACATACGGCTCTATTTCAGCTCTAAAAACTCTTTGTGTTTTTCATCAATGAACCTTTGACTGATATATTTCTTTCTAAACTCATCTTGAAAGAATTCCCAGGTAACTCTTTCTCTCGGTACCACGGATACAAAAGTATTCCACCACTGATATGCCAAGTCCCTCAGAAGTAATATAGCACATTTCAAGCACTCATCCGGTGTGTAAGAAAGCTCATCAAATACCCTGATAGAGTTCTCAAGCCAAAAATCTACTCTCTCAGGATCATCGTCAACATTGGCTCTAAATTCTTCAGCCCCTTGTTTCCAAATCTTATCAACTGGAAGCTTGTTCAGTCTCAACAATTCCACACCCTGGGGAGCTATGGGAACCAGTTGGGGGTTAGGTGGGGGTGGAGGATGCTAGGCAACTGGATTTGTTCGAACAAACTCGGTAAACCACTCATTCATCCTTTGGAAGAAGGCTTTCCTAGCCTCTCCTCCCTGACTAACCGTTACTGGTCTACTTTCAGATAGAGTTGTCCCTTGGGTGGGACTGACGCATTACTTTCAACATCGTCAGCTACATCTCAGTTGGGATCCATTTACTATATGAAAACACAATTTAAGTTGTCAAGAGTCATCACAATATCACAAATTATATATGGCATGTACAGTTAGACTCTAACACACGCTACGTTAGTCTGAGAATCGACTAAACCGTAGTACTGATACCACTAAATCTAATACCTCTTATCCATATTCAATGCCAGAACAGGAAATGAGGCATTACCGAACTTACAAAGCAAGCAAACATACAAATCAAGTCATAAATTTGCATCCAAATTAAAACCATTCGTATTCAATCATAAATGTCCCTAATACGAGCCTACAAGGCACAAAAAATGCTTTGGAAGGGGTTCAAGACTAAACTGATAACTTGGGTAATTTTTACAAAACTTAGAAAATTTTTGCTATGAATAGGGGTCACACGCCCGTCTGGTTTGGCACACGCCCGTGTGGGTAGGCCGTGTGGTCACACACGCCCGTGTCACTAACTCGTGTAACTCTCTATTTCGTAAAGCATGAACAAATTGAAGTCACACGGCCAAGTCAAACGACCGTGTGCTAGGCCGTGTGGTTAATTCAATTTTCATAAAATGGGTGCAGACTTCACACGGCCAGAACACAAGCCCGTATTGGAGGCCATGTCCATCACACGGCTGAGACACACGCCCGTGTCTCTCCCCGTGTGCTCAATTCTGAGCATTCTATTTCTCAAAATTAAGGTGCACAGGACACACGGCCAAAACACATGCCCATAGGGCAGATCCTGTGTCATACACGGTCTAGACACACGCCTGTGTCTCTACTCGTATGGACAAAATAAAGGTCATTTGCCAAGCCATTTGTCACTCTCATTTACACCTACACACACATAAGTTCAATGGCATAAATCATGGTATACTTAGGCAATGAAAACATCCATGATCAAGGTTAGAACATATCATTTCATTCTCACACATAACATACTTACAACATGCATAATTCTTCTTTGATTTCCTAGCATACCAATGAGCCAATCTCAACCATTCAACAACAAAACCGTTAACTCACATTCAACCATTCACCAACCATTTATAGACTACATCATAAAGGAGATAATTGCACATGTACGAATATACTTAAGCTTACAACCAATTTAATCAAAATGAGCCAATTTACATGGCCAAATACCAAATCAAGCCTTTGACAATTACAAGCCAATACATTTGGCTAAAATCATGATGACACATATAACAAAATGACCAAGTCCCTATACATGCCATATACTCAAAATGTTAAGATCATTGATACCCAAAATGATAGTTTGATAGTGTGATGCGATCTTCGACAATCTTTAATCCGAGCTAGCTTGGTGACACTATAAAACATGGAAAGTAAAACAAAGTAAGCTATATAGCTTAGTAAGCTCGTATGAAAGAAATAAGCAAGACTTGCCATACATTCAAGTAATATAATATAAGGCGATGTAATTTACCTTAGCCTCATAACCATAATTCGTTCCATCACAAACTTACCTTGAATTCATCATTTCACGAATTTAATAATCATAAGTTTTAAGTACATACCTGTACCAACTCGTAATGGTTTCATACTTATTCTCATCTTTGACATAACCAATGAACCACTCAGAATAATAATGTTAGATACTCGGGAAATCTTACACACAAGGTGTCACATATGTAGCCATAGTTACCTTTATCTCATAACACGTATATGCTCGCTCTCGAGCCATCAACGGGCCTACTCACACAAGTTGTCAGTCAAGACGTAGCTACCCGGTGCTGCTCACACAAGCTGTCAAATAACTGTAACATATGCCGGTATACTCAGCCACCGGTAGGACGTACAGGACCAGCACCCGAATCACATAACATAAAACCCTAGTGCCATGTCACTTGTATCCTAATCTATTCCTAAGATTCGATTGGGATTTCTCGCTTGCGAGAACGTCGCCAAATGTGTTCGTAAAGTCAATTACACAATTCATGCATAAATTAAAGCATCTAAAACACAATTTTAACAAAGATTATTAATATACGAACTTACCTCGATTCCAAAAATGGCAAAAGGATCTATTCGTTAATTACTTTGTTTTTCCTCCGATCTAGACCCGAACTTCGTTTTTCTTGATCTATAATATCACATTTAAGTTATTTAATCATCACATTATTCAATTCAGCCCCAAAAAAATTATGGAAAAATTTACATTTTGCCCCAACTTTTCAACATTATACAATTTAGTCCCTGGGCTCGTAAAATGAATTTCTTTCAATTTCATCACAACTCAACCCTAGCTGAATATTATTTGTACTCATAACAGCCCACATTTTTCATTTATTCACACTTTTCTGCACATTTTATAGACTTTTACAAATAAGTCAATCTCCAAACGAATGGACGAGATGCACGAGAACTACATCGTGGAACAAATATTCCAACATCAATCCTGCAAGATCAGCTAACTCTAAAAGCAAGAATATAGCTATAGTTTATCAGTACTCGAGTTTACCCAACCGCTAACATGTCCAACATAAATACATTTTGTCACATCCCAAAACCCAACCTAATAGTTTTGGGTTAGTAGAATCGGGTCATTACCGAGGAGTGTAGTCAGATATCAAAAAATAGGGTCGTAAGTGAGTATTTAGGGATGTGAGTGTCTTGATCAAATATTTATTTTATTTTTTAGCTAAAAAAATTCAATTTTGACGTTTTATTTGAAAAAAGAAGGATTTTAATTGATTTTGGGCCTAACTAGAAAAGGGAAAAATTAAGGGTGATCAAAAGGGTAAATTGCCCAATTTTTTAAAGTTGGTCTTTTACATTAAGCCATTCACGTCTTCTTCTTGTTTAAAAACACCAAATCATCCAAAATTTCCCAAAACCTAAAATCAGAGAGTTTCTCTAAAAATGATTCATTCCCTCAGATTTATTAACTCCCCATATACTAAAACAACCCTCAATTTCAAACGAAAAATGTGTTTTCTTCCCCAAATTCGTTATTGTTCTTCTTAACTTCATTCCCCGAATTAGAGTTGTATATTTTTGTTTCCATCAAATGAATATAATATTTTGACCTTATATGATTAAATAAAAAGTGTTGTTAATTCAAATCGAGTTTTAAATGATTATATTTAGATTTGGTGTTTTTAAAGTATGTTAGGATTCAAAAATAGAAAATCTCAAAATTGTGGGTAAACATGTGTTTTCAAAGTGATTTTTAATTCATTCTAACCTAATTAGAAGGTATTTCACTTTAATTTGATAGTTCATAACAGAATTTTTAAGATCAAGCATTTTCCCCTTTTTATGTTCTTCAAAGCTTGATTTTTTTAGAAAATTTAGGATGTTTGGAATTGAAGTTGAGGATTAGAAATGAGATTAGCATGTCGAAACTTCAATTTCGACAAAACTAGCTAGTTTTTAGTACTGAAAAAGGAGAGGTTAGAATTGTGTATTTCTTGTTGTTTGGTTGTGTTAAAGGTTGTTTTTGATGAGTTTTGACTGTGTTTGTTATGTGTGTTAAGTTTTGAATCAATCAGGAGCCACTACAAGCAAGTCTAAAGGCAAGGAAAAACTTGTTTGAGCTTTTGGCTTGTAAGTGGAAGCGTAATTGGTGATTTTCTGGAGTTGCTACTAGTATGCACAATTCATAGCATTAAATGGGAGCTTAGGAATAGCCTAAAACTCTATCCTAAGTTTGAATTGTAAGCCTTTCTTATACTTTTTTCCTTGTGTTATCTTGGAAGGATCAACTTTAAATCACCGATAGGGAGGTTGAATTGGCTTTTGAGAAATTGTGGTGGAAGCAACGAAAAATATGCAACAAAGAACACAAGGATTTATAATGTTTCGACCCCAATTGCCTTTTCCACTACCTTATCTTACAACAACTAAGGATTTTCCCAAATTAACTAATTTGGAAACCTTTAAGGACAAGGTTTAACCTTGCAATCTCTCTTAAGATTTATGCTCCAAAATCTTAAGATACAACTCCCTTAAGGTTTCTACCCAAATCTTAATAATTAACCCTCTATTAAAGAGAAACAAATAAGCAAACAAAGAAACAATCCTTGCAAGATTAGGCTGTTGGCCAATTAAGCACAAATACAAAGAAGAACACTTGAGCTAAATGAATACAATGAAAGCTCACAAGTGTTTACAAATAAAAAGGTATGAAAAAATTAAGCTCTAGGTTGTTTCGATTGATCTTTAAGCTTTGCACATGTTTTTTTTTCTTGTTAAACCTTTGGAAGATGGTATTTATACCCTCTAATTGATTTCCAACCGTTGTGGTTGTTGTAGAAATGAATGTAGCCATTGGGGATGAAATACTAGGTCATTAACTTCACCTTCAGCAACAAGTATCGATGCCTACTAAAAGGGTATTGATATTTTTGCAATTAATGCTAATTTCAGTGACCATTGACGTAGGAATATCTAAACTTTAGGAAATATATTGATACCTTAAGAAAAATATCGATATTGGATTGATACCTACTAGGGCTTGAAAATGGTAGGATGTCAATTTGGTATCGATTATCAGAGGGGTATTGATATCTTGTAAAATATCGATACCTAGAGTAATTCTAACTTTTTTAAAAATAATTAAAACATATTTGAAAATGTTTGACTAAATTGAAACCATTTCAACTTGATTTTATGAAGTTGCTCAACTTTACTTTTATTCATAAAAACTTTAATTTGTTATATCAAAACATATTATCCAATAAGACTTAGTTTAACACCTTGTTGTGAAAATATGCTTAATGTATGACGAGTTATGGAATGTGATCATATTGTGACAGGTAATGTGTCTGTGAATACTTATATGTGATTTGTGATAGTTTGATTTTTAATGCACACCTATGTGGTGGAATATGTGATGGCTCAATGAGCATAGTTGTGGCACTTAAAATGCAATTTTATGTGAATCTGATAAGCATGTATTGTGCACAAGTTGTGGTGTGAATTGATATTTATGAACAAGAATTATATGCATTAAAACAGTAATTAAATGTGTGAATTTTGTGGATATTTTGGCCTTGTAATCTCTTGAAACCATTGGATATAGTTGGCATGCCATAGGATTGTGAGTACTCACCTTTCTATTTTGTGACTTGGGCACTGAGGCCCCGAGACAGATTACAGAGATAAGGGAATGTTGAGTTAGACTCCATTCATTGGGATATGTTTGTGTGCTGAAGAGTGTTTAGCTTTATGCTAACACTTATAGGATATGTTATACTCTTTGAGTCATTGGTGTGATGGAGATCCGTGTATCCAATGTGTGGTGATAAAGCCCACTTTTATGTTTCATGTTTCTAAGTTGCCAAATTATCATTAATTGATTAATACATGAAAATGTTGTGTGTAAATTCATGTGAATATATAAGCTAGACTTGTGGGTCATTAAAGCATGAATACGTTGTTTTGTCTTGATGAATTATCGACAAATGAATTATATATATGATTTGTATGTAATTGCATCTAAGAGTATATGCTGGATTTATGAATTTTATATATGAGATAAGTGATATTGCAAACCAGACTGACAGATCACGAGAAAACATACTTGGTTGAATAGAAATGATATGAGGAGTTAAGGGGGTGTATGTATATGAATACGACTGAATGATTTTCTTCTGATTCTTAATTCTGGGTATATGGCTGGCATAAGGATAGGTTATGTGTAAGTTATAGTTATGTTGGCAGATAGTAACCGCCCATATGTTGTGTTAAGTTGGCAAATTGAAATTGTCTATATTCTATAAACGCCATTTGGCGTATTATAATCATTGTGTTGCATTTCTCTAAAAGGTTGGGTACCATCTTAGGTATTAATGTGTATGTTTTATATGTGCTTTCTTTATCATTGGAGGGACCAGGTTTTTGCTGGGGATTTATCAAACTAATTATAGTTGATTGTCAAGCCAAGGCAGCTTGGCCTCTCTAAACATGTCTTCTAGTATCTCTAGAATCACTTTGGAAATCTTACAGCTTTCCAGTTGCTTATAAAAGGTATTGGCCACACTTGTTAACATTTAGCAACTAGTTATCTCATCAGAATCCTCCCAACATTTTCTAGCCTCATCTTGAGTGGTTGGTGGGCATTTATTATCAAGAACTGTTTTGAGTTTCCTATAGCTTAGGATAATTATAAGCTTCCTTTTTCATTCCTTATAGTTATTTTCGTTTAGTTTATTCTTAGTAAGTATCTTCAGTAATGGAGTAGGTGTCATTTTTTGAATTGAAAATAAAGCATCCATTAATTAATATATTTTTATTAAGTAAATATTAAAACCTATTGCAAAAAAATATATGCATTAAGGTAATTCATGTGTATTACATTAAACCTTGAAAATATTTGTAAGTCAATGCAACAATAATTCTTACACCTATTGAATTAAGTCAACTTGCAATCTTAATAAACTAGTAAGAAAATGGATTTCCATCCATTTAATACATGAACCTAACTCCTTAAGTATTCATACGTACTAATAATCATTTCATGCTTGGCCATTATTCAAACTTAAGCATAGCTTATCAGGAAGTTATTTAACTAGAATGATATTGAGTGTACAACCATCAACTCAACATCTTGTCATTCTATGTACCATGAATGAGTCACCTTGGGACAATTTCAACGAGTAACATGTATGACTAGTTGTCCTCTACAAAAAAAAAAACTTCTTCAATGAATTCTATATGATAATACCTACCTTAGGGCCAACAAACTATCATATGCTATCACAAGATAGTTATCTCTTTTAAGGAAATCTCAGTAGTGAAATTGTAACACCCCTAATCTGTATTCATGGCCGAACTAGGGTTACGGAGCATTACCGTAAAATCAAAAACATTTTAACTTAGTATCATACAATAATAAAATCACATCATAAACCAATTATATACACACATATCATCCCTAAATAGAGCCTTTGAAGCCTTAAACATATCTTAAAAGTAAATCAGGAATTTGAAATAGTTTGAAAAGCTTAGAAAAATATGCAAAAATTTGCAAAACAGGGGTCACACGGTCGTGTGGCCAAGCCGTGTGCCTCACATAGCTGAGACACATGCCCATGTCTTAGGCCATGTAACCTTCGAACTAGGGCACACGATCGTGTCCCAGCCCTTGTCCACACCCGTGTAACTCTCTAAGTAGGGTCACACGATCGTGTCACATGGCCGTGTGTTAGACTATGTAACTCTCTGAGCTGTAACCTAAGAAAAAATCACAAGATGGCACACGGTCGTGTAGCCAAGCCGTGTGACTCACACGGCTAAATCTTACGCTCGTGTCTCAGGCCGTGTGGACCCAATTACCTAAAACAAAGCCATTTCAAATTCATTACATGTATAACCAAATATACTACTTAAGCTCCCTTTAAAAGGGACCTAAACAACATCAAAACACAATTTAAACATGCTCAAAAACATACCAAAACAACCATCTTAAGTGCCTAACCAATATGCCCTCATTGACACCACATTTAATTCATCCATTTACAACCAATATACCATTCATAGATACCTCAAGTAAATTTCAAACATTCAAATAATTGAATATGGTAAATGCATAACCTATACCAATCATTTCCAACCAATTATCAACCAAAAAGGCTCAAGGAATAAGCTTTCTTCATTTACTAATCAAGCACCTCAAGTATAATACCAAAATTACCAAATCCTTAAAGCAAACACTAAGTGAAAGCATTTACATAACAACTCCAAACATGTATTTACAATCATTTAGAACTTATAGAACTATATTTTGTAGGATTTACTAAACAAAGGACATTATCTTAATATTGACATCCTAGGTACATGCCAAGACTCAAAAAGAAATACATCACCAATTTTGAGTACGGGATTTGTCGTGGATGCTGAGACGTAGAACAATAGTAATACCTAACCTGTAGTCAAATAAAAATTCAAGCAATAAGTAACTAATGATCAATAGATCCCATTTTCAACTATTAACCAGAAGTTCACATTTCACAACATATAAGTCATCTCATGAATTTGGTTACCTTACGAAAATTTATAAACCATCAAATGGCACCCGGTGCCTAACGGTTAGACTGTAAATAAGATTTTTGCGCCCAGCGCTAGTCGTTTAACGCGACATGATCAATGGTGTGCCCAACACTAGTCAAGCGAGTCGACAAATTATTGTACCCAACGCTAGTCAGATAACCGACAAGATCAATGGTGTTCCCAGCACTAGTCAACGAGTCGACAAATTATTGCTCCCAGTGCTAGTCGAATAACCGACGATAGTTGTGCCCAGCACTAGTCGTACAAATCGACAAAAGATTTACGCCTAGCGCTAGTCAGATAACTGACAATAATTCTCATCCGCAATTCCATAATTTTATTTTTCATCACTCAATATCACAGTTTATATAAATACATATACTTCCATAACTTCCATTCAATTGAATTAACTTATACATTCATAAACTTTCATTCAATTTAATTAACAATTACATTAGGTATTAATAAGGCATCAAGTAGTAATTAGATTAATTAAAACAATTTATAAAGTTTGAGTTCAAGGAATACGAACTTACCTTAACAAAACAGTCGTAATAGTGAGGCCAAAAACTACTCTGTTACTTTAGTTTTTCCACAGTTCACGTCTGGTCGATTTGTTCCTTTATCTATGTTACAATTTCATTCGATTAATACTATTCTATCTCTTTAATAAATACATTTATACAATTAAATCCTTCCATTATTTATTACAAAAGTTATCCCAACATCTTATCACTTGCACAATCTAGTAACCAACAACGAAGATAGAATTTGGCCACATTCTATCATTAACATCAACATTAACTAAATCACATCTTCATTAAATTTCCATAGCTAAAAACAGTCCCTATACTAATCATAATTTATCCATTTAATCCATCAATTAGCTAATTTTTTAATAAATTAATTCTTAAATGCAAAATTTCATAAATACATCTCTAAATTTTAAGCTAATCAAGAATCGTTCAACAAACATATCTATTTAATTACTAAACACAATTCCACAAACTTCCTTAAATCTAAAAAATTCCAACTTGGGTAAATTAGTTAATGACTTTAAGGTTTCAAAACTATAAAATTTAAGTGAAAAGAATCAAAACTTATCAACCAATTTAAGCTCACAATTGAACAACAATGGCCTAAATGCTCTTTCTCCCTACCCCAAACGGCATGCAAAGAAGAAGAAAAAATAAAGCTTTTCAATTTTATTTTCTCCCCTCCCCCTCCCCTCAACTAATCTATTTGTTTTCCTTTATTTTATTCCTATTTTCATTTCATTTTCCATATATTATATCTTAATATAAATTACTAATTAAATATTATAACTCCACTAACACATACATATATTATTTATATATATAATTTCCTCATAACCATCTACTAACAAAACTCATCTAAATAATAGTCTATTTACTTAAATAGTCTTTTACTCTAGTCCCAAATAAAATTTAATATCAATTACTAATTTTATCACTCACTTAATTTAGTCCTTATACTTAATTTAAATACTAATAATTAAAAACTATCTAATCAACACTCAATTCACATCTAATATAACTCCCAAAAATATAATAATAATAATTATTATTATTATTATGAGCCCGATTTCACGAAGGCAGAGCCCCAAAAATATGTTTCCCGACACTCCTGACTTACTGGTCAATATAGAAATCCATATGACAATACCTACTTTAAGGTCGACAAATTGTCTTACCATCACAAGAGATCATTGAAGGAGGTCGTATGTCTTGTTCACGGACATTCTCTTACTCAATCTTTTAAAAACATGCAACGTTTTTGTTTTCAATTTCAATCATGAATGATTAAATGTCATGGCAAGTACATGTGGCATTCTTTTCCTTAGGGGTGAGCGTTCAATCGAATCAAATCGAATCAAATGAAAAAATTTCGAGTTAATCGAGTTGATGAATCATATTTTATCATCCTAACTCGATTTGAAATTTTCTCGAATCGATTCGAGTGAGATGAAATTCAAATCGAATCAAATGTATTTGTTCGAGTTAAATTTAAAAAAATGACTTTAGGTCCTTGTAACCACTATCATACGCCGTAATCAAATTTTCCCACCATAATCAAATTTGTTATTAATTTTCATCTCCTCATAATTTATATATTAATTTTTATATACAGGTTAGCTTCTTTGCTTGCATAGTTGCTTTAATTATCTTCTGATTTTTGTCACTATATATTTTGAAATTAAAAAATATATTAAATATAAAAATATTTTTTTTTAATAAAAGTTATCTTAAAGATAAAATGTGAAATTGATATAAATATAAAATTTTAACATGAATATTTTATGGCATCATCAATAATTCAATTTTAACATAAATTTATAAAGACTTAATATGATTAAACAATTCAATAATATAAATAGTACAAAATGTGAAATTTAATTTAATAATATAAATAGTATATATAAATAAAATTATTACTATTTAAGTTTATAGATTTTTTGGATGATTTTTTATTTGGGGGTAAAGGGTGAAAAGTAAAAATTTAGGGGAGAAATAAAAAGTTTTGAGGGTTGGGAGAGAAAAATTTTGGGGGAAAGTAAATGAGCGGGAAAATATTTTAAAAAAAATAGGGGGAAATGGCTTTGGGGTAGATAGGAGGTGGGATGGGATGGGAGTAAAAGTTTTAAGGGGAAAGTGGGAAGGAGTAAAAGTATTGGGGGAAAAGTAAAAAGGTTTGGGGGTTTGGGGTAAAAATGTAAAATATTATAGTTTGGTATTTAGTTTATTCGAATTACTCGAGTTATTCGAATTTGAAAATTAAACTTGATTTGAACTCAAATTTTGAAAAAAAATCGAGTTGACTCAAATAACTCGATTTAATTAACTCGAAATTCGAAAAAAAATTCAATTTTTTTTAGTTAAATCGAGTTTTGCTCACCCTGCTTTTCCTAAACTATATGGCGTGCTTATCATACATATGCTTGAACATACTTTTCAGTCAATTTGAATATTATTATGCTATCACATTAAAGTTTTCATGATTCGATCCTAGAAAAATAGATAACAAAAAAATTACATTTATTACCCCAAAGCATTCTTTGGGTGTTTTGGGTGAAAGCAAACCTAAAACCCAAAACTTTGAAAAAACACCAAAGGGATCTACCATCGAACTGTCATCACTACCATGAGTTACTTCTGTCGTCGTTGATGATGCCACTATCTTCGTTGATGTCGTCATCTTCACCCAACCGTCTGACCATCGCTCGCTACTGCCAACCTTTTGTCGATCTCAATTAGTTTTGGATACATCTCTGTTCTCCAAGATTCACCGAAATTTTTTATTACAAAAAACTTAAGCCCATTTATGACTCACATGAATTGTTCTAAAATAAATCAAAATAAAGCCTTTGCGGAGTTGATAGTCCATGACTTAATTACAGATCTCAAAATTTTAATAAAACTTAAATTTTCACTCAATCTAATTTCTAGGAATCATAACTTTGACAAAATTATTTTATCATATATATAATAAAATATATTTATTCACATACATAACCTAAAACATGCACATAATTACAAGAATGTCACATCTTATTAAAATAAACCAAACATGAAGAAAAGATAAAATTTGGTAACTGTTTATACTATAAACATAGCACAAGTTAGCTATGATACCAAATTGTTGGAAAAAAAATTGATTTAGAAAACGGTTTTCAGTCACAACAAAAGTTTAAAAAATTTTAAAATCGAGTCTATTTGTGATATTTATAGCAATAAACTTTTCCCAAAAAGTATTTATTGTTTGTGCGAGATGAATTTAAAGCGTTCTTGACTTTCAACCGAACAACCTTTTCCACTATCCTTGTACCCCAAATTGTGTTGAGTGTAGGCTCAAACAACATGAGTTAAACATAGAGAAAGAAATGATTTAATTACTTTTAGTAGGAAAGCAATTCTCTCAAATAGAAACAAGTAGAAATTGTAATTTCTAGAAAATATAATTTATTCTTAGAAAATAAATTCTCGCTACTTTCTAGCAAAACAACAATATATGAAACTTGTGCATAAATAGCTCTAATAGTATCATTTATTTATTGAAAGAGATAGGAGAATTCTGGTTAAATAAGAATAACAGAATTAATATTTATTTAATAGAAAACACTATCCTAGTCTAACTAGGAGAGAGGGGAGCAACATAACCTAGATAATAACACTTAGGTTGCCACCCCTCACATGTAATATGAGGTGGTTTTGGGCCTCTCCTATAATGTGTCCAAATATACTCAGACTTTATGATTTAATCCAATCAAATATTTGTTTTCTATATTTCAAAATAAGTTTTATGTAATTAATTAATTTAATTAATCAAATTAACTAAATTAATTTCGCATGATAATTTTATCGTAAAAGAATCTATAAGGAAATATATTTAATTTTCACATTCAATGGATTCATAATAACTAATTAATTTAATTTTTTTAACTTTAAATATTTAATTATAATTAAATAAATAATAATTTGAAACTTTAAATTAATTCTCAAGTCATTTCTATAACATCCCGGAATCTGGAGTTAGAAGTTTTGAGGTTTGTGGTTAAGGTCAGTGAGTGGGTTGAACATCTAGGTTCAATTTCGCGTTTTAATGTTAAAATGGGCATGCTGGTATAGTGGTTAGTTGTGTGTTAGTGTATCTCTGGATCGCGTGTTCGAATCCCTGTGAATGTTTTTGATATCTATTTATTTTCATGTTGTTTTATTTTATTTTTAAAAAGGGAAGTTCACTTTAAAATCAAAAACAAGTTTCACGTTCTTTATTTTCTTTTCTTTTCTTTTTCTTCCCCATCGTTCCTCTTTTTCTTTCCAATTTTAATTGTGTTTGTTTTTGCTTCTTCTGTTTTACGCAATTTGTTTGTCGTTCCGTCAAAAGAGATTACTCTTGTGTGTTTCGCGTAATCAGATGTGAGTCAGAATAGTTTTGTGGAGGCGAAGTAATCAGTCTTGGTTGTTTGCAATTCCGATTTAAGGTGTGTTTCCTAAACTGTTGTTTTCAAGTGTTAAAGTTTTTGATGGATTGCTTGATATTCGACATATTTCAGTATATTTCTGAATTTCTAAGGGATAGGGACTGTTTCGGTGTCAAAAACACAAATTTTAAGCTGTTTCAATGTGGTTTCGTGACCACACGGGCGTGTGCCCCACATGGGTGGCTCACACAACCGTGTGAAATTGGGAATTAGGGTTTTTGAGTGAATTTTGGTGCCACGGCCTGGCCACACGGGCATGTGTCCCACATGGGCGTGTGAGATCTCCACACAGCCGTGTCTCCTCTACTCTTTATTTTTGGCATTTTTGGACAATGAGTTACACGGGCTACTCACACGGGCGTGTGTCCCCTACACATGGGCATGTGTAGGCTCCACATGGGCGTGTAGACCTCCACACGGCCTGGGCACTTCCACACGGTCAGGGCACACGGCCATGTGGCCCTATTTTGCAGAATTTTTGCTTTGAGTCATAAATTGTCTATTTTATGTTTCTGTATAATTTGACCCTCGATCAAGCCTCGATAAGTTTGTTTGGGACTCGATTTAGTTTGGTTCATGTATATATGTGCGATTATGGGCTTTAATCTTATTGCTCATTTATGTGATGAATAAGTATGAGCTTATTATTGTTTTCGTAACTGATTATTAGAATACAAGTGTAATCAAATATGAATCTGTTCAACTGGAACTGTTAATGTTCGTTTATGTATAATGTCTGCGTAATGTGTGCATTGTTGCATAGCATGAAAATTTTGGGATCTGGTTATGAAGAGAAGGGAGACAGATTTAGCAATTCTAACTGCGATACTTTTGTATAGAGGTTTACTGCACTATCCTATACGTATATCAGCTCAGCTGTATACAGTTACTCAAGTGGCATAGTTCCACATTGTGGTGTGTTGGGTGGATGAACCTATTATGGTTCTATGTGGTGCGCATGATGGACGGGCCTACCATAGCCCTTATGTGGTGTACTGGATGGACGAAGTGGTGTTTGGTTGGTGAGGTGGGATTTTGACTTGTGCATTTGTTCGCATCTAAATATATGTCTGTTTGTCAAAACATTTTGTCTGCTTGTGTGAACTTCTAGTTATTGACAGTGTAGTTAATGTCATGTAATATGATCTGATTATTGTGTATGACTGGAAAATCATTTTTATGGTTTAATATTTTATTTGACATGCCGATTGAGACTTTCGTAAGTGATATTTTTATGCACATGCTTGTCTAAAGTATTTATTGTGTTACACTATCTTTTACTGTCTGTTTATGTTTTGGACTCACACTGAGCTCGCGCAGCTCATCTTTGTAGTTTCTTTCCTTTCAGGTACTTTTTGTGTTTTGGAGCTGGACTCAGTATACCGGAGGTCTCAGAAAGATACGATTTGATTAGGTTTAAGTAAATTCTCATAAGTTCTATATGGTTAATTTTAAGTCGGTTTGAAAAACAACTATATAAGTTGTGGTACAAGTTTTTATGCTGGACTTTCTTAAGGTGTTATTTGGACTGAACTTTAAAAATTGTGGATTTTATTTTCGAATGTTTGACGCCGGTTTAATATCGTTTCAAACATAACGAACAAAAAGGTTTTCTTGGTTTGAATTAAATTTTTTGTTTCCACCACTTTTGGTGGCCAATGTAACCTCCAAGATTCGGTCCAAACTTCTAGGTCGGGTGTTGGGGTGTTACAATTTCTATACATAGTGAGAAAACACATTCATTTGTGAATGTGACCCATTTCTCTAATTTCATCATTCTCATTCATTTCTATTCATTTGATTCTACATTCAGCTAGCAAAGGAATCGATTGAACATATATAATTAGAGCTCAAATGATTTATAATTAAGTTTTAGCTTTTCACCTATTAACACTACAACAAAATTATCAATTAGTGACAAATTTTCTCTGTGGCCCTTAAAATAATGTCACATAATATACTACAAATATGACGAAAACAACAAATGGTCATGTTTAATGATTGACAGTAAGTCTTATATGAAAATTTTAAATAAATAAAAAAAATCATAAATTTATGTCATTATATGTTTGGCGTCAAAATTTGCATCCTACACTACATAATTTGGTGGGAAATGTTTTTGTAACTTTTCAATAAAATTGTGACGATTTTTCATCACCTCTAATGTAAATTATTTTTTAGTGACGAATTATTTTTTTATTTTAAAAAATTTTTTATCTATATATTACTAATTATTAATAAACTTTATTCGTGACAATTAGTTCCTCGTATTAACAATATATAAAAAGTGGTGTATTGTTTTTTTTTTGTCATAAAAATTAGGTTTAACGTGACAAGCACAATAATTTAAGAAGATTACCTAAACTTAATATTCTGCTACCTTATTATTCCAGTCTCATCCTAAAATAACTTCAGGTTATACTGAACTTTCTCCTATTGGGATCGACCTTTGTGCTATGCTATATTGCTTAGCTCAACTTAGAGATATTTTAATAGTTCTCATGAAATTCCAAGATAATCCTTTAAACACAAAGATATTTTTGTTCTTCCATATGCGCAATACTAGCAAACCAAAAAGAGTAGACCAAGGGATCCCATCTATCATCATCCCTCCAGAATTACCCAAATTTGTCCTTATCCATTCTGGGAGATTGCTAGAGAAAAATTGTGGCTGGTAATTTCTTAGCACAAAGTACTTCCATACATTGCTACTAGCTGAACAATCCCAAAGAACATGCAGAATATCTCTGTCTCATGATGACAAACTAGGCATGGCATGCTTTGTTTAATACCCCTCCATACACGTTCCTGATTAGTAAGCAACCTTTGTTTATAAACAAGCCACAGGAAAAAACAAACATGATGTGGTCCTTGATATTTCCAAACTACCTTCCACTTAGTCTCCTTTTCATTCCACGTAGTCGCTTCCAACATATGATACGCACTTTTAACTAAAAAGCTACCAAAACGGTGTTTTTCCAGTAGATCTTATCAGGGCCAACAAAGGGGTGCGGTGGGGGAATGCTTGCAATCTTTTTAACAATATCTTCCGGAAGTCGTTCTTTAAAAGCCTCTATATTCCCATGCTCCATCTAATGCTATCATATCCTTAAGAAAATAGTCTGTGATTGGCCTATATGTGTGTGATACATACATTTTTAATGGCCCTAACTTTAAGACCCAAGGATCCTCCCAACATCGTATCGATGTTCCTGTTTCTATGGTCTAACATAAGTTTTCTTTCAGCAGTGGCCAAACATTAGCAATTCCTCTCCAAATACTTGAACAACTATGTCTCTTAATATCCTTCAGAATCCTTTCTATTATCCCATACTTTGAACGCAAAACCCTACCCTCTAGATCTTCCCTTTTGGTGACAAGGATATACCATAACTTTAGCAAAAATGAGGTGTTTTGATCTTTCAAGTGTCAAAGGCCTAAACCACCATTTAGACAAGGCCAACTATTCTATGGCCCGAACCAGCCTCTATCTTGAATCCTTGCATCTAACAGTCTTCTACCCCTATTAATGTTTCCAAAGCATGAAACCACGACCTGCTTGAGACCCCGAAAACTTCATCGTCATTCCCTTCCGTCGCCAGTGGTGGTCTTTATCTTATCCTTTCCACTAACATCCAGGGCCCATATTTTTTGCATTCTGTCCTCGAATCATTCACTGTTGTGGCGGAAGTCATTCGTTGCTCTACTTTCCCATTCGCATCGCTTCCCTTCAACACATTTTTCCCACTCTCTTTTTTAGTAAAAAGCTCCTTAACATGGCCATAATGCCCACACAAAAAGCATACAGTGGGCAAATACCCATACTCTACTCGTTGTAGAACCTCATTAATTAAAACCTGCGATATCAGTACTTTATCTAAGTTCACGTATATCACCATTCTCGCAAACCGTCCCCTAACCCCCATTTTTCGTGTTGAAGTCCAATTTGACAACTTTCCTTATAAACCTCTATCTCCCATAGGACCTTTTGTTTGTACAGGTGCCCAGGCAGACCTGGGAGTCGAATCCACGCCATGACCATGCTTGGATAGGCTTGTGTTGTGCTAAAGTCTACGGTCCAAGGTTGTACCGTTAGGTACTGGTCATAGACAATCCACAGCCCTTGGCACAAAACCTTCTCAAAATCCTTCGAGTTCTGGAATTTTGCTAGGAAGTATCCATTTTCGACATCCATTAATCGAATGGCTGGGTCAGCTTCTAGAGAGAACATACTTTATTATGGAATTATTATGGAATGCAAAGTATCTGATATTTCTACCTAGGAGCTTGACGACTATTGTACAAGCCATATCTTTAATAAGGATTTGGTTCACCCACTCAGAAAAATTAATTGACGCAGTTCCATCCACGGATGAACGTACTATATCTGCTTCCGAAAGATCGAGATCTCCTTCTCCATCGAAGTCTCTAGTAACTTCTGGACGCTCCTCTACCCTAAGCCCCAGACCCACCAAACAATCTCTCCACAATCTGATTGTCCTTGCAATTGAAGGCAATTCCATGACCACATCCGGGTCTCCCTCTACCTCCCTAATACGGACCTTTTTGGTTGACCGAATCGCAGAATCCCCTTCATCACTACTCTCACGTTCCATTGATAATGTATATATTTTCATTTCATATCACTTTAAAAAATACGAAATATGAAAATTTTTAAATATATTTATTTAAAGAAATTAAAACTAATGAAAACGTGGTCTTAACAAGGGAAATATTAAAAAGTTTGAAATTTTTATTTTACAAAAATGACGTGAATTATCTTAGTAGTTTTCTGAAAAAAAAAAATTTATGGAATCAAGAAGTAATAGGCTCACCTTAGGTGTTAGGAGTGACACCAAAAGTTATTCACTCTTCATTATAAATAGTATAGATATATACAATATAATGCAGGTGAAAATTAAAAGTTCATATGAAATAATAACAAATCTTGGTTGAAATGATAAAATTTTAAATTTTAAAAAAATATTTAATGGTTGAAATTCAAAAATTTTAGTACCAAAAACAAGAAGTATCTTCCTCCTTCAATCCCCACCTTCAAATTTTTTCTCTTTACAAAGAACATAATGACACCATACATATTCATAAAGGCTACATAAAAGCATATAAATATGAAATGAAAGGTTGAGATGTTGGAATCATGAGCTCCTACCTTGTAACACAGTCTTTTACTTTACTAGAACTTCCACACACTTAACAATTAAAACCTTAGGGCATGGGTGTTGAAGATGATGGAGAAAATGACGTTGAAGAGTGGGAGAAATTAGAGACGAAAATTAAAGAAAATAAAATAATGATTTTCTCCTTTTTCTCAAGCTATGGCCGATCAAGGTAAAAGAAGTCTATTATATGATATTTTAAAAAATGAGATCAAAAGTCGTAAGGTCAAAGCAAATTTAAGTTATGTGGTCCAAATTAAATTATGGTATCAAAATATGATGCAAAGTTTCAAATTTCATCTCATCACCACAAATATTTATATATTCCAATATTTTAACATGTGTACGTGTAAAACGTATAAAATATCCTTTAGGGGAAAATTATCATTTTACCCTTCTAATGAAATTTGTATTCGATTAAGTTGGAATGCTTATAAATGCACCACTACACTATCTCATCACCCCGTAAATGCTCAAATTCTGATAAATTTAATTAAATCATGATTCTCGCACCAAATTATGGATAGAATCGTACAACAAATCGAAAATTTTTGAGGCATTACTTGCCTAGTGGTTTTGTGTAGTTATGGTCTTCTAATATGCACACTTGGACCAAGTAAATTTACATGAGTTCTAAGTAATTTACTTAACACGTTATTGTTTTCTTTGCACGTAGATTTTAAACATAAATCGTGAAGTTTGGTTCAGCTTTTTGATCGCATCAAAGTTGAAGTCTTGACATGTACTTAGAGTTTCATATTATATAAGGATCCAACTGTTTAATGTCACTAATGCTTGGTTTTGAAACTAAGAGTTGAAGGATTATGTGATTTGGCCCTGACGCTATCTTTGAACAATGGGATATTTGAGATGCATTTATTCACTCTAACTAATTGGTTCATTGAATTGGCATGATAAATTATCAGCTTTATTGTCTTTAAATCCTTTGAAATGAAGCGTTATATGTTAGTATTGTTTGGATTGCCAACTGTACAGATGTTTGAATAATGGAATATTTGAGATGCATATATGCACTATAATTAATTGGTTCATTGAATTGGCATGATAAATTATCAGCTTTAATGTGTGGTTTGTTTATGAGTTTAATGTTGAAAAAACGGGTTTGGAAAACGGAGCAATAAAAAAATTAAAGAAAATAAAGTTTTTTAAAATAATATTTTGGTTGTGATATCTAAATTATTAAAAATTTAATCAAAATTATACCTTTTTTATTAGCTTAAGATGAGCGTTTCGACCAAGTAGTCTTCTCTACTGTCCTCAAGCTCACATCAGTCGAGTGTGGGCTCGCTTCAAATAAGAAAAATTTTCACAAAAATTACCAATGGGGTAATTTTATAATTTCCCTAAATTTTTGAGTCAAGTTGTAAATTAGAAAAATATCTCTAAAAATTTTATGAAATAATCTTTTCAGAGAATTCTCTCTTTACAACTTTCTCTTCAATTCAAGTGTGTATGAATAATGACCCAATGCTCTCTTTATAAAGGGAGAGTTTAGAGAGTTCAACTATAATTAAACTTAATCACTTTAATATTAAATTAATAAAATATTTATTAAGATAAATATTAGATTAAATTTAATATTAAATCTTATTAAAATAATAGAAGGTTTATCTACAAGATAAACATTAAATTAAATTTAATAATAAGATAATCATTTTAATATTAAATTAATAAAATACTATTAAGATAAGTATTAAATTTAATTTAATATTAAACTATTAAAATAATATTATTTTTGAAATAGCTAACCTAAAATCAAAATCTCTGGTAGAGTCCCAACAGGAGTGTAACTCTTCCACTACTCAACCATCGATAACCAACCACCGCCTGCCACCGGGATGCCACCGTCCTTGCCACCAAAGACTATCATGTCTCATCGATGCAAAAGCGACACCCTTACAAAGACTTCGAGTCGATTCGATCACTTTGTCGGTTTGGTCTGAGCCAATGATAACTTGACCGATCTGATCTAGCCACCAGTTGGACCGTTAGCCCAGTTTCACATACTGGGCCCGATTCAACCAATTTTTGGGTATTGGTCTCGATTTTGAGCTTCTAGGCCTAATTTAAGATCTCAGATCCAATTTTCAAGTCCAATTACCCATTGGGTCAATTTTCTGACTTGAAAATTAACTTTCAACAATATCATATTAATTTAAATACTTTATTAATTTAATTTTACTTGATCAAAATAATTTTTTCAAAAATCACTTAGATTTTCCAAATTAATTTTTCAAGAAAATTCTTTAATCAAATTCTCTAGTTGAACAATTCTTACGACCACCTAATTTAATTCCACGTCGAATAAATCGACTCAATTAAATTATTCTGAAAGTCGTAAAATTTTCTTCTAATTCAAATACAGTCCGATCGAGCTTTTGTTGAGCTAGCGGAGGGACCAACCAGACATATACAATTAGGCTCTAGTGATTGCAATTATGTTCAAAAGCATCGTTCCGATAATTCGCAATTACTTAATCATGGAGTCAATCCAAAAGAAATACCATGATTGGAAACTCCTTATTGTATAAGCTTTATCAAAGCAATTTATCCAACCGCTTTGTCCAATAACCTTGTCATGTGTATGTTACCCTCACATGATATCCTTGATTCCTTTGAGTTAAATATGTTCACTCAATTCAATCCTATTTTGTCTCATTGTTACCATTGTATCTTCTTAATGATTAATATCATCACTGTAAACAAATGACTGTGATAAATTGCAAGTTCGAGAACAAGCAACCTGTGGCCATGTTCCATATTTATCAATCCACACAATGCCAATGAGAGGATATCATTAACTCTTTAATTGAGCTATGAATTCCACTATTACTAGTAAAGCCATGCCATACACAAGTCATTTACCCAACATACCGGCTATGGGCTCGATCATCTTTAGAGCATAAGCCTCCACTTATATCAAAGCACATGAGTTGCATACGTATGGTTAGTGACTAACTCAAGATTTAGGTAAATCACACCATGAACATCAAAAGTGAATTAATTCACAAACAGATTCAGAATTAATTCATCTTGCGTCCAACTCAATGTATCATTCTACCAATGAATACATCTATGTCTACTCGTAGAATCAACTACTCTGATAGTCAAGACTAGCCATCTCCCCAATTGGAATTGTAGACGACATAATAATCTTTCCCAGTATTTGAATCAAATGCTCATTTTGATTCTTTTACGGGATTACAGGCTCATTTGGATTATCTACTAAAGTAAGTTGTCTTTATTGAAATGTAAGCGTCCTTTACAATGCCACTTATCTTCAATTTGAACTGTAGACGAAATTCTCACTCAAAGTTACCTTATTGGATTTGTATCATTAAGTCGAAAACTTGATTCCTCACAAAATTGATCACTCTTGCCCCCTAATCACTTTCAAACATCAATACTAGACCAAATAAATATATACAAAGCCAATTTCACATTTAAATCAATTTCACAAAAATCCAAAAAAATCAGTTCATAAAGATGATGAAATTTGAATTTCTTTAAATTACCTTACAAAACATGTTTAATCTAAATAAATAAGATCAAAAATGTTCTTGTAGATCCATTTTAAGCTTTTGAAGAAGATGACATTGATAAAAATTTATGTAATTATCTGTCAAATCATGTAAATATGCTTCTAATCATCATAAAAATAAGTTTAGAAATAATTATTACCTTTGATTCGTTCTAAATCCTTTGATTGAAAATTTTGATTCAAGAATCTTAAGAAATTTCATAATACTTTTTGCTACTTTTGTGAATAATTTCGAGTGAAAAGAGAGTATTTTGAGAAGGAAATTTATTGAATCTATTCATTGATAATAGATCTTTAAAACCATGCAAAGAAAACAAATTTTATAGCTCTCGAATCTGATGTAAATGGTGTGGAAAGTAGGCTAGATGCATTGTGTTTAAAACCAAAAAAACCCACCATAAATTTAAAAATTGGGAAATTTTCCCAATGACCACTCCCACATTTCTCCTACTTTACCAATTAAATTAAATTTAATTAAATTTAACTCAAATCAACCCCCAATAAAACTTATTTTAAAATTCTTTTTCAACCCAAATTAATTATTTTCACTAATAATTATTTATTACTTTAAAATTAATTTTTCCAAAAATATTTTTTTTGGATTATTGTTTAATCGATTTTAGATGAAATTGAACTCCTAAATTAAATTAAAAATTACTATTAACCTCATAAATTCCTAAATTCAAGCTCAGAACTCGAAAAATATACCCGAAACTACTAGACTCGGTTAGGGATATTACAGGCTCCATTACCTAGAACGAATACATTTCCCGACATCAATTTCATCAAATCTTTACAAGATTGGAAGTCTAAGTTTGTGTATCCAACAGGAGTAAGATCCTCCCTAGGATACACAAGCTTATAATCCCTAGTTCTTTTAAGATACCTTAATATATGTTTTACAGTTTGCCAATGCCTGAGACCTAAATTCATCTAATATGAACTAACCATTCCTACTGCGAAATAGATATTTGGACGTATGCTAAGCATCGCATACATAAGGCTTTCCCTTACTCATATGCTCTCATTCGTCCGTTGTCTTAAGACAGTCATCTAAAGAAAGATGAAAACCTGATGCAGTCAGCTGAACGTCTGGCTTCACATCTGTCATTGCAAAAAGTTTCAGTACCTTATCAATGTGAGAAGCTTGAGATAAAGTTATTGTTTTATTCTTTCAATCTCTAAGGATTCGAATTTCAAGAATATAACTAGCTTCACCCAAGTCCATCATGCTAAGCTATTGAGTTAACCGCAGTTTAACCGATGATAATTCTCCAACATCGTTTCCAATAAGTAGAATATCGTCGACATACAAAATGAGGAAAACCACCTTTTTGTCCTTTATACACTTATAAACACAAGGTTCATCAGCATTTTTCTCAAATCCAAAAGTCTTGGTCGTTTGATCAAATATTTTATTCCATGAGTGAGACGCCTGCTTGAGTCCATAAATGGATCTTAGCAGTTTGCAAACTTTCTACTCCTTTCCTTTGACAACATAGCCAGTGAGTTGAGCCATGTAAATGGTCTCGTAAAGATAGTTATTCAAGAATGTTGTCTTGACATCCATTTTCCAAATCTCGTAATCGAGAGCAGCGGCAATGGGTAAGAGTATGCAGATAGACTTGAGCATGGCCATCGGAGAAAAGGTCCCATCATAATCAATGCCTTCTTTCTGTGTGTAGCATTTCCCTGTAAGTCTAGCTTTGTGTTTTTTCACTTTCCTTTCCGTATTTCTCTTATTCTTGTAGATCCACTTACACCCTATAGGTTTAATCCCAATCAGTAAGTCTATAATTTCCCACACCATATTGAATTTCATAGAATCCATCTCGGTCCATGGTCTATTTCTAGAGCTTGGAATCAATGTCCTGCATAGCCTCCTCATAAGTGAGTGGATCATCATCCTCATGATTTGGATTCCGTATTATAAAAACAACCATCGTAGATGAAGAAGTCCAGTTTCTTAGAAACTTTCCCACTACGATGGATTCCCCTATGTTGTTGATCATTTGCAGGTATTTTTACAACTTTCTCGAGAATTGAACTTAGTGATTATTCTACCACTTCTGAAAGTTCCTCGAGTACCACTTTAATTTGAGGCTTAAAGTTATCTATGTAGCTTTCCTTGAGGAAGGTAGCATGAGTAGAAACTTTAATCGTATTATCTTTCGAATTGTAGAATAATCCTCCATTTGTTCTTTTTAGATATCCTACAAACATGCACAATTTTGTCCGTGCATCCAACTTCTTTGCATCCTTATCCAGAACGTGTGCTGACAACCTCATTTTCTAAAGTGATTTAGAGCGGGTTTCTTTCCATGCCACAGTTCATAAGGTGTCTTACAAGAAAACTTGGTTGGCACATCATTCATAATATGGCTAGCCGTTTGTATCGCATATCACCAGAAGAAAGTAGGAAGTTCTGAATACCTTAAATTGAACTAACCATGTCAAGCAATGTTTTATTCCTTCCTTCAAATGTGTCATTCTACTGTGGAGAACCCAGCGCAGTCAATTGGGGTAAAATCTCATTCTCTATGAGGTATCCTAAGAACTTGTCGGACAAATATTCCCCACCTCAGTCAGACTGAAGATTCTTTATGGATAAACCTAATTGCTTTTCCACTTTCGCACAACACTCTCAAAATTTATCAAAGGTTTCACTTTTGCGGTGCATTAGATACACATATCCATATCGAGAATAGTCGTCGATAAAAGTCTGGTAATAATCATAACTTCGTTGGGCACTGATGCTCATGGGACCACATAAATCAGTGTACCCAAGTTCTAAAGGTTGGTTAGCCTTTGTACCTTTTCCATTAAAATACCTCTTAGTCATTTTACCTTCCAAGCACAATTCACATCATGGAAGACTAACTTCATTAAACGTGCTTAAAGGACCATCTTTCACGAGTCTAGTGATTCTTTCCTGATTAGTATGACCAAGTCTTAAATGTCATAGGTACCCCTCATTAGAGTGAGAAGTTTTAAGCTTTTTATTCACTATTTCAGTTTGATAAAATACAGATTATTTCACATCCATCCATTACAGATTAGAGAACGATTTCTATGAATATCAACCCCTTTATTGCATGTCACAATATAACCGTCATAAAATAAACAAGTTACAGAAATTAAATTCCTCTTAACATGAGGTACATAAAACATGTTCTTTAAAACAATCTTCTTAAAATTATCAAAGTGTAAAATAACTTCTCCCATTGCTTCAACTGAAACATAACTCCAATCTCCAGTCCGCAACAAGAGGCTCTTGTCTTGTAGACTTCTCGTTTCGCTAAACCTCTATAAAGAAACACACACATGGTTAGTGGCTCCAGAATCAATAACCTAATTGTCAATTGATTCTTCCACTAAGCAAGCTTCAACCACAAAGAGTTCCATACCTTTGCCCTTTTCAGTTAGGTAATCCAAATACTCCTTGCAGTTTGATTTGAAATGCCCTTTTCTGTGGCAGAAGAAACATTTGATATTTTTAAGATCTTTTGACTTCTTAGCCTTCTTCCTATCCACACGATGTGGAACAGAAGACTTAATCAGTTTCTTCTTTCCCTTAGCTTTATGTTTCCCCTTAGAAGACAAGGAGCCCACAGCTAAGTTTGCCCCAATTTTCTCCTGAACCAGCTTACTACCATTCAACATCAACTCATATGATTGTTGTTCCTTTATGAGCTGAGTCTAGGTAAGTACCTTATTTCCCAAGTTGTAAGTAGGACTAAAACCAGCAAACTCCTTAGTTAAGGATTTGAACACTATTTCAATTTGTGTATTCACATTTAGTTCAACCCCATTGCCCTCCACTTCTGCAAAGAATCCCGTAACCTTAAGCATATATTCTTTGACCGAAGTGCTAGTTTTCTATTGTGAATTCATCAAATTTGTAATAGCGGATTGTTGAGCCAATGCGACTTGGCCTCTGAGCAAATCTTCCAAATTTGTCATGATCTCTTTGGCAATACAGAAATTCTCGTGTTACTTTTGCAACACATTACTCATCCTTGATAACATATAACATCGACCAATCGAGTCAAAATTTCTCCAGTGATTTCTTGCTTTGGGCTGAGCTTCAAGATGGCACATTTCATCAAGAATGAATTTGTGTTTCTCATAGCTGAGAACTATCAGCAAGTTCCGTTTCCATTCTCGAAAGTTATCCCCAATAAATTTATTCTCAGTAAGAATGCTAATAAGAGGAGTAAGAGATTCACTAATTACTATCTTTGTATTAAACAAATATTTTTCATCACAGCAACATACCAAGAATTCAGTATGACCCATTAGACTTGTATTAAAACCTTAAAACAAAAATATGTTGCTACGATCATTCTCACACCCATCAACCATGTCACCTTGGGGTCACATGATTAACTAGCAAGAGCATGGATTACATCCAATCAGTTCGTGAATTTTAACTCTCAAGACTCCACAAGAACTAATAACCATTTATTATTTGGCCATTATCTCTTGCTTAAATATTGTTTCTTGGGAAACTATTTAATAAGAGATGATCTTGAGTGTTTAACCATTAACTCAACACCCATCACGAACATGCACTAATTTGTGAGCCATCTTGGGACAATATCTCTGAAAATCATGCATGACTAGTTGTCCTTAAAAGGAAAACCCATTTAGTGAACCCATACGACAAAATTTACCTTGAGATGCAGCCAGAGTAGGAACCGACTCGAAACTTTATCATGCTATCACTTAGGGACCATCAATAGAGGTCGTAGGCCTTGTTCAAAGACCTTCTCCCACTTAATATTTAAAAACATGCAAGGTTTTTTATCCCAAATTTCAAGAATGATTATACAATAGTCCTAGTGGCATTCTTACCTAATCTAAATGACATGCTTCCAATATATGCACGGCATGCTATAGCAATAATATCCATTCACAATAATCAATCAATTTTAAAACAAACAATTTTGATTCTCCACAGTTTTTCTTTTAAGGGAAAAACCGAAGAAGTAAATGCGAACTGTGCACCAAGTAAGGTCCCAGAAAAGGAAGGTGAGCCAAATTTAACCTCTTAAAAACCAAGTCTTTCCTAGCCAGAGCCAATCCTAGACATGTACCTTCTTATTACCACACTTTTCACAGTTACCGAATAACTTAAAGAAGTAAATAGAATAATACAACACATGTATCTTCTCATTACCACACTTTTTATTTTAATCGATCAATTGTGGATCATCTCATATATATATCACAATTATAACATTACATAAAAAAATAGTATAAAAAATTATAAAATAGCTATATAACGAGATAGGTAATTAAAATAAAATTGTCAGCCAAGGTTTCCATGGTTCTATTTCTAGAAAATAAATGAAATAATAAAATTACATAATTTTTTGCCACAAGGCATTCCTTGGGTCTTCAACTGCCATCACATTTTTTCCTTGCCATGGACTCCTATTGGGAAAATTACATTTAAGTCCTATTTCTAGTTCCAACTTACAAAAATTCTAAGAATTTTAAAAAGCATAGCCTTGCGTGGAGATGATAGTCCACAGTCTATTTCCTAATAACCACAACCTTGGCAATAAAAAAAATTATATAACAAATATATAATATCACATCCATTCCCATATATAACTCAAAACATGCATAAAATCTAAAGAATGTCACTTTCTATGTAATCAAATCATTCAAGAAGAAGATAAATTTATTTTAATATTAAATTAATAAAATACTATTAAGATAAGTATTAAATTAAATTTAATATTAAAATATTAAAATAATATTATTTTTAAAATAGTTAATCTGAAATCAAATTCTCTGGTAGAGTCCCAGTAGGAGTGTAACTCTTCCACTGCTCAACCACCGATAACCAACTGCCACCAGCCACCGGGACGCCACCATCGTACCCACCGACACCGTTGTGTCCAACAATGCAGGTGTGACACCCTTACAACACCCCGAGCCTATTCGACTACTGTCCGTTTGGTCTGGGTCAATGACGACCTAACCGTTCTGATCTAACCACCGGTTGAACCGTTGGCTCGGTTTCACATATCGAGCCTGGTACGACCAATTTTTATGTCTTGATCTTGATTTTAGGCTCCGGACCCATCTTTCTATCTCAGATCCAATTTTCAAGTTTAATTTCCTATTGGACCAATTGTCTGACTTGAAAATTAACTTCTAAATATCATATTAATTTTAATTTATTCGAAATTAATATTTCCAAAAATCACTTAGATTTTCCAAATTAATTTTTCAAGAAAATTCTTTAATCAAATTCTCTAGCTGAACAATTCTTATGCCCACCTAATTTAATTTCACATTGAATTAATTGACTCAATTAAATTATTCCCAAAGTTGTAGAATTTTTTTCTGCTTCAAATGCAATCCGATCGAGCTTTTGTTGAGCTAGCGAACGGATCAATTGGGCATATACAATTAGGCTCTAGTGATGGCAATTATATCTAGAAGGATTGTTTCGATAATTCTCAATTACTTAATCATGTGGTCAGTCCACAAGAAGTACGATGATTAAAAAATCCTTATTGTATACTATTTACGAAAGCAATTCATCCAACTGCTTTGTCTAATGACCTTTTCATATGTGTGTTACCTCATATGATTTCCTTGATTCCTTTGAGTAAATCCGTTCATTCAATACAATCCTATTTTATCTCATTGTCACCATTGTGTCTTCTTAATGATTACTATCATCACTATCAACAAATGACAGTCATAAATTGCTCATTCGAGAATAAGCAACCCGTGGCCATGTTCCATATTTATCAATTCACATAATGCCAATAAGAGGATATCATTAACTCTTTAATTGAGCTATGAATTCCACTATTTCCATACACAACTCATGTACCCAACATACCGACTATGGGCTCAATCATTTTTAGAGCATAAGCCTCCACTTATATCAAAGCACATGAATTGCATACACATGGCCTGTGACTAACTTAGGATTTAGGTAAATCACACCATGAACGTCAGAAGTGAATTAATTTACAAACGGATTCAGAATTAATTCATCTTATGTCCAACCCAATGTATCATTCTACCAATGAATACATCTATGTCTCTACTCGTGGAGTCAACTGCTCCGATAGCCAAGACTAGCCATCTCCCCAATTGAAATTGTAGACGATATAATAATCCTTCTCAGTATTTGAATCAAATGCCCATTTTGATACTTTTACGGGATTTCGGACTCATTTAGATTATTTACTAAAGTAAGTTGCCTGCCTCTCTCACAATGTAAACGTTCTTTACAATGCCACTTATCTTCAGTTTGAACTTTAGACAATCAATGAGCTAATATTTGTTTGTCACAATATCGCTATGCATGCAAAATATAAAAGACAAAAAATACAAAAGACATAGTAGTGAAATGTAAATTAACTTTATTATTTATTCATTGTCCAAATAAGTAAAAAACAATTACATGTTTACTACAATATAGGCACATTTTCCAACAGTTTAATGATTTCCAAATGTCTTTAAATATTTTGAAATGAAGTGTTAAATGTTGGTATTGTATGGATTAGAAAATGTAGAGCCATTCAAATGGCAAAATTTAGTCGTTTGGATGGATAACAAACTATCTTAGTATGTAATTTTTGTTAGAATGCCATCTAGATGGCAAAAATATCTATTTGGATGGCATTGGGATGAAAATGTAGAAGTGTGTTGGCTACATTTTGGGTTATCAAAAGTTCATTTTATATATTTTCCATGTCCAAACACCTAGGAGATTATTTAATATGCTTTTTAAAATGTGTTTAAGCCTATGAAAATGTTGGAAATTATATTATTGGACTTTATTAAATTGTTCAAAGGATGATTCTATTAAAAGAAATTTAGAAAATGTAAGTAATAGCTCAATGTGACATCGCCTATCCGTACAGGACATCAGATCTAGTAAGGGAGTGTTACAGGATCAATTGAACCATATTTTCTAAATTGAAGTTTAATATAAAAAAATAATTCATCTCACCAAATTAGTGCATTATTGATAAATTCAACAATGATTTGTTTTAATTTTTTTTTTCCTCGAAATACTTGTGGCATTTAAAAATAAACTCTACATGTCCTTTCCATTCAAGGTAAGTCCCGAGATCATTTTTAACTGGAAACAAAGGATTTCTTCAATTTAATAAAGTTGACATTACTATCCCTTATCTCTTCTCTTGGTTGAGCTCTGGTATAAATGATGTTTCACTGTTCAAACCATTAATCATAGTCCACCTCTTTCTAAACGAACAATCTTTAGAAGTAGATTGCTTCCTATTTTTAATACTAAAACCCTTAGAATAGTTTTTGTAATTCCTCTTCTAGATTGATGTTGTATTTTTTTAATCCATAATTAGTATTGTGAAGTAGGCTTTTTCCTTTTGCATTGCCCTTTCAAAGTGTTAGTACAAATCTCCAATAAGGAAACTCTCGAACATAGTAACAAAAGTCAAATAAAAAATGAATAAATAGGACAAGGCTCCAAGACGTGTATCAAGCCACTATCTTTAAGGTTACATTCATCCCCACCTATCTTCAATGAGCAAAAGAGTTTCAAGAAAATTAACCTCGAGGATACAATGAAGCCCATGACTATTTGTGTTTTGCACTAACGAGAATAGTCCACTTAGCACTAAGCATTGTATAATAAGAAACTCAATTTCTACAAAGGATTTCTGCAATAATACTTTATAAAATAATCTAATAATACTAGAAAATGGAGAAAGGAAAGAAAAAATTTTAGAATTTTTTGGTGTGATTTCCAAATGAAATCTCATTCCTATTTATAGGAATTTTCATGTCTCTTTATAAAGACTTCTTTCAATAGGTGTCTTTTTGAATAAAAAAATATGATTATTCATCTAATTTTATAACTATTCAAGTAATATTGTTTGAATAGTTATAATTCTTTTTCAAAAATCAAATGATATTACTTTTAACCAATGACCAAAAGATTTATCTTTCGAGTAATTACACCCATTCATTTATAGTTATTGGAACACTATAAATATGTGAAAATGTTCCAACAATCTCCCCCCATTTTCAAAATATTTTAGATTTTGATATTTTTGCAAATCAATTTGCATAAATGAAGGTGTCTTACAATTGAACCTTCACTTAATGAAAACATGTTAAAGTTAATTGAAATTGCAGGGTAGACTAAGCTTTGAACCAGCTATTCCATTTGATTAACCGAACATATCTGACACAATGATTTCAACATCCATCAATGCATAATATCCAATGCCATTATTATGGTCATGTGTCTGTGTCCTCTTTTCATGAGTGTTGTCAAAGCCAAACCCTTGAGCTCCTAGCAGCGGCCACACTTCTACTTACATAGGTAGATCCCATCAAGAGTGTTCCCATAATTATAACACTCTAAAATATTTATGTTATAGGTCCATAAAGAGTACATTACTCATTCTTCCCTTATCATTACGAGTACCTAGCACTTTAATCTTAGGATGGATATATTTATAGTGCTAACAGTCACATACTAATGATGTGTTTTGTCTCATTGAACTCAAGACTTGACGTTATACCAAGCGTTAACTATGGTTTCCATCATGGGTCACTCTAATTAATAGGCTTGAGTCTCATCCCTTTTGAGGTCTTGTTGACTATATCTCTAGAAACACTTTTTGTCAAAGGATATGCCAAGTTTTCACTTAACCTCACATAATTAATAGTGATCACTTCATCAAAGATTAATTGTCGGACATAGCTATGTCTTAATCCAATGTCTCTGGAGTTTCCATTATATACTTGGCTATATGCATTTACTAGAGTAGCCCTATTATCACAACGGATAGAAATAGGTGAAATTGGCTTAGGCCATAGAGGTAAATCATAAAGCAAATTTCTTAACCATTCTGCTTCTTTAGATGCAGCGGCTAATGCAATAAATTTTGCTGTCATAGTGGAATCAGTTATACATGTTTGTTTCTTGGAACCCCAAAAAATGGCTCCTCCACCAAGAATGAAGATCCATCCACTAGTAGATGTATGATCTTCCAAACTTGTAATCCAACTAGCATATGAATATCCCTCTAAAACTGAAGGATATTCATTATAACACAATCCATAGTTAATAGCTTTCTTTCAGTACCTAAGTACTCTATTCAAAGCTTGATAATGCAAACCACTTGGATTACTTGTGTACCCACTCAATTTCCCAATAGCATATGCAATATCTGGTCTCGTACAAGTCATTATGTACATAAGATAACCAATTAGACTTACATATTTTAATTGATCAATTTTCCTACCAGTATCAAATACTAATTTTATTTGAGGATACATGGGTGTAGATGCTGGTATATAGTTGAAAAGATCAAACTTTTTAAGCACCTTTTCAATGTAATGTGATTGTGATAAAGCTATACTGCTTTCATCTTGGGCTATTTTAATCCCAAGAATAACATTTGCTACACTCATATCCTTCATAGCAAAGTTTTCTGACAATAATTTCTTTGTGTTTTCTATTTATTCTCGATCCGTGCCAAAAATGAGCATGTCATCTATATATAAGCAAATTATAACACCTTTTCCATTTTCAAACTTATTATATATGAACTTATCGGATTCATTTATTTTATAGCCATTAGCTAAAACAAAATTTTCAAACTTTTGGTGCCAATGCTTTGGTGCTTATTTAAGTCCATATAGAGATTTAACAATCTTACATACCATATGCTCCTATCCTGGAACAACAAATCCTTTCGATTGTTCCATGTACACTTCCTCTTCTAGTTCACCATTTAAAAATGCAGTTTTAACATCCATTTGGTGAACAACCAAATTATATATTTAGGTAAGTGATATTAAGAGTTTAATTGTAGCAATTCTTGCTACAAGAGCATAGGTATCAAAGTAACAATACCTTATTTTTGTATAAAACCTTTGGCTACAAACCTTGCTTTAAATTATCAATGGTTCCATCAACCTTCATTTTCTTTTTGAAGATCCATTTACAACCTATTGGTTTGGAACACGATGGAAGATCAACTAAGATCCAAGTTTGATTTCTGATTATTGAATCCATCTCATCATTTATTCCTTTCTTTCCAAAAAATAGAGTTTTGATATTTCATTGCCTTTTCAAATGTAATAGGATCAGGTTTTATATTATAATAATAAGGTATCTTATTACATATACTTTCACCTTTTCATTCTACAAGAAACATAATGAAATCTGGTCCAAAATCTTTGACCTTTTTAATTATTTTACTTCTTCTTAATTCTAGACAAGATTCATCATTATCATCAATCTGTTCCAATGCAATCTCATTCTCATTTGAAGAATGAATCAATTGTTGTGGATGTAATTTTCTTGAAATAGAATTAAATCTATTTTCATCAAAAATAGCATCTCTTGATTTAATAACAATATTAATTGAAATTGAATCATTTGGTTCAATTACTATGAAACTATATGCCTTTCTAAGTGTAACATCCTGAATTAGGGTCTAGTCAGAACAATGATTTTGAGACCACAAATTCGAAGTAGAAATAATTATTTTATGATTATTTTATGATCCATGATATGGTTGCATGTTTGTGTGAAATTTTCATGAAGAAATTTTATGCCTAAAGTGTCCGAGTTGAAGTTAGGGACTAAATTGAATAAGTTGCAAAACTTGAGTTCTAGAAGCTTTAAGCATGAAATTGCTATGGATTATAAATTAGAAGGTCTTGAATAAAAATTTAACCAAGTTCTAAAATTTTGGACAAAAATGGGCATGAATAGGAAAATTTTGAAAGAAAAGCCTTACGGGCATTTTGGTCATTTAGTAATTAAAAGAATAAAAAGGGAAAAAGAAGCAAAATTCATGACCATCTTCTTCCCTAAGTCCCAAAATTTAGGTGGTATCCATAGCTAGGGTTTTTCAACTTTTCAAGCTTGATTGTAAGCACCTCCAAGCCCTTTTTTAATGTTCTTTACATTTTTGATATCCTTGGAGCATGATCTATCCATTTCTACCCTTATTTTGAAGTAGGTTTATGTTCAAAAATTTACCCATGTATGGCATGCATGTATTTTGATGTTTAATGGAAGAATATGAAAGTTTGATGTGCGATAAACATCTTTTACAATGTGATTCTGCATGAAAACGCCTAAAAAGGACCTATTTGTAAAAGTTGTAAAATGGGTAGTAAATATATGAAGTAAAGAAAAATGTGGGCTGCTAGGAGTAAGAATATGAATCAGCTAAGCTTAGATAATAAAGAAAATGCATGCATTTCGTTTTACAAGCCTAAAGACCAATTTGTAATTAAGTGAAAAGTTAAGGGTAAAAAGGTAATTTTACCAAAGTATGTGTTATGGGTCGATTCGAACAATGTATGTAATAAACAACTTAAATTTTGCATTATAGATCAAAAAAAATATGATTCGGGTCTTGATCGGGGGAAAAATAAGGTTTACAAAGAATAGGCTCGTTTTCATCATTTTGTACTGAGGTAAGTTCATATACAAATAATGTGATGTTATGTTATACTTTCAATGCTTGAGTGTTATGTGAATTTAAATTCTTTAATGCTATTATGAGTTATGCTTTGATTGCTCCATGAGTAAGTGATTGGTATTATGGACATTGAGATCGACATTATGAGCAAGCTTGATAGAGATGTGATATCAAAGAATCTCATTTGAACCTTAGGAATAGTTTAAGATACAAGTGACATGTCACTAGGAACCATGTGATTTATGAGCTCATGAGATATGTGATATATGTTTATGTGGTTCCGGGTGCTAGTCTTCTATGTCCTACCGGTGACTGGGTAGTCCGGCATGTGTTGTGTAACACCCCTTACCTGTATATGACGCCGGAACAAGGTTCGAGGTGTTACCGAACTAAAGCATAAACATTCACACAAAACCGGGCCATAAAATTTTGCCCAAATTTAAAACTTTTCATTCACATGCATATTGTCCCTTATATGGGCCCTCGATGCCCAAAACATACATTGGGTGTGGTTCGAGATTAAACCGAGAACTTTTGTAACTTTAGTGACACTTAAAAAAATTTCTTGTTTTGGAGGGTCACACGTCCGTGTGGGTAGGCCATGTAGTCACATACGCCCGTGTTGCTTGGGACACGTCCATGTCCTCAACCCGTGTAACTCTCTATTTATGACGTCATCAACTAAATAGGGTCACACGGCCAAGTCACACGCCCATGTGCTTAGGCCGTGTCCTTCACACGGCTGAGACACACGATCGTGTCTCTGCCCATGTGTTTACTACTAAGCATTCTGTTTTGCATTTAATAGGGTGCAGGGGACAAACCGTGTGTCACACATGGCCTAGGCACATGCTCATGTGTCTACCCATGTGGACAACTATAAGTCTATTTTCCAATCCTTTTTACCACCCTTAGACACTCACATAATTAGACATATTTATTGGCATAGAACATGTCACATTTTGACAATCATTCATTCCTAATCAAGAATAATTCATGCCATATAATGTCACCATTTTACATACTCAAATTCCACACCAATTTCATACCTAATCAATATTATTAATCTATTCTCAATTCACACATTTAAACCACAATCATAGCCTTACCAATTTGTCATCATTCATTCATCATACTTATATGCCATATCACATCATCCATCATCATCAAGCATCCACATCACAAAGACTTTGACCCATGCGTCATAAAAAATTAACTTTACAACCCAATAATCAAAATGAGCCACATCTCATGGCCTTATACAAATTGGACCACAAGCCATTCTAGGTCAACACACTTGGCCACATTAATAATGACATAATTACTCAAAAGACAAAGTCCCTATACATGTCATAGACTCAAACTACTTGAATTCATTAATACCCGTAATGATAGCTTGATACTGTGATGGCATCTCCGGCGGTCTCCATCCTGAGCTAGCTAAATTAACCTATAAGAGATGGGAAAGTAAGGGGGGTAAGCTTTAAAACTTAGTAAGTTCATATGCAAATAATAAACAAGTATTAACATTCATTTATTTTACCCATCCATAAGAATATTATTAATACAAATTGTATTAATCACATGATTACCACTTACTCATTCATAATGCTTACTCTTTTATCTTATAAATACCATTTACATGCCTTGGCATTAGCCTAGCCATCATAGATCTCTCCAATATAACTTATCACATTATTTAACAAGTTATTTTCATCCTCTTAATCACGTGCACATCATTTATAAGTAATCATAATTTCAACATATAGTTTAACCACAATTCATTTGTCTAGGCTCGTATCATACTATATTCTCATAGTGACTTATTCGGCAATTATGACTGTCTTTCCTTTTTCTCATATCCAATGAAATAAAATTTAAATAAATAAACCGTACAATATCATAATTCAATTAGGCTCATAAGCCTATCATGTGATCATTATCCAATCTTCTCATACATCCATTCATCATGAATGTAGATCACTAATCACAAGTTTATCAATATCTCGTAAGAATAACTTATTCATGTACATTCTTCCAAGAATTCAAAATATACCGAATTCACTTCGCATGAGTTCTGTGTACATACCTGTTAAATACATTGGAATACTAAGGATACTAGAGGATCTCATACCTATGGTACCATATCAATTTCATATCCCGGATATGGTCTTACATGAAATATCATATCGATGCCATGTACCTGACATGGTCTTATACAAAATCACATACCGATGCCATATCTCAGATATGGTCTTATACGGAATCTCGGTAACCCTAATATCATGACATTTATACCCTTGCTATTCCTTGAAACTTTTTCAAAATTATCATTAATCAATTTCATAGAAACAAATATACAATTCAAGCAATATCAAATCATTAAATACATATTAACTTAATGTTGAATTATTACACATGAACTTACCTCGATACCCAAAATGGCAAAAAGGGACCTAACCATTAATTTCTCATTTTTCCCCCGTTCTAGGTCCAAACCTCATTTTCTTTAATCTATAACATCACATTTAACTTATTTATTATTCACATTATTCAGTGTGACACAAAAATTACATTATGGCAAATTTACATTTTTGCCTCTAAAGTCTCACATATTTACACTCTTGCCCCTAGGCTCGTAAAATGAAATGTGTTAAATTTCTTTACTAGCCATGCATAGCTGAATCATTTTCATACTTATAGCAGCCCACATTTTAAATTAAAACATATTTTTAACACAAATTTCATAACTTTTACAATTTAGTCCTTTGATGCATTTTTACCGAAAATCACATAGCGAAAGTTGTTTCTCTAACATCAAACTTACATATTCCTCCATTAAACATCAAAATACATACATGTCACACATGAGTAAATTTTTAAACATGAACCTTACTTCAAATCAAGGGTAGAAATAGGTAAATCGGGTTACGAAGACTTCAAAAATGTAAAGAACATTAAAAATGGGGCTAGGATGCACTTACTATGGAGCTTGGAGGCTTGAACAAGACCCTAGCCATGGCTTCTCTTCTAATTTCGGCTGGAGGTAGAATATGGACAAGGATTTTGGCTTATTTTCCCTTTTTAATTCATTTATTTACCAAATGACTAAAATGTCCTTAATGCCTTTCTTTCAAAATTCACCTAACCATTTCCATTTTTGTCCACCAACTTAACCAATGGTCTAATTACCATATAAAGACCTCTAATTTAAAGTTTCATAATAATTGGACACCTTTAACATATAAAACTCAATTTTTACACTTTTTACGATTTAGTCTTTTTGACTAAATTGAGTGCCCACAAAATCATCTTGTGAATTTATAGACCATAAAAATATAACAAAAAATTAATTTTACTACGTCAAATTTGTGGTCCAGAAACCACTATTCCTACTAGGCCCAAAACCGGGCTGTTACATGTAGCAGATACCTGACAACTTGTATGAGCAGCCCGTGTAGCTACGTCCTGAGCAATAGCTTGTGTAAGCAGACTCGTGAATAGCTCGAGAATGAGCTTTTATGTGTTATGTGATATGAGGTAGCTTTAGCTACGTATGTGGCACTTATGTGCGAGCCTTTCGTGTATCCAATAGTATTCTGAGTGTTTAACGGTTATTTTAAAGTGTAAACTGATGTATATAACAAAGGCGAGAAAGTAAGAGATTATGTTATGAGTTGATACAAGTATGCATACCGAACTCATGAGTAATGCCTTGGTATGTGATGAACTTATGACAAGGTAGTTGATGTGATGAGTAAGTTTAAGTGATTTGATGAAATACAAATTTATGTTCATTATGTTAAATGTATGTTAAATACTTGTTTAGATTGCATATTATTTGCATATGGACTTACTAAGCTTTAATGCTTACCCTTTTCTTTCTATCTTTTATAGTGTCGCCAAGCTAGCTCGGGAATCGAAGGACATCGGAGACTCGATCATACTATCAATTGGACATTTGGGTATAGTTAGTCTGAACATTTCGAGTATGGCATGTATAGGGGACTTGGTCATTTTGTTATGTGTCACATTGATTAGCCAAATGAGTTGGCCCATGATGGTATTATGATTCATTTTGTATAAGGCCATAAGATGTGGCTTATATTTGCTTCTTGGGTTGTAACCCTAATTATTTATGCATGCATGCAATGTGTTTATGCTTTGTGATGTGGTTGGTGGTTGCTTGTTTGTAATGGATGTGATAAATGGCACATATGCTTAATGAATGAATTGGGACTAATAAGTATGACCATAGCTATGGTATAATTGAGGAGATTGAAGGTAGGTTTATAAGGATGAATAAATATGAAATTGGTGTGGGATGCCATATGAAAGCATGATGGTTTGAGCATGTGATATGTTGACATTACAAAGTTATGGATTAATCATGATTGTGAGTATTTGAGTGACTAACTATGTTATGTTGCATGCCATCAAAAATGTATAAGTAAGTGAGCGTTTAAAGGTGGTAAATGGCTTGGAAAATAGCCTCAAATTTGTCCACATGGGTAGACACACGGGCATGTGTCTAGGCCGTGTGTGGCACACAGCCTGCCACCATGGGCTTGTAGTCCGACCATGTGTCCCTTGCACTTTAGTTTTGCAAAATAGAATGCCCAGTAGTAAACACACGGGCTAAGACACGGGCATATGTCTTGGCCGTGTGAGGGACACGACTTGCACATATGGACGTGGGCCCAGGCCGTGTAAAGTCTGCATCATTTTATGAAAAATTATGAAATTTTAATCAACCACACGGTCTAGCCACAGGGCCGTGTGACAAAGTCGTGTGACTATATTTTGGTGCTGACGCCATAAAAAGAGAGTTACACGGCCTGAGGACACGGACATGTCGAGGGCACACGGGCGTGTCTCCTATCTCTACACGGGCGTGTGCCCCTGTCTCATGAAAATTTTTTTAGGTTTTCCCAAAGTTTTCTAAAGTTCTCATTTTAGTCCCGAACTACTCTTGATGTATGTTTTGGGACTCTTAGACCCATATAAAGGACAATTTGCATATGTATGAATGAATTTGATTTGAACGAAATTTTATGACTCAGTTTTGTATGTTTGCTTGTGTTTAAGTCCGTTAATGTCTCGTATCCTGTCCCAGCGTCGGACATGGGTAACGGGTGTTACATTTAGTGGTATCAGAGCTACGGTTTAGTCAGTTCTCAGACTACGTAGCATGTGTTTGAGTCTAGCTATACATGCCATACATAAATTATGATAGTGTGACGATCCTGATGATTTTAAACTGTGTTTTTCATATAGTAATGGATCCCGAACGAGCTATGGCAGATGATGTAGAAATTAACGCACTAGCCCCCACCCAAGGGACGGTGCCTGAGGAGAGTAAACCAGTAACTGTGAGTTAAGAGGGAGAGGCTCGAGAGGCCTTCTTCCACGTTATGAATGAATGGTTTGCTGAGTTCATTCATATGAACCTGGCTGCTCAGCAACAACCTCCACCCTCTCAAAATCCTCAACCCATACCCCTAGTGCCACAAGGTATGGACTTTCTGAAATTTCATAGAACCCTTTTTGATAAGATTCAGAAACAAGGGGCGGAAAAATTCAGAGCAAATGCCGATGATGATGCAGAGAAAGCAGAATTTTGGCTTGAGAATTCGATAAGGGTATTTGAAGAACTATCATGCACACCCGAAAAATGTTTGAAGTGTGTTATTTCCTTGTTGAGAGATACGGCGTGTCACTGGTAGAAGATACTAGCATCTGTGGTACCTCAAGAGAGGGTCACATGGGAATTCTTCCAAGAAGAATTCTGAAAGAAGTACATCAGTGAACGATTTATTGACCAGAAAAATAAGAAAATTTTAGAATTGAAACAAGGTCGCATGTCAGTGACCGAGTACGAAATAGAGTTTGTCCGGCTCAGTAAATATGCTCGAAAGTGTGTACCCTCTAACGTTAAAGTGTGTAGAAGGTTTGAAGACAGACTTAATGAGGATATTAGAGTGTTAGTGGGTATTCTTAAGCTGAAGGAATTTGTTGTGCTCATTGATTAGGCTTGTAAAGCTAAGGAACTAACCAAGGAAAAGTGACAAGCAGAGGCTGAGGCTAATGATATAAGAAAGAGGCCGATGAGCAAGTCATTCCCCTTTCAATCTAAGAAATCCAGAGATATGTATTCTCATTCTCATGTTTTGACCGGGCATTCGCACGGAAATCGTAGAAAGCAAAATTTGGGTTTTAAATCTCAAGCTACATCTATGGCTAGTGTAGGTAATGCTAAACCTTTTAAACCCGAGTTCCAACATTGCGGTAGAAGTCATCTTGGTGTGTGTAGGATGAACGACGGATCTTGTTTTAGATGTGGTTCTCAAGAGCACTATATCAGGGGCTGCCCCGAGATGGTCGAGAAAGAAAAATTTCAGAGTAAAAGGCCGAGTAGTATGGCTACAAAAGGGAGACCCTCGAGAAATGCTGGTAATTGGGCTAGTAGCAAAAATGTAGCGAGGGATACAACAGTGAGATCAAAAGCTAGGGCTCCGGCTAGGGCCTATGCCATACGTGAGCGTGAGGATGCATCTTCTCCCGATGTGATCACTGGTACTTTTTCTCTTTATGATACTACTGTTATTGCCTTGATTAACCCTGGCTCTACTTATTCATATGTGTGCATAAAATTGGTATCTAGCATGAATATACCTGTTGAGTCTACGGAATTTATGATTAAAGTGTCAAACCCGTTAGGCAAGCATGTTTTAGTTGATAGGGTATGCAAGAAATGTCCATTGATGATTAGTGGTTATTGTTTTCTGGCTAACTTGATGTTGCTACCGTTTGATGAATTTGATGTCATATTGGGTATGGATTGGTTGATATGGATTGGTTGACACTTCATGATGCTGTAGTAAATTACAGACAAAAAGTTATTGAATTGAAATGTGAAAATGGTGAAATTCTCTGGGTTGAATTAGATGAGTCAGATATGTTGCCAATCGTAATTTCTTCGACGTCTACTTAGAAACGTATGAGAAAAGGGTGTGAGGCTTATTTGGCTTATATATTGAATACAAAAGAGTCTGAATTGAAAATTGAATCAGTGCCTATTGTATGTGAATATTTCGATATATTTTTGGAAGAATTGTCAGGTTTACCTCTAATTAGAGAAATAGAGTTTGGTATTGATGTAATGCCAGGGACGGTACCTATTTCGATTGCTCCGTATTGGATGGCCCCGACTGAGTTGGAAAAATTTAACTCACAGTTGCAAGAATTGACCGATAAGGGTTTTGTGAGACTGAGCTTTTCACTGTAGGGTGCTCCGGTATTATTCATGAAAAAGAAAGACGATTCTATGGGATTGTGTATAGACTACCGACAGCTCAATAAGATAACAATCAAGAACAAGTATCCTTTACCAAGAATTAATGACTTGTTTGATCAATTGAAAGAAGCGTCATGGTTTTCTAAAATAGACTTGAGGTCCAACTACTATCAGTTACGAGTTAAAGAGCTGGATGTGCCTAAAACTGCTTTTAGAATGATGTATGGCCACTATGAATTTCTTCTTATGCCATTTGGGTTAATGAATGCTCCTGCTATGTTTATGGATTTAATGAACCAAATATTTCAGCCATATTTGGACAAGTTTGTTGTTGTGTTTATTGATGATATTCTGATTTATTCGAGAGATGAGGCAGAGCATGTCGAGCACTTAAGAACTGTTTTGCAAATATTAAAAGACAAACAGTTGTATGCTACGTTCAGTAAAAGCGAGTTTTAGCTCTGAGAAGTTGGATTCTTGGGCCACATTGTTTCAGGTGATGGTATCTGAGTAAATTTTAGCAAGATTTCTGCTATCGTCGAGTGGAAACCGCTAAGGAATGTATCTTAGGTTAGAAGCTTTTTAGGCTTAGCCGGTTACTACCGATGGTTTGTGAAAGAATTTTCTATGATTGCCATTCCCATGATAAGATTGATTCAAAAGGATGTTAAGTTTGAGTGGTCGAAAAAGTGTCAGCAAAGCTTCGATAAATTGAAGATGTTATTGACCGAAGTACTGATTTTGGTACAACCTGAGTTAGGTAAAGAATTTGTGATTTATAGTGATGCTTCCTTAATGGTTTGGGATGTGTACTTATGCAAGAGGGTAAAGTCGTAGCTTACGCTTCGAGGCAGTTAAAGTCTCGCAAGAAGAACTATCTAACACATGACCTAGAGTGGCCGCCATAGTGTTTGCTTTGAAGATTTGGTGACATTATTTATTTGGTGAGAAATGTCATATCTATACTGATCAAAAAAGTCTTAAGTACTTAATGACTCAAAAGGACTTGAGCTTGTGGCAACGAAGATGGTTAGAACTGTTAAAGGATTATGAACTTGTGATTGATTACCATCCGAGTAAGGCGAATGTGGTCGCCGATGCTTTGAGTAAGAAGTCTTTGTTTGCCTTGAGGGCTATGAATACATGGTTGACTTTGTCTGATGATGGTTCGATTCTAGCCGAGTTGAGAGCTAGACCAACTTTTCTTCAACAGATTTGTAATGCTCAGAAAGTTGATAAAGAGTCGGAAGCTAAGAGAGTTCAGTGTGAGTCTAGCAGTGAACCAAATTTTCTAAATGACTCCGAGGGTTATTTGAGATTCTGTGGTAGGATTTGTGTTTCGAAGGACACTGAGTTGATTCGAAATATTTTAAATGAGGCACACAAATTTGTTGTTTGAATGATTCACCGGCCATTTAAAAATGTATAATGACTTGAAGAAAATGTATTGGTGGAATGGTATGAAAAGAGATATCTTAGAGTTTGTATCGAAATGTTTAATTTGTCAGCAGGTAAAGGCCGAACACCAAGTACCTTCGGGTTTGCTTCAACCTATGATGGTTCCTGAGTGGAAATGGGACCGGATTACTATGGATTTTGTGACAAGATTGCCTTTAACTCTGAGAAAGAAAGATGCCATATGGGTCATTATTGATAGATTAACTAAAATGGCTCATTTTATACTAGTACGTATTGATTACTCACTTGATAAGTTAGCTGATTTGTACATTGGTGAAATTTTCAAACTTCATGGAGTACCTATATCGATTATTTCGGTTAGAGATTCGAGGTTCACTTCGCGATTCTGGAAAAATTTACAAGAAGCTTTGGGTACGAAGTTAAACTTTAATACCGCTTTCCATCTGCAAATCGACAGTCAGTCAAAGAAAGTAATTAAAATACTTAAAGACATGCTCCAATGTTGTGTATTGGAATTCCAAGGTAGTTGGGAAAAGTACTTACCGTCGGTAGAGTTTGCCTATAACAATAGTTATCAGTCAAGTTTAAAAATGCCGCCTTATGAGGCATTATATGGGCGTCAGTGCCGAACACCTCTGTATTGGACTGAACTCAGAAAAAATCAAATTCACGGGGTTGACTTAGTCAAAGAAATCGAAGAGAAAGTAAAGATAACTTGTGATTATTTAAAAGCTGTTTCGGATAGACAGAAATCCTACGCGAATTTGAAACGGAGAGAGATTGAGTTTCAGGTCGGTGATAAGGTATTTTTGAAAGTGTTTCCATGGAAAAAAGTTTTGAGATTTGGTATAATGGGCAAGTTGAGTCCGCATTTTATTGGGCCGTATGAGATCATCGAGAGAGTAGGGTCAATTGCCTATCGGTTAGCCTTACCATCCGAATTGGAAAAGATTCATGATGTGTTCCATGTGTCAATGTTGTTTCGTTATCGATCTGATCCTTCATATGTGATTTCACCGACAGAGGTTGAGATTCTACTAGATATGACTTATGGTGAAGAACCGGTTAAGATTTTGGCTCGGGAAGTCAAACAATTGAGAAACAAAAGTATTGCCCTTGTGAAAGTGTTATGGCAAAGACATGGGGTTAAAGAGGCTACATGGGAGCCTGAGGAGGCCATGAGAAACCAATACCCAAACCTTTTCACCGGTAAGATGTTCGGGGATGAAAATCCCTAAATGGGAGAGAGTTGTAACATTTCAAATTAGGGTCTAGTCGAAACAGTGGTTTTGAGACCATAAATCCGAAGTAAAAATAATTATTTTATGATTATTTGATGATTCATGATATGATTGCATGTTTGTGTAAAATTTTCATGAAGAAATTTTATGCCTAAAGTGTCCGATTTAAAGTTAGGGACTAAATTGAATAAGTTGCAAAACTTTAGTTCTAGAAGCTTTAAGCATGAAATTGCTATGGATTATAAATTAGCAGGCCTTAAATAACAATTTAACCAAGTTCTAAAATTTTGGACAAAAATGGGCATGAATAGGAAAATTTTGAAAGAAAATGCATTTTGGTTATTTAGTAATTGAAAGAATAAAAAGGGAAAAAGAAGCAAAATTCATGTCTATATTCTTCCCTAAGTGCCGAAATTTAGATGGTCTCCAAAACTAGGGTTTTTCAACTTTTCAAGCTTGATTGTAAGTACCTCCAAGCCCGTTTTTAATATTCTTTACATTTTTGAGATCCTTGAAGCATGATCTATCTATTTCTACCCTTATTTTGAAGTAGGGTTTATGTTCAAATATTTACCCATGTATGACATGCATGTATTTTGATGTTTAATGGAAGAATGTGAAAGTTTGATGTGTGATAAACATCTTTTATAATGTGATTTTGCATGAAAACACCTAAAAATGACTTATTTGTAAAAGTCGTAAAATGGGTAGTAAATATGTGAAGTAAAGAAAAATGTGGGCTACTAGGCGTAGGAATCTGAACCGGCTAGGCTTGGGTAATAAAGAAAATGCATGCATTTTATTTTACGAGCCTAAGGACTAATTTGTAAATAAGTGAAAAGTTAGGGGTAAAAAAGTAATTTTACCAAAGTATGTGTTATGGGTCGATTCGAACAATGTATGTAATAAACAAGTTAAATTTGTCATTATAGATCAAGAAAAACGTGATTCAGGTCTTGATCGGGGGAAAAACAAGGTTTATGAAGAATACGCTCGTTTTCATCATTTTGTACCGAGGTAAGTTCATATACAAATAATGTGATGTTATGTTATACTTTCGATGCTTGACTATTATGTGAATTTAAATTATTTAATGCTATTATGAGTTATGCTTTGATTGCTCCATGAGTAAGTGATTGGTATTATGGACATTAAGATCGACATTACGAGCAAGCTTGACAGAGATGTGATAGGAATAGTTTCAGATACAAGTGACATGTCACTAGGAACCATGTGATTTATGAGCTCATGAGATATGTGATATATGTTTATGTGGTTCCGGGTGCTGGTCTTGTACGTCCTACCAGTGGCTGGGTGCATATGTTGTGGATACCTGACAGCTTGTGTGAACAGCCCGTGCAGCTACCTCCTGACCGACAGCTTCTGTGAGCAGGCCCACGAGTATCTCGAGAATGAGCTTTTATGTGTTATGTGATATGAGGTAGCTTTAGCTACGTATGTGGCACTTATGTGCGAGCCTTCCGTATATTTAATAGTATTCTGAGTGCTCAACGGGTAATTCAAAGTGCAAACTGATGTATATAACAAAGACAAGAAAGTAAAATATTATGGTATGAGTTGATACAGGTATGTATACCGAACTCATGAGTAATGCCTTGGTATGTGATGAACTTATGATAAGGTGGTTGATGTGATGAGTAAGTTTAAGTGATTTGATGAAATACAAATTTATGTTCATTATGTTAAATGTATGTTAAATACTTGTTTAGATTGCATATTATTTGTATATAGACTTACTAAGCTTTAATGCTTATGCCTTTCCTTTCCATCTTTTATAGTGTCGCCAAGCTAGCTAGGGGATCGAAGGACGTCGAAGACTCGATCACACTATCGAGTGGACATTTGGGTATAGTTAGTCTCAACATTTCGAGTATGGCATGTGTAGCGAACCTGGTCATTTTGTTATGTGTCATATTGATTAGCCAAATGAGTTGGCTCATGATGGTATTATGATTCATTTTGTATAAGGCCATGAGATGTGGCTTATATTTGCTTCCCGAGTTGTAACCCTAATTATTTATGCATGCATGCAATATGTTTATGCTTTGTAATGTGGTTGGTGGTTTCTTGTTTGTAATGGATATGATAAATGGCACATATGCTTGATGAATGAATTGAGACTAATATGTATGACCATAGCTATGGTATAATTGAGTAGATTGAAGGTAGGTTTATAAGGATGAATAAATATGAAATTGGTGTGGAATGCCATATGAAAGCATGATGGTTTGAGCATATGATATGTTGACATTACAAAGTCATGGATTAATCATGATTGTGAGTATTTGAGTGACTAACTATGCTATGTTGCATTCCATCAAAAATGTATAAGTAAGAGAGCGTTTGAAGGTGGCAAATGTCTTGGAAAATAGCCTCAAAGTTGTCCACACGGGTAGACACACGGGCATGTGTCTAGGCCGTGTGTGACACACGGTCTGCCCCCATGGGCGTGTAGTCCGGCCGTGTGTCCCATGCGCTTTAGTTTTGCAAAACAAAATGCCCAGTAGTAAACACACAGGCTAAGACACGGGCGTATGTCTTGGCCGTGTGAGGGACACAGTTTGGAGACATGGGCGTGTGCCCAGGCCGTGTGAAGTCTGCACCATTTTATGAAAATTTATGAAATTTTAATCAACCACACGGTCTAGCCACAGGGGCGTGTGACACAGGCGTGTCTCCTATCTCCACACGGGCGTCTGCCCCTGTTTCATGAAAATTTTTTGAAGTTTTCCCAAAGTTTTCTAAAGTTCTCGGTTTAGTCTCGAACTACTCCCGATGTATGTTTTGGGCCTCTTAGGCCCATATAAAGGACAATTTGCATATGTATGAATGAATTTGATTTGAACGAAATTTTATGACCCGATTTTGTATATTTGCTTGTGTTTAAGTCTGTTAATGCCTAGTATCCTGTCCCGGCGTCAGACACGGGTAAGGGGTGTTGCACTATGCATATCCTATAGATATGCATTCAATTCCTCTTTCACCTAACTTCTTATGTTTAGGTGTTGGAACTTTAACAATAGCTCTACAGCCCCAAACCTTCAAGTAATTAAGGTTTGGTTTCCTTTTCTTCCATTGTTCATAAGGGGTTATTTTATTTTCCTTAATAGGATCTTTATTCAATATATGACAAGCTATTAGAATAGCTTCTGCCCAAAAAGCTTATCCAATACCTGAATATGATAACATTAAATTTACCATTTCAGTCAAGCCTCTATTTTTCCTTTCAACTACACTGTTTTGTTATGGTGTGTTAGGGGTTGAAACTTGATGGACAATTCCAATGGATTCAAAATAACTTGGATTATAGTATTCTCCACCTATATCCGATCTTAAGCACTTGATAAATGATTCACACTGAAGTTCAACTTTAGATTTATAAACTTTAATTTTATCAAGTGTTTCATCTTTTGAATGCAATAATTATGCATAGGAATATCTAGAACAATCATCAATAGAAGTAACAAAATGTTTCTTTCCACCTAATGTAGGAGTATTATGTATGTCACAAAATTACTATGTATCAAATCAAGCAACTTTGTTTTCCTTGTAACCTTAGGGAAAGGGTTTCTTGTAATTTTAGTCAACATACAAGTATTGCATTTTTCAATATTATTATTAAATTATATCTAACTTATGCATGTCATTCAATTTTCTATAATTCAAATGACCTAATCTATAATGCTATAAACAAAAAGATTCAACCATATTAGCAGAAATAGTATTTTTATTCTTATTAATAATATTGAGTTTGAAAATGCTCTCATACATATATTATTTCCCTACAAAAATTCCTCCCTTGGACAAAATAAACTTATCTACCTCAAGAACAAGTTTGAAGCCAAACTTATGCAACAGACTTTCAGACACTAAGTTCTTCCTAACTTCTAGTACATAAAGTACATCATTCAAAGTTAAAACCTTTCCAGAAGTGAATTGTAGTTCAACGGGCACTTTGCCTTTGATTGTCGTGGTGGAAGAATTTCCCATGTACAATACATTGTCATTTTCACATTGTGTGAACTTTGTGAATATGCTTTTATCTTTGCACACATGTTTGGTTGCTCCAATATCAATCCACCGTGCATTATTATCTTGTGCCATATTAATTTCAAATATTATTGCAACGAACTTTTTATTATTATCAGCCTTAGAATATGATTTCTTCTTTAAAAATTGACATTCATTCTTGAAATGTCCCGGCTTACCACAATGATAGTATGAGCCCTTTTGTTTCTTTTTTATCTTAGGTGCTCTATCAGTCTGTTTGAACTTTCTCTTGAATGGTTTGTACTTCCTCCGTAACATGCACTTTGGCATTTTCAGAATTTAGGTTCTGATATTGATTTCGATATTCTTCTTCAATACGAAGATGATTTGCCAAAGTCTCAAGAGATATTTCCCTTTTCTTATGTTTTAGACTTCTTTTAAAGTCTTTCTAAGATGAAGGAAGTTTGTCTATTATGGAGGATACAACAATCATTTCATCCATTTTCATATCATATTGCTTAAATTGATTCAACATTTTTTCAATATCACAAAATTATTCCATAACAAAACAACCATCAACCATTTGATAATTATTGAAATGACTAATAATAAATTTCTTACTTGTAGCATCTTCAGTCATGTATCTTGTCTCCAATTTGTCACATAATTCTTTAGGAGTGACCTCGTTCTGGTAGGTGTCGAATAAACCATCGGATAAACCATTCAATATGTGGCCTATGCACATGTAATTAACATTGTCTCATTTTTCCCTTTCTCGGGTTGCAGCAACAGATTCGTTTTCATTCTCTTCTAGTCTTAGAGTATCCAAAACATAGGCAATCTTCAAAGTTGTTAATAAGAAGTGCATCTTTTTCTACCATCGTCGAAAATTGCCACCATCAAACTGATCAAGTTTGACAAATTTGGAAGTCAACTCCCTTAATGTTCCACTTACATGTGTTGTATTAGTCATCATGAATTATAACCTTACAATTGTTAGTACAAATCTCCGGTGAGGAAACTCTCGAACGAACTAACAGAACTTAAATAGAAAATGAAGAAATAGGATAAGGCTCCAAGGCATGTATCAAGCCACTATCTTTAAAGTTATATTCGCCCTCACCTATCTTCGGTGTGCAAAAGTGTCTCAAGCAAATTAACCTCAATGATACAATGAAGCCGATGACTATTTGCGTTTTACACTGACGAGAATAGTCCACTAAGCACTAAGCACTGTATAACAAGAAACTCAATTTTTGCAAAGGATTTCTGCAGTAATACTTTATAGAATAATCTAATAATATTAGAAAATAGAGGAAGAAAAGAAAAAAATTTAGAATTTATTGGTGTGATTTCCGAATGAAATCTCATTCCTATTTATAGGAATTTTCATGTCTCTTTCAATAGGTGTCTTTCTAAATAAAATAGATATAATTATTCATCTAATTTTATACCTATCCAAGTAATATTGTTTGAATAGTTATAATTATTTTTCAAAAATCAAATGATATAACTTTTGACCAATGACCAAAAATTTTATCTTTTGATTAATTACACACATTCTTATAGTTATTAGAACAATATATCTCCCATCTCTATGTTTTCTCTTCAAGCACCCTCTAATTATCCCACCATAGCTTCAATGTACAAGGGAATGTGTTCCCTTTTATCTTTCTCTATCTTACTTAGCCTAATTATCATACTTCATTCTCACCATCAGAAAGAAAAAAAGAACAAAAAATAAAGTATTCCTCACCATTAACTTATTTTTTGCTCAAATTAGCTTTTAACAAAAATATAAATCACTTTTACCTTTTTCCACTTAATAAGAATCCAAAACATATTAATGCTTCAATGTAGCAAGCAAAAATAAATTGAGTTGTGGTATTTCAAATAACAATGAACCCTAAGACAATCTAAGAGAGTAATAAAGATTGAGTAATTTGTAGCACAAGTCACGTAGAAGAAAAAATTGTGACAAACAAATGCAATCAATCAAAAATCAAGTAAAAAAATATAAAGTTTAAAGCAATCAAAAATAAAGATTCAAGAAAATGATAAATAAAATCAGATTCGAAGTGTTCTGATGTCTCTTTGAATTCAACAAAGCAATCCAAAAACTCTAACCAATCCGATATCCTAACAAAGTATAGTGTGAAGAAGAAACAATTAAAGTTGCTACAACTTTGTAGAAGAAACAAGAATTGAATCTTATAGATAACCTCATAAAAGGGTAAATTTTATTAATTGTCAAAATTATGATAAAGTACAAAGCATAATAACTTATATGTAGATTTTAACTACTTCAACAAGCCCTCCTTTGCCTCCAAGAAAAGAACTTCGGTCTTGACTTAGTCAAAGGCTTATTTCTTAAGTAAAAATATGATATGTTATGGTGATATTATGCTTAGGTCAATTAAGTCACATAATAGTCGCATGTCCCCACATAAATAATAAGCATTCAACAATAAATTAAACACCTAACTTAGCTCATTAATAATACTAAGGCTGATCTATGTGTCTTCCCTCGTATTGTCGTTTCCATGCATGGTTTCTTAGACATCAAGTTTCAACTCAATTAATTAGTTAATGAAGGGTTGCCCAACTCCATTTAATTTGCACCTTATTTCCTTAGATTTGATTCTTGTAATTGATCCACCTGAAATCTTCGAGTCTTTTAAGTACATCCACTCATTGTCCGTGAGCTTGATCCTTCAGTGTGTTGCTTGCTATTGGAACATGCATAAAAAAAGGAAGCACTAGTGTTTTAAGAACTAAGCTTCTTAGCAATCTCTGAATCTCAGCATCCATGCTATAATCTTCAAGACATTTCAAGACTGGAACAAACTCAAGCAACTTGTTAACCTTTCGAAGTCAGCTCTACTCTACGCTCTACACGTAGCTGTGGATCTTTATAACGTTGTTAGGACTTGCTGCTACTAGAAAGTGTTTCCAAGGAGTGCTAGACTAAGTGTCAAGGAGCACTGCACTGTGTGCCAAGGACCACTCCTACAGGCACTACTACTAGCCAGTATGTTATCGTTGCTAACAAGCGTTGCCAGGAGGACAAAGTGCTCAGAAGCATTCGTGCAGGATGTGTTAGTACAGGAGAGCGATATTTATAAAATTTATATTAGCTTGCTAGTTATTGACCAAAAACAAGGGTCTACAATAGGAAACTATTAATGATTTGTAAAACCAAAAAATCAACTAGCATTGGTATTTTGAGGAATATGTTTTAATCTTGTTATGTTTGGAAGAAGCATTTATAGTTATAGCAGGAAGAGAAGGTGTAACGAGGCATGAAAGAAATCCCAACCAAACCTCCTATTTACAAATATACTACAATTGATTTGTGCTAGAAACTATCCCTATTTAATCTGCCAACACGTCCTTCGATTGCCCCCTCATCCTGGTGTTCGAGTAATCTTCAATTGTTGTAAGAATAAAGGACTTGGTGAAGTGTATATCATTTGCAGGCAGGCAATGGCTACTTGTAGGAAAAGTGAGAAGAGGATTTGAAAGCTAGTGTTTTGGCTTACTGTCAATTTTTCTCTCGGCAATAGGTTAGTTTTTTTTTTTTTTTTTGACTCTCAAATTGTTTATTCTATAAGGATCCACTTTATCATGCATGAATTTTCCCAACATTTATTTATGGACAAATTACTTACTCTGAGACCTAAAACTGTTGCAGAGCCCATTGATACACTCATTAATCATCTATTTTCAATATGACAAACATGAAAGTATGGGTATTTAATCAACTGGATCCCATCCTAAATTTGATATTTCAGATAAGCCTATAATATCTGCTTGTTGCTCTGAATGACCTTGCTTTTTGAAGTTCATTGAGATCTTGTAGATTATCATTCATTCATGGAGGTGTCTATATACTATACAATAATCCAAAGCTCAAAAAGCATCAATCTTGTAATAAACCAGCCCTATACAAATGCAAAAGCATTGGATATAAAACATAATAATCAAAAGCAGCAGCTTATGTAATAAGGGCAGTAGAGTAATGCAGGGGGTTCGGGGGGCAAAGCCTTGAGAAGTCTGAGGCTCTAAATATAATTAACTAAATACAGATGGAAATTCATTTATTGGGAAAGAAATCAATCGACTAATTAGTTTTTCCGTCCAAAGGAAACAAGGAAAATATCACTAGTTTGAGGAATGGACACTTCTAAAACCGAGACATTGACCACAACCCTTTCATGGCAATTACCATTGAGTGGTAGCTAGGAAAATGGCACAAAATGTTATGTTATGTTACCCTTTTCCTTCTTTGAAAGGAGAAGAGCATTGAGCAAAACTAAAATAGAAAATTTGACTTGACTCAGTCCTAGCATGCTCAAATTATAACACCTGTACTAGAAAGACCAATGAATAAGAGAAACTCCTCCATCCAAATCAATGATGAATACATAAGTTTGCAGTTCCTGCAAAACTAACAACAATGTTTATGTATCATTCATAAATGAAACAGGAGTTGAGGAGAAAAGGTTTTACTTGCAATCTATATTTCTAGCATCTCAATTTTTCCAACCTAAGCACCAAAGTACTGTATCAAGTCATCTTCAAGTAGTTCATCTAGTGAACTTGTACCATCAAATGGAAGTTCAAAGGGGCTATGAAATCCACCAAAGAATGATGGATCACTTGTTGGAGAACTGAAGGGATTATGGACAACTCTATCTTGCTCATTAGGCACTAGGTCTTTCACATAATGATGCAATTCTCCCCCAGCAATTTCATGTCCATTTCCACCCGGTGCTGATGCATCAACACCATTTTCTGGCCTAACATGCAGGACATTCATGTCCATCAGAGTTTGTTGACTATCATGACCAGGCCTTAATTCAGCTGATTGATTATAAAATCCATATGCAGCACCTTGGTGCAGCTCATGTTGCTCTAATGTATAGAGCATAGGCCTCTGTGTGGAAATTTCAGTAGCAGTAGGGATGGCAGGATAATGGCAGTATTCACTCGCAGGTAGATGTGGCTGAACATCTAAACCGTCCTCCACATGTCTTAATTCTGTGCTTGCATCATTTTCCTGCTGAGTGACAGGCATATGATATTCCATAAAAGATAAATCAGTTTGGTTGATGTCAGGCAAAGTGCTTATTGACTCGGCATTTACATGTTCATAATGCCGTGGTCCAGGTTGTTGATCACCATGGCTTGGTACAGATTGTTGATCACTGTGGTTTGACATAGGTTGTTGATCACCATGGCTTAGTACAGATTGTTGATCACCATGGATCAGCAAAGGTTGTTGATGACCATGGCTTGATCTTAAACGACGTCTCTTCCTCCTAGATAGTTTTGCCACTCGCTCATTGATTTGTACCGGATGGGAATCATAGTTGGTAATATGGTTTGACATAGGTTGTTGATCACCATGGCTTGGTACAGATTGTTGATCACCGTGGATCGGCAAAGGTTGTTGATGACCATGGCTTGACCTTGAATGAGGTCTCTTCCTCCTAGGTTGTTTTGCCACTCGCTCACTGATTTGTACTGGATGGGAATCATAGTTGGTAATATAAGCCACAGGCTCTGCATCTGTAGGTTGATTTCTCCTCTCATCTTTGGAAGAGACTGAAACAACTCCATCATCAACACAGTCGACATCATAATCACTGTCAGTACTGACAGCAGGTTGTTTCTTATCACTACATCCAAGTCGAGGCAATTCAGTTACACCAGATGTTCCATTATCACTGCTAGGTTGCTGAATCAGAGCTTCCTCACGGGCCAACACTCCCAACCAAATTGCACTCTCCTTTGCTGTCATCTTATCCTGTAAACATTTCGACTGGCGTACATGCCTCCGAATCTTTGCAGTATCAGGTGACATGTGCTTTATCACAGATGTTAATACTCCCACTTTCCACATCTTTTTAAGATCATGTGGTTTCTTATAAGGAGGACTTTGACCCTGTTGTAGCCCTAGTTTTACCCACCAATCCTCGTTACCAGTAGGCCACCAAGGTGGAGGAATTCTCTTTTCTAAAGGATACTTCCTCTGAGGAGGATCACAGTGCTGCATCAAAGAAGACAAGAGAGAACCAAGAGTAGCATCTTGCAGGTCTTTGAGACTGCTCTGCAGGTTTCCATTTCCACCGTTATCCAACTCAATCATAGCTAAACAGTCTGCCTCATACTTAGCTATGGCAGCTGGCCCATTCTTATCAAATTTCACCTTTTCTTGCCACCAAGCTCTTATATTATCTGATGAACCGCTTACAGGCTTACCCTTTTCCGGAATGATGCCATAGACAAATCCCCGCGCTTTACAAACTTCCATTAGTTTCAACATATACTTAAGAATCCCGTCTTGAGCTCGGGACATTTTCTTCCTCTGAGCCTGATCAGAGGTCTTCAACTTTTGCTTTTCCAAAGCCTGTTGGGCCGCAATCTTCTGTCTTTCCCTAATCCTTTTGAGTTTGATTCTATCTTTCCACATTCGTCTCTCCAATTCATCTGCTTCAATCTCTTCCTCACTCACATCTTTCTCGGCTATATTTTGACATCTCAAATCATCCACTTCAATGTCGGAACTGTCAACCAACAAGCCTATAATCAATCTTTTGTTGGACGAAAAGGACATAAACCCTAAGCCAAATTTTGAAACTTACTTCTACCTTCTTCTTTTTTTTTCGGGGGGGCGTTCTACCATTAAAAAGCCTTATCAGATATAAAACATGAATCTTTTTCCATTTAATTGGCCCCAGAAAAAAAAAAGTATAACATCCATATTCAAATTTCATTCTTCTTCTACAATATTAAAATTAATAAACCAAAAAGATCAAATTTTGAGAGCATTTTATCATATTATACAGTCTGATCAATGAAATACCAATTACAAAATCCCATTTCTTATTCAGCAAACAGCCTGAATCGAATACTCCGAAATTCATCCAATATTGAAAAAAAACAAAAAAAATAGGAATAAAACAAACTTATGGGTTTAATTTTATTAGAAAAGGTATATATATGTGAAGCTTTACCTAATATCAGCTCCAATATCTTCTAATTCAGCCATGAAACAAGAGGGTAAAAAGCTCAAAATCTTTTTTAACTATGAATGGAAAGACAAAAGAACTAGGAATTGAATTGACTCTTAAAGAAAACGATTCGGGAACTGAAATTAAGGAGAAAAGAGAAAATAGAAATCAAAGTACAAATGGAGTTTTGATAGCTTCGGAAAAGATTGCGGATTTCAATGCAGAGAAGTTAGAGAGAGAGAGAGATGAGAGGTAGGCGAAGGCAAGCGAGTCCAAGTGGAAGAGAACAGTTTGGAATGCCCATTTAGGGACAGAAATCCTGCATTGCGTCCACATACATGCATTTTCTTTGCCTCCATCGATTCTTTTTAGGGGAAAAAAAACTTACCATCTTTTGACTTTTTTAAGAGGGTAAATTACAAAAATGTCACTTGACTATTAATAAGTTTCTAGTTAAGTTATCCAACTTTAAAATGTTACAATATAGTCATTCAATTTATCGATTTGTTTTTTTTTTTTTTTAATTCTGTTAAATCCTTAATAGTTAGAGGTGGCAAAAGGGTGAGCTCAAACTGGGCTTTCTTTGAACTAGGATTTTCTCGGGCTCAGATTTTGCTCAAGCTTTCTCAAACTCAAACTTTCTCGGGCTCATTTTTCTCGGGCTCGAGCCCTATTAAACTCAAATTTTTCAAGCTCGAATTTTTTCAAATTCGGGCTCAGATCAAGCCAGGTGAGCTTTGACGGATTCAAATAATTTTGAATTCTCTAAGTTATAAATATTTTAATTTCGATACAATAATTCATTTTACTTCTATATGATGACAACCACAATTCAATTTTACCTTATAAAAAGCATAAAGTATATATATATTTAATAGGGTTCTTTTATATAAAATAATTAAATTGCTAATCATATGTAAAAAATATTATATGATATGTATATTAATTAACAAAAATATATTTTATTATGTATTATATTATATTGACAATTAGATCTATCTTTCTTATTAAATTTATAAATCTAATATTTATATTCTAAAATGCTTATTTCGAGACCCAAAATATATTATACTAAGCCCAAACCCAAATAAGATACCAATTACTATCCAAAGTCACAATAAGCTAATTATAGCTCAAATATCAAGTTCAAAATTAAAAAAAATTAAATGTAAGTCTGATTTGATACTTCTGGCAGTGATGGTGATGCTACATCTTAAGATAAGATGTTTTAGGACAACTGGAAATCAAATACTCTAAGCCCCCCACGAGGTCCTCATATGATTTTAGTGGAGATGTTTGATCTTAAAGTTCGCTAGGCTAAGGTTTGCAAACTAACTCAAGGTCCGCTAGTTGGCAGGTTATTTATGCATAGTTTGTTGTGTCGTTAGTTCCATCGAAAGACACGTGTCAAGCCCTCCAAGGGTACACCATGAAGTTCATGAGGTCTTCTAGATAGGGTATAACAATTACCCCCAAGCGACAGAAAGTTATAAAGTGACCTTCGCGAGCTTGTTAGGGAAGTTCACATGATAAGTGTAGATGGTGAAAGTTTGGATAGTTGATTTGAAGTCCGCTTTGAAGTATTATGTATTTTGTGAATGTTTTTATTTTATTTTTAATGTGGCCATGTTTTAAATTTGAAATTTGAACTTGGAATGATTGAAGTTTTTAAGTTTGTTGGATTTATGGCGGGGTAAAAAGATTCATGTATGTACATTCATATATATTTAATGATGAAGTTTTTGAAACACGAGATATATTACAATGTATTTATTAGGTTCCCAACGAAATTGCCATTGTTATTATTGTTTGGGTACATGTGGCAAATTATGATTGGACCAAGTTTTTTGTATATAGGAAATAGTGTGCACGTGATAACTTAGTAAGTTTCAAAGAAGTTGAAGGGTTTTGTCTTAACTTATAAATAGGGATAAGGGTTTGTAATTTTTATCATTGTTTCCTTCCCGAGTTTTCTAGTTTCTAACCATTGTTGCTATTGTTAGTGCAATTATTTTTTTTCTCGTCTGTGCTTCTGGTATGATTTTCATTGGTAGGTCTCAATTGTATTTGTTTTTCTTATTTTGTTCTTAATTTTTATTTTAAATGTACTAAACCATGGTCCCAAGATCATTTATTGTTCCCACTAAGAGTGAAAAATTCAAGTGTTTTACATCATTAAGGGATATGTGGAAACTGTTAGAATGTAGAGGAGTCACATGTTTTGGTAATTTCGTATATAAATTTGATATTGTAAAAGGTAAACATTGATTGAGTGAGATGAACAACCACAAAAGGGCAAATAGTTGTTTTACTTTACCTCTATACGTATTTGAATTAGGTTTTCATCTACCTCTGCACCCATTTCTATTGAAATGTTGAATTCATGTTAAATGGCTCCTGGTCAATTGATGGGTTCCTCATGGTGGACCTTAATGTCATATTTCTTAGATTTCAACTACATAGAGAAGAATCTTATGTGAATGTATTAAAGAGGATATACATAGTATTTCTTGCCAGTGAAAATAAGCAGAAAGGGTTCGTAATGTTCACTACCTGGATAGGGGAAAAGTTATTATTGATAATACCAGTAGCAACATGAATTTGATGAGAGATAAATACATAAAGATCAAGCAAACTTGTGGTTTGGAATTTCATTTTCCTTTGGCTTGGGTGAAACCTTCTAGTGAAAGAAATACTTAAGATCCTCATTCATTGAGCGAAGTAGGGGAGGCTCAATTGGAAAGGTTGCAAACAAATCTGCCAATAAGATACGAGCAAGTCCTTAGCTTGAGGAATGTTTGGCTATTTTCTTTGATGGAAAAAATTCCTATTTGTTTGGACAAAGAAAATTTTAACACTCTTGGCAAAGCTTAACTTGACGGAATAAAGCCATGCAATGAAGCTTGGCCATATGGAGATAATAGTATAATGGCAGAAATTCTTATAGGATTGTATGAAGAGCCTAAAGATTGGATGTCTTGCAATACTCTTTGTCCCGAGCGAAGATGGGACTACCGAAGTAACAAGGAAAAAAGTAGCAATGCTACTGCAAAGGTTTCAAAAGCTGCAAAAGGGCCTAGAACTACAAAGGTGACTGGAGGTTCGAAAGTTACTGATATTGTCCAAAGAGTTAAAATTATTGACATTAATTAAAAACCTTTTAGAGAAGTGAAGGCCTACTTTAGATATTCATAAAAAGAGGATGAAAAATGCTCGTTCTCTTCCTAGAATTAAAGAAGGTCCACTAGGCAGAGATACAATGAAAAACGAATATTGTGCAGGCTCTTATACACACTCTAATGTTAGAGGTGTTATTTTGAACATTTTAATTTGTTGCATTTACTTTTGTATGTTTTTGTATTTTCTAAACAAGCGAACCATTATTGTAACAGCCCGATTTAGACCCTATTCAGAATGGTGGTTTCAGGACCACGAATCCTAGTCAAAAAAATATTTAAAATTTATTTTCTTTGTTTATTATGTGTGAATTTATATGTGTGAAATTTTCGTGTTTTAATTTTGTCGTTTGAGTGCCCGATTAAATAAAAGGGCTTAATCGCGTAAAGTGAAATTTTGATGGTTTTTTTTTAAAAGGGCCAAATTGATGATGTCTTTCTTATATGAGGTATTTATGTTGCGAATTGCCCATGATAATATGCATTGGACGGTAGTGGCCTTATTATATCATGGTTTATTATTTTATTATAAAGGTTATTTATGTAAAATGGTTAATATTATAAGTTATAATATAATAAAACATAAAAAGAAAACATGCATGTATTCATATTTATTTGACCAAAACTAGTAAAAGAAAAGAAAAAGAGAAAGCACATGATATTCGGCCATTGTTGATCTAAATTCAAGGTTAGTTTGGTTTCAGTTTTTGATAATTTTTACGTTTTTGATATCGTTGCTTCGAGTACTATCCAACCCATGCTTAAATTTTTGATTTTTATGAATATTTTGAGTTATGTCATTAATGAGAGCTTGTGATTTTTGTTGTTTGATGATGAAATATGAAAGATATGTTTTAGATTAACATGTTTTGTATTGGAGTTTTTGATGATTTTGAGTAATTAGGACTAAATTGCAAAAATAATAAATTGAGGGACTAAAATGTGAAATAAATAAAATATATGGACTAGTATGAATATAATGAAGATTCGGCCTAGCTATGTTGTCGTGAGATTTTGCATATTTTGTGTTTTGTGCAATAGGGACTAAATTGTAAAAAATGTAAAATAATAGGGGTAAAAGTGTAATTTGCCCATTTGTGTGTTTTTGGATGAATTTGATTGAATATTTGATTTAATAAGTTTAATTTATATTAATTTAGATCAAGAAAAGAGAAAACCAGATTTGGATAGGGGAAAGACCAAAATAGTCGAATAATCGATTAATACTATTCGTCGATATCCGAGGTAAGTCTTTAAGCAATTAAACATCGTTAATTTTGAATGTAATTAGTTTAATATGCTGATTTGGAATTCATAAATTTATAGTAGAGTTAGCCGAACATGATTAAGCATGGAAATAATGTATTTGAGTTTAGTTCGACTGAGTTATAACATTTGAAAGTCTGTATGAACTATATGGAATATCTGGAATTTTTCTATATATGGAATGTTATGAGACATCTTTATAATAGAAAAATTTGGGCTTTGAGCCTAGCAAGCCTTGTGTTGGTGAATTAAATTGGGCTTATGCCTAACAGACTTATTGTCGGTGTATAAAATCAGACTTTGAGTCTAGCAGGCCCTGTGCCGGTGTGTGATACAAGCTTAGGCCTAGCAGGCTTTATGCCGGTGAATTATTATAAGTTTATGCCTAAAATACTTTATGTTGATGTGGTAATTGAATACGTTAAACGAGCTAAATGATCAGATATGAGTTAGCTTGTTGTTTACTTGAGATAAGGTAAATAAGTAACTTGATACTTGTTACTAATTATGTGTGATACAAATGAAGATTACATGTGAATTTAGTATGTGTATTCGGCCTTGTAAATAAATGATATGAATATTGTAGAATTGATTCTTGGATATGTGTGTATATGTGATCATGTATATTCGGCCATATGAGTGGTAAATGTACATGATGTTATATTATGGTTCTTGAGCTTGTATAAATGCGTATGTGTATGTTTGATTATATTAAGACATTTTGGCTTTGAAAATTGAATAATATTAGGTCAAATTGATTAAGTGAGCATTCAGCCAAGGTAGATTTTGTGTATGAAAATGTGTTATTTATCTTATTTGTAGGTTTGAGGTTAAACTTGATAATGATAATGAAATTTGGATTAGCTTAAAACGAGTTGATTATATCATTGGGATGTTTATTTGCTTATGACTTACTAAGCTATTATAGCTTACTTTGTGTTTTCATGTTCATTCTGTTTTATAGATTTTGGATTCAAGTTACAAGCTCGGGGATCGTCAGCAAAGTCTATGACACTATCGACCGTCTTCGGTATTTTATAAGTTACATTTTGGAACTATGGCATGTATAGGCTGGAATGCGTTTTGGAATACTGTATTTTGGTTTATGTATAAAGGCCATGCGAAAATGGCTTAATCTCTATACTTGAGTATGTTTTGGTTAAATAATGGTTTGAGTCTATTTTACTTATTATGCCTTATACCTTGGATGATTAGAACTTGTGTTGTGTGTGTGTGCATATTGAAATTGGTTGATAAATGAAATGGTCATAATACATGTATAAATATGTTTGCTCAACTTGGACGCGGTTTATATTAGGAAAAGTTATATATGAAATTTAGGTTATTATGTTAGGTTAACATGCTATAAATGAGTTGGTAATAAGGGATATATTGTAATAACCGAATATGATGGGACATATATTGTATGTTTCTTTTAAATATGGTTCATGGAATTTGTGTCTTGAATATTCATATGTATCCATAATCGATGATTAAATTATCTTTGAAAAGTATATTTTTTTATATCATATTTTGGCATTAAAATGTATTCGGCTACATTTTCATATGACTAGAACTTAATTTGGTATATGTGTATTATTTAATATGCTTGTTTTTGGAGAATGGTATACAAATTTCGGTTAACACTGAAGTGAAATGATTATGAACTGTATATAAATGTGAATAAGCATTAGCTGTTTAAATTCAGTTATATTAGCAATGTATGATTATACATATATACATGTATAAGTCACGGTTATTAGTGTAATGAATTGGCTAAATGGTGACAAGTTAGATAGGTTAATTCGACTTATTCATGTATTGCTTTATAGTGCAACAGGCATGATAAAAATGGGTCATTATATATTTACTTAGATGCTTGTGTTATTATTGTAGAATAAAATACTTGTGGTTAAATAATGTTTGTTATAATGTTAGGTAAATTTTGATAAATGAAAAAGACATTGAGATACATGCTACTTATATGAAGTATGATGATTTGTAACTTTATAAATTTGAGTTGGTGATTATAAATTTGCAAGTTGACTGATCTATTTATTTATAAACTATTAGTATGCCTTGAATGTTGAGTTTACATATTCCATTTGAATATGAAATGAATTGTATCGGGTTATAAGTTAAGCATTAGATCTCTATATAAATATTTTTGAATTTAGTAATTGTATCAAACTGTATTATGTCCAGTAATACCTTATAACCCCAATCTGGCGACAGATACGGGTTAGGGGTGTTACAATTATAGCCAAGTGAAGCACTCACATTAGAGATGAATAACAAGAGTAAGGAATCTAGGGCCAAGATTCATCCCTTGAATGTTTCGTCAGGCTATGATATTTTTGATGCAATTGTTCTTGAAATTCTTACTTGGTCTTCTAGTAGTAATTTTGGTGTGTGTTGCTTTGTATTGTTTATTTACTTGTCAAATCTTTCATAATGATTGTTTGTTTGTTGTGTAGAGGACTTGTGCGAAGATGAAAGTTTGCATGTAGGAGGTAACGAGGGTATTTCTACCAACCCTAATGTTGTTATTGCGAGTGATGTTTCTACCTCCACAACCATGTCACTCGTACTTGCCTAAATTTCTCCTACAACTCACACTTATGTTTCTATTCCTACATCTAACATTCTTACCTCAACTATTTCTACATTAGTTTCCCCAACCTTTTCAACTGTTAGTGTAACACCCCCCGCCCGACCTGATGGTCGAAACCGGGTATGGAGCGTCAAAAGTTAAAACATTGAACTGATGAACCCATTTGAAAACCAAACATCTTAGCTCGGAGGATACTCTGTGTTTTGGAGTGATATCCCATTATTGAAAAACGTATATTAAATTAAAAGCGATTTAAAATGGTATTACGCCACTTATAGTTAGGGAATAAGAAAACTGTTAAAAAAAACGAGTTTGGAAAAAGCAACGGAAAATAAATTTAGGGAAAAACCAGAGTTTTAAAATTTTTCCAAAACAAGATCTTGGTTGTGATATCTAAAGTAATAAACACTCAATCAAAATTGTACCTTTTTGATTTCTTTAGGATGAGCGCTTCGACCGAGTAGTCTTCTCCACTATCCTCAAGCTCACGTCTACCGAGTTTGGGCTCGTTTTGAATAAAAAAAATTTCACAAAAATTACCAATAGGGTAATTTTATAATTTCTCTAAACATTTGGGTCAATTTGTAAATTAGAAAAATATCTCTAGATTTTTCTCTTTAATTCAAGTGTGTGTAAATAATTAGCCAAGGCTCTCTTCATATAGAGAGAGTTTAGAGAGTTCAACTATAATTAAACTTAATCACTTTAATAATAAAGTAATATAATATTTATTAGGATAAATATTAAATTAAATTTAATAATAAATCTTATTAAAATAATAGAAGGTTTAACTACAAGATAAACATTAAATTAAATTTAATATTAAGATAATCACTTTAATATTAAATTAATAAAATACTATTAAGATAAATATTTAATTTAATTTAATATTAAACCATTAAAATAATATTATTTTTGAAATAATTAATCTAAAATCAAATTCTCTGGTAGAATTCTAGTAGGAGTGTAACTCTTCCACTGCTCAACCACCGATGAACAATCGCCGCTGGCCATCGAGACATTGCCGTCATAGCCACCGGCACCACTATGTCCGGTGATGCAAGTGTGACACCCTTACAACACCCCAAGCTGGTTTGACTATTGTCGGTTTGGTCTGAGTCAACGATGACCCAACCTAGGGGTGAGCATTCGATCGAATCGAATCAAAAATTTTCGAGTTAATCGAGTTTTCGAATCTTATTTTATCATCCTAACTTTATTTGAAATTTTCCCGAATCGAGTCGAGTGAGATGGAATTCGAATCGAATCGAATCGAATATATTTGTTCGAGTTAAATTTTATAAAATAATTTTGGGTCCTTGTAACTACTGTCACCCATCGTGATAAAATTTTTCCACCTTAATCAAAATTTTTATTAACTTTCATCACCTCATAATTTATTTTTTAATCTTTTGTATACAGGTTAGCTTCTTTGTTTGCTTAGTTGTTTCAATTATCTTCAGATTCTTGTCACTATGTATTTTGGAATTAAAAAATATATTAAATGTAAAAATGTGATTTTTTAATAAAAGTTATTTTAAAGATAAAATATGAAATTGATACCAATATAGAATTTTAACATGAATATTTAATGGCATAATTAATAATTCAATTTTAATATAGATATTCAATACGACTAAACAATTCAATCATATAAATAATATAAAATGTGAAATTTAATTTAATAATATAAATAATAGATATAAATAAAATTATTACTATTTATGTTTAGTGATTTTTTTGGATAATTTTGATTTTTTATTTGAGAGTAAAAGGTGAGAAATAAAAGTTTAGGGAGAAAATAAAATGTTTTGAGGAATGAAAGTTTGAGGAGAAATAAATAGGGGGAGTAAAATTTTGGAGGGAAAATATTAAAAAAAAAAATTGGGGGGTGGATTTGGGGTAGATGGGAGGTGGGATGGGAAGGAAGTAAAAATTTTAGGGGAAAGAGGGAGGGAGTAAAAATTTTAGGGGAAAATAAAAAGTTTTGAGGGTTTTTGGGAGTAAAATTTTAAAAAAAAGTAAATGGGAGAATAAAATTTTGGTGGGAAATGGATTTTGGGTAGATTGGGGGGTTGGGATGGAAGAGGAGTAAAAGTTTTGGGGGGAAAGTGAGAAGGAGTAAAAGTTTTGAGGGAAAAGTAAAAAGGTTTGGGAGTTTGGGGTAAAAATGTAAAAATTATAGTTTGATATTCGAATTATTCGAATTATTCGAATTCGAAAACTCAACTCGATTCGAACTCGAAATTCGGAAAAAAATTTAAGTTGACTCGAATAACTCGATTAACTCGAATAACTCGATTCGTTTAACTCGAAATTCGAATTTTTTTCGATTTTTTCGAGTCGAATCGAGTTTTGCTCACCCCTAACCCAACCGATCTGGTTTAGCCACCGGTTAGACCATCGGCCTGGTTTCACATATCGGGCCCAGTTTAACCAGTTTTTGGGTCTTGGTCTCTGTTTTGGGCTCTCAAGCCTAATTTACGATCTCAGGTCTAATTTTCAAGTTCAATTACCCATTAGGCTAATTGTCTGACTTGAAAATTAACTTCCAAAAATATCATATTAATTTTAATTGATTTAATTAATTTTATTTTATTTTATCAAAATTAATTTTTCAAGAAAATTCTTTAATCAAATTCTCTAATTGAACAATTCTTGTGACCACCTAATTTAATTCTACATCGAATAAATCGACTCAATTAAATTATTCTCAAAATCGTAATATTTTCTTCTGATTCAAATGCAGTATAATCAAGCTTTTGTTGAGCTAGTGGAGGACCAATCAGACATATACAATTAGGCTCTAGTGATTACAATTATGTCTAGAAGCATTGTTCCGATAATTCGCACTTACTTAATCATGGAGTCAGTCCACAAGAGCTACTATGATTGAAAACTCCTTATTGTATACTCTTTACGAAAGCAATTCATCCAACTGCTTTGTCCGATGACTTCGTCATGTGTGTGTTACCCTCATATGATATCATTAATTTCTTTAAGTTAAATCCGTTTACTCAATACAATCCTATTTTATCTTATTGTCACCATTGTGTCTTCTTAATGATTAATATGATCACTGTCAACAAATGATTGTGATAAATTGCTCATTCGAGAATTAGCAACCTGTGGTCACGTTCCATATTTATCAGTCCACACAATGCCAATAAGAGGATATTATTAACTCTTTAATTGAGCTATTAATTCCACTATTGCTAGTAAAGCCATGTCATACACAATTCATGTACCCAACATACCAGCTATAGGTTCGATCATCTTTAAAGCATAAGCCTGCACTTATATCAATGCACATGAGTTGCATACGCATGGCCAGTGACTAACTCATGATTTAGGTTAATCACACCATGAACGTCAAAAGTGAATTAACCTACAAACGGATTCAGAATTAATTCATCTTGGGTCCAGTCTAATGTATCATTCTACCAATGAATACATCTATGTCTCTACTCGTGGAGTCAATTGCTCAGATAGCCAAGACTAGTCATGTCCCCAATTGAAATTGTAGACGACATAATAATCCTTCTCAGTATTTGAATCAAGTGCCCACTTTGATTCTTTTACGGGATTGCGGACTCATTTAGATTATCTACTGAAATAAGTTGTCTTTCTTGCAATATAAACATTATTTACAATGTCACTTATATTCAGTTTGAACTTTAGACAACCAATGAGCTAATATTTGCTTATCACAATTTCACTATGCATGCAAAATACATATATATAAAAAAGAAAATAAAAAAGACATAATAGTGAAATATGAAATTAATTTTATTTTTTTATTCATTGTTCAAATAAATAGAAAACAGTTACATGTTTACTACAATATGGGCACATTTCCCAACAAAAAATCATTTGGCAGAAGGCTTTTAAGCAATCACAGATTTGATTAAATTCGTAAACAAATCATCACTCGAGCAGAAGTTAAAAAATTCATTTCTGATTGTCTAACAACATTAAAATAGTTTGGTATGCAGCCCAGTTAAACTACACACGAAAATCTAGAACTACAAAACAACGTTCTTAAATACAAGTTTGGTTCCAAATTCAATATGGCAGAATTAAAAAACATCCTAATTCCCTAGAGACTTAATGTTACACCAAGACAAGAAATGGCTCACAAATAAGCCGCAAATTTGGTTGAATACTTGCAATGATATGTCCAATCTAAGAGCCTGAAAATAAGAAGGAAAGAAACTAAGTAAGTTCATAAGAACTTAGTAAGTTCCAAGGAAAACACAACCAAACAATAGGGTTCAACAGACACAGCTAGACCAAGACTTACAGCGACAAAATGGTACGCCACTTCCGACGGATACAATTCTCCCTGTTTCTAAAGTACCTATTGGCAGATACTTTTGCAAACAAACACAGCCCTATAGAGGACACTATTCCCTAATGGTGACTCATATATAACAGACCCAAAACATAGTTGCTCTATTGTATGCCACCTCTCGAACTACCCCTTTGACTGTTTCACGTACGTTCTACGCTTTATGTAATGTTTACGCTTTGTCTAATACAACCTAGATAACATCAATTGACTCAACCTAAGTTTGTATGGCCTTTTTCATTATGTTAATGGCATGTACTTAGGGATATTTGATCTAATGTTAGAAATGGTTAAAATGGTTGTATAAAGGTTGTGATTTTTTGAATTTGGTTTTAGTCATGTATGGAAATGATATTAATAGCTTGATAACTATGTTTTAAATATGTTTTAATATGTGGAATGGTTGGTTTAGGGTTTGAGCCAAATAATATTTTGCATGCTAGGTAGAAATCATTAGAAACAAGGACTTAGTGGTCTTTCTGCAATGTCGCAACTTCACACCCTGAATGTCGCGACATCAAGCCATTTCGTCGTAACATCCCTTACTCGAGGTCGCAGTGTCGACCTTGTTTTATTTCGACAACTTTGCATTTTGTTCTTAGGTTGAGAAATTTGGCTACTATCTTCAATGTTGCGACATCCACTTAAGATGTTTTGAAAATATTATAGTTTAGTCCTCGTTTGATCTCAGGATGATATTAAGCTTTTGAAAATTCGTATTTGACTCGAAAATGATTATTTATCGTGTTTTAAGCATGTATTGCTCATAATGGGGTATTTAATGTTGGGATTTGATTATGGATGGTCGTAGTTGCTCCAACAAAAAATGTGATATCTTATAGATCAGACTCGGTGATCGGGTTGGGTATGAGGTGTTACAAACTCAGTTAAAAAAATCCAAAAATGTCCTCTATATTTAAAAGAAGTTATATTATTCTAGAGTACTTAGTTTTTTATTTATTTAAACAATATTAAATAATTTGCATATGATGAAATTTGAACCTATAATATTTGAATGGATAAAACTTTATCTTCAAATATTTTATATATTTTAGTTTTATTATACATACTTTATTATCTCCATCAATTATATATATTGACAATGTTATTGATTGAATTAATGCAAAAAATTAACTCGATATTAACTCAAGATTGATGAAAATATCATGATAAATAATTTTAGTGCATTTAATATTTTTAATATGGTATATTTACATATTTAAATTTAATTTTACTTAATTTGATCTAATTTTTCATTTTAATATCATATATATATATTACATATGTATTATTAGTTAATTTCAAATAATATGTTTCATTATTTATTAGATGTTAATTTTAAGGGGTAAAGGTCACCCAGCTATGATTTTTTTTTTTCATTTTCGGTCACCAACTATGAAAAGCTATAAAATAGTCACCCAACAATTAGTAAATTTCTTTTCTTAGTCACCCAACTATGAAAAGTTACAAAATGATCATTTAACTATTCAATTTTATCTTTTTTGAACATCAACTTGACTAACGTAAAAATAAAAACACCAAAAATCTAAGAAAGTAAGGTGACAAAAAAAAGAAATTTACTAATAATTGAATGATCACTTTGTAACTTTTTATAATTGGGTGACAAAAAAGGAAGAAGATATAATTGGGTGACTAGTAAGATAATTTACCCTTATTTTAAACATACACATGTACTAAAAAAGAACTGAAATACTCTATTACTTAGGGGTGAGCAAAATCAGATTCGGATCAACTCGAATAAAAAATTAAGTTTTTCGGTTTAACTCGAATATAAATTACATAATTCGAGTTATCCGAAAATCCGAATAAGAAAATACAAAACTACACCAATTTGTTAAATATTTACCTTTTCTAAAATCAAAACTATTAAGTTAAAAGATAAAATTATGTTGTTTTGATAAATATTTACTCATTAAGTTAAAAATAAAACTATTATATTGTTTATGTAGTTAAATAATTTTATATTTCGTTTACTAGTTAAATAATCTGTTCATGTAAACACAATATTAAATATATAAGATTCGTTAACTCGACTCAACTTAACTTAAAATTTTTTTACTCAATTCGATCCGATTAAAAAAAAATTTTAATTCAATTTAGTTATTAAAATAAAATTCCTCAATTCAATTAACTTCAAATTTTTTAACTCAACTTCACTCCATCAAGTACTCAACCTTACTGTTACTCTACCACCAAAGACACTCACACGCTGTGAAACTCATTCGGACAGAAAAGCTTCTCTCTCATTCGAAACAAGAAAATATAAATCTATACAAAAGAAAACTGCAATTGATTTTTTTGGAATAAATTTTCCTATTTCTTTAAATGAAGCAAATGATGAATATGCCTCAAAATCTATCGATGAACGCGCCTTTTGGGCTGCCCAGCACCTCGAATCCAACTTCCGCCGGAGTGCCGGTGACTAAGGATCGGAAGATGGCATCGGCGGAGCATTTGGTTCTCGACCTGAGTAATCCTGATCTCCGAGAAAACGCTCTTCTCGAACTATCGAAGGTAACAAAAAAAAAAAAAAAAACCTTTTATAGTATTTTACTTGAATGAATAAAGGTTCTTTTTGGTCGTCTCTTTTTATTTTTTATTTTTTTTAAAAAGCGGGTTATCAATTGAAAAAAAAGAAAACAGTGGGGGTATGGCTTAAAATGAAGTAGAAACTTGAGGGAAATTTGATCTTATATCTTTTATTTATTTATTTTAGTTGAGGTGCGATTTATTATAATTTTGTTGCTTTTAAGAGAACAAAATCTAAAAAAGAAAATCGGAATAGGAAAAGCCCCATGTCTAATCTGAAAAGAAGAAATAAATTCCTGTAAATATGTTAACTTTTTTTTATTAGTAATTTTGGGTTTGTACATGGTTGTTTTTCCTGAAAATAACATTCATCAAAATGGGTATGACATGCCTTTATGGGACTTACTGTCGTTTTGGCTAAGCAGCGATTGATACATTGCCGTAGTGAAAATGATACGTACGAGAAAATGAGAGTTTTTTCGGGCTTTAAGATAAGGACTATTGAATTATGCTATCAATAATTTGGAGAAGAAGAGACCCTGGAGAATAGTTACTACTTGAAGTTTGGATTGAAATAGAAAAGGGTAGAATTAAGAATCCTCTAGTTTTTAACTGTAATCGTTGACCATATTTTTACTTACACGATTAGTTATTTGCATGAAGGTTTCACGCCATTTCTCATGTTTAGCTCCTTAAATATGTCATTGAAGCAGATCATATATACTCTGTATTTGTTCTATATTATAATTGTCTCATATCTTTTCTGAAAGGAATTATAGGGCCTGGAATTGGAATGGCTTTGTCTATTTCTTTTTCTCCTTTCCTTGTGATGCATTATAAGTTTTCTCATGCACTGCCTTTGGTTTTGTTGTGAATCATTTGCTTTTCGTTTAGCTGCATTTGCATGCATTATCTTCATAATGATTCTGAATATTGAAGTTGAAATACATGCCCTACCTTGAGAGTAGTGAATTTTTCAACAGTTAACTATTCATCAAGCGAGTGATAGGGATATTTGGGCGGTTGATTGAATTGAATTCATCATCTAGGGCTGTCATCTTTAAAAAATAAAATATTTGGATTCAGTGTTATTTTATAAAGGTTTAGAAGTTAGTTAAGTAGCCCCAGAAGTATTGTGCACATCACTGATTAGGTAATACCTACATCTCATATGTTCACTCTCTGCATGCGTTTATGCAATTTAGATGTTCAAGATTTGTCTGTTACTACTATAAACCAGTGTCTACCCTTGGTACTATAAACAAGGAATTATTTCAAGATTTGGCTCCTTTATTGTGGAATTCATTTGGTACTGTAGCTTCACTCATAGAGATATGCCTAATAAACTTGTTTTTGTTTTTTATTTTTAGAAGAGGGAACTATTTCAAGATTTGGCTCCGTTGTTGTGGAATTCTTTTGGTACTATTGCTGCACTTCTACAGGTGTGCTATTAACTATTGGTAGTTCGAAGTTGCTTCACTCTTTCCTCTCCCATCCATTATTTTTTCTGCAATTTTTGTAATTTCTTTTTCACTGTCTTCAATTGACTTGATAGATAACTTATCAGTTTAGATGCTGATCTTTCTTTAATTTATTGGTGTTGATATCCATGCTTTAGTTATGGTGCATATCTTTCACCAAGTTGATATCTTTTTATCTTTCTTATGGTGCAAGTTGGTACTGTAAGTTTGGACATGAATGTCAACTAAAATGAGGATAGGCATATTATTTGAAGCTAATGTGAAATATAAGTGATATTTTTTTTTTCTTCAATATTAGAACGTGAAAGATGATAGTAGGCTTATGTTGTTAGTTAGGTAAAATTCCTCAGTAACATGCTTCATTTACCAGATCAATTGTGAATCTGCATGATTACTTCTGTCATGTCAGTATACTGCTGGAGTGTTTCTGTATTTGACTTGGTTTTTTTAAAGAGATTTTACAATGTTCAACAGCATCTTTATTAACATAAAGTTATCAATTCTGTTCTTTATTCATTTCTTAGTTGTTCATAGTATGTCAAATTATTGCATTGTTCAGTTTCATTCAAATCTATATTATTTGACATATAGCTCAATTTGTAATATTCCTTCTCTTAGTACCTAGTTAACTAGAAAGGGAATAAAAACAGGTAAAAAAATCATTTGCACTAATAGGGGATATAGAAAGGCTAAGGTATATTACTTTTTGGCTAATGAGAAAAGACTTATTGAGGAAAAAAAACTGCTAGTCAACGTCAACAATCTTTACATCAAAATAAGGTTATATCTAAGGTATTTGAAATTTTGGTTTATTTTACATTCTTATCATGCACATTGGAAATGTTAATTTACATTGAACATTTTAAATCATGGATTTATTTTTTCAAAACAAGTGGGTTCTTTATGTTTTTAGTCTAATTATCATTTTAGTCTTGCTAGATGCCTCTTACATATTCTTTTATTAATTGAGTTGCCTATTGGAAATTGTAAAATTATTCTGGTTTCAGGTTTACTGTCTTAATTCCTTGATGCTAAACCATGTTTACTTGCAGGAGATAGTTTCTATTTACCCTGTTCTCTCCCCTCCAAATCTAACTCCCGCACAATCAAATCGAGTTTGTAATGCCCTTGCTCTACTTCAGGTGATATGTTTTTTGCCTGTTCTAGTTATTCTGTTATTTGAATATTTACTTCACTAATGTAACTTATTACTCTGATATTACTTTTTATCTTTTAGTTTGGTTTGCAATTTTTCTCATATTGTTGTTGAAGAGAAATAGAAGATAAAGTTATGTGCAATTTGTTTATTATTGTATTTGTCTATCCAAAGGCTCTGCTAATGCATCATGATTTTAATCTTTTCTTACAGTGTGTGGCTTCTCACCCAGACACAAGGATGTTATTCCTAAATGGTATGTTCTCATGTGATGAGTTTGTCTGGTCTTGAGATTTGTACTTTGTTTCTTAATGCATGAAGGGGATAGTTTCTAGCTTCACTGTGCATTGCTTCTCTTTCTAATTGGTTCTTGAGATCTATCAAAACATTGTCTTGAATTATTGATTATCCTCTAAATGTGAAGATTTTGAATTAATTAATCTTCTATATTAAATCAGAATAGGTACATGATATACATATATACACACCTCTACACAAATAAATAAGGAAACTACCTCCTATAAAATAGTAATACTAAAACAGAATAAAAATTAATTAGTTTCTTGATTTCCTAATATCTACAAAATGGGAAACTAACTCTAACTTTGAGGACTAAATATTTGACACTCCCCCTCTAGTTGGGTTGTACATATACGTGCCCAGCTTGCTACACAATCTCTAAAGGTTAGGTCCTTGAAGAGCCTTCATTAGAATATCTGCACACTGCTCCCGAGTTGGAGTGTGTATTACTTGTACTTTAGAATTCCTCATCTTCTCTGCAATGAAGTGTCTATCAATCGTAACATACTTGGTTTGATCATGATGAACTGGATCCTTTGCAATATTGATGATCGTTTGGTTATCACATTTGAGCTTCATAGTCTTTCCAAATTTCATACCCAATTCTGCCATTATTTGCCTGATCCATATCCCTTCACAAATTCTAATTGCAAGTGCTCTTAACTCTGATTCAACATTGTTCTTGGAAACAACAGACTGTTTTTTCCTTTGCCAAGGCACAAGATTTCCCCATACAAAGGAAGAATAACCTATAGTTGATTTGCTATCTATCTGACTCCCTGCCCAGTCTGCATTAGAGTACAACATTATATCTTGGTAGTCAATCTTTCTAAATAGTAACTCCTTTCCAGGAGTCCTCTTTAGATACCTGAGAATTTGGTATACTGCCTCCATGTTTTCCTCCATTGGATTGTTCATGAACTAGCTTACTGTGCTCATTGTAAAACCAATGTCTGGCCAAGTATGGGAAAGATAGATAAGTTTCCCTACCAGACATTGCTATCTCCCTTTATCTATTGGAACTCATTTTTCACGATTGAGTTTTTTTTTGGAGTCCATTGGAGTGTTTGCTAGTCTACAGCCAAGCATACCTGTTTCCCTTAGTAAGTCTAAGGTGTATTTGCGTTGTGAAACAAATATACCTTTTCTTGATTGAGCCACTCCCATTATTAGAAAGTACTGAAGAGGACCAAGATTTTTGACTTCAAATCCTTCAGCGAATGCCTGGTTGATCCTCGCTTTCTCTTCCATATAATTTCCAATTAGAATGATATCATCTATGTAGACAATAAGTACAACCAACTTATTTACCAAGGAATGCTTTACAAACAATGTGTGATCAACTTGGCATTGGATAAAGCCGTGTCCTTTTACTAACTTTGAGAATCGACCAAACCATGCTTGTGGAGATTGCTTCTGCCCATATAATGATTTCAAAAGTTTACACATCTTTCCGTTGCCATAGTTCTTCTGGATCCCAGGTTGAATCTCTGTGTAGGCCTCTTTGAGATTTTCATTTAGAAATGCATTCTTGATATCCAATTGATGAAGTGTCCAGTCTAAGTTTGCAGCCAAGGATAGAAGTATTCGAATAGTATTAAGTTTCGCAACTGGAGCAGATATCTATTGATAATCAATTCCATAGGATTGGGTGAAACCCCTGGCTACCAACTGCGCCTTAAGCCTCTCAATGCTTCCATCTACCTTGTGCTTCATAGTGAATACTCATTTGCAACTTACTACTTTCTTCCTTGGTGGAAGATCTGTAATAAACCACGTCATTTCTTTTCAAAGCACTAATCTTTTCTTGAACTGTTTGTTTCCAACCTAGATGACCAAGGACTTCTTGAATATTAGCTGGAGTTCAAACTAAATCCAATTTTGTGAGAAATGCTCGACAAGTCCCAGACAAATTTCCATGGGAAAGAAAATCTTTAATTAGATGTTGAGTACACTTCCAAGTACTGTAACACCCTATACTCGGCTTAGGCGTCAAGCCCGAATACAGGGTGTCACACCATCGTCTCAAGTCACATACATCAAGTAGAAAGCTCATTGTAAACAAAACGTCCATTTTATTGTTCGTATAGATTTTAAGTCATTCAATCAGTTAACTATCATTATTACATGCAAATTATTTGTTAATTGGTCTTACATACAGTTAGAAACATGCATAAGGGCCATTTAGCAAAAATTCAAAAAAATGTCTGTAGGCATCGATATTTTATCGATACCACTTGGAAAAAAACGATACCAAATGAGCATATTGTTTTTAGCCAAAAATCTCAATTATCAAAAATTATCGGTATTTGCTATAAATTATCGATACTTTAGTCCCGAGTATCGATACTTGAGATAAGGTATCGATACCAAATCCTTATTTTGTTTTCCTATATGTTTTAATTCACGGAGGTATCGATTTTTAAAGCCAACTATTGATACCTCTACTTCTGAAGCTAAAAATGCAGCAGTATAGAAGAGTAAATAATTCATCTCAAATATTCCTAGGTAACATGCATCAAGTACTTTATTTATTTCATCATTCAACAGTTAAATTTAACACTCCGAAATGTTAATCATCCAAATAAGAATTGTCATGCCAACATCAATGTCTATTATTCTAGCATAATAACATAAAAATCTTATAAGCCAAATCAAAATGTTTAAAAGTCAATAACCAAAGTAGTTCTACCACGTTGCTTATTTCTCCAATACGAATATAAATAATAGAGCACCTACGATAAACAACCAGTCTTCCTTGGATCACTCCTTCGGTAACCACATCGCCCGTATCGTGATGTCACTAATCTGCATATATTGAAATGAGTGAGTGAGCTTCAACAAGCTCAGTGAATGCAAAGAATTCCCATAACGCAAATATAACATCATGCAACATTACAAATCATTTACTCACAAATACCTTAATCTTAAGTTTAACATCATATAGTATTAAGTCATGCATCATCTAATAGTTCATCCTCACAATGCACACATACTCATTCAAGCATAGAACATATTCCACATGATTACATAAAATATGATAAATTGGCACTTGAGTTATGAAACATATAGTGAGTTCTATCATTACACATTGGATACGCGGATCTCCTTTACACCACATAGACTCATAGAGTTAAACATATCCCAAAAAGCGAAACATAAAGCTAACACTCTCCTTATTTCCTATCACATGTCTTATTGAATGGAGCTTAGCTTACATGCCCTTATTCCTTCAAACATGTCCCAGGGCCTCAACGCCCAAAATAACTATACATATAAGTGACTACTCACAATCTTATGGCATGCCAATTATATCCAATGATTCTAAAATCACAAGTCCAAAATATCCGAAAACAACATATATTACTTACTGATTATCCATGCACTATCATTGTCGAATGACATTTTGCAAAACACTATCATAGTTATTTAGCATATAAATTGCATGTATATAAATGTACTTCATACAATAGTCACTATATCCACATATCACCTTTCATGAATAATACGTAACCACAAAATCATAGGATAATTATGGATTGAAGGAAACTTACACTCGGAACTTAGAGTAGGGGTTTAGACTACATCTGAATTTCCAAATAGCACATGACTCGTGTTTATGAGTAGCAATTCTATACACTTACCACTTATACTTTTGTCGAAAAGTTGAAAGCTTAACTAATGCTTCCCTAGCTCGTGCCAAGCTGTAACGAATTCGAAGCTTTGCACACATACATCATACAATAACTACAGGCAAATAATAATCGAGAATTTACTTAAACCAACTAACACACAAGCTTTAAGCTAAGTTCCCATGTAACTTAAACTATTAGCATAACGAACTCTAGACACTAATATCTCGATCTATACTCTACTTTTTTGCCTAAAATCAGTTTCATTCATCTAATTATTCATATACGCCTAATTCACAACCTTCAAACTAGACAAATCTACTCAATTAATGGTATTGACATTTTTCGATATTTTTTAGGCGATTTTCACAAAATTCATTTAAACATGAAAAATCCATAACGAAACTTAAAGATAAGTTTAAAAACCTTCTAATCACGCTAAAACAAGTTGAAAAACACTTTGGAATCAAGTTTTGACTCAAAATTCCGAAATCCACCATTAATGGCTTGATTTTCGACTTTTATTTAAATCATGCAATTTGAGGGCTAATAATTTAGATTTAGAGTCTAAATAACATTAAAAAAAATAGATACATGAATAATTACCTTTTTTTGAAAGAATGAATGAGTTTTGACGTAAATTCGAAAAACCCACGTTTGGAGAACATGAAATCTATAGAGTTTTGGGTCCTTTTAGTGGGGATTTATAATGGTAAATGACTTAGAATGATAGGAAATCAAGATATTGTGGTTTGAGAATCAACAATTGATTGAAATAGCAAAGGAAAAGCGAGGGGCGGGAGCATAATGAAGGGGAAAAGAAACTGACTTCAAAACATGTTAATGGGAAAGAAATGTGTTTAATTTTATAAACTGGTTAAATTGCCACATAAATGCTCACTGTTTTGACTCTGTTACAAATCGGTCCTTTCTCTAAAATTAGGGATTTCTAGAATACTTTTTCAAAAATTGATTTAACAGTTAAGATGTCATAGTCGAAAACATTATCGAGTATCAATCTTATGAAATTTCGAGCACATATAGGCTAAAATTCTTAAAATACTCTTAAAACTTTTAGGCCATATTTTGGGGTGTTACAAGTACCTTTCCTTAAGGCAATGGGTAATTTTAAATCTTCTATTTGATTCTCCTCCTGCTCTTGCTCATTCTTCCCTCCTATGTGAGTTTTTACAGTTGTCATGGTTTCAACCTCCTGAGTTTGCCTCCCTTTTCTTGAATAAACCTGTAGTTTCTTAGTTGCTGATTGAGGCACATGTTTGTTAGGACAAAATGGTGAAGTTGACAGATTAGGTACAGAAGGAATCGACTCACAACTTGGATTCAATGAGGGATGTTCAAATGTAGGTTGACTTGGAATAGGTTCAAAGCTTGGTGGCTGATAACTTGAAGCAAATAGGATTTTTGTTCAAGCAAGGAATCCCAACTCCAAGGCTAAAATTTTGCTGTGATCTCCCCCTAAATTTCAGTCTTGGAAAAAAAAACTGTTTTCAAAAAATGTAGCATCCATAGTTTCAAAAACTCCCTGAGTAGTGGGACAAAAGCATTTATACCTTTTTTCTGTTTATGGAGTAACCAATGAAGATACACTTTGTGGATCGTAGATCAAGTTTGCTTTTATTGTGCGAATAGACATGGACAAAGGCTGAGCATCCAAATACCTTTGAAGGCAGGTTGAATGATAGGAACTGGGCATGTGGAAAGAGATTAATAAGGACTTGACGAGGAGTTTGAAATTGAAGGACTCGAGATGGTAACCTATTGATAAGATATGCCAAAGTAAGGATAGCTTCCCCCATAGGTATTTTGGTACGTTAGTGGAGAACAAAATGGAGCTGGCCACTTCCAACAAATATATATTTTCTCTCTTTGCAACCTCATTTTTCTTTCAACCACAAATTTTTCTTGAAGACTTGAAATATTGTTTTAACCACAAAATTTTCTTTCATAAGAAATACCCAAGTCTTGTATGGTCACCAACAAAAATTACAAATCACTGCGCTCGTTAATATTTTTGATTCGTGAAGGGTTCCAAATATCACTATGAACAAGGGAAAAATGTTTTGATGGTTGGTAAGAAATTCCTGGATAGATAGATCTTGTATGTTTTACAAGTTGAGAGATTTCACAGTTGAAAAATTTTGGATTTTTATTGACGAACAAATGAGTAAAAACTTTCCAAGGTACAAGAAATTAGGATGTCCTAACTGATAGTGCCACATCATGATCTCACTATCCTTATTGACACTAGAACTAGCATTAAACTGACTTGAAACAGACGCAGATAGCTTGTAGTAGCTACTAGGTCTTGTTTAGATTCAGGTGGCTTAAGGAGGTATAATCTATTACACATCTCAGCACTGCCACTCTTCCTCTTCGAACCCAATTCCTGAAAAACACACATTTGGAAAGAATGTTGTTAAACAATGGTTATCACGAGTCAATTTGCTGATGAAAATCGTATTACAATCAAGATTAGGAACATAAAACATAGATTTGAGAATGATTCCAGGTGATTTTTGAACCGATTTGGTCCCGATCACTTTAGATAAAGTGCCATCAACAATCTTAATCGTGAGATTAGAGTGACACGATTGATAGTCAAAGAAAAGTGTCCCATCTCCTGTAATATGATCCGATGCTTCTGAGTTAATGATCCATTGTTTTGATTGTAATTTACTTGACTTAGCATGTAAACTTGTGGCCGGTGCAGCGGTAGAGTGCTGTTTAGAGTGTTGTTCAACAACAATTTTAGCATATCTAGCTGTTCCTTGGTGAAGGAGTTGGATTCATTTGTGCACTATTGTATGACCGGGTTTCTGTGTAGCTTCCAACATGTCTCCCTTGTATGACCGGGTTTAGAGCAATGGTCACACCAAGGCCGCCCCTTTCTCGGCTGGCGGTTATCTATTGGTGTTGTAGACCTTGAGCTACGAGCAGAAAATATAGACCCATCTGGGTCCAGAAAATTCCACTCGTAAAACTCAAACATATCTAATTGTTGCCAATGACGAATTAGAACATTAAAATACTGAGTTACCGTTAATTCTCCTTAACGAAGATCATGAAGAATCGTCTCCGCAGCAAAAAGTTCTTAAGTATTTTCAAAACTGGAGTAAGTTTTCCTCACTGCCTCCCATATTTCTGAATCGTTTCATGTAAGAGCGTTTTCACCAATATCCACGTTCATGGAGTTTGAGCCATGATATGATTTGATGATTTTCAGCCTTCCACTTCTTGTAGTTCGGATCAGTTTTCTTAGGAATTGGAACTTCTCTAGTTAGGTAATCTTCTTTTCCTCTGCCATGTTTGAACATCCGGACGATTGGAACCACTGGAGATAGTTCTGTCCATTGAGTTTGACTTGTGATAAGAAGAGATAGATTCTCAGAAGTTTCAGAATTTCCAGAACTGGGTTGGACCATATTTGGGTTGGAAGGAGAAGATGTCTTAAAGACGGAATTCATTGCTTCATTTCCCGTTCCAGATTTTGTTTTTCAGAGAAGAAAAAACTGAGATTGTCGGGAAAAAAGTGAGAATTCCAAAATGAGATGGTGATGGCTAGGGTGCCAGAATGAAAGGGTGACGACTAGGGTTTTTTCTTCTGAATTTCCTATGCTTTGATACCATGATTTTGAATGAATTAATCTTCTATATCAAATCAGAATAGGTACGTGATATATATACACTTCTACACATAAATAAATAAGGAAACTACCTCCTATAAAATAGTAATACTAAAACAGAATAAAAACTAATTAGTTTCCTTATTTGTTAATATCTACAAAATAGGAAACTAACTCCTAACTTTGAGGACTAAATATTTGACAAGTGTCATAATGCAATTGCGTCTAGGCACTTGATACAAGTTATTCATATTTGATTTACCAATGCTAAAATTGGGAATTAAATATTTTAAGTGATACTTGAAATATTATTTTCACTATAAGATTTCTTCTAAGGAAAATTATCCTGTGTATTGTAGTGGAACTTTAAACTCCACAAGCAAGGTTAAATGGACATTTATGAAAATTAATATTAAATGGAGGGTTATTACTTGAATGTTCATGAATTACAATCTAATGCATTTTCTTAGCCTTTGAGTTCGTTAAAAGAGAAGAATATTGATTGAGGGTGTAAGTTGGTTTCTTAATTGTTCTTACTTTTGAGGTTATAAGGCAGAAAGCTTGAGTTTATGTTGGACATTCATGTCATTGTCTCTTCTAAGTAACTTTGAACTAGAAGTCCTTTCCTCTGCCCACTCTATGCCCTTTAGGTTGTGTGCGGCCAAATTTTAAATGCTTATACATTCTTGATATTACTTGCTTCTTCTATAGTAAAGAATGACAGTCTTTTTGTCTCCAACATAAAATTGTGTGCGTTCTAACTGGTGCCTCTAATTATTTTTCATTTGCAGCTCATATACCCCTGTATCTGTATCCTTTCCTTAATACAACAAGTAAATCGAGGCCTTTGGAGTACTTGAGGCTTACTAGCTTAGGTGTCATCGGTGCCTTGGTGAAGGTAATTCTTTCTTTGATTTAAGTTGATTGAGTTGCCAGCAATGCGATCTTCTTGGATCATAATGCTATTGTACATGTTAGTAGAGCATACTATGCTGAAGGATATGCATGATCCAGGAAGATGTGAATGAATTCTAAAATCAAAGCGAATTATGGGGAGAATGGAAGTAGCCTTATATATGATCTACTATGAAAGCTTATAGAAACGAAGATGCCATTTACTGACTGCTATAAATAGGACCAAGGAACTTTGCATGATCTGCAACAGATGATTATTAACTTGGATTGCAGCATTTTGGGACTTACTGCCAATTAGACTTGCACTAATTGTTGTATACGAAAAGCATCCATAGCTATCGTAGAAACCTTTTTGTAGTTTGGTTGCCAAATGTGTCTCACTTAAACTTTCTTCTATCTTTAGGAATTATACATTTCTTGTTTATTAGGATCTAATTCTCTGAACTACTGGAAATCTGGAGCTAGAGAATTGCACCATTGTTATGCGCTGCTTTGAGTTCAGACTTCAGAGGAATGTTCCCCTTTATTTTGTAGGTAGTTAGTAATGTCACCCAACTAGTAAACATAAAATGATGATATATCAGAGAAGAAGATAAAAACGGAAAATAAATTACTTATCTTGCTTTTGCTTTTCCTGTTATAGTCCCCCTCTAATTTGAGAGCATGCAATAGATGCTCTAGAAAAGGGAAAAAAAAGGGGGGGGGGGGGAGTGGGAGGAAAATAAATTACAACTTTTCTTTTGCTTCCCCTATTATAGCCCCTCAAAACTTGGAAGCATGCAATAGATGCTCTGTGTTTGGTTTTGTATAATATTAGGTACCTTTTGCTTATTTTACATTTACTGATATCTGCTTGCTTGCAACACTTAATTTAGGAAAGTTACAGCAGTCAAGTAGTCAATTTTGATCCAAACTAGCATTTATATCTTTGTTTTTATTCATAAATGTTGTCTGCATAATGATTCTAAATCTATAACTTAGTTTACTTTCTTTTATAGGTTGATGATACAGAAGTTATTAGCTTCCTTCTTTCAACAGAGATAATCCCACTATGCCTCCGAACAATGGAGATGGGTAGTGAACTATCGAAAACAGTTGAGTTTGTTAATTCTTAATTTCTCTTTTTCAATTATGCTGAATTAGCGACTTTTTCTGTTTCCCTATGCATTCCATCTTAAATTATGTTTGTTATTCAAGTGGTGAAATTTGGTGGAATTGTTTGATAGCTGACATGCATGCCTGGAGGTATACATGGACGGGCAGCCTGCCCACGCTTGCAATTGCAGTCCATATTTTGTGTGTGTGCACCATTTTCCTTTTTTTTTTTTCTGGTAGACAAATACCATAAAATGGAAAAAACATTATCATGTAAATGCATATTTGATGTGTTTATATATGATATATTAAAACTTTTTTATAGTGTCATATCTGTTTCTGATATAAGTTTTGTTTTAAAATGGTTGGGTTTGTGTATCAAAATTTAGGCTCCACTAGCACTCCTAAGCCCTATTTTTAGTTTTTCTTGGACTTGGTCTGGACAAGGGCCCACATATGCACACCAGAGTACTCAGATGCAAAGTTTCAACTTTGCCTATATTTTATAGCTTCAGAGTAATTTGAATCTATATTTTTGGCTTTTTCTATTTCTAGCTGATGCCCCCTTCTTTCTCCAAGTCCTCTGTTAGGTTGGCTAAGAACAAATTTTGCTGTACCTGCCAACTATCTTCACATTAAGAATTCGGGACAGTGAGAGTTTGTATCTTTTGCTTCTTAAATGGTTGTTGAGTTTTATCTTGCACGACTAGTTCATGAAGGGCTTTGAATGTTCTAAATGCGTTGTTTCTCTTCAAAGAACTAGTAATATACTGGCTAATAAATGTGGTAATGAGATACTCCCCAACCCCTTCTCAGACAATTTACCCTTTTTGCTGGCATCTCTGTTCACTTGAGCTGCTTACAAGGCAGCAGCTCTTGGTGAACCATGAAATCTGAAATCGATATACAGTTGACAACTGTTGTACCTCATTGCTGGAGTTGATATAACTCATTGGATTATATATAGGGAAAATATTGGCACATTGCTGGTGCAAATTTTAAACTCACAAACAAGGTTTGGGCAATGGCAAGTGTCCTATAGGGTATAGTTAAATATTAAAAAAATATATATATGCATATAAAAGAAATGGGACACATGGCAATCTTTTAACTCTGCTTGTGGAATTAAAAAATTACGTTGCCAGTGTACCAAAATACTAACACTTATATATAAGGTTCTTGCTTCCATGAAATGTGACAAATGATTACTTGGTAGCAGGTTGCCACTTTTATAGTTCAGAAGATTCTATTAGATGATGTTGGGTTGGACTATATTTGCACTACTGCAGAGCGATTTTTTGCAGTTGGTCGAGTTCTGGGAAATATGGTTGCTGCAATTGCTGAGCAACCCTCTTCACGACTTTTAAAACATATTATTCGATGTTATCTTAGATTGTCAGATAACCCAAGGTTTGTTAGTCAAGTTGATCATGCTGTCACTTGCCAAATTTTGGCATTAAGCTCACCCTCTTTCTTGAGGTCTATGCTTAAATTTACAATTTCTTTTGCCTGTCTTTGTAATACAGAGCTTGTGATGCATTAAGAAGTTGCCTTCCTGATATGTTACGCGATGCCACTTTTAGTACTTGTCTTCGTGTAAGTACTGCATGTTTAATTCATATTTAAAAAAAAAAATTGCTATTGTCAAACCCATGTTATTTAAATTTCATTCTATTTTTCATGATAGTTGAAAGTTGTATATTGATCAATTTGTTAGACATTTTTAATCTACTCAAAATTAGACATAAATGAGGGTGGCTTGTTAAAATATTAACCATATAAAATGTTATTCATGTGCGTAAAACTAATTTAGTTGTACACATATAGAATTGACTTTAGGGAACTGTGGAAGTTAAATGCTTGTAGACATTAAATTGACTTTAATTGTCTTTGATACTAGAATATTTGTTTAAACATTAGTTTAGTTAAATGGAAATTTGTTTTTTGGTACGTCAAATGGTATTAATAATAATACTAAAGAAAAATACTACTACCTATGGAAGTTATTGATCTCTAGTATTTTATGCACTTAAGTTGATCCATCCTTGACATATCTGCTGAGTTTGGAGAGCAGATTTTTGTTGGTGCTATAGGTTTGATTGAGTTGTGGTCATTGATAACTGCTGGTTGTTGGCTTTCATGAGGTTATTTAAATCCATTCACTTTTGACAGTGCAGTGCATCTTTATTAATATTATTATTTATCATGTTTGATGATGGTTATAGGAGGATCAAACCACTAGGAGGTGGCTGCAACAGTTGCTTCACAATGTTGGTGTGAGTCGGGTGCCAACACTTCAGGCTGGTGCAGGGTTTGATCACATGCTGGTTAGCTGAGAATCGTACCATCATCACTCATTGTTTGGTTTAAGCAGGCAGGGAGGCATCCTTGTATGATTTATCTAACTAGTTTTTTTGTTTTTGTTTGGGTGTATGTTAATTTATTTAGATGTTGTAATTAACTATATGTCCATGAAAAGGAAATCAAATCCAGCACTAGGAGAGTAAAGCTGTGTCGCCAGTCGTTTGACTGTTTTGAATATAAGTTAAAAATGTAGAATGAAAGTAACGATGAGGGTGCTGCTGCTTCTGGCCAAGAAAAATAATAAAAAAAATGATCTGATTCGCATTACCACTTGCCTCAACATGTTTGTGTTTTCCGAGAAGAAATGACATGGGCTTTTATCAAATAAATATCGGTGTGCCTTATCAAATTAGTCTATATTAATTTAATCTCTTTACTATTTAAAATGCTCAATTATGGTCGAATTATATGAAACATTTATGGTTAAAAAATAACATGAAAATGTTTCTTTCCTTTAAATAATATTTTATTTGTAGAATTTTAAAAATCTTTTAAAATATTGATTTTGTTAATAAATGATTTTTCTTAAATAATAAATGTTAATTTTGTTAAAATTGATTCATTTAATAATGAAGATAAGTTGCACTAAGGTTATTAAATTATTAGTAAGTTTATGTTTGGTAGTTGAATTATTTGAAAGTTTTTATTTAAGTTTTTGGGTCTATGTATTGATCATCGACTCATCACTTAAGAGCTTGTTAATTATTATTAATTTTCTAAAATTAACATCTTAATGGCTTAAATAGAACTTTTTGAATAGTCTAATAATTTAAATAAATTTTTTGAATAGTTTAATAGTTATTTTATAATTTTTTAAAATTGAGTGATTGAAATATAAATTTACCAATAATTTAATTACCTTGAGTGTAACTTACTCTTAATAATAAAATGACTAATTACATTCACCTATTCATGTCCCATGCTTTTTGATTCAAATACTAAAGGCTGAACTAAAAAAAAAAAAAAAAAATCTCTTCAACTTTTAACGTGTGCTTAGCTTGGAACGATGGCTTATGTAGATAGTATCAATGAGTATAGAAGCTTATCTGAATAATACAATGAAGCTTAGGTTTTTTTATTTATTATTAAACAAAGGCAGACACAAATTACATATTATCATGTAACAGGACCCTGCATTTGCCACCAACTAAAAAGCCCTGCTTTGCTATTTTGCATAATTAGACATTGAATGATATGCTCATAACATGCTGTCCGATCTCGCGGGCAACCGTCTAAAGAAGTTAAGAGGTACTGACGGAAGTTTGTGGCGGAACCTAGGATGCCTTAGGGCATAAAGTCCTATGAGAAGAGCCACAACTTGGAATGGTGTAACATAAAGAACTATGGCGGCGATCAAACAGAATGTCACGAATAAGGTGGTTGCTCTCGGGTCCCTCCAGCTTAGCAGAGACTGTAACCTTTCCCCTTGTGTTGCCAGATCACCAATCACAGTCTGAACTCTCCCTCCTATACTTCTGAGACGATCATATCTCATCCTGACGATATCAGATGGGCGGGAAGTGGGGAAGGTATCAAACTCTTCATCTAATTCATCTGGATGGGCTGCATCGGCATGAGACACACGCGTATCCATGTGAGGAGGGTGCAGTGGCCGCCAACGGTAGTTCCAGATTCCGATTAGGAAAAGGTAGAGAAAAACTGTGGGAAGTATTAGCTCAGGGTAAAGAACCAATATAATGAAAAGGATATGAATCAAAATGGTTGTAATAGGGTTTCTCCAATTGCAGATTTGATCAAACCATTTTCCAACTGCAATCAACCCACTTAGAACTCCCATAATTCGGAAAAAGTTTGCTTTACTTCTCCTCATGCTCCACATATGTGAATCAACATCCAGCATGTATTCCACAACTTCCTTCCTCAATGGTGGCTCGGCCCGGCTCAGCCTCACCGAGACCATCTGCACAGCTTGGTGCCTCAAGCTATCGAGCTGAATCACAGACAATGGGTGGATGTAGTGCATCTTAGGCAACAATGGATGCGAATACATATGCAGCATGTTAATCAAAGTTGAGCAGGTGAACCTCACAGCCAATTGAACTTCACCAGTTTTTTTAACCCCTGAAGAATGTAGCACCAGTAGAGGATACGAATGTGTATAGACCCTGTCGGCTTCAAGTGTCGATAACCGAATCCTTACCTTCCCAATTCTTGCATCCTTTCCCCCTCCAGCTCCCCCGTGTATATGACCATTATCAAAAACCCCTATAGTGATGACAGTACAAGGATCGAAAACCTCCCAAGTGTACTGCTCATTCCACCTTGGCATGAAATTGTCAACGATTGTCCTTGTCCGGATCCATTTCTGCCCATACTTGGCCACACAATAAGCATCTGTGGTTCCTCGTCCATCTTTTGTTTTCATTGGCATCAGGCCGTGGGCACTTAGAATACCCAGTTCAAGAATTCCAATGTTAGGTCTCCATAGCTGTTTTGCTGTCGGCCTAAGATCACTGCTGCAGTGTGTAGATTCATCCAAAACATGATACCCTCCTTCTAAACAGATCCTTAAGTGAATCCGGCTGGCGAATTTCATTTCTTTTTTCTCTCCATCAACAATCACATGTTTCTCGAGATTGTGCCACCGACTATTCACAGGTTTATGGTCTAACCTTCTTTGAACCACCTGTAAAGGAATCACACACTTCCCCAAGGTTTCATCCTTGTTCGATCCCACCCTATCTTCCACGGATAGAAACAATGGCTCCTCGAAAGGTTCAGCAACTACAAACATCAAGTCCTCATTCCACATTGGATTGATGGTCTTACTCGGAGATATTCTAGTTCTCAAAGCCTGATTTCCAAGAACAGCTTTCACAAATACTTCAGGGAACCTGCCTTTATCACTAGGTACCAAGTCTTGAGCTTCAATGACATTCACCCTCACATACCAAAGCTTGGGGGAAAGATACACTTTTGATCGAATGTTTGTAACACCATCTGGGCCAACTGATGCAGCATCTGAATGCCACGCATCTGGAAATGCCTCGTCTGCTTGAGTTCCCATCCAAACAGCCAGCATGAGTTCTCCCTTTGCTTTATTACCCTTTCGATCTTCCAATCTATACCACTGTGGCGCCAATGGGCTGTCGGGAGGAACCCTCTTCGGAATTTCATTGACATCGAACACAACCCTGCCGATTAAATCATCTACAACAACATCCTTGTCCTTCACAAACACTTCCAAAATAGAAGCTTGAATTCTTTCTTTTGAGAATCCAAATACTTGGTTCCATTCAGGATTGCTCTTCTTCTCGAAATGCTTAGTTACTCCCTTGTAGTTCCCAAGTTTAACCTCCACATAAGGATCACAGCTACCAGTGACATCTTTTCCAGGTAAATCCTTAGCCTTCACAACTCGAACGTACAGGTATTGCATTTGCTCCACAAGGTCATAGGTGCACGAAAGCTTATCACCGGTGACTGCCCCGGCCCCGATGTTGGGTGAGGTCTGCTTTAGGGCAAAGTCTACAGATTGTGGCGGCGGCTTCTGCATGTTGCTTCTAAACAACACTCAACAGTTGTGCAAGCAGCAGCTATGGTTATCAGAAAAATTAGAATTTCGATAATAATAAACAAATTTACAACTTATAAGCTCCATTTGGTAGCCGGGCTAAAGGGAAGAAAACTTCGTATAATAATAGCGAAACAGTTCATACGTACTTGTCAATAATCATTAGTAAAGAAGCATTCAATGCAGTTAACAATCAAAGAAGCGAACTTGAAGGCTCTTTAAACAATTTTCCCGGTTAGCAAACAGCATTAAAACTGAAACATTTATCAGAATATACAGCAAAACAACCAAAACTGCGTTTTATACAAGAAGAAACAGGAACAGATCTAAAGCAAGAAAACCCGTTATCCCAAACACAAGAAAAAAAGAGGAGTTAACTACAAGCAAAAGAAAAAGATATGAACCATATATCACTGTCATGCATTATTGACATTTTACATGACTTAAAAGAGTGAAAAAACATAGTGTCAAAGTTAGAACAACAACTCAAACCAAACCTACGAAGACAAACATTTGAAATCAAAGCAGTCATTTAAAAGGAAAAGGAAAAAGAGATGTACCTTTGTAAGAATGCAAGAAAAAGCACCAACTTTCTTTCTTCAAGGTGCAGAAATGGAAAATCTTTTATGTTTATATAACTTGAAGAAAAAAAATACGAAACTAGTAAGAATAAGAACGGGGAGGTGTGGGAAGTGAGACTCAAAGATCTATAAAGTAATAAAAGAACACATAAAAAGTACTAAGTATCAACCTCTTCTCTTTCACCATTTAATTTGCTATGCTTTTATAATAAAACCTTATTTTTAATTCACCAAAAAGAAGAGCAAAGATGAAAACTAAAAAGACATATTAACAGGAGAGATTTTATTTTGTATAAAAAACGTAGGGGTTGAAGCTTAAGATAAAACAAAGAAAGTCACACGTGGGAAGACTGTTGTCGGTTCCGGCACATGCGAGATGAAGGGTTGTTTTGTTTGTTTGTGTTGATGTTGGTGGACCCCGGACTGAGTGTTGTTGGCTCGCTCTTTCCACTGATTATTATTATATTGTTATTATTATGGTAAATCTACTATGTGAATGAAAAACCAACTTTAAAATTGATAGAAATATAAATAAACTTTTACTTGAATAGTAAAATATAAATATGAAAATTAAAAAGGTATAGGTTTATATCGTATTTTATATGTATATATTTTTTTATGTGAAAATATAAAATAATAAAAAAATCCTCAAAATCATACAATTTATTTTGGAAAATGATAATATTTTATTTTATTGATATAATTAATATGCGATTAACCTGTTATATCAATTCAATTAAAATTTTTATTGTAGATGCTTGAATTATGTCCTGTAAGAATTGTCTCATGAGGTAGTGTTTCTATTTTGGAAGAGGATATTATTCAAATTGGCATGGGTGGAAGCAAAATTTGAAGATTTAAATTTGACTTTTGATTATTGAATGAAATTGATAGCAATTAGAAAATAAAATATAAATAGAATGGATGAAAGAATAAAATTAAAGAAAAGGATTAGAGTGTAAATTTTACATATAAAGTTATTTTGCTCATTTTGCTGGAAGTATTTTTTTTGGGAAATATTATATGATTGATATTGAATATGAGTCTTCGCATCTGAATATTTTGTGGAGATTAAACTTGGACTATACATTTTACATAGTTTCACGTGAACTTTTGACTTTTGGCTTGTATATTTTTTCTTCAGAAAAAAGAAGAAGAAGATGAAATGCACCCCCCGGTCAGCCCCTAATAGCGGACTCTCTCCATCTTTTTCCATGGGAGGCCTTCTTTTCTTCATTTCCTTGTGTTTTTCTTCAAATCAATCATACATTTCAACCTCCCATATTAAGATTTCATTAAAACCACTTAGGAAATCACCTCCTAAACTCATTTCCCACATTAATCTCTCCATTTTTAATTTAGGATTTGTGTGTGTTTAATAAAAAATAGTTGAAACTAGAGAGAGAAAATTTCAAATAAAGTAAGAAACGATGTTTCCATCATTCCTTTCTTTGATATTTGTGATTGATGCTATTAGAAAGCTATGAGAGCTTGAATACTAATGCTTTTGTTATATTTTGGATTTATGAGAAAAAGAGGAATGATGGAAATTGAACCCCCAAGCTTGTATGAGGGAGGAGCTAAATGTAGAAAACTTAGTTTTGAGAATAAGTATATCCAAGAGATAAGTACCATTGGATTTGTTATCTTTCCCATTAATAATGTGATTATGGAATATGATCATTAGTGAAATAAATGATTAAATAAATTATGTGTTAAAATGTGTGAAAATATGATTTGATGTGTTGTGATAAATGGGGAAGAGAAATGGTAACACTAATAACCTTTGTTTAATTTGTATAAAAATAAGATTGGAATTATGTTTTGAGAAAATAAATGTCATGGCATAAGTTTGATGATTGGAATGAATACACGTGTTAATATGTTTAATAAAGCAAAATGGTGAAAATGTAAGATTAATATATGGCTAAGAGAAGTTTTTGTCTAATGTGATAAGTAAGAATTGTGAAAATGAGAACTCAAATGCTATGAAAATCATGAGATAATGAATTACTTAACAAGCACATATATTTAAAAGGACCTATCGGTAATTTGGAAATACATGACATAAATTACCTAGAAAGTGTTATGGTGACATGGTCGCCTAATGATAAAATGAATAAGCGAATTAAGAAATAATAATAACTTGTGTTATATGTGAAACAAGATAATTTTCTAAGCACTCACATAATAATACGGGGCCTTGTGTGGCAATACGGGCCATTTAAGTGACAATATGAATATGTATATGTGATATTTCGGTGCCATTATGCTTCAAGGAGGTATATGTGTTATATGAGACTAATTATGTGAATTTTGAATCTTTTAATTGATTGTAAAATGAATGTCCTTATGAGATTGGTTGATTAGTTAGGATACAATTGGCATGCCACAGGGATTAGATGGGTACTTGTATAGGTATATGTGTGTGTGGAGATATGTTATGATGCCTTACAACATAGCACATTTGTGCTCTTGGTTGTGTTTGGAGGGAATGCACTCATTGTCACATGTTCTTTTGGCGAGCTGGTATTGTTGGGAGATTGCACTGGCGAGACCACCTAAGTTGCGAGACTTAGACGAGTTAACGTTGGCAAACTTCCTAGTGAAGCATTTTTCTAAGCTCCACCGAGTTTGCAGAATCTTATTTTGCGGTTAGCGAGTTCCTTGTTTTGGTGAGATCCCTAATTGGCGGACTTTCCCACTAATCAGCCTGTCACTCGTGTTTCGTGTTTCCCCAAAGGTAGTTGTAGTGGTTAGTGGGAAACTTTTAAGTCATCTAGCATCCTCATAGAGGTATCGTGTCAATAAAAAAGACACCTGGAGAGCCTCGTAGGATATGATTAATTAGTGGAAGTTGACTACATTTGTAGAGAGAAAAGTATTGAACTCAATATATGAAGACATATCTTAAATTCGAGGAATGATGATTAGTTAAATTAGGGAAGTTAAAGTCTTTTATGGAATTGAACTTACTCTACTCATAAAATTAACAGTTCAAATCTTGATTTGTTAGCATCTAGATACGCGAAGAAATACTAGGTGATATACTGAATACAAATTATAAACTTGCAGAATTAATTTGAGAGCATAACTCCTTTTGCCTTTACATGACTATTTGGATGAATTAAATTTTGTAGATTATAACATGTTTTTAGCATAACTTGGGACAAGTAATGATTTAAGTTTAGGGGTGTGTAAACTCTAAAATATATAGATATTTTAGCACTCTTTTATGTACATTTTGTACTAAGTTTGAGTTAATAAATAACACTTTCTATGGTTTTCACTTAATTTCATGATATTTTATTATTTCCACGAGAATGTGTTAAGTTGTGAATTTATGCTAAATACATGTTATTTTGTTTTTTTTTCCTCTGGAATAATTGGGCTAAGGGAAAAGATGACAGAATTTAGGTTGTATTTGGGTCTTAGACAAAAACAGATTGAAAGATCCACAACGCAGTCTTATGGGCTTCAAAATGACGTTAATTCATATTTAATTATATGGAGGCCCAATATTGTCTAAATTAGAGGCTCAAAACTAGTCACTTACCTATTTCACCATGAAATAAGACTGACAACATCCACTGCTAAGATTAGTAGCCATAACTAACCATTCATCTTCCAAATATAGTAGAATTAACCCTAATCTTAGCCAAATAAAAATTAGCATCTTATTCCCCTTGAACCAAGCTTCAACTGTCCACTTATGGTTAAAAATAGCAGTAAAAAATCATCACCTCTCTATCACTCAATGGTCGACCATATATGAAGGAAAATAAGCTAACTTCCTTGCTAAAATTAGTAAGGAAACACTCATTCCTCTTTATATCAAGGGACGATATCAAGGGGGGAGAGAATCAAGCAAATCCTTTGCTACAACCAAGCAACATCTCACCCACCATCCACATGCCAAGGGACGACACCAAAGGGGGGTGAAAATCAAGGATTCCCTTGCTATTTGGGGGCTAGAAGGCTATAAAAGAATGCTTCATCTCATTCATCAACACACATCAGTCTTCAGAGAAAATTCCTTTGAGTGTTCTTGACTTTCTCATGGCTTGCTAAACACTTGCCACAAAATAAGACATACATTTGTCAAAAATGAGAGCAACTAGGAAGTATGACTTGAGAGTGTTTAGATGCTTTAGCATAAAGAAGAGAAAGAAAGTTACCATGGGAAGCCACAAGGAGTAGTCGCAGATAACCCATTGCAGTTCAACTGTTTTATCTCCTTATTGTGAATTGGTCGTGGTAACCCCCTTTGACTACTCTTTCTTCCCTTTCTCTTTATTGTTAATTATTGTTTTTTGTGTCGAAAGACAAGTTTGCATCTCATCTTTATGTTTTCAATTTAATATGACATGACTTAATTTTGTTTATTCAAAGTAAATATGAATCATGATTTGAGTTATTTGGTTTTTGTATTTTGAATATTTTGTGCAAATGATTATTTCATTAATTTAGATTTAATTCATGATTATAGTTGAAAATGTATGACCAATATTTGTAAGTTAATGAATTAATTGTTTAATCTAAGAAGAGTTAATGGTTAATTGACAAAATACATAAATGGTGCATATCATGTTGATATCGAAAGATGATTGCTATATGCATAAACTGTGTAAATGCTCGATGTTGGGCAAAACACGTTAGTGAATAAATATATAAATATAAATAAACAAATATTTATATATAAAATAAAATATAAATTGAATAATTTATATTTAAATTATCAGATATAAAAAACCAATAAATAACATAACGAAAACTAGAAATCGAAAAGAAGAATCGAGTTTTACTAGATGTTGAGGCCTGTTTTACATAGTTTCCTTAAGACAAATTTGGCCTCTCCTAAGGTACTTGGAGAAACGTTGGTCGATTGTCTCCCAGGATACAACAACACGATGATCGAAGCAGTAACACGTCTAAAGTGATCAATGAACAAACGTTGTCTTTTTCTATCACCGAAACGTTGGAAAATATGGAGAGGAGAATAGAAGAATTTTGGAGAGGAAAATAAACTTGGTGTGAGAGAGTGTGATTGTCCAAAAATTCTGAAGAAATCTTAGCCTTTTATAGACATTCAATATGGAGGAATTTTGGAAATATCCATAAATAAGGAAACAAAATATGCATTAAGGAGCAATTAAACCAATTTGATTAAAATAAAATCAAATTGATTGGAATAAAATAAAATCAGGATATATGTATTTTTAAATTAGATTTTGTATATTTGCTGAGGGAAAAAATATTTTCGTGTTGGGCTAAAATATCCACAGGCCCATTTTGGGCCTAACTGGTCTGAACATTTCGTGTCGCCCACATCGTACGAATACACTTCAACCCCAACGGGTTTGGACATGCACCCTCCCTGCGCGTGAGGTAAGGTTTCAAACTTAGTCATTCAATCACCCTTCAAGTGGGTTCTCATATATAAACAGATCTCACACTTGGTATTTAACTAATGTGGGATCTAAGCTTTTCTTTTCCTCAACAAATATTCATAAGTAGCTTACTTTGAGCATCAATTTCTCATTCATCACTCAACCATTTTGAGCATATGGTATACCGTTGTAAAGGTCTCATAGAGTAGAATATAAAACCATAATTTTATGATTCAACTCTCCCCCTTTACCAATTGAGAATACGCCTTAAAGTTTCCAAAAATTACAATTTTTCCAACACTAGAAAGGGTGATTTCTAAGTTAGTTTTGACATAGACATATGCTTATTAACTTAGGAACATAATAGGAATTTCAAGAGAAGCCTATGCCTTAATTAAAATTGGTATAATAAATTTTCATATTGCCATGATCTTTTCATGATATTCTTTCTATAAATGTCAATAAACTCTTGTTAAGTGAAATATTTATTTTAGTCTATTCATGTTGCGTTTTATTAAATTTTGTGTTTATCTTCCTGTTGTGATTATTTTTCTACAAAACGTGTTGTTTTATTTTGTAGATATTTGACTTCTGATTATGTTCCTTACAAATTTAACTCTCATTAATTAAATCTTTCCTTTATTTTATTTAATCAAATTATTTTATAATTAACTTTACGAATAATTTACACACAAGTCCCTGTGGAGACGATAACTCTATACTTACTACTTATTACTTGTACGACCGTATACACTTGCACGTAATCACGCGACTCACGTATCTCGGGATGGATGAGGGAAGTTACAGTTTTCCAAGTCTTTTGACTTGGACTATTGCACAATGCCACGTGGTAGACCATGATTGGGTCGCGTGTTCAACTATGTCATTAATTGATATACAAAAATTAAAGTTCAAGTCCACATTGGACATTTTGAAAATTAAATTTGAAGTACAACATTGAACATTTTAACAAGGGTAGGATAATTTTTGCCATGATCCCTAAAATAAAGAAAATAAAAAGGAACAAGATGTAGAAGCGCAAAAAGAGACAAAACAAGAGAGATATATGCTTACAATATTTCTCAAAACTTTATATTCATAAACATAAAAAATTTAATTGGTATAAAATTTTACTACTAATGAACAATACAATTGTAACAGCCCGTTTTAGGGTCAAATCAGAATAATAGTTTTGGGACCACAAATCTGAAGTAGAAATATTTATTTTCATTATTTCTTTAAGGTCTAAAGTATGATTGAATGATTGTGTGAAAATTTCGTTAAGAAATTTTATCTGTAGAGTGTCCAATTTGACTAATAGGACTAAATTGCAATAGGTGCAAAATATGTGTTCTAGAAGCTAGAGGTGTCTAATTGCTATGAAATTTTAAATTGGAGGTCCTTAAATGATAATTAGACCATTATACTTTAATTTGGACAAAAATGCACATGGTTAGGTGAAATTTCAAAGTGTGGCATTAAGGGCATTTTGGTCATTTGGTAAATAAAGAAAAAATTAACTAAAATAAAAAATGTTCATCTTCATCAAATTAGTCCCTTAGTCAAAATTCCAAAGGTCTCCATAGGTACGTTTTGCCAAGCTTTCAAGCTCGATTGTAAGTCCGTCTTTGTTCCGTTTTTAATGATTTTTACATTTTTGTGAATGTTGTAACTTGATTTAGCTATTCTAAGGATTAATTTGAAAGAAAATCAAAGTATAAAATTTTACCCAGGTTGAATAATTGTGTATTTTGATGGCTAATGGTAGAAAATGAATGTTTGGTGTTAGATAAACAACATTTACAAATTGATTTTTGATGAATGTCAAATAGGGACCTATTTGTAAAAGTTGTAAAATGTATGTAAAAATGTGAATAAATGAAAAATGTGGAATTTTATGAGTGCTATTAATATTCTTCTAGGCTTGGGTAATGAATAAATCGAATGAAAATCATTTTACGAGCCTAGAGACTAAAATATAAAAAGTTGAAAAGTTAGGGGCAAAAATGTAATTTTTTCCATAAGGTATTTTTGGGATTTAACTGAATAATGTGATGATTGAAAAAGTTAAATATGGTATTATAGATCAAGAAAGACGAGGTTCTGACCTAGACCAAGGAAAGAACAAGTTGTGGTCTGAATCAAACTATTAGCCATTTTGTAACAAGGTAAGTTCGTATGTTAAAAATAAGTTTTAGAATAATTGTACTTAAATGCTTTAATATTACATGAATTGTATATTTGATTATGTGAATGAGTATAACTCTACGAATGAGTTCGATGACGAATCGACAAGTAAGAAATCCCGTTTGAACCTTAGGAATATGGTAGGATACAAGTGACATGTCACTAGGGTCATTATGTGTTATGTGATTATGTGATCCGGATGCTGGTCTTGTACGTCCTACCGGTGGTTGAGTATACCGGCTTAATAAATGTTGTGAGTATGATAGATGTTGCTATTGTATTGGCATGTGTTGGTCATGATTGTGAGTGTTTTGGTTGCCTAAGTATCTTATGATTTGTGCCGTTGAATTGATGTATGTGTATGTGTGAAAAAGGATGGCAAATGGCTTGGTAAATAGCCTTTATTTTGTCCATACGGGTAGACACACGGGCGTGTGTCTAGGCCGTGTGTGACCCACGGTCTGCCCCGTGGGCATGTGTTTTGGTCGTGTGTCCCTGTACTTTAATTTTGAGAAACAGAATGCTCAGAATTGAGCACATGGGCAGAGACACGGGCGTGTGTCTCAGCCGTGTGGATGACACAGCCTCAGGCACGGGCGTGTGAAGTCTACACCTATTTTATGAAAATTAATTTTCCACACGGCCTAGTACACAAGCATGTGACTTGGCCGTGTGATCTCATGTAACACCCCTTACCAGAGTTCGACACCGGAACAGGATACGAGGTGTTACTGGACTTAAGCATTTACAATCATGCATTTCCCAGTTATAAAGTTTCGCTTTAATTTAAAAATTTTCAAAATACTTTAGTGTCCCTACTATGGGCTTATGAGGCTCCGAACACACTTTAGGATTGGTCCGGGACAAATCTGTGCACCCTAGAAAACTTTGTGAAATTTCAAGTAAACAGGGGCATACGCCCATGTGTTAAGGTCACACGCCCGTATGTCTCTTTAACATGGGCATGTTGAAGGCTCGTATGTCTCACACGGCCTGAACATATCAGGATACGATCGTTTCCCTAACCCGTGTGGATGTGTTTTTTGATTTGAACCTGTAGGGGTTTTCACATGGCCTGGCACATGCCCGTGTCCATGGCCCATGTCCCTCACACGGCCATGACACGCCCGTGTCTCAGCCCATGTACAAAAGCCTTGACATTCTATTTCTGACGTCAGCAATCTATTAAGCGTACACGACTAAGGCAAACGCCCGTGTGTTAGGCCGTGTCCTCCACACGGTTGAGACACACGACCGTGCCTCTACCCGTATGTTTACTACCATGCATACTGACTTGAAAAATTGAGGTGTAGGGGACACACGATCTGACTACACGCCCAAGGGGTAGACTGTGTGTCACACACGACCTAAATACATGCCCGTGTGTCTGCCCGTGTGGACAAAAATAAGGCTATTTACCAAGCCTTTTTGCCACCCTTACTTGCACGAACCTACACAACATTAACCAAAACCAATCCAATCATAACACATATAGCTAAATCAACCACAACCATGAGAAATTTTGCATCAAATGCATTTAATAATACTCAATTTTAACAAACATCAATGGCCTATACAAAATTATTATCACATCCATCATATGAGCCAACACTTATGGCTAAACTAACAAGACACTAAACAAAAGATTCAAGTTGAGTAAATAAGGAAGACACTATAAATTGAGTAATTAGGACTAAATTGCAAAAATGATAAATTGAGGGACTAAAATGTAAAATAAATGAAATATACGGACTAGTATGATTATAAGGAAGATTCGGCCTAGCTATGTTGTTGTGAGATTTTGCATATTTTGTGTTTTGTGCAATAAGGACTAAATTATAAAAAATGTAAAATATTAGGGGTAAAAGTGTAATTTGCCAATTTGTGTGTTTTTGGATGAATTTGATTGAATATTTGATTGAATAAGTTTAATTTATATTAATTTTGATCAAGAAAATAGAAAATCGGATTTAGATCGGGGGAAAACTAAAGTTGTCAACTAGTCGATCCGTACCGGTTTTTCATTGTCCGAGGTAAGTTTATAAGCAAATAGACGCGTTTAATTGTAATTAAATACTATGCTATTATGAAATGTATGGATTTATATTTGTTATGGCCAAATATGAAAATGCTTGACTACTACATTTCCGAATTCGTTTTGACTGAGATACGACGTTTGAAAACCCCGTATGAACCTTAGGAATAGTTAGGATACATATGTCATGACATAGGATTTCGATTTATGTGTGCGAGTAAGACCATGGCATCGATATATGACTCCGATATATGTGTGCGAGTAAGACCCTGTTTGGGACAGTGGCATCGATATGTGATTACATGTAAGACCACGTCTGGGACGTTGGCATTGTACGATATATGTAATTATCCAAGTGTCCTATCCAATTCCGAATGGTTAAACGTGCAATGATAAGTGTGATCAAATGTGTAAAATGAGCTAAATGACCAGGTATGAATTAGCTTGTTATTTATTGAATTATGGTAAGTGAGTAATTTGATTATTTGTTACAAATTGCATTCGATACAAATTAAATAAATAAGTGATTATAATATGTATATTCGGCCAAATAGTAATAAATGTACATGATGTTATATTATGATTCTTGATTTTGTGTATTTGAGCATATGTATATTTAGTTACTTAATGATATTTTGATTATGAAAGTTGAATAACATTTGGTAAATTTGATCACTTGAACATTCGGCCAATGTGGAAAGTGGAGTATGAAATGTATTATATATGTAATTTTGTAGTTTGAGATTAAGGAATGATGAGTTTAATATAATTTGGTTAGCTTAAATAAACTGATTATATAATTTGAATCGTTTATTTGCTTAAGACTTATTAAGTTATAAAAGCTTACTCTGTGTATACGTGTGATTTTGTTTTATAGATTTTGGAGCAAGTTACGAGCTCGGGGATCGTTAGCAAAGTTCATCACACTATCCACTTTTTCTTTAATTATATAGTTAAATCTGAACTATGGCATGTATAGGCTGGAACTTACTTTTGGAATGTTGATTTTGGTTTTGTATAAAGGCCATGAAAAAATGACTTAATTTCTATGTTTGATTTTGGTTATGTTTGGTTGTGGCTTGAAACCGTTTTGGTTATATTGCTAAGTGTTATGAAGTGATGTTGTTCATGATACATATTTTTTTATGTTTCAGAAATGGGTAATGATTTTGAATGAATGTATGGGTGACTCAGCTAAGGTATTCATAGAATAGGTTATATGTGATTGAGGTGGTTGTATTAAGTTAATGAATTATATTTGTTTCGGAAATTATAGGTTGATTTTTATGTTCGAACATGAAATAATCTTGTCATGATATGGTTATTATTTGATTTGGAAATATTTATGCTATTAACATAAGTATATATGTTAGATAAACGACTTTAAATGAAGTAAGGACATTCGGTCATGAGATAGGAGACATGAATATTTCTTTTTGAGCTATCTATGGTTCGATATTTGTGATTATGCATGTATTAAAGGGGTTTGATGTATCATTTGAATTATATGATTATATGATAAAATGATTTAAAATATGGGTAATGGAAATTCAGTTAAGATTTATGTTCTTTGATAAGTATGGAGTTTATATATATATATATATAGTTGTGAATATTCAATCACTATGATAAAACATTCATTAAGTTTTAAAGATTAGTTTCATAAATGATCTATTTCATGGTATTAACATGCTTAAATGTTTGGCAGAACTATTTGACTTATGTGATTGTTTTCTTTGTAATTAAATATTTAGTACAAATTGGATTAGTCATGCTGTAAGTATTTATTAGGATATTTATTTGTATAATGTGTTGTCAATTGATTTTAAGTATAAATTCATTTGATATTACATATTGGAATGATATTTGAGTTTGGGTTGAGTAATGATATCATTAGCAGTTAATTTAGAAAGTCAGCGTATACTCATGTATTTATTATAACTGAATAATCATTTAGATTATACCATACCCGCTTGTTGAAGTCCATAAATGTTTTTAGTATTTGAATGTTATAATATATTTTATTGCATGTGAATGATATGACTATATGAATAAGTATGATATGAATTGTTTCCAATTTATAAGTGTTATGTCAGTTCATGAAATAAATTTTGACTGATTTCTGGGACTCGCTCATGTGTATATGTCAATGTTTGGAATTGTGCTTTTGATCGGTAATTTCTCATAACCCTATTCCGGCGACGGATACTAGTTAGGGGTGTTACACCAAATGTCATGGCATGGATATCCAATCTATTCCTGGGCTCAATCGGGACTCAACTACATTAAATTTCTTCATGCATTATTCATAAACAATTTCAAACATAGTACGTAAAATTAATCATTCAACACATAATAACAATATAGTTGCCTTACTTACGTACAACTTACCTCGGTGTACAAAAAGTGAGCGACTAATTAGCTTTAATCTACTACTTGGCCTTTCCCCGGTTAAGGTTCAGATTTCATATTTCTTGATCTAAAATGATAAAAATTCACTAATTTAATCATCATATTAATCAATACATTTTATAATTCATATTTTGGCAAAATGACCATTTTGCCCCTGAACTTTCACAAAATTACGATTTTACCCCTAGGCTTGTAAATCAAATTTTATCAAATTTTCTCACTAACCAAGCCTAACTAAATTTTTTTATACTAGATTCAGCCCACAATTCCCACTATTTCACACATTTATCACATAATTTATAACTTATGCAAAATGGTCCCTAGTTAGGATTTCCATGAAAACCACTTCACAAAAGTTGTTTATTTAACAACCAATATTCATTTTCTTAATGAAATTTTAGAAAACAACATGATTAATATCATGGAAAAACCTTAGGCTTTCAACCATTTTGCAGAATAGTCCCTCCATTAGCTAAATTAAGCTACAAGGGTCCCAAAAGTACAAAAATCAACAAAAATAACCACCAAAATGACTTACATGTAGAGGTTTATTGTGTTGAAAAGTTTCAAGATCCCATGGGGGTTTTTCACTTCAATTTTCGGTGGAAATATGGAGAAGAAAGATGACCCCTTTGATTTTATTTTTTTATTCAATTAGCTAATGTCATCAAATATCAACCCTACGCAACTTTTGACTTTTTTACTCCTCTTTGTCTTTATGATCAGCTATTAAAAAATTTGTGATCTATTTACTCAATAAGGACCTCTAATTTAATGTTCCATAACTATTTGACACATTTAGCTAGTAGAACAAAACTTTCGCACTTTATGCGATTTAGCCCTTTTCCGCAATTAAGCATGCAATTGCTAAAATTATTTCACCAAATTTTTCATGCACTCATATAATCATGCCACAACACATAAAATAATATTAAAAATAATTTCTCCGACCTCGGGTTAGTGGTTCTGAAATCACTGTTTCGACTACGCCCAAAATCAGGCTGTTACATCTCAATTTGTTCATGAGTTACAAGTCAGAGAGTTACACGGTGTCGGGCCACGGACGTGTGTGACCACATGGCCTGCCCACATGGGCGTGTCCCATATCCACATGGGCGTGTGACCCCTGTTTAGTGGAAAAATTTTCTAAATTTTGTAAAATTTTCCCAAGTTGTTGGTTTAGTCTCGAACTACTTCCAAAGCATATTTTGGGCCTCGTAGGCTCGTATTGGGGACTTTATGATTAATTGCAAATGGTTTTAATTTGGACGCAAATTTATGACTCGAAATTGTATGATTGTTTGTGTGGTAAGTCCGGTAATGCCTCGGACCCAGTTCTGGCGTTGCATACGGATAAAGGGTGTTACAACAATCCTAAAATATATCATTTTAAATCACTTCCATTTTATAATAAAATATTTATAAAAGATATATATCCATTGTTGATTGTTAATAGGTATTCTTATACCAAAAACCAAAAAGGTTTATAACGTCATCTAATAACAAAAACAAATTTATATATGATCTCCGTTTTTTCAAAATGTATAAAAATGTTTTAAATATATATAAAATTTAAACTCAACCAACATGACAGAAAAAAATAATTGCTAGGCAAAAGGTTTGTAATGATTATTATTATTGTCATATTTTTGAAAGTAAAGTTTGTAATGACAAAATTTTAGTGTTTTCTTCCATTTTCTCTTATTTGCAAATTTGGAATCTAATTTCTAATTTGTAGGGTAATCTTTTAATATTATTTGATTTGAATATCAACTCTTACAAACAGGGCAACTAAGTATTTAGTTTTAGAAAAAAATTCAATCTTGGCTTCAAATTATTTTTTCAAAAAAATGAATACCTTCGTCTAAAGCGAAAAGGGTGGAAAAGCTAGTGGTAAAGCAAAGACTAAATAAAAAAAATTGTGTTTTTATTTTTATTAATTAAATAATAATTTCGTTAAAAAAAACTTATACTAATGGAGACAATTTTTAAAGAAGTTACAAACATTGCGGTTATAATAATTCATAAAATATTTAAATAAAAATCACAATCAAATAACAATAACTTTATATTGAACTTTACAACTTTATTTTACCTTACAACTTAACGTTTTTGTGCATCATTAATGACAACTATCACATTAAATCCAATTTCATTAATGTTTATGCACTTACAAGCTCACCAGCTCTACATAGTTCATTTGTACCTTGGGTAGACAAACATGTTACAAGTGACCCACTTCAAACACATATTTACTTATAAAGATCTCACTTTTCTAAGATTTATTGGGAAATGAAATATAAAGAACAAGACACACAAAATACAGAGAAATCATTAGTCATCATTCTTTATTCTTAGTGACTTTCTGCACCACATAAAACCTCTATTATAATTTATTCCAACAATGTGTGCTTAATTGTTATTAGGAAATGATTGAAATCTCAAAGTTGTTATTAGGAATGAATGCATCATTGACCATGGAGATGAATTATTGAACAATGTAAAGACGTCAAGTAAATGATAAAAGAGGGCATGTAAAATCTAAAGTCCAAACCCATGAAAATCAATTTTCTATTATTGGCCATGGCATTGGCAATGGGGGCCAGAATTCAAATCTGAAAGCAACAATTAACACCCTTTATTAACATACATATGCGTGAAGGGTCTTCGTTATCTTTGAGAAAAGTAATGCTTTTGTTCAGTCTTTCATCCGCAATGATGAGAGATTTGATATGTTCGGTGGATTGGTTTTTGACCATTATTTTTCTTTATTCCAATACAATATACTCCACTCTACAGTATTATTATTATTATTATTATTATTATTATTATTATTATTATTATTATTATTATTTAGACTTAGCCATTTTTTGATAATTTATTGAGAAGATACAATTTATTGAAAATTAATACTTTTAGTAGTTATATTTTTTAAAAAAATGTTTGATAATAAATATTCCGTAGAAGGTTTTCTAATAGAAAGAGGAATCATTGTAAATAAGATAATAGAATGTATCAAAAGAAGACATAGAGGAAGACACTAGCAAATTTTGTACATTGAGAGTAGCGATAAGTGGGGGTTTGTACAGAAGAGAAAGGCTATGTGTGGCCAAGAATAATGTTGGGCAAGGGAATAGTTTGAGAGAGTTTTAAGAAGAGTTTTGAAAGTTAGATTGTTAAAATGTCCAAACTCCTTTCACCATTTGTGAAGGGTTTTTATTTATAGTATACATGAATGAGAGTTACAAATTTAAGCATTAAATAGGAGTAATGAAGAATATTATAAGTTACATATGGTATAAATGTTTTCTTTTAATTAGTGTGTAAGTTATAGGTGAATGTGAATACTGAATTTTGTTCACTATGTTTCTAAAAGAAGGGAGAAGCACTTAATATTACAATAAAAGGTTAATAGGAAACATTTTAACTACCTCTATATATGATCCATCGAGTCAAGCTCTTCGAAACATCCACATGGTGAAGATAATACAAGAATCCTACCATATTTGAGGTTATTTCCACTTTTTATACTTTGGTGAAGTAATACACTGTGAAACATATCTTGGAATGCAAGCTATTTTTAAAGAAGAGCTGTTCTTAAATAAGGGTTTTTTTTAAAAAGTGAGAAGATAATATAATTGTGTTTCCTAAAAACTTAGGGAGAGCATGCTATTGTTTTTCCATAAAAATTTGGGAACGATGATATTTTGCTTTTACCCAGAAGACTCAAAGAATGTGTAATGGGCTAAATTTGCCTGGGCCCCAACAACCAAAAAACCAATAAATAAGAAATAATCAACAGTCTAAGTTTTTGTTACAAGCCCAAATGCATTAAAACCAACCAAAATTACAAACAGCAAACCCAACTACAATAACCTAACTAAACCCTAAGCCCAAAAGGGCCCAAAACCTTAACATTTTCAGTAAAAAAAAAAGAGAGGAACCCTAATGCCGCCGCCTCCACCTCCACGTCGACGCTTCCACGTACAGCCTCCGTACTGCCACGTCAACATCACCATACACAACTGGCCTCTGTACCTATAGAAACAGATAGCAACAACAACAGCGAAAAAGAACAAAAACGAAAAATTGTAATGGTTCGGCTATAAAGCCATGAACCTGTTATTGTATTTTTTTACGAAGAGGAATCAAAAAACAGAAAAAACACAAAATCAATACAAAAAAAGAGAAAGAGTGATAAAAAAAATCCTAAAGGTGTTTCCCTTTTTCTTTTTTGATTCTTTTATTTTCTTTTTTTATTTCGTTTTCTGCTTTATTTTCATTTATAAAAGAATAATAAACAAAAAAGAAAAAAGGGTGGAGATTAATTGACCCCTCGCATTCCGCCGCCGTAGGTGGCAGAGGTTCGTCGTTTCCGATGAAAAACGATGTCTTTTGGGATTCGAAAGCTCGAAAAACAAAAAAAAATAGCTTTTTTATTTTTTTAGGCCACCGCAGACGGTGGCGACTCTTTCGCCGGAAGTAGGTCTGCTGCAGAGAAAAAGAAAGGGAGTTGTTTTCTTTTCTTTTTTTTTTTTTGGAGAAAGGCCGAAATGATTTTTTTTAAATTTTGGTTTAAATAGGCACATCGAAACAATGTCATTTTGGTGCCAGTGCGCATAGGCCAAAACGACATCGTTTTGTCTTGGCCAACCCGCAACCCGACCCGCTATGGGGAGATCCGCATGTTTTCAGAAAAATAGGCGAATATGCATTTCAGTCCTTCTACTTTTTCCACCTATTTTAATTATATCCTTTTTGTTTTTTTGTTATTTCTTTTAATTTGGCCTGATAATTTTGTTTCGTTGCGTTTTAGTCCCTAATGGAACTGTGCGTTTTGGAGGATGGGTATATTTTCCATCTGTGTTTCCATGTTATCCGCACATTACAATTTGGTCCTTTTTCGCCTTTATCATTAAATTTATTACAATTTGTACCTCTAATTTTGTTCTGACTCCAATTCAGTCCTTTGTTTAATTCATTTCATTATTGACTTATTAATTTGCATAGTATTCTTCATTTCTTAATTACCTAAGTTAGTATTATTTTTATTTTATGTCCATTATTTATCATTTCATATACTTAAATTCCGTTTTTTTTTCTTCACTAATTTATCTATTTATATTCATTTACTCTTAAAATACTTAAACCTAATATTATATATATCTGATCTATTCATTCACTTATATGGTTATTTATTTTATTATTATTATTTTATTATCATCTATTCGTCTAATTGTGGCCCTTTTACACTTTTCAAAATTAGATTACTTAGGTTTTTTTACTTGTATATATATTTCTCTTATTCTTACTATCATTATTTTATCTATTATTATTATTTATTTATATACTTTATCACAAATTATTCCTTTAATCTCGTTCATATTTTTATTTTGGTTCCCTATTTTCATTCTTTTTATAAACCACTTTCTCTTACATTTATTTATGTGTTTATTTTATTTGTGTCTTTGTCTTTATTTTTTTAGTTGGAATTGTCCTTTCATATGCATACTTTGTTATTATTATCATTGTTATTTTTCATTTCATTTATCTTTGATTGTTCATATTATTAAAATAGTGTACACAATGCAACTCTCGTAAATCGCTCTTATTAGTATATTCATTGTCATTTACGTGGCAATTTTATTCGCATATTATCGTTTTAAAATAAAAAAATATATTTCGTTTAAGTAAAACACTTGGTATCATTTGAAAAAGGAAAGTTTTCAAAATAAGGCAATGTTCAAATTTTAGAGACTCGAGAAAATCATGCCCTAACTTACGGGGTTTTGACTTTTTTGGTTGAATCTAAATAATTAAATATCCTTTTAAATAATTAAAATACATGACTTTTAAATTAAAAAAAAAGGCAAAATTCCACGTTTAGAAACTCGAAAAGGCTGTGCCCTAACTTACGGGGTTTCGATCTTTCTCGTTGGATCTAAATAACCGAATATTCTTTTAAAAATTAAAGTACAACTTGTAAAATAAAATGATTAAAAGGAAAGCTTATTGTCGAGGGTTCAAATGTCGTGTCCTAACTCACGGGATGTGGCATTTTGTTATCTCGAGACGAGAGGGTCTTTAATTCTTGTTTTAATTTATCCAAGCATTTTTTAAGTCAACATTAATAAAAAAGGAAGGATCATACTTAAAATTCATTTGGATTTTCAACTTTCAACGTTAAGACATTAATTAATCAATTAGGTACCAATTTTGGGCATTACGAGGGTGCTAATACTTCCTCGTACGTAATCGACTTCTGAACCTGTTTTCTCGAATTTCGTAGACCAAAATTGTTTTTTAGTAAATCAAAACGTTTTAGTAAAATGATCAATCGTAAGGTGACCCGATCACACCTCATAAAAAATATTGGTGGCGACTCCCATGTTCATTTTCATTTTCAAAATAAATGTCGATCGTTTACAAAAAAATTGGTTTCGACAGAATGCATTAGGAAATTTATTGTAATTTTTAATTATTTTATTTTCCCTAAGATGAAACCATGGAAATTTTAGCTGATTAGAGTAGATTTATTTTTTATTATGATTATGATATTTCTGAATATTATGAACAATTGGATGTTGGCAAATTGAAAAACATGATGATTAAGCATGTCATATAGTTTAGGAAGAATGCCACTTGTACTTATCTGCTTATTAAATCATTCATGCTTGAAATCAGATTTGAAATCTTCCATCATTTTAAAAATATTTATTAGGAAAAGGTCCCTAAGCAAGACCTACAGCCCCTATTAATGGTCTTTGTGTGATAGCATGATAATACTTTGAGTCCGGTTTACCATGACCACACCCTATGGTAAGTATTATCATGTGAGTTCACTGGGAGATTTCCTTTAATAGGATAACTAGTCATAGACGTTACTCATTGAGATTATTTCACGATGACTCATAAAAGAGTACATATTTATTATGGGTGTTAAGTTGATGGTTATACACTTAACATGTTATAATTAAGTAACTTCCCATGAAGATCTACTTAAATTAGAATAATGACCAAGCTTAAAAAAATATTAATGTGTAGTGTCTAATCCATGTTCATACTAATTATTTAAGATAACCCTAGGGTAACTTAATCTAATAGGTGTAGGAAGTAACATTGTAATAGACTTACAAATTATCAAAGGTTTAACGTAAGACATGCATTTTGATTAATGCATATCATATGTTGCAAAACAATTTCTTGGATATTTGCTTAATAAAAAGATAATTGATGGATAGGAAATTTTATTTACAGTTCGAAAATTCCACCCACTCATTTAATCAACTTCCTAATTGAAAACAAACTGAACAGAAACAAATATAGAGAATGGAAACGAAGCATGAACATTGCTCAATGCTATGAAAAACACAAGCCAGTTCTTGATACTAGCAGTCTTGCCGCTAACCAACCAGAGGCTAGAGCCTGCTAGAAGGATTTGAATGACATAGATCATTATTATATTCTAAAAAATGTAAGTAATACACTTACGAAACAACTAGATAGCTATCTCTTTGTGAAAGAGATGATGGACAAACTGGTGGATATGTTTGGAGGCCAAGTTGTTTTTGTAACATCCTGATTTTGGGCCTAGTCGGAACAGTGATTTTGGGACCACAAATTTGAGGTCATAAAATTTATTTTTGTAGTATTTTGAGGTCTACAGCATGAAAATAGGATTGTGTAAAAATATTGTTAAGAAACTTTATCGTTTGAAAGCTTAATTTGTGAAAAAGGACCAAATCGCGTAAAATATGAAAGTTGTGTTCCTTTAGATAAATGTGTTAAATAGCTATAGAACTTAAAATTTGAGGTCCTTAACGAGTAATTAGGCCATTATATATATGTATAGCTGTACATGAAGTGTAATATATGAAAAGTCAAAAAGTCAAAAATTGGGTATGGGTTGGTATTTGATGACAAAAGTAAAAACTAATAAAATAAAAATAAAATGGTCATCTTCTTCTCCATATTTTTCCACTGAAAATTCAAGGAGAAAAACCCCATGGAAGCTTGAAATTTTTAGCACAACAAACTGTCTACATGTAAGTCATTTTGGTGATAGTTTTTGATGTTTTTGAGATCCTTGAAGAATAATATAGCTATTTCTACCATTATTTTGAGCTAGGGTTTATGTTCAAAAATTTACCCATGTGTGTCATGCATGTATTTTGATGATTAATGGAGGAATATGGAAGTTCGGTGATAGATGAACATCTTTTTCTAAGCTATTTTTCATGAAAACACATAAAAAGACTTGTTTGTAAAACTTGTAAAAAAATAAATGTTAAAAATGTGATTTGATGAAAAATACGAGTTGTTATAAGAGGGAGTATGAATCGGATATGCATGGGTAACAAAGAAATTGACCACATTTCATTTTACGAGCCTAGAGGCTAAGTTGTAATTATGTAAAAGTTTAGGGGCAAAACTATAATTTTTCCAAAATATGATTTATGGGCTGTTTTGAATAATGTGCTAATTAAACAAGTGAAAATTGGTATTATAGATCAAGAAAAACAGAGTCTGGGCCTAGATCGGGGAAAGAAAGAGCAAGATCTTGGACTAGATCGAATTAGTTGCCTATATTTTGTATCGAGGTAAGTTTGTGTGTGATTGATACAACTTTTTATTATGCATTTAGAAATTAATGTTGTATGAATTGCATATTTGTCTTCATGAATACTATTAATGTTGTTCGATAAAGATTTGAGGTGACAAAAGTCAGTTGAACCTTAGAAATACTTAGGGTATACAAATTAGGACATTTGGGTTGATGGGATCCCATATAAGACCATATCTGGGATATGAAATCGACATCAGTAGGAGTTATAATGTGAGACCATATCTAGGATATGGTGTTCATATGAGATTTTGTGTAAGACCACGTTGGGGACATGCCGTCGAAATGAGAATTTGTATAAGACCATATCTGGGATATGGCATCGATGTGAGATCCCATGTAAGACCATGTTTGGGACATGGCATTAGCATCTTATTGTGTATGGTAATTCCGAGTGCCCTTAGTATTCCTAGTGGTTCAATTGGTAGTTCAAGGATTTGTCAAAGAAATGACGAGGTATGATCATTTTGAAAGAGTACAGGTAAGTATGCCAAGCTGGTAGTTATTGAGATTACGAAATGATAAAACTTCGATAAGAGGAGAATAAAGAAATTATGGTCTTGAGTTCTAGTGAATATTATGTAAATTGTATGAAGTAGGGTATGACTACAATGATTATTGAGAATGAGATGAGGCAAGTTATGTTATGTATGTGTATGAAAATGTATATTCTTGTTGCTTATTAATTGCATGCAAGATTTCTAAGCTTTATGTTTACCCCCTCTCTTTTCCAATTTCTTATAGTATTGTCAAGCTAGCTCAGGGATCAAAGTACGTCAGAGGCATGTTCACACTATCGATAGGATAATTTGGGTATAGTTAATTTCAACATTTTTAGTATGGCATGTATAAGAACCTAGTCTTTTTGTTATATGTCATATTGGTCTAGCCAAATGTGTTGGCTTATAATGATAGTTGATTTATTTTGTGTGTAACCATGAGATTTGGCTCATAATACTTATTGGGTTCTAAACCTATTCATCTATGTATGCATGTGCCAATTCCATTATGATATGGCCTATGGTTATGGATGCTGGAATGTTGATGAATAATATGTGTGTATAAGATGGTATGGAAATGCATGCATGCAAGTCTAAGAAATATTGCTTATTCGTATATGTGATGGTAAGATTTGATTGTCATAATAGGGAGTCTTAAAAAAGTATAATGTGAGGATATGTTGTGATGCATAAGCTATGTTTATGAGTGTTAATTTATCATTGAAGCCATATATGTGTTTTTATAAATAAGGGTGGCAATTGGCTTGGAAAATAGCCTTAAAGTTGCTCACATGGGTTGTAACATCCTGATTTTCGGGTTTATCGTAATTTTTGAGAAATTGGTAGAGTTTTTAGAAATTTGTTATTTGGTAGTAGAACTCATAAATGGAATATGTAAATGGGCCTAAGGAAGGCCCATGTGTAGGCCAAAACCCGGTAGAATTTTTGAATTTTAAGCTTAAGGAGTTAGGGGCTTTGGATAGGTGGCCTTATTAAAAGATATGGGCAAATTGTGACACAAAAGAGCCCTTGGCAAAGTGGCTAAGTGACGCCACTAAAGAGCTAAAAAGGTGGCGTGTAAGGTGGCGTGTAAGTGGTTGGGGAGAGCCAAGGTTCAAATCTTGGAGTTGGCAGTTGAGGTGTTCTTTTTACGATTTGAGCAGGCAGGAGTTGGAAGCTGAATGGAACTCTATTGGGGAGAGTTGGACATCGGTCAAACACATGGATTAAGGAGTGATAAGGGGAGAGATTTAAGGGATTAGGAAAGAAGCTAAGAATTGGCTGAATAGTGGGAACTGGAGAGGGGATTTCGGCAAGGGAGTATTAGGTTGGTATTTTGGCATTTAGGGAGTAATTGTGCCGTTTACTTCTGTGTAGCAGCCATACGGTTTCCTTCTTTCTCTTCTTTTCTCCTTTTCTAGCCGAAACTATCATCCTCTCCACCCATATTTCTTTCTTTTCTTCTCCAAAACCAGTCCACTAATCCCTTTTGTTTCATCTACTACTCTTTATCTCCACTTTTCTTATTTGAAAAACCTCAAAAGCCAAATCTGTGAAGATTAGCAAGATCTTAAATTCTTTTGGATCAGTAACTTTTTTGTTCTTATTCCTCATCTACTAAACCCGAGACAGCACATAAGAAAGACTGGGGTAAGTATTCACACACTAAATCGATTCAGTAGTAACTGTTGACAAAAGCCGAAACCTCCTATGGTTTAGGGAGGTTACCGATTTGTAATATAGGCCTTGTTGGGCTTTTTCATGTGATTCTTATGGTTTGTATAGTGGAGTAGATAACTTTGGAGAAGCAGCAAGGCTTGGGGGATCGACTTGGATAACTTTGGTCGAGAATCGGACTCGGTGAAGGTAGGTGATCTATGGCCAGTAGGGGTTCCTTGGCCGAATATGGTAAGGTGGATTTTGGGTTTAATAAGCATGATTTGTACACTAAGTACGGTGACGATTAATTGTAGGAAATGCGTGGGAGACTTTGCTAAGTGAACGTCACAAACAGGTGTGTAACGAACCCTCTTTCGTAGCTTAACTCAATAAATGCTGAAAAGCCGAAATGCCGAAAACTCTAGTATTTCGAGGACTTGTGAGCATGCAAAAGCTCATAGGTTGGGTAGATACGCTAATTTGATGATCGGGATCGTTGGAACAGGTAAGGGCACGATTTTTTGCATTACGGTAAGTTGGGCCTTGAGGGGCTGAAGTCGGGCCCAATGGGCTTCCGGGCCCATTTGGGTAAAATTGGTAGAAAATGGAATCCTGTTAAATTGCGCGTTAAGTCAGTTAATACTATTATGGAAATAGGCTAAATGGGCTTAAAGGGCTTAATCGACATTCGTAGGGCCCATTAGGGGTTTAGGGCCGAAAAGCCTGAACTTGCTAGGGTGGATTAGAAATTATTGTTTAAGCATTCGAAATTATTGTTAATTTTTAATGTACATGGAAAACCCACGATAGTTGGTAAAATTACGAAATTACCCCTATGTTATGAAAATTGACTATTTTACCCCTGGGTAAAAATGACTATTATACCCATAAGATTTAATGATGAATGTAATGCATGATATGTTGATGTGACATGATATGAACATGATATGCCATGATATAATCATATATGCATGGGTTGGGTTTATATGAATGGAGGAAGTGAAAAAGGGCTTTGCCCCAGTTTACCGAAAAGGGCTTTTGCCCTAGTTTTTTTTTTTAAAAAGAGGCTAGGCCTCCAGTTATATGTTAAGCAGCTATGCTGCCAGTCGAGAGTTTGGTTGGGTGGGTTGAGTTATTCCCCACATGGAGAGCTTGGTTGGTACGGGTGGAGAGTAGCGGTTGGTGGGTTGAGTAGTCTCCCCAAATGGGTTTGCATTCATACATTAATATAACATGTGACATTGAAATGGGCCTATGGGCCATACCGTTTACAGTAAAGGCTTCGGCCCAGTGATATGAATAATGAAAAGGCTTCGGCCCAGTATATGAATAATTGAAAGGCTTTAGCCTAGTATATGTGGTAATTGAATTCGGGCTTAGGCCCAATAGGCTGATATTGATTTGGGCTCTGAAAGGGGCTTGTTGCACACTGAGTTTCCAAACTCACCCCCCTTTCTTTCTTATCTTTATAGGTGAGCCTTGATGTGGAGACTTGGAGCCGGAGGGGATTTAGAGTGGCCATGGTGATCACGTTTGGACTTATCATTAAATAAACGGTTTTTCTTTCAGTTTATTCTCACTTTTAATATTATTTATATTTGGGTTGTAATAAGGCCATTTTAACTATTTATTTGGGATTATATTTATATAACTCTATATTTTTCTGATAATAATCAAAATGGGCTAGACGTAGGACGCGTTTTCAAAATGATACTTGATTTCAAAATAACGCAACGACACACATAATTGGTATAACAAAAAGAACTACTTAAATGAATTTTAACTTTTTTATCAAAGTGTGGCAATTTGTGTGGGCATGTCTAGGATTAGATCCAATCAAAAGCTTGGTATTTAAGCCGCCTTCATGGCTCACCTCCTTTGTTTCGGATACCTACCTGATGCGCAGCTTTCATTCACTTTGTTAATTTATGAAAGACAATCTCTAAACATCAAGACGAAGTTTGGGTTTTCAAAACTTTGATGTGACACGTCAGATTCGGCCATGACGTTTAGGCCTAGTTTGGGGTGTTACATTTAGTGGTATCAGAGCTAGGTTGCAACAACTCGGCCTTAGGTTTTTAAATGGGTTTAAAATTAAGAATTTCAAAACAAAGGTACTTTAAATCAGTTTTTAGGAAATTTTTATTTCTGTGACCAAGTACATGTTTTTAAAGTTTTAAATGGTTTAAAGAAAGGCGTGGCACACTGAATCCCCAGTACCAAGTCTGTAAGTACTCTTAATTTTACGTTATTTAATATTGATATGATGTTATGGATAGAACTAAAGCACTACCATGATACTTTGGATATGGTAGAGCTGTAAAATGGTAGGATTGAGACTGTAGTTAGGCTACATCGCTGCGAAAACAATCCCTGAACTGCTATATTTCCATAAGATATCTCTTAATAAAAACTGAAACATTCGACTAATGTCATAAAATTCATAATCAGATAATTCGATATGAGTACAAGAGGAACTCGTGGACGAGGCCGCGGACGTGGTCGCGAAAGAATGCAAGCTGAATTTTCATCCTCAGGGCATAGGCCAGTTGAGGAGGCATTTGTGCCACAGACAACTGAGACTGGGTCGGATGATCAGGCTAGGGGGACGATGCTTTGTCCCAAGCAATGCTAAGGGTCCTGGAAAGGGTTGCTGGAGCTAGCACCGGGACAGTAAATAGAGGATCCATCTCTGAGCGACTCCGGGCTAACGGAGCAGGGGTTTTTAGGGACATATCTGGAGTAGCCCCAAACGTGGCTGAATATTGGTTAGAGGCAACAGAGCGAATTATGGACGACCTCAATTGCTCTGTGGAGCAAAAGCTGAAGGGTGCCGTGTCGTTACTAAGAGATGAGGCATACCAATGGTGGATCACTGTAAGGGAAAGTACCCCGATCAAACGAGTGACTTGGGAGCTGTTCAAGTCTGCTTTTAAGGGGAGGTATGTTGGAGCTAGTTATGTGGATGCCCGCCAAAAGGAATTTTTAAATCTGGCACAGGGTAATAAGACTGTTGCGGAGTATAAGGCTGAATTCTTGAGGCTGAGTCGATATGCTAGCGGGATAGTTGCGACTGAGTATGAGCGCAGCGTTCGATTCGAGGATGGCCTTTGCGATGAGCTTAGAATGCTGATAGCTCCACAGAGGGAGTGTGGTTTCGCTGCATTAGTGGAGAAGGCTAAGATAGCCGAGGAAGTAAAAAAGATTGAATGGCGGAATCGTGAGAGGGATCGACCCAGATTCAGAAGGGATTCTAGACCCTCAGGTGCTGCAAATAGAAATGTTAAAAGAGCTAGAGTGGATGAACCAGATCCGGTGAATACTTTTAGGCTGCAGGTTTTCAAGGACTGTGGCAGAGCACATATAGGGGAGTACTGGAAAAGAACTGGAGCATGTTTTTGATGTGGGTCAAAGGAACATAAGTTCAGAGAGTGTCCTCGGAGAGCAGCTCAGGATCAAGCTGCGGGGCAAAGAGGTGCTCAACCGCAGTGAGGAGGACCACCACCACAGAGGGGCCGTGGGCAAGGTAGAGGTGGCAATGGTAATAGACGAGGACGTGGGGCACCTGGCAGGGGTGCTGACCAAGCTGAGGCTTGACAGCCGGCATTGGTTTGTGCTGCATGACATCGTGAGGAAGGTGACGCACCTGATGTTATAACTGGTACATTCCTCATTCACAGCAAGCCTTATACTGCTTTGATTGATGTGGGTTCCACCCACTCGTATGTTGCTTATGATGTATCTGGGGCATTAGGTGTGTTTTCTGAGGAGACTGTGAGTGGGGTATCAGTAATAAGTCCATTGGGACACTCGGTTAAGGTAGATAAACTCTTTAAGGAAGTGCCTTTAGAGACACAATGTGAGATATTTGTAGGAGATTTGATAGAGCTGCCATTTAGGGAATTTGATCTTATTTTGGGGATAGACTGGCTAACCAAGCATAGGGCGACGTTGGATTGTGCTGTTAAGAGAATGATGTTATGAACTGCCAAGGATGAGGAGATAATGGTCATAGGGGAGCGAAGGAATCATCTGTCTAATGTTGTTTCGGCTTTAAGGGCTGAGAAGTTGATTCAGAAAGGTTGTGAAGCATTTTTAGCATTAGTGAGTCAAGCTGAACCTGAGGAGATGGCTGTGGAGTCAGTTAGGACCATCAAGGAATTCTAAGATGTGTTTCTGGAGGAACTTCCTGGACTACCTCCGAACAGAGAAGTCGAGTTTGGAATCGACTTGTTACCTGGAATGGCTCTAGTGTCCATTGCACCTTATAGGATGGCACCAAAGGAGTTGGTGGAACTGAAAGCTCAGATTCAAGAACTGTTGGACAGAGGGTTTATAAGACCCAGTATTTCTCTGTAGGGTGCACCAGTGCTGTTTGTAAAGAAGAAAGATGGGACCATGCGAATGTGTATTGATTATCGCCAGTTGAACAAACTGACGATCAATAACAAGTATCCATTGCCAAGAATCGATGATCTGTTCGATCAACTGAAAGGAGCTTCGGTGTTCTCTAAGATTGACCTTCGGTCAGGATATCATCAGTTAAGAGTCAAGGAAGAGGATATTCATAAGACGGCATTCAGAACTTGATATGGTCATTATGAGTTTTTGGTTATGCCCTTTGGCTTGACTAACGCACCGGCAGCATTCATGGATTTGATGAATCGAGTGTTTCAGCCATACTTGGATCAGTTTGTTGTCGTTTTTATTGATGATATCTTGGTGTACTCGCAAACGAAAGAGAAGCATGATGAGCATCTGCGGATTGTGCTACAAGTGCTAAGGGAAAAGCAACTTTATGCAAAGTTTAGTAAGTGTGAGTTTTGGCTGAATGAAGTAACCTTCTTAGGGCATGTTGTGTCTGCAAAAGGGATTAAGGTAGACCCTCGGAAGATTGAGGCGGTTTTGGAGTGGAAGCCATCGAGATCTGTAATAGAAATCTAAAGTTTTCTGAGGTTAGCAGGTTATTATAGAAGATTTGTGGAAGGATTTTCTGTGTTGACAGCACCATTAACGAAACTTATAAGGAAGGGAGCACCGTTTGTTTAGACGAGTAAACAGTAAGAGGCTTTTGAGTAGTTAAAGAAGGTTCTGACTGAGGCACCAGTGTTGATTTAGCCAGAATCTGGTAAGGATTTCACTGTGTATAGTGATGCGTCACATGTAGGTTTGGGCTGTGTGTTGATGCAAGAAGGTAAAGTGGTCGCTTATGCTTCACGACAGCTTAAGCCCATGAGCTAAACAATCCTACTCATGACTTGGAGTTGGCCGTAGTGTTTTTTGCGCTTAAGATATGGAGGCACTACTTGTATGGGAAGAGATGCATTATCTATACGGATCATAAAAGTCTTAAGTACTTGCTGACTCAAAAGGAGTTGAATCTTAGACAGTGAAGGTGGATAGAGTTGTTGAAGGACTATGACTGTTCAATTGAGTACCATCCATGTAAGGCAAATGTCATGGCTGATGCGTTGAGTTGTAGGATTGTGGCGGAATTGAAGGCAGTGTTTGCTCGTTTAAGCTTGTATGACGATAGAAGCTTATTGGCAGAGTTACAAGTGAGACCGACCTGGGTGGAGCAGATTAAGAAGCAGCAGTTGGTGGATGAGTTGTTGGTTACCCGGTTTCAGCAAGTTGAGAATGGGGAGAATCCAGACTTTGGATTAAATGGTGATGGGGTTCTTTGCTTTTGAGAAAGAATTTATATACCGAAGGTCTCTGATTTGAGATTGATGATTTTAAAGGAGGCGCATGGTGGACCTTGTGCTATGCATCCAGGAGGAAGTAAGTTGTATCGAGACTTGCGAGAGCTGTATTGGTAGCCTGGGCTTAAGCGAGAAGTGACCAAATTTGTGGGAAAATGTTTGACGTGTCAGCAAGTAAAGGCCGAGCATCAACTACCTTCAGGATTGTTACAGCCAGTAAAGATACCACTTTGGAAGTGGGAAAGGGTAACTATGGATTTTGTAAGTGGTTTGCCATTGACTCCTTTCAAGAAGGACTCAGTTTGGGTAATTATGGATAGGCTGACAAAATCTACCCATTTCATACCTGTTCGAACCGATTACTCACTTCAGAGGTTGGCCAAGTTGTATGTGGCAGAGATAGTACGGTTGCATGGTGTGCCAGTATCAATAATTTCTGACCGAGACCCAAGGTTTACATCTCGGTTTTGGGCAGAAGTTGCACGAGGCGTTGGGAATGCTATTGGATTTTAGTACAGCTTTTCACCCTCAGTCGGATGGGCAGTCAGAGAGAGTTATTCAGATTTTAAAAGATATGTTGAGGGGTTGTGTTATCGACTTTAGGGGTAGTTGGGAGGATTACTTGCTGTTAGCAGAATTCGTGTATAACAATAGTTACCAAGAAAGTATCCAGATGGCTCCATATGAGGCACTGTATGGACGAAGGTGTCGTTCGCCTACTTGTTGGGCTGAGTTGGGAGAGAGGTAAGTACTTGGACCGGAGTTAGTAGCAGAGACTGAAGACAAAGTTAAGGTAATCAGGAGTCGGTTAAAGGAGGCAACGGATCGGTAAAAGTCTTATGCGGATTTGAAGCGTAAGGACATTGAATATGCTGTAGCGGACATGGTCTTTTTGAAGGTTTCACCTTGGAAGAAGATATTGAGGTTTGGATAGAAGGGTAAGTTGAGTCCATGGTTCATTGACCTTATCGGATCCTTAAACGGATAGGGCCAGTGGCTTATTAGCTAGAGTTAGCTCCAGAACTGGATCGTATTCATGACGTCTTTCATGTGTTCATGCTAATACGATATCATTTTGACCCAACTCATATCGTGCCAGTTGCTGAAATTGAGGTACAGCCGGATTGGACTTTCGAAGAAGAACCTGTGCAAATACTTGACTGTGACGTCAAGGTGTTGAGAAGAAAGACAGTTCCATTGGTGAAGGTACTTTGGAGAAACCATGGCAAAGAGGAAGCTACGTAGGAATTCGAGGAGGCAATGCGTCAACAATATCCTCAACTGTTTGAATCAGGTAAAATTTCAAGGCTGAAATTTCTTTAAGGAGGGTAGAGTTGTAACATCCTGATTTTTGGGTTTATCGTAATTTTTGAGAAATTGGTAGAGTTTTTAGAAATTTGTTATTTGGTAGTAGAACTCATAAATGGAATATGTAAATGGGCCTAAGGAAGGCCCATATGTAGGCCAAAACCCGGTAGAATTTTTGAATTTTAAGCTTAAGGAGTTAGGGGCTTTGGATAGGTGGCCTTATTAAAAGATATGGGCAAATTGTGACACAAAAGAGCCCTTGGAAAAGTGGCTAAGTGACGCCACTAAAGAGCTAAAAAGGTGGCGTGTAAGTGGTTGGGGAGAGCCAAGGTTCGATTCCTGGAGTTGGCAGTTGAGGTGTTCTTTTTACGACTTGAGCAGGCAGGAGTTGGAAGCTGAATGGAACTCTGTTGGGGAGAGTTGGAAATCGGTCAAACACATGGATTAAGGAGTGATAAGGGGAGAGATTTAAGGGATTAGGAGAGAAGCTAAGAGTTTGCCGAATAGTGGGAACTGGAGAGGGGATTTCGGCAAGGGAGTATTAGGTTGGTATTTCGGCATTTAGGGAGTAGTTGTACCGTTTACTTTTGTGTAGCCAATATACGATTTCCTTCTTTCTCTTCCTTTCTCCTTTTGTAGCCGAAACTATCATCCTTTCCACCCATATTTCTTTCTTTTCTTCTCCAAAACCAGTCCACTAGTCCCTTTTGTTTCATCTACTACTCTTAATCTCCACTTTTGCCGAAAAACTTCAAAAGCCGAAATCTGTGAAGATTAGTAGTGCCGAATTCTTTTTGCATCAGTAACTTTTTTATTCTTATTCCTCATCTACTAAACTCGAGATAGCACATAAGAAAGACTGTGGTAAGTATTCGCACACTAAATCGATTCAGTAGTAACTGTTGACAAAAGCCGAAACCTCCTATGGTTTAGGGAGGTTGCCGATTTGTAATATAGGCCTTATTGGGCTTTTTCATGTGATTCTTATGGTTTGTATAGCAGATTAGATAACTTTGGAGGAGCAGCAAGGCTTAGGGGATCGACTTGGATAACTTTGGTCGAGAATCGGACTCGGTGAAGGTAGGTGATCCATGGCCAGTAGGGGTTCCTTGGCCGAATATGGTAAGGTGGCTTTTGGGTTTAATAAGCATGATTTGTACACTAAGTAGGGTGACGGTTAATTGTAGGATGGCATGGGAGACTTTGCTAAGTGAACGTCACAAACAGGTGTGTAACGAACCCTCTTTCGTAGCTTAACTCGATAAATGCCAAAAAGCTGATATGCCAAAAACTCTGGTATTTCGAGGACTTATGAGCATGCGAAAGCTCATAGGTTGGGTAGATACGCTAAGTTGATGATCGGGATCGTTGGAACAGGTAAGGGCACGATTTTTTGCATCACGGTAAGTTGGGCCTCGAGGGGCTGAAGTCGGGCCCAATGGGCTTTCGGGCCCATTTGGGTAAAATTGGTAGAAAATGGAATCCTGTTAAATTACGTATTAAGTCAGTTAATACTGTTATGGAATATAGGCTAAATGGGCTTAAAGGGCTTAATCGACATTCGTAGGGCCTATTAGGGGTTTAGGGCCCAAAAGCCTGAACTTGCTAGGGTGGATTAGAAATTATTGTTTAAGCATTCGAAATTATTGTTAATTATTAATGTACATGGAAAACCCACGATAGTTGGTAAAATGATGAAATTACCCCTATGTTATGAAAATTGACTATTTTGCCCCTGGGTAAAAATGACTATTATACTCTTAGGGTTTAATGATGAATGTGATGCATGATATGTTGATGTGACATGATATGAAAATGATATGCCATGATATAATCATATATGCATGGGTTGGGTTTATATGAATGGAGGAAGTGAAAAAGGGCTTTGCCCCAATTTACCGAAAAGGGCTTTTGCCCCAATTTACAGAAAAGGGCTTTTGCCCTAGTTTTTTTTTAAAAAAGAGGCTAGGCCTCCAGTTATATGTTAAGTAGCTATGCTGCCAGTGGAGAGTTTGGTTGGGCGGGTTGAGTTATTCCCTACATGGAGAGCTTGGTTGGTAGGGGTAGAGAGTAGCGGTTGGTGGGTTGAGTAGTCTCCCCAAATGGGTTTGCATTCATACATTAATATAACATGTGACATTGAAATGGGCCTATGGGCCATGCCGTTTACAGTAAAGGCTTCGGCCCAGTGATATGAATAATGAAAAGGCTTCGGCCCAGTATATGAATAATTGAAAGGCTTCGGCCCAGTATATGTGGTAATTGAATTCGGGCTTAGGCCCAGTAGGCTGATATTGATTTGGGCTCTGAAAGGGGCTTGTTGCACACTGAGTTTCCAAACTCACCCCCCTTTCTTTCTTATCTTTACAAGTGAGCCTTGATGTGGAGACTTAGAGCCGGAGGGGATTTAGAGTGGCCATGGTGATCACGTTTGGACTTATCATTAAATAAACGGTTTTTCTTTCAGTTTATTCTCACTTTTAATATTATTTATATTTGGGTTGTAATAAGGCCATTTTAACTATTTATTTGGGATTATATTTATATAACTCTATATTTTTTTTTGATAATAATCAAAATGGGCTAGACTTAGGACGCGTTTTCAAAATGATACTTGGTTTCAAAATAACGCAACGACACACATAATTGGTATAACAAAGATAACTACTTAAATGGATTTCAACTTGTTTATCAAAGTGTGGCAATGGTTGTGGGCATGTCTAGGATTGGATCCAATCAAGAGCTTGGTACTTAAGCAGCCTTCATGGCTCACCTCCTCTGTTTCGGATACCTACCTGGTGCGCAGCTTCCATTCACTTTGTTAATTTAATGAAAGACAATATTTAAACATTAAGACGAAGCTTGGGTTTTCAAAACTTCGATGTGACACGTCAGATTCAGCCATGGCATCTAGGCCGGGTTTGGGGTGTTACATGGGAAGACACACGAGAGTGTGTCTAGACCGTGTGTGACATACGGCTTGCCTCATGGGCGTGTGATCTAGTCGTGTGTCCCCTACACCTTAATTAATGCAAAACAGAATGCCCAGTAGTAAACACACGAGCAGAGACATGGCCGTGTGAGATACATGGCCTCATTACACAGGCATGTGAAGTCTACACCTAATTTTGAAATTTAATTCACCACACAGCCCAAGGACACGAGTGTGTGCCCTGGTCGTGTGACCTTATTTGGCTGATGATGTCATAGTCAGTGAGTTACACGGGCTGAGGACATGGGCGTGTCCCAAGCCACATGGGCGTGTGACTCTCCAAAACATGAAAATTTTTCTAAGTGTTGTAGAAGTTTAGGAAGTTTAGTCCCAAATCTTTTCCGATGCATGTTTTGACCCTCGTAGGCCCGTATAAGGGATGTTAAGTATATGTTTGAATGACTTTAATTGGAATAGAATTGTATGGTTTGATTTTGTTTGTTTGATTGCGTTCAAGTACAGTAATGCCTCGTACCCTGTTTTGACGTTGAGTACGGGTAAGAGGTATTACAGTTTTGGCTCAAAAATTTGCAATAACCATTTTGTTGACTCATAGTAGAAACTCGGTACTCCGATGGAAAACCATATGCTTGTGCTTATGGGTTAGTTTGTGGAAGCAGAGGATAATGAGGTCAAACTAGAAGCAAACACTCAAATTGAAATAGTTTTCAAAAGTTTATCTAGGGACTTTATAGGGAGTTTTAATCCTATGATTTGATGTTGAATGGTGGTCAACTAGTTTGGAAAGCAAAAACGAACATAGAAAATTTTTCTTCCTTTATAGGGGATGGAAAGTAAACTAGGGGAACAAGAAGGTTAAGACTTTATGTCTACCTAAAAAAGAAGCAAAGAAGCTGTAACGCCCCCTTACCCGAGACCGTCGCCAGAGTCGAGTATGAGACATTACTAAACTTATTTTAGCATTTAAACAAGTTCAAACAATTCTCGTAGTAAATTGTCCATCTGCGTCACAGTCGCTAAAAAAATCATATCTCGAGTTACGAAACTTGAAATCCAATTCCGTAAATTTTTCATGAAATTAGACTCATATATCTACTTATTTATTTTTTTCTAGAAGTTTTGGTCAGGCCAATTAGTGCAGTTTATTAGTTAAAATTTCCTCTATTTCAGTGTTCGACTGCTCTTACCTGTATTCACTACAAACCATTTTTCTCTCTATAAAGAATTCATATGACTATATCATTTATTTGTATTAAAAATAGACTCAATAAGGAATCTATAAATATAAAGTATGACTCCTAATTATTTTTTTACAATTTTTAGTGAATTTCTAAATTCAGAATAGGGGATTCAGAAATAGCTCTGACCCTATTCCATCAAAACCCAAATATCTGATGAAATACAACTCATTTACCTTTGTTGTTTCTTCCATATGAAAATAGACTTAAGAAGATTCAATTTAATATTTTACTCATCATCTAATTCTATCTCAAATATTTTTAGTGATTTTTCAAACTCACGTTATTACTGCTGTATGATACTGTTTTATAGCAAATTTCACCTTATTATGAATTTCCATGGATTAAATAGCACAACAAGCATACATAACACCAAATATGATTTTTTTTTGATTAGTCATTCCAATGGCTAATCTTTACCAAGCATTTCCTTATAATTAAATAGCCATATCATAAGATTATATACACAAAATGATTATAGTGCTATACATGCCATATTTCAAAGTATACAAGCCACTATACCAAAATGGTCCTAGTATAGTGTGAACGAGCCTCTGACCGTTCCCGACTTCCAAGCTGGCTTGTCAAAACTACAAAGAATGGAAAGAACGGAGTAAGCATAAATGCTTAATAAGTTCACATGCAAATAGCAAGTAACATAATCATGCAATCCAACATAAAACATCATTTGCATAAACCACACCAAGACATTCATGTTACATTTGCATTTAATATATTACTACGATTTCATCATACCAAGTTCTCAACCCAAGGGTCTAAGCACATACCTGTCAAAATTTCTCATTCACCACACTTACCAACATGTCACCTTTGTTTTAGGCATTCTCCTTATTCACTTAAGATTCACCCGTTGAACACATCGGAATATAATTCGAATACACGGATTTCATGCACGTAAGTGCCATACCTGCAGCTAGACAAACTCAATAGCCCGCGGAAATAATGTAGCTAAGCTACCATGTAACCCGCCCATAAGTGAACTCGGACTCAACTCAACGAGCTCGGATGCCTAGTTACATCTCACGAACTCGGACTCAACTCAACGAGTTCAGAACTCAAATATCCTAGTGGCATGTCACTTGTATTCTAATCTATTCCCAAGGTTCAAATGGGCTTTTTCCTCGATCACACATCTTTGCCGTCTTCCACGGAATATCGAAACCGATACTCAGTAGCAATTCATATTTAACAAGTAGCACACATAATTTGCATATTACTCAATAATAACCACAAAGCATAATATTTCATGATATTAATCATCATATCATATAAATATCATTAAATTACTTAAAATAACAATTATGTTATCACATTTACACATGAACTTACCTCGGTACCAAAATGTTAGAAATCGAGCCTATTCCTCGAAAACTTTATTTTTCCCTCGATCACGACTCGAATCGCATTTCTCTTGATCTAAAATAACACATTTAGCTGATTTAATACTCACATTTATCAAAACAGTCCTTAACTTTAACTTTAGAAAAATTACAATTTAGCCCCTAAACTTTTGCATATTTCCACTTTTTCCCCAAAGTTCAGAAATTAAAATTTTTTTTCCAAAATTCTTATGTTTTATGACATGCTGATCATTTTACCGATTATGTCGTTTTACTCGTTTTCACGTAAAATCGCTTAGCAAAAGTTGCTTAACACAATTTCAAGCTTCATATTCTACCATAAAACATCAAAATAAACATATTTCACCTATGGGTATTTTTCCAAATATAAACCCTAGGTTAATTATTGCTAGAATAAGCTAAATCAAGTTACCGGGACTCCAAAAACGTAAAGAATATTAAAAATGGGGCTTGGAATCACTTACTATGGAGCTTGGAAGCTTGAAAAAAACCCTAGCTATGGATAACCCTTGAAATTTCATCCTAATGAAGAAGATAGACATATTTTGCCATCTTTTTCCTTTTTTTAATCTTTTAATTACCAAATGACTAAAATACCCTTCATTAAAAACTTTGGTTATTTCTACCATGTATGTCCATTTTTGTCCATGAAAACCTAATGGTATAATTACCATTTAAGGACCTCTACTTCAATTATGATCTTCAATTAAATCCTTTAACATCTAAAAGTCATATTTATCAACTTTTGTAATTAAGTCCTAATAGGCAAATTAGACATGCAATTCATGAAATTTTCTATCGATATTCTAACACATGCATCTAATCACTCAATAAATTATAAAAATTAATCGAAATAAATTTTTATACTTCAGGATTGTGGTTTCAAAACCACTATTTCGTTTAGGCCCTAATTCGGGATATCACAACTCTCCCCCCTTTAGGGATTTTCGTCCCCGAAAATCTTACCGGTAAACAGGTGTGGGTATTGATTTCTCATAGTTTCCTCGGGGCTCCCATGTAGCCTCTTCTATTCCGTGCTTTTGCCATAATACTTTCATGAGAGCGATACTTTTATTTCTTAGTTGCTTGACTTCCCGAGCTAAAATATTAATCAGTTCTTCATTGTAAGTCACATTCGGTTATAGCTTAATTTTTGTCGGTGAAATTACATGTGAAGGATCCGAACGATACGATGTAACATAGATACGTGGAACACATCATGAATCTTCTCTAATTTATGTGGTAATATTAACCAATATGCTACCGGTCCAACTCTTTCGATTATCTTATACGGTCCGATAAAACACGGACTCAACTTGCCTTTCCGACCAAATCTAAGAACTTTCTTCCATGGAGACACTTTAAAAATACCTTATCGCTGACTTGAAACTCAATTTCTTTTCGTTTCAAATCTGCGTAGGATTTCTGTCTATCTGAAGCAGCTTTCAAACAATCTCGAATCACTTTCACTTTTTCTTCAGTTTCTTTGATTAGATCAACTCCGTGAATCTGATTTTCTTTAAGTTCAGTCCAATACAGCGGCGTCCAACACTTGCGACCGTACAATGCTGCATAAGGTGCCATCTTCAAACTCGTCCGATAACTATTATTATAGGTAAATTCTACCAACGGTAAGTATCTTTCCCAACTACCTTGGAATTCCAATGCAACATCTGAGCATGTCTTCAAGAATTTGAGTTACTCTCTCTGATTGTCCATCAGTCTGTGGATGGAAGGTAGTGCTAAAATTTAACTTAGTACCTAATACCTCTTGCAACTTTTGCCAAAATCGCGAGGTAAACCTCGGATCTCTATCCGAAATGATCGACAAAGGTACTCCGTGAAGTCTAGCAATCTTACTGATATACAATTCAGCCAACTTATCAAGAGAATAATCAGTACATACTGGAATAAAATGAGCCGATTTAGTCAATCTGTCGACTATTACCCAAATGGCATCTTTCTTCCTTGGAGTTAACGGTAACCCTGATACAAAATCCATAGTAATTCGATCCCACTTCCACTCGGGAACCATGATAGGCTGAAGTAGTCCCGAAGGCACTTGGTGTTCAGCTTTCACTTGTTGACAAATTAAGCATTTCGATACGAACTCGGAGATATCTCTTTTCATTCCGTTCCACCAATACATTTTCTTTAAGTCATTATACATTTTTGTACTGCCCGAGTGAATTGACAAACAACCACTATGTGCTTCATGCAAGATCTTTTGAATCAACTCATCATTTTTTGGTACACAAATTTGATTTTTAAACATCAAACAACCTTCAATACTGATTCTGAAATCTATATCAGCCTCACATTGCTTCCTCTTAGCTTGCAAATCTTTGTCACTTTTCTGAGCTTCACAAATCTCTTGTAAAAACATCGGTCTTGCTCTCAACTCTGCTAGAATCGAACTATCATCAGACATCGTCAACTGAGTATTCGTAGCCCTCAAAGCAAACAACGACTTTCTACTCAAAGCATCGACAACCACATTCGCTTTCCCCGGATGGTAATCAATCACAAGCTCATAATCTTTCAATAATTCTAACCATCTCCACTGTCTCAAATTCAAGTCTTTTTGTGACATCAAGTACTTGAGACTTTTGTGGTCGGTATATACTTAGCACTTTTCAGCATACAGATAATGTCGCCAAATCTTCAAAGCAAACACTATTGCAGCCAGTTCCAAATCATGAGTCAGATAATTGCTTTCGTGAGGTTTCAACTGCCTCAAAGCATAAGCCACAGCTTTTCCTTCTTGCATAAGTACACATCCCAAGCCATTTAGAGAAGCATCACTATACACCACAAATTCTTTACCTGACTCGAGTTGTACTAACACTGGTGCCTCAGTCAGTAACTTTTTCAATTTCTCAAAGCTCTATTGACATTCTTCCGTCCACTCAAATTTAACATCCTTACGGAGTAGTCTGGTCATAGGAGTAGCAATTATAGAAAATCCGTTTACAAACCGTCGATAATAGCAGAAATTTTACTAGCTAGACCCAAGAAACTTCTAACCTTAGTTACATTCTTCAGCGGTTTCCAATCAACAATAGCAGAAATTTTACTAGGATCAACCCGTATACCATCACCTGAAACAATATGACCCAAAAATCCTACTTCTCGAAGCCAAAACTCACTCTTACTAAACTTGGCATACAACTTCTTATCTCTCAGAGTTTGCAAAACTATCCTCAAGTGCCCAGCATACTCTGTCTCATCTTTTGAATAAATTAAGATATCATCAATAAATACCACAACAAACTTGTCCAAGTATGGCCAAAATATGCGATTCATTAAATCCATGAACACGGCAGGAACATTTGTCAAACCGAATGGCATAACTAAAAATTCATAATGGCCGTACCTTGTTCTAAAAGCAGTTTTAGGCACATCTGACTCTTTTACCCGCAACTGGTAGTATCCAGACCTCAAGTCAATCTTTGAAAACCATGTTGCTCCTTTTAGCTGATCAAACAAATCGTCAATTCTTGGCAATGGATACTTGTTCTTGATTGTTACCTTATTTAACTGCCAATAGTCTACACACAATCTCATAGAACCATCCTTCTTTTTCACAAATAATACGGGAGCACCCCAAGGCAAAAAACTCGGTCTCACAAAGCCTTTGTCAGTCAGCTCTTGCAACTGTGACTTTAATTCTTTCAACTCTGTTGGTGCCATTCTATATGGAGCAATCGAGATCGGAGTTGTTCCCGGTATCAACTCAATACCAAATTCTACTTCTCTAACAGGAGGTAAACCTGGAAACTCTTCTGGAAATACATCCGCAAATTTACATACAATCGGTACTGATTCAATTTTCTTCTCAAATTCCTTTGTATTTAACACATACGCCAAATAAGCTTCATAACCCTTTCTTAAATATCTCTAAGCCGACATCAAAGAAATCATACTAGGCAATGCCTCTGATTCGTCTGATTCAACCCGCAAAATTTTACCATTTTCACATTTTAATTCAATAACCTTTTGTTTACAATTTACTATAGCAGCATGCAATGTCAACCAATCCATACCCAATATAACATCAAATTCGTCAAACGGCAACAACATTAAGTCAGCCGAAAAATAATGACCTCTAATCATCAAAGGACATTTCTTGCATACTTTATCAACTATAACACATTTGCCTAACAGGTTTGACACTTTAATCATAAATTCCATAGAATCAATAGGTATACTCATATTAGACACCAATTTCATGCACACATATGAATGAGTAGAACCGGGGTCAATCAAAGCAATAACATTAACATCATAAAGAGAGAAAATACCAGTGATCACATCAGGAGATGAAGTATCTTCACGCACCCTTATGGCATAAGTTCTAGCCGCATTTTAAACGCTGAATCTCTGACTACATTCTTGCTGCTTGCCTCATTCCCAGCATTTCTCGAAGATCTTCCTCTCGAAACTGCACCACTAGGTTTTGCATTCTGAATTTTTTCTTTCTCAATTCTCTCGGGACAATCTCTAATAAAATGATCTAGAGAACCACACTGATAACATTCATTAGTTCTACATAGACCAAGGTGACTTATACCATATCGTTGGCATTCGGGTCTAACAAATCTTGAATTTCCCACACTAGCCACAGAAGTAGTCTGAGATTTAAAACCCACATTTTGCTTCTTATGATTCCCATACGAATGTCCGACCAAAACATGAGAACGAGAGTACATATCTCTGGATTTTCTAGATTGAGGTGGGAATGCACTGCTCATCAGTCTTTTCTTCAAATTTCTAGTCTCAGTCTCAGCCTCTGCCTTTCTCTTTGCTTTAATTAGTTTTTCAGCCTTGCAAGCCCGCTCAACAAGTACTATGAACTCTTTCAACTCAAGAATTTCCACAAATACTTTAATGTCTTCATTGAGTCCGTCTTCAAATCGTCTGCACATTTTAGCCTCTGAAGGAATATATTCTCTAGCATACTTACTCAATCGAATGAACTCTATTTCATACTCAGTAACTGTCATGTTGCCTTGTTTCAACTCGAGAAACTCTTTACGCTTCTGATCAACAAATCTTTCACTGATGTATTTCTTCTGAAATTCTTCTTGAAAGAACTCCCAAGTCACTTTCTCTTTCGGTACCACTGAAATCAATGTCTTCCACCAATAATAGGCTGAATCTCTCAACAAAGATATAGCACATTTCAAGCACTCTTCAGGTGTGCAAGACAATTCATCAAATACTCGAATAGAATTTTCAAGACAAAATTCCGCTTTCTCGGCATCATCATCAACATTTGCCCTGAATTCTTCAGCCCCTTGCTTGCAAATTTTATCAATTGGGGTTTTATGAAATTTTATCTAATCCATACCTTGAGGCATTAGGGGTATTGGTTGAGGAATCGGGGGAGGTGGGGGAGGTTGAGCATTCGGGTTCGTACAAACGAACTCGGTGTACCATGCATTCATCATTTGGAGAAAGGCTTCTCGAGCCCCTTCTCCTCCTCCTTGACCAACAGTAGGAGGTCGACTTTCAGTTGGCACCGCCCCTTCAGCAGGAGCTAGCGCATTGCTCTCTACATCATCAGCCATAGCTGGATCGGGATCCATTTACTATAAAAAAATATCATTTTAAAGGCCAGGAGTCGTCATACTATCACAATATATATATGGCATGTATAGCAAAACCCGTACATACGCCACGTTAGTCCTAGAACTGACTAAACCGTAGCTTTGATACCACCAAATTTAATGCCCCCTTACCTGAGACCGTCGCCGGAGTCGAGCATGAGACATTACTAAACTTATTTTAGCATTCATATATATACTTACTAAATTTTTTCTAGAATTTTTGGTTGGGCCAATTAGTACAGTTTATTAGTTAAAGTTTACCCTGTTTCAGTGTTCAACTACTCTTACCTCTGTTCACTACAAACCACTTTTATCTCTGTACAGAATTTAGATGACTATATCATTTGTTTCAATTAAAAATAGACTCAATAAGGAATCTATACATATAAAGTATGACTCCTAATTATTTTTTTACAATTTTTAGTGAATTTCTAAAGTCAGAATAGGGGATTCAAAAATCGCTTTGACCCTGTTTCATCAAAGCCCAAATATCTCATGAAATACAACTCATTTACCTTTTTTGTTTCTTCCATATGAAAATATACTTAATAAACTGCAATTTCATATTTTACTCATCATCTAATTCTGTCTCTAATATTTTTAGTGATTTTTCAAACTCACGTTATTGCTGCTGTATGATACAGTTTTATAGCAAATTTCACCTTATTATGAGTTTCCATGGATTAAATAGCACAAGCATACATAACACCAAAGATGATTTTTTTTTTTGATTAGCCATTCCAATGGCTAATCTTTACCAAGCATTTCCTTATCATTCAATAGCCATATCATAAGACTATATACACAAAATGATTATAGTGCTATACATGCCATATTTCAAAGTATACAAGCCACTATACCAAAATGGTCCTCGTATAGTGTGAATAAGCCTCCAACCATTCTCGACTTCCAAGCTGGATTTTCAAAACTACATAGAATGGAAAAGAGGGAGTAAGCATAAATGCTTAATAAGTTCACATGCAAATAGTAAGTAACATAATCATGCAATCCAACATAAAACAGCATTTGCATAAACCTCACCAAGACATTCATGTTACATTTGCATTTAATATATTACTACGATTTCATCATACCAAGTTCTCAACCAGAGGGTCTAAGCACATACCTGTCAAATTTTCTCATTCACCACACTTACCAACATGTCACCTTCGTTTTAGGCATTCTCCTTATTCACTTAAGATTCACCCGTTGAACACATCGGAATATAATTTGAATACACGGATTTCATGCACGTAAGTGCCATACCCGCAGCTAGACAAAATCAATAGCCTACGAAAATTATGTAGCCAAGCTACCATGTAACCCGCCCATAAGTAAACTCGAACTCAACTCAACGAGCTCGGATGCCTAGTTATATCTCACGAACTCGGACTCAACTCAACGAGTTCAGAACTCAAATATCCTAGTGACATGTCACTTGTATTCTAATCTATTCCCAAGGTTTAAACTGGCTTTTTCCTCGATCACACATCTTTGCCGTCTTCCACGGAATATCGAAACTGATACTCGGTAGCAATTCATATTTAAAAAGTAGCACACATAATTTGCATATTACTCAATAATAACCACAAAGCATAATATTTCATGATATTAATCATCATATGATATAAATATCATTAAATTACTTAAAATAACAATTATGTTACCACATTTACACATGAATTTACCTCGGTACCAAAATGTTAAAAATCGAGCCTATTCCTCGGAAACTTTATTTTTCCCTCGATCACGACTCGAATCTCATTTCTCTTGATCTAAAGTAAAAAATTTAGTTGATTTAATACTCACATTTATCAAAATAGTCCTTAACTCTAACTTTTGAAAAATTACTATTTAGCCCCTAAACTTTTGCATATTTTCACTTTTGCCCCAAAGTTCAGAAATTAAAATTTTTTTTTCCAAAATTCTTATGTTTTATGACATTCTGATCATTTTTCCCTTCTATGGCAACATCAAATTCTCACTCTAACATGTAGTTATGAACATTAGGTATTTTTACCGATTTTGTCGTTTTACTCATTTTCACGTAAAATCGCTTAGAAAAAGTTGTTTAACACAATTTCAAGCTTCATATTCTACCATAAAACATCAAAATAAACACATTTCACCTATGGGTATTTTTCCAAATATAAACCCTAGGTTAAATTATTGCTAGAATAAGCTAAATTAAGTTACCGGGACTCCAAAAACGTAAAGAACATTAATAACGTGGCTTGGAATCACTTACTATGGAGCTTGGAAGCTTGAAACAAACCCTAGCTATGGAGAACCCTTGAAATTTCGTTCTAATGAGGAAGATGGACATATTTTGCCATCTTTTTTCCTTTTTTTAATCTTTTAATTACCAAATGACTAAAATACCCTTCATTAAAAACTTTGGTTATTTCTACCTATGTATGTCCATTTTTGTCCATGAAAACCTAATGGTACAATTACCATTTAAGGACCTCTACTTCAATTATGCTCTTCAATTAAATCCTTTAACATCTAAAAGTCATATTTATCAACTTTTGTAATTAAGTCCTAATAGGCAAATTAGACATGCAATTCATGAAATTTTCTATCGATATTCTAACACATGCATCTAATCACTCAATAAATTATAAAAATTAATAGAAATAAATTTTTCTACTTCAGGATTGTGGTTTTGAAACCACTATTCCATTTAGGCCCTAATTCGGGATATCACAGAAGCCTAGGAAGCCTAATAATTTGTTTAAGTCTAATGATTTCTTTTACAAGAAGAAAGGACACTTTAAGGCTAATTATAAAGACTGGAAAAACTACTTCACCTTTGAGGGTAAAGGTATAAAACACTTGGTTATTGAAAATGTTTAGTGAAAGATTCAATAGACCAATGAGTCATTGATTTTAGAGCAAATAGTCATGTTTGTGTTTCTTTGTAGAGGTTCAAGAAATTGAAAGATATCTGGGATAAGAATCTATCATTGCGAACTATAGATGACAACAATGTAGCAGTAGAAGTAGTGGGAGATGTACATCTTTATTTTGATAGTTTTAGGAAGATTATATTAAAAGGAATTTTTGTTATACCTTTAATTTTAATAAAGGTATAGAAATTTATAGAAATCAATATCTTATTTATAATGGATGAATACTAAATAATCTCTATTTTATCAAACCAAATGTGTACTTACTACTAAAAATTGAATTAGTGACTAAGAAACTTAAAGCTTCTTTGTAATACCCCTAACCGTATCCGTCACCGAAATAGGGTTACAGAGCATTACCGTAAAATCATAATTTAAAAAATTCATTTCCAAACATTAATAAACCATACACAATTCATTCAAACACATGCATATCATCCCTTATTCGAGCCCTGAGGCCTTAGAAAAACTTTAGAAATGATTCGAGACTAAATTGGAAACATATGAAACCTTAATGAAAAAGTTGGAAAAATTCACACTGCAGGGGTCACACGGCCACGTGGCCAGGCCATGTGACTCACATGGTTGAGACACACGCTCGTGTCTTAGCCTGTGTAACATTTGAAATAGGGACACATGGTCATGTCCTAGCTCGTGTCTGTACCTGTGTAACTCTCTGACTTGGACCACACGGCCAAGCCACAAGCCCATGTGCCAGGCCGTGTAACCTTCAAAATGCAACCATTTATACCTACAGGGGACACATGGCCATGTTGCATAGCTCTGTGTCACACACGGTTGAGACTGACGCCTGTGTCTTAGGCTGTATGGACTAGAAATAGGCTAAATTCAAGCCATTTCTTTCAGCCAATTCAAGCATACCCTTACAAGCCATTTGCACATATGACCAAGGTATCAAAACATACTAAAACATACGTAATATGACCAATTAAAATGACCAATTTCATTCAACCAATATGCCATATATGGCACCTTAAAAGAAAGCATTCAACTTAACTACACATATGCATAATTGGTCACCTTGCTACCATTTTAAAATATACCATACTTAACTTATACCATGTCAATATAACTTACCATTTGAACTATTGTTCTCATGCATCTCAAACACACATATACCTAAACTTATACATATTTGACCATAACTCATCCATATATATTTAGCTTAATTCCATACCAAGTTATACCATAATTGACCACATTGAACTACACCAACATATACCCAATTGGTCATTTTTTATACAAAGGCACTTACCTAAACTCCATATTCAAGCATACCTTAATTAACCATATTGCAAACATGCCAAACTTACCTCTTTTTCATAAAACCATGCATCAACTTAACCATATTAACACCAACCATCAAGATACCATAGGTACATTAACCGTAATGACACTTATACATACCAAAACAATAACTAGATCATTTATACCCAAATCCACTTATACATGCCATTATAACCTTGATCAAGACATCAGAATCTACCAATATAATCGTTGGATAGTGTGATAGATCTCCGACAAGTTTCCAAACTGATCGAGCTTCCGATAATCTGCAAAGTAAGAGGAAGATGACTACTTAAGCAATGAATGCTTAGTAAGTTTGTATAACTTAAAACATAACTTATCACTTCAATACTATCATACATATATTAAATATGATTCAACACCAATACTTTAAAGTTAGTATAAAGCAACTGAACACCATTCAACTTACAATTGAGTATATTTATAAACATTGCATACACCTTTCATTCATAACATAATAAGGTCTCATAGGTTGACTTACATAATTATCAACCTTTCTTTAAAACGAAGAATCATTTCATCTACTTACTTACTATTCCATTTACTTAGCATAAACTTAATTACATTATCAACTCACAAACTAATGTATTTGTTCATGACATAAGTAAACTCACAAATAGCATAAGTAAATTTCTTCCTTACAAGTAATTCATTTAACTTAACAATCCTTTCTTTTCATCACATTACATCTCAACTATGAACTTATCATTTCATTACTTATTCTCACCCATTTCATTTTCATAACATACAAGGCATAAACATAACATTAACCATAGCCACAAGCTAGTGCGTTTAAGCATAACTCTTTTAGAATCAACTACATAATAAATCATTTCATGAGAAATTACATACTTTGATTCTTACCACTTTTTCATGCACATAAGCATCTTTCCATTTGGTCAATTACCATTTTAATGAATTTATTTAAAACCAACATAATATAATCCAACCAATAGCTTGGCACAAGCCTAAGCATCATCAACAACACATGTTAATGCATCAATTCATAATTCACTTGAATAACATAATATCAGTCATTAAACATGAATAACCTCACTTGAAATCATCAATTCCATGAACATAGTCATACTTTCATTTAACTTTTCCTTTTCATTCTTTTTTATAGTTTTCGTAATATAAGTCATTTGAATACTTATCGTTCCTTCCCTTTTCATGCCTGTTGAATCAAATGAAATAACATCGAATATTAGGCAAACACTTAAGTAACCATTTAATTCTTTAAACACATTACAACATCACGATTTAATTTATTTATAGACATTATAAGAATTTATAATTACACCAAGGCATTAACATGCATTATCAGACTATACTAGTCAAACATTCAACTCGTATTCATACTTATGATATATACCTCACTTGAAACGTGTTACTTGAATATCAAATGATTGGAGTGTGCCATGGTGTCTTTTAACCATAGTCTTATTTATTCTCATCTTGATGTCATAGTGTCTTTCAACCATGGTCTTACTCATTTTCCGTCGTGTTGCCATAGTGTCTCTCAACCATGGTTTTATTCGTTTGATTCATGATGCCATAATGTCTTTCAGATATGGTCTTACTCGATAGAATCATGATGCCATAACATCTTTTAGTCATGGTCTTACTCGTTTCTGGTATGGTGCCATAGTGTCTTTCAACTATGGTCTTGTTTATTCTCCAGTATATTGCCATAGTGTCTTTCAACTATGGTTTTAATCATTTTCCTTCAAGCCAATAAACTCAATTCATATATAAACAATTAGATAGTAAACAATCAAAACCATAATTAATTGATTTAATCAAGTTACGGGCTTACCTGACTAAATTCCAAAAATGTCAAAGTACGGGGGCTTTTTGGTAATTTTTCATTCTCATCGATTTTCCACTTGGTCTTGATCTAAATTAATAATTTCATTCAATTTATTAATTTAGATAGTAAAACAATTTATTTTATGCAGTTTATTCTTTTTTGACATTTTTAAAAAATTATCCCTCACATTTTACTTTTATTCAATTTAGTCACCGAGCCTAAAATATACAAATTAAACTTTGTTAATACAAACCCATGCCAACTGAATATTCGTGGCATCCAATAAAGCCCACATTTTTAATAATTTCATATCAAATCCTTGTATTTTTACTATTTTAACAATTTAGTCCCTAATAGGTAAATTCATCAAAATTGCTTAATAAAATAGTTATAATAATAACTAATACTTCAAAATCATCATTTAATATCTAAAATCACATAGAATCATCAAGGGCTACATTCAATATCTTTAACAATTTCAAAATCGAAGGTACGGGGCTAACTGACCTAGTTGCAACAATCTCAAAAACATAAAAATTATTAAAAATGGGTGAAAACAGACTCACATGCATCCATTGAAGCTTGGCCAAAGCTTAAAGCTTCTCCCCCTTCTTGTTTCAACTAAAATGGTGAAGAAGATGAATGAATCATCTGTTATTTTCTTTTTCTTATTATAATAACATTATAACATAATATAATGTCTTTATAATTTAATAAACATAATTTTTTTAACTAAATAACCCCACTAACAGTCCACCAACTTAAGAAGGGGTAATTTACCCATTAAGGTCATCCAATTATAATTCTTTAATCAATTTAACACCTTTAAACTAATAGCTATTGACTTTTTTAATTTTTACGATTTAGTCCATTTTAATTAATTAACTATCGAAATAATAAAATTTTTCAATGAAACTTTAATTCAACCTTTATAACACTCCGTAAATATTTATAAAAATATTTACAGCTCGGTTTTTAAAAATGAGGTCTTGATACCTCATTTCCTAAAATCACTTGACTTTAGGGTCTTACCACTTGAACTTAATTAATCGTTCATATAACATAAATCGCCATACCAAAAACCTTTTTAAAACCCTGTTTGACTCTATAATATTTACGAACTTACTCGTCAGATTTGTGGTCCTGAAACCACTACTTTTGACACCACTAAAAAACGGGCTGTTATATTCTTGCTCTAATGAGGTGTACTTGCAGCATTTAAAACTTGACCATATTAACGAAAAAAGAATCACTAGATTTGTGAAAGATGAGACTTCAAGTTCGTTTAAAGAGGTACATTGTAACATCCGAAAAGATTTAAGTCTTGATTTGTTAATTTTATTCATAAATAAGTATGTGGTTCGGTGGTTAAGTGATTTGGGGTGTGAGTTTGAGGTCTTGAGTTCAAGTCTTGGTTTGAGTAGCTTGGATTATTTTATTTTATTAATAGTCTTATTGGACTGTGCTGTAGTGGAAGTTGGGTTTGTTTTAAACTCTAAGAAGTGATGGGATAAATATGGGAGTTAGTGGGTAGTGGTTGGTTTGGATTTGTTTTTATTATTTTATTTTATTGTTATTTTGTTATTTCTTTTGTTTGAAAAAAAGAGAAAGAGAAAATATACCAAAAGCCCTTTCCTTTTTGACGTTTACTTTTGTTTTTTTCCCATTTTTTTATCTTTTTACCACAATATTGTTTCTTTTTTTTTTCACATGAGTTGGGTTACAAAATTGTTCTTTAGGATTTTTGGTCTTTAGTGCCTTACTTTCATTGTTCTTGCTATTCAAGCGCGATAGTGGTGTTCGATTGTGTAAGTTTCGTTTCCTTCTCTTGTGTTGGAATTTTTCTTCTTTGGTTTTCAATTGTGTTGAGGTGTGGTGGGTTTTGTATCAATGATAACCGATTGATTGGTTTTAGGTGAAGTTCACGAAGCAAACAATTCATAGGTGAGTTAAGATTCGTATGGGTGCTGCTTACGTGCAAGGGTAAGTATTTGGAACGGTTATGAGTGCAACCTTTTAAGTGAATTTGCTTATGGTTGCGTTGTAGTTGAGTGGTTACTTGATAAAAATTTAGAAATAAAGATTGATTCTGAGCGTTTTATTGTCGATTTTTAGGTTCTGGTTATCTCGTGGGAGTGTTCGCGTCAAAATTGAGCCAGGTGTGTAACAAGAAACTCGAAAAATGGCTATCGGTGAAAGCCAAAATAGGGGACTGTTGACGCCACATGGCCATGTGGCTGGCCGTGTGCGAGGCTGTGTGGGCCACATGGGCAAGGCCATTTTGGGCGTGTGGACCACACGGGTAGGCCATTTTGGGTCGTGTGGGCCACACAGGCGTGTGGGCCCAAATTTTAGAATTCTTCCCTAGGTTCGTACACGTTTTCCCGATCGACTGTGGGTTTTTGGTGGGGTCGGTATGTGTTTAAATAAGCTAATAATCATGAAATATGATAGTCTGGTAGTGAGAGACAAAACGTAAATAACATCTAACATGTATGATCTGTTACATACCAAGCATGTTCTGTTTCTGTTATACGAGTATGTATGTTATGTATATCCGAAAATCTGTTATTCATTACTTATGTCTGATTATGGGGTGGGATATGTATTATGTGGAGGAAGTGTTCTGTTTGAGGTAATATCTCGCAATTATACTGCAGTAGAGCTGCAATTATTCTGAAAAGTATTGTATGGATACTAAGCGGTGTGTAAGGCTAAGTGGTGTTTTATACTCCACGTGGTGTGTTGGGATGGTCGGAGCTGGCATGTAAAGAATGGGGATAGGATTATATATACATATTTTTTACTGTATTACTCAAATATGATTCTGATTCTGGTGTGAAATAAGTTTGCATTTGATATGCCATGTTACTGAATTTGAAATTCTGTTTCTGTGAGTTGCACACTGAGTTATAAAAACTCATTCTTTGTTTGTCTGATAATTTTAGGTAACCTTCAAACTTAGGCAGGTCGATGTGACGGGAGGTCGGTTGTGTCCACGTTGCCGTAAAACTATATTTACTTAAGTTTGGTTTATTTAAATTTCTGTTTTGTGAGTTTTGTATAATTTGGACTCTTTGGACTTTTGGGATTATTTTTGGTTTCATATTTTTATTTTGGTTTTCTAGCATGACGGTTGATAAAACGGGTTTTAGGAAAACAAAATTTTTTCTTAAAATAACTATTTTCAAGGAAACAAATCAATTTACCAAAATATAACGTTTTAAGAAACTCCATTGCAAAGTATTCAATTTAATTGAAAGGCGTAAATGAACAACGATTTTAAATTAAATAAGTATAACAACATGCTTTCCAAAGAAATCGGGCTTACTAAGTGACAACAGTTTATGATTATTGTAAAAAAGAAGGAAAGTCAAGTTTATATTTTTTCTTCGTAACACTTCCGGATTCGGCCGTAATGTCTAGGTCGGGTTTGGGGTGTTACATATATTTTCCATAATATGAATCTTGCTTGGAAGGTAAAATGAACAAGATATCTTTTAATGCAAAAGGTACGAGGCCATTCAACCCTTAGAACATGTGCAAATTGATGCATGTGATTCCATTAACGTTAGTGTGCGATGTGGTTATGACTATTACGTAACCTTTATAAATGACTATTTCATATATGGGTTTGTATACCTAATGCACCAGAAGAGTGAAGCCTTTGAAAATTTTCAAGATTTTTATGTGGAAGTGGATAAATTGTTAGGTTTATCCATAAAGGCACTTCGATCTGACCGGTTTACCCATAAAGAATGGGATCTTATCTTTGTTAACCACACTGGGTACTCCATAACAGAATGACGTGGTAGAAAGAAGAAACATAACTTTACTTGACATTTTTCGTTCAATGTTTAGTTATCCACAACTATCAATATTCTTTTTGGAATATGCATTACAAATGGCTTTCTATATTCTAAATGATTTACCAAGGTAGCACCTAAGACTCTATCGAAATTGTGGCATGGCAGAAAACCAAGCTTAAACCATTTTAGGATTTACGGATGCACAATTCACGTATTACATAAAGATATGAAGAAGTTGGAGTCACAAATAGAATTATGCATGTTTGTTGGCTACCTGAAAAGAACATAGGGTTGATTGTTTTATAACCCAAAAATTAAACTCTTAAGGTGTCAACACATCTACTTTTCTAGAGGAAAGTAAGATGAATGAATTTAAATCTCAAAGTAAATTGTTACTAGAGGAAATTTTAAGAAATAAAGAAAACCCTCAAGTTTCGATTTTAGATCCTATCCCAAAGAGTAGACTTAAAAATGATTAGCAATATAGGGAGCTTTGTTATAGTGGGAGGGTCTACAAAAGACTTGGTTTCTTCTAGTCTTGTAGATGTATTTTTAACACTAAGTTTGGCGAACAAAAAGATGATGACCCACTCAAATTTGACAAAGCAATGCAGAGTGATGATTCGAAGCTCTAGGAAGTAGCTATGAATGTTGAGATGGATTCAATGAAGTCCAACTTTGTGTTTGAACTTGTAGACTTACCAGATGGGTAAAACCCATAAACTGTAAGTGGATCTACAAGAAGAAGAAAATGTAAAAGGAGAGATTGAGACCTATAAAGCCAAACTTGTATTAAAGGGCTACACACAGGAAGAATGTATCGTTTATGAGGAAAACTTTTTTTCCAGCAGTGATGCTCAAGTCAATCCACATTTTATTATCTACTGTAGCGACTTCGGTTACGAGATCTAACAAATAGATGTCAAAACAACATTTATGAACAACTACATTGAAAAAAAAAAATTTATATGGTGCAACCCACTAGATATATAGTTAAGGAAAATGAGCATAAAATTTGCAAGTTACTTAGGTCCATATATAGACTTAAGTAGGCATCTTACTTATAGAATCAGATTTGATGAAGAGGTCAAAATTTTTTTATTAAAGCAAAATGTTAATGAACCTTGTGTTCATAAATGTGATGTGGATGGAAATGTGGTATTTCTAGTTCTTTATGTCGATGACATACCACTCATAGAGAATGATATAGGAACATTGTCATTGGTTAAAAATATGGTTAACTCAACAATTTTGCATGAAGATTGGGGTGAAGATAACTATGTTCTAGGGCTTTGAATCCTTAAGGATCAAAATAATAAAAGACAGCTTATCACAAGCTTTATACATAGAAAAAGATATTGGAATGTTTTGCTATGGTTGATTCGAAGAAGGATACACAACCCTCTATGTCGGACTTTCATCTTTCTTTAAAGGATTGTCGCAAGACAGCGAAAAAAAAGAGCATATGAAAAAGGTTTCTTTTGATTCGATAGTAGGTAGTCTCATGTATGAAATGGTATACACACATCCAAATAGTTGTTTTTGTAGTAGGATTAATGAGTCAATATCAGGCAAATCCTAGTCCAAGACACTAACAAGTAGTTAAACATATATTCAAGTATTTACTAAGAAAAAGGATTATATGCTAGAATATTTTGGAGAGGGTTAACTCCAATTGGATATATTGAATCTAACTTCCAAATGTGTTAGGATTTGAAAAATTCTACTTTAAATTGTATTTTTGTCCTAAGCAACGATGTTAGATGTAGTGTCCTAAAGGTAGTATTTTAGTCTATGTACACTTGTATTTTCTGAACATTTTAGTTTAATAATAATGTCCATTAATTAAATTAATACCCTTTGTATTTTGTCCTCAATGGTTTTTGCACACAAAGTAAAAAGGAAGCAAATATTGGCTCAATGGTTATTTAACATTTAACTAATACTAAGCGGTATTACATGATCAAATTGTAATAAAGAAAGACAACTTATATTAGTAGATGAACTTAAACATGTTTGTAGTCTAATTTGAAATGAGCAAATTGATTGAAAGACTAATATGTCGTCTATCAAGTCCAATTAGGGAGATGTTTTATCTTGAGCATTGGAGCGGATGACTCTTAGAAGATAGAGACATAAATATGACTGATTGGACTGGCAGTACACCAAATAGGACCCAAGTAGAATAAATCCTAAATTCGTTTATGGATTTACTCACTTGTGATGTTCATATTTTGGCATACCTTAATCCTGAGAGGATGATAGACTATGTATGCGTGACTTTATACTTTGAAGTAAGTAAACTCTTAAGTTCAAATAGATAAGGATTTGAAAGTTGGTGCATTGGGTATACGAGTTCTATCGTATATAAAATCATTTACAATAGTGAAATTAATAACCTAAGAAATGGGTAAATGATATCCTCTCATTGGCATTACATGATATATGAAAAATAAATGTGGTCATGGGTTGTTTGTCTTTGTGATAAATGACTTAATTACTATTTTATAACGATTAACTTTTCATGAACGAAGATGTAATAGTTATCGTGAGATAAAATAGGATCATATTGGGAGACCGAATTTATCCCAAAGAAATTAAAGATATCTTATGAGGGTAACAAACTTTTGACAAGGTCATTGGATGAGCAGTAATTAAGTAGCTTTTTTTAATGATATGTAATTAGGGAGAGCTCAGTCATGATACTGTAGTGAAATGACTTCATTACCAAATGAGTTTATAATTAATAGATGAAAAGTTGTAACTTAATTATAAATCTTTTGAGTCTTAATTATATATGTTCAATCGGTCCAGCTCATTGAAACTAGAAGTGAATTGCATAAAGAATAAAATGACTAGAAATGGATGAAAATGATAAAGTTAGATAAATGGGTCACATTAGGAAATGATTATGTTTTCTTACTAAGTATAGAAATGACTTGAGAATTAATTTAAGTTTTTTAAATTATTATTTAATTAAATAATTGAAGTTTGAAAATAGAATTAAATTAATTAGTCATTGTGAATCAGCTGAATTTGGTAATTAAATATATTTTCTCATATATTCTTTTACGGTAAAGTTGCCATGACTTTATCAGTATTAGAACTGGGTTGAGAAAATTGTTTAATTGAAAAATTAATTTATAAATAATATTTATTTTAACAAATAGAAAAACATGTATAATGTTGAATTAGATTATAAAGTGCTGGGTTAAAAGTCCAGTAAGCACATATTTGATCCTAATATAGGAAAAGCTCAAGCTCCCTCATATTACATTGGAGGATTAGCATCCCTAATATATTTAATTAGGGAGTGCTACACCTCTTCTAGTTAAACTAGAAGACCATTTTTTCTATTAAATAAGTATTATTTGTGTTCGACTAATTTATCAGAATTCTCCTATCTCCCTATAAATAGATGACACTAGTAAAACTATTTACAAGAGTCCATACTAATTTTCAATATTTTTATTCTGCCAAAAAATAGTGAGAATTTATTTTACAAGTATAAATTTTATTTTTTGGGAATAACAGTTTTGTCAGTTCCTATTGAGAGAGAGTTACTTTCCTACTGAAAGTAATAAATTATTTCTAATTCAATGTTTTGTTTGAGATTATGTAACACCCCAAACCCAGCCTGGAAGTTTGGCTCGAATCTGGTGTGTCACATGGAAGTGTTTTTTTCGAAAACCATGTTTCCATTAAAAACCCTTCTTAATAATTAAAAAATTATACCCTTTTTAAACCTTGTTAGAAAACCTTAGCTGAATAACATTCTTAACAACTTTGTAAAAATCTTGGCAGTTGCGGAAGCTTGATTTAAAACAATTGCGGATACGTGATGTTTTGAAAATAGTTGTTGCTTTGGAAAATCGTGTTCTAATACTAGCAATTATAAGAACAATAAATAAAATTCCAAATTAGAAATCCAGAAAATTACATCAGCTTTACTATAACTCACATAAAAACATTTAAAAGCAATAATCAAAACTGTAACATAAACAGTGTGTATAGCTCCCTCCGAGCCCCTCGCAGCTCCGATCCGTCTAAGGTTGGAAATTACCTGAAAGGTTAATAAACGGGGTGAGTTTACGAAAACTCAGTGTGAGATCCCCTACTATATAAAAGGAACAGTCAGTCATATAAAAGAATTAAAAGTCTGGCCCCAGCCCTACTTACAGTTTCAGTATCAATTGGGCCTTAGCCTATTATAACAGACAGAATAAGAAACATTATCAGAGCGAGAATCAAAATGAGAATCAGAATCAGAATTAGGTGACAGAATTAGAATGTAAATGCAATCCCAACCCAATCCATCCGTATACACCTCCGTACCAACCTTACACCATGTGGGGAGACTACTTGACCCACCTAACCGCTACACACCACAGAAATTGCAGCGAGGCTGCCAGATATTGTAACAAAGTCACCAAATACAGATATTGTGGCTAGGCCACCAGATTGTAGCTAGGCTACCAGATATTGTGACGAAGTCACCATAATAGATATATGTGGCGAGGCCACCAGATTGCAGCGAGGCTGCCAGAACGCTTCCTCCATCAATATAAACCCATGTCCCATGTAACAGAAATAATATGTCACGGCATACATATACAGAATCAGAATATCATGCCCATATTTGAATCAAACAATCACAGTTAAGTCATTCATATCACCAACATATATTCACAATCAATCCGTCAACCACACAGTCCAAGTCAGTCACTTGCCCACAAGGGCAAAACAGTCATTTAACACCCTAGGGGCAAAATGGTCATTTTACCCCACAAGGGTATCTCGGTAATTCTACCTTATAGGGGTATTTTGGTAATTCTACAAACCAGGGGTATTTTGGTAATTTTACAAACCAGGGGTATTTTTGGTAATTTTACAAACCAGGGGTATTTTGGTAATTTTGCAAACCAGGGGTATTTTGGTAATTTTACAAACCAGGGGTATTTTGGTAATTTTACAAGTCGAGGGTATTTCAGTAATTTGGTGAACTAAAGTATTCTAAACAATGATAGCAATATGAATGGGCCTAAAGCCCTTTCTCGGCCCAAATGGGCCTACACGCTCGTGTGGCCCTTTTAGCCCAAATCTAGCCACAGATATGAGATTCACCTAGCCTAGTCCAATATTTACTACACAATCAAACAACTTATCCAATTGGGCCCGTAGGCCCATTGAGCCCACATGGCCCCTTTCGGCCTATCGCGGCCCAAATTAGCCATCCTACAACCAAAGAAGTGAGAAATACACACCTGATAGGAGACTGGAGTTAATCCACGCTCCGAGCACTCTTAGCCGACGCCCAACCCAAACGAGCACGCCATAACGTGAAAGGGATCAGCCAAGAAAGGTACCTTTACTCTCCTCATGGTTCTCTCTATTTAAAGCCAGCTTCACATCCACTCTTATGCTAGCTTCCCGATGTGGGATCCCTCCATCACCAGAGTTCAAAACCAACACCAACTCTTGCCATCCCAACATAGCAAAATAATCAACCTTTGCATGCCAAGGGATTCGAACCAAAGTCCTCTCACATGCCAGGTCCCGCCACCACCACTAGGCCATTAACTCATTTGTGTAAAAAATCCAACACATTAAACTTTAAAGTGCACCTACTTGCTTCCAGATTCATTGAAAAAAAAAACCAAAATATATTGCAAGAGCCAAGACTTGAACCTTGGACCCATTGCTTCCTTTATGGCGTCACTTCCTTGTCCTCTAAGTGGCGCCACCTTGCCACTGCACCACACTTCTTTTTGTGGCACAATTTCTCCAACAATATACTTAAGGTCTACCTACTACACCCAGGGTTTGATACACCTTAAACCAAATTTTTGCTAGAGTCCAGGTTTGAACCCAAGACTTTTCCAACACTTCTCAGCACACTTTACCACTAAAACAAGCCTTCATTAACGAAATTTACATGCACAACAAAATATTAAAAGCTGCCTTCAACTACTCCCATGCTCAAGGCCCAAAAAAATTTAGGGTGTTACAACTCTACCTCCCTTAAAGAAATTTCGGCCTCGAAATTTTTGTCTAACAGGGTAATCGTGTAACATCTACCCCACTATGCTACTGCTACACACTCTGATCTTACTATCACTATCACACTTCAACTAGAACTTGAAATATCTCATACATACAACACTTATTCACTGAAGCAGACACATATTTTTCACACATATATACAATTTCTATATCCAAACATCACATCCACATAAAATAAATACAAAATTTAAACTCAGACCTATATCTAAGGAATCTACAATATTTCTATTTCTAAATAGATAAATGTATTCAGAAGACTTACGGATTCGGCGCCGGAGACTCGGTGTGCCACACTTTTTAAGAGAAATACTTCAAACAGACTACATGGTTGAAAATAATTTTTTGAAATTCAACCTTTGAAAACCCAATCCACAGCCGAGTTGTTGCAACTTGGCTCTGATACCACTAAATGTAACACCCCAAACCCAGCCTAGAAGTTTGGCTTGAATCTGGTGTATCACATTGAAGTGTTTTTTTCGAAAACCATGTTTCCATTAAAAACCCTTCTTAATAATTAAAAACTTATACCCTTTTTAAACCTTGTTAGAAAACCTCAGCTGAATAACATTCTTAACAACTTTGTAAAAATCTTGGCAGTTGCAGAAGCTTGATTGAAAACAATTGCGGATACGTGATGTTTTGAAAATAGTAGTTGCTTTGGAAAACCGTGTTCTAATACTAGCAATTATAAGAACAATAAATAAAATTCAAAATTAGAAATCCAGAAAATTACATCAGCTTTACTACAACTTACATAAAAACATTTAAAAGCAATAATCAAAACTGTAACATAAACAGTGTGTGTAGCTCCCTCCGAGCCCCTCGCAGCTCCGATCCGTCTAAGGTTGGAAATTACCTGAAAGGTTAATAAACGGGGTGAGTTTACGAAAACTCAGTGTGAGATACCCTACTATATAAAAGGAATAGTCAATCATATAAAAGAATTAAAAGTCTGGCCCCAGCCTTACTTACAGTTTCAGTATCAATTGGGCCTTAGCCCATTATAATAGACAGAATAAGAAACATTATCAAAGCGAGAATCAAAATGGGAATCAGAATCAGAATTAGGTGACAGAGTCAGAATGTGAATGCAATCCCAACCCAATCCATCTGTATACACCCCCGTACCAACCTTACACCATGTGGGGAGACTACTCGACCCACCCAACCGCTACACACCACGTAAATTGCAATGAGGTTGCGGATATTGTGACAGAGTCACGGATACGAATATTGTGGCTAGGCCACTGAATGATATATATATATATATATATATGTGGCAAAGCCACTGGATGCAGCAGAGAGGTCGCGGATATTGTGACAAAGTCACGAAACAGATATATGTGGGAGGCCACCAGTTGCGTGAGAGGTGCGAACGCTTCCTCCATCAATATAAACCCATGTCCCATTCAACAGAAATAATATGTCATGGCATACGATACGTAATCGTCGAATATCATGCCCATATTTGAATCAAACAATCACATTTAAGTCATTCATATCACCAACATATATTCACAATCAAATCCGTCAACCACACAGTCCAAGTCAGTCACTTGCCCACAAGGGCAAAACAGTCATTTAACACCTTAGGGGCAAAATGGTCATTTTACCCCACAAGGGTATCTCGATAATTCTACCCTACAGGGGTATTTTGGTAATTCTACAAACTAGGGGTATTTTGGTAATTTTACAAACTAGGGGTATTTTGGTAATTTTGCAAACCAGGGGTATTTTGGTAATTTTACAAGTCGAGGGTATTTCAGTAATTTGATGAACTAAAGTATTCTCAACAAGGATAGCAATACGAATGGGCCTAAAGCCCTTTCTCGGCCTAAATGGGCCCACACGCTCGTGTGGACCTTTTAGCCCAAATCTAGCCACAGATACGAGATTCACCTAGCCTAGTCCAATATTTACTGCACAATCAAACAACTTATCCAATTGGGCCTTAGGCCCATTGAGCCCAAATGGCCCCTTTCGGCCCATCGCGGCCCGAAGTAGCCATCCTACAACCTAAGAAGTGAGAAATACACACCTGATAGGAGACTGGAGTTAATCCACGCTCCGAGCACTCTTAGCCGACGCCCAACCCAAATGAGCACGCCATAACGCGAAAGGGATCAGCCAAGAAAGGTACATTTACTCTCCTCATGGTTCTCTCTATTTAAAGCCAGCTTCACATCCACTCTTATGCTAGCTTCCCGATGTGGGATCCCTCCATCACCAGAGTTTAAAACCAACACCAACTCTTGCTGTCCCAACGTAGCAAAATAATCAACCTTTGCGTGCCAAGGGATTCGAACCAAAGTCCTCTCACATGCTAGCTCCCGCCACCACCACTAGGCCATTAACTCATTTGTGTCAAAAATCCAACACATTAAACTTTAAAGCGCACCTACTTGCTTCCAGATTCATTGAAAAGAAAAACCAAAATATATTGCAAGAGCCAAGACTTGAACCTTGGACCCCTTGCTTCCTCTATGGTGTCACTTCCTTGTCCCCTAAGTGGTGCCACCTTGCCACTACACCACACTCCTTTTTGTGGCACAATTTCTCCAACAATATACTTAAGGTCTACCTACTACACCTAGGGTTTGATACACCTTAAACCAAATTTTTGCTAGAGTCCAGGTTTGAACCCAAGACTTCTCCAACACTTCTCAGCACACTTTACCACTAAAACAAGCCTTCATTAACGAAATTTACATGCACAACAAAATATTAAAAGCTACCTTCAACCGCTCCCATGCTCAAGGCTCAAAACTTCTAGGCCCAAATTCAGGGTGTTACAGATTATTTGAGTCTGCACTCGAAGAAATTCGTTGTATGATAATAGTAGAGAAGGTCATTAAGTTGAGAGTTGGGAACGTATAGGATCCGTCTTGTACAAAGCACAGATACCTTTTTGGGAAAAAAGTTTGTTGCTATAAATATCACAATCCAGCTTGGTTTTTAAATTTTAATTTTTTGTTGTGACAGAAAACCATTTTTAAATCAGATTTTTCCAATAATTGGTATCAAAGCCAAGTTATGCTAAGTGTATAGTATAAATCAATACTAAATTTTCTCTCTTCATGTTTGATTAATTTTTGATAATATGTGGCATTCTTGTAAATATATGCATGTTTTGGGTTATCTATATGAATGAGTGTATTTTATTATTTTATTATATATTTATGATAAAGTAATTTTATCGAAGCTGTGAATCCTAGAATTTAGATTGGTTCTAAATTTAGGTTTTTCTAAATTTTTGGGGTATGTAATTAGATCTTTGATTATCATCTCCACGTAAGTTTTATTTTAGTTTTTTAGAAAAATTCCTGTGAGTCGGAAACAGACTTAAGATTTTTATGTAACCAAATTATTCGACAAATCTCGGAGCCTCGTGATGGTTGGATTGGTTCGACAGTAGATCTCTTGGTGTTTTTTTTCAAAGTTTTGGGTTTTGGAAAACTCAAAACCAATATATTTGGCTTTCACCAAAAATACCCAAAGAATGCTTTGGGGTAATAAATGTAATTTTTTTTGTTATATATTTTTCTAGGATAGAATCATAGAAACTTTGGCTGGTCAAAATCATATAATTTTATGCTTTTATGTGATAGCATGATAATATTTGAATTGACTGATAAGTATGCTCATGCATATGTATGATAAACATGTCATATAGTTTAGGAAAAAAATGTCACATGACATTTTAATCATTCATGATTGAAGTCAAAAATAAAAATCTTGCATAAAAATCTTGCATGCTTTTTAAAAGATTGAGTGGGAGAAGGTCCTTAAACAAGACCTACGGCCTCTATCAATGGTCTCTAATAATGGAATGAAAATTTGTCGACCCTAAGGTAGGTATTGTCATGTGAATTTCACTGAAGATATTTCCTTAAAAGAGATAACTATCTTGTTAGCATATGATAATTTTTCGGCCCTGAGGTAGGTATTATCATGTAGAATTCACTGAAGAAGTTTTTTTATAAAGGACAACTAGTCATACATGTTACTCATTAAGATTGCCACAAGATGACTCATTTGTGATACATGGAATGATAGATTTTAAGTTGATGGTTCTACCCTTAAGATCATTCTAGTTAAGTAACTTCCAAAGAAGCAATGCTTAAGTTAGAATGATGACAAAACATGAAGTGATTATTAGTATGTGTGAATACCTAAAGAATTATGTTCACGTATTATGAATGAAAATTCATGTTCTTACTAGTTGATTAAGATTGCCACAAGGTGACCTAATTCAATGGGTGTAAGAATTATCGTTGCAACTACTTATAAATGTTTTCAAGGTTTAGTATAAGACGCATGCATAATTTTAATGCATATCATTTGTTGCAAGAGGTTTTAATATTTTCTTAATACAAAGATATCAATAAATTGATTTTTTATTTTCAGTTCAAAAAATAACATTTACTCCCTTACTAAACATACTTACTGAAAATAAACTGAACAAAAATAACTATAAGGATTTGAAAAAAAACCTCATGATTTTTAAAAACTATAAGAAAATCAAAACGAGTTTTTATAATAAATGCCAATCAGCCACTCAAGCCGAGGCTAGAAAATGCTAGAGGAGTTTAATGAGTTTGCTCATTGCTACATGCTGGAAAGCGTGACCAGGACCCTTTAAAAGCAACTAAAGAGCTATAAGCCTACCAAAGCAATTCTAGACAATCTAGAGGACATGTTTGGAGGCCAAGCTGCCTTGGCTCGATAGTCGACTATAACTAGTTTGATGAATGCCCAGCAAAAACTCGATACTCTGGTTAAAGAACTTTGCAGGCTTTAAGGTTGCATATAACCTTGGGAACAAGAATCTGATGCTTACACAACTCATGAAGAGTTACAATCCTATGACTTGATGTTGAATGGTGGTCAACCGGTCCAAAAAGTGGAAGCAAACTTGGCAATTTCTTTTTTCTCTAAAGTGAAGGGAAAACATGCTAAGAGAAACAAGGCAAAGTCCTCTGGGTCACTTAAAGTGGAAATAAAGATAACTAATAAGCCTAAAGACCTATCTATGTCTAAGTTTTTCTTCTACAACAAGAAAAGACAGTTTAAGGCCAATTGCAAGGAGTGGAGATATTACCTAGCTACTAAGGGCAAAGAAATGAAAATCTTTATGATGGGAATCTGCTTAGTGGAAGATTTAATGGACGACTAGGTCATTGATTCTAGAGCCACTAACCATGTGTGTGTTTCTCTATAGGGGTTCAAGTAAATGAAAGATCTTAGAGATAATGTGTGACAGTTGTATATTTTCATTTTGATAATTCTAAAAAGAATTTTTTGAAATTCATTTTCTATGTACCAAGTTCCAAAAGAAACTTAATTTATATTGCATGTTTATTTAAAGATAGCATGACCGCTATTTTTAATAATAGTGTTGCATTATTTAGAAATTGTACATTTATCTATATTGGATGGATATCTAATAATCTGTATTTTATCAAACCAAAGATGTACACACTACTTGAAACTATATTAGCAAATAAAAGACTTAAAACTTCTAACTATAATGATGCGTACCTTTGACATTTGAGACTTTGTCATATTAACCAAGAAAGAATCACTAAACTTGTGAAAGATGACACTTTAAGTTCGCTTAAGGAAGTTGATCTCTCACAATGTTAATCTTTATTGGAAGGTAATAAGACTATGTGATCTTCTAATGCAAAAGGAACGAGGGCCGTGAAACCCTTAGAAGTTGTGCACACTGACATATGTGGCCCCATGAACGTTAGTGCAAGAGGCGGTTACAATTATTACACAACTTTTATAGATGATTATTGATAAACCCTAATTTATACATATTTTTATCCCATGCCTAACACATTTATGAATGAATTCTCCTTATATTTGTGAATTTAATGCTCCTAATCCATTAATTTCATGTTTTATACTTAGGTGAGCATAAGAGAGAGAAAAGAACAAGAAACAGGCCAAAATGGAGAAAATGGGCTAACGTGGGAAAACAACACGGCTTGGACTTCCTTATATGGGCAGAACACATGCCCGTGCCATTCTAACAGGCTCGACCACGGCCTGAAGTAATCGCATACAGACGTGTCACACGGGCGTGTCCCTGCCAAGCCCTAGTTAAGTTCTATTCGGAAAAGGGCAAGTTTGAGGGCTTTTAGGCATTTTAAAGCCTATTTAAACCCCTAGAGGAAGACTAAAAGAGAGACGCTGAGTAGGGAGCAGGGAATTACTCCAAGAAAGCCAATTGATCCATCTCAGAAGCCGGATTTATCATCAAGACTGAAGATCTCTCCTCAATTTCCCTTCAGGAGTTTTGGGTTTTCTTTATGTTTTGTATTCATTATTCTTCTGAGATGTTTTCCTATTTAGTTATGAACTAAACCCCCTAAATACCTAAGGGGAATGAAATCTAAGACGAATCTTGTTATTATTTTCTAAATTGTATGATAAATATTTAACTTATTCTTAATTAAGTGCTCTTAATTCTTGTTTCAATATTTCAGGATATTGATTCAAGTTAATGCTCTTATTTGGGGGATGAATAGTCCCTGTCTAAGAGTAATTTTGTCATAATTAAGCGGAGTTGATTGCGCGCCTAGAGATAGGGTGACAAGATTTTGCCGGATTAGGGTGAAACCTAATAAGGGGATCCATAAATCGAGTTAATGCAACCTTAGGGTGTTAATTAGAAAGAGATTTCAATTATTCAACCTAGGGTTAGACGTTATTAGTCTTGAATAAGGATAATAACATAACTCATGGATATCTACGGAACAAGTTAAATGAATAAATCGTCCGATTTGGAGTCAAAATAACAAGTAAAGTCTAGGTGGATTTTTCCTTGGGTATTGTCTTAAGTCAATCGTTTTTCCAAAAGTAATTCCCCACTTCTATTTTCTGTGATTTCTTAGTTTAGTTAATTAGTTAATTAAAACAAACCCTTTTATTTTTAGGCTAGATAATAAAAAGACAGTTAATACTAGTACTTTTAGTTCCTTTGGGTTCGACAATCCGGTCTTGCTAAGGCTATACTACTGTTCGATAGATACACTTGCCTACGTCGTGATAATAGTTAGTTTCAAGAACGATTAATTATAAATTTATAAAACTTATCACAGAAAATCACGATCAAGGTTTTTGGCGCTGTTGCCGGGGAACTAAGATATTAGGAACACTTGATTTTTATTACTTTAGTCATTTACTTTTATTGCAATTTAATTTTGTTTTTATTTTTATTTACTAAATTTTCTTTGCCTTTCTTCTGGTAGGTTTTTATAGTTTATGACTAGAAGAAAACCATCAGGACCATTAATTTTTTACAAAGAAATTGATCGCACAGCTCACAGAAATCGAAGAGAAATAAGGTGAAGCCTAAGATACATAGAGGAAGAGCAAGAGAACGATATCTCAACTACAACGAAGGAGATGGCTGAAAATCAAGAAAATCCGCTGCCTCCTGCGCTTGCTGCTGATCTAGTAAATTAGAATCCTGCTCCTCGTACTATGTATGATTATGCTATTTTATCTCACACTTTGACAGGGCGGAGAGAGAGCACTGGCATCGTCAACACTCACGGCATCTACTTCTTATGGTGTATGTCGCATGGGCACGTCTTCGACCTCGCCTATTTCATCGCCCTTGCCATTCGCCATCAGACAGAACGACATCGAAAGGGGGTCATCTCCATTGGACCCTACGTGACTCAACTGGCTCAGCACTTCGGGCTCCTCAACACAGCGGCATAAGAATCCTCCCTTACCCTCATTGGCCAGATGTCTCCATAAGGTATCTTGAGCATGCTAAGTATGAGGATGATTGAAAAGCATCGTGGAACCTACCCTCCTCAATATCGTGTCGCCCAATCAACCGAGGAGGAGGCCCCCGAGGACATTACTGATAATGTCCCTCCACAGCACGAGGACCCACCGTCTCAGCCACCACCCATCTATCGGCCAGTTCATGCGGCGACTTCATATTCTGACATCTCTGAGTGCCTCACTTGATTTGAGCAGTAGTGTTTTCAGCGATTTGATAACATTGATGCTACTCTATAGCAGATTTGTCAGCACCTCCACATCTCATCGCTACCACCACCTTGCGAACCATCTGGCGATGAGGATGTTTAAATATTTTATTTTACTTTATCTTTATTTTTATTTTTATTTCTATTTATGAATTTTCTTATTATTTTCACTTTTAACTTTTCATTTTATTTCCTTTTTACTACTATTTTATTTTTAAGATTTATAAGCAAATTTTAATCTCGGCTAATTCTTTATGAGTAATTATTCTTCCTTATATCCCCTAAAAAGTTCCTAATTTTATCACAGTTATAAAGAGCTACAAAGCTCACAATCACTTAGGAACTTCAAACTCCATTGGAAAAGGTTCTCTACGACTACCATGCCCTACTCGATCACGAGATATAATATTCTTTTGGCGCAGCACTTGTGGAACCCAACCTCTACCAGCACCGGAGTATCCTCCTCCACTCTACATAACTCCAAACTAGGGAGTTCATTCATTTAACACTTAGGAAGTTTCACTTCTCTCCCTATCTTATGATCTTATATATATAATTGCCACTAACTTTATCTTCGTACATTGAGGGCAATGTACATCTTAAGTGTGGGGGGGTATTCATTTCATTATCAAAAAAATCCCTGAATGTTGCCTTGTTCTCTTGTAAATCTCTCATATCATTGTTAGAATGAATTTTGATTAATTTATGATTTTTATTGATATATCTCGAATTAAAACATAGGCATTCATGCATTGATTATTTAAACTTTAAGACATTAGAGAATTAAGCATTTAAAGTTGATTTTTGGGAATTTAAAATTTAGGTTGTTTTCCTCAAGTTTAAATATTACCTTGAATTGAAATCCACAGTTTTGAACATCAAAAAGCCATAAATTTTGTGAGATTTTGAGCCTTTAAAGAGCATCTATTATTTCTTTCATGCTCACTTTTATTATTCCTTGAGTGCGTCAATATCGAATTGTTATTCTAGAACTTGCTTGATTATGCATGTCAAGACCACACCATTTGATTTGATATGTCAAGATGATAGAGGCACTTAGGATTAACCCACTTATGCCATGAAAAGCCTACCTCCATGATTAACCCTTAGTAAACCCCTTTGAGAATAACAAGCCATTCGTTGTATTACCCTTAATATTAAGGCTTAACTCATTATTGTTGAAATCCCCTCAATTAATTTGATCCCTATTTTTGTCGAGATTTGATTTGAATAAATTGCTTAGCTATGTCTTGTTCTTAATAGTTAGTCTATGTTATTTAACTTGTTCTTAAAAAAAATACATATTAGTAGTGATCTTTTTTTTTTGAGCTAAAGTATTTAAATTCCATATTCTGAGAAGAAACTTTGTTGTACGTAATTGATGATTAAATATTTTTCTAGTTAAGTAATTTTTCAATTCAATCATTCTAACCTTTTCTTTTAGCGTGTGACCACACCCCCTAACCAAGCCTCTTTACAAACCTCTAAAGACCTCTTGATTGATGTATCATCTTAATTTATAGTGGTGGAGATTTGATTTTCATGCAAGCCTATGGTAATAACTTTTCATGTTGACTGTTGAGTGCCACATTCATTATCCTTAAACACTTCGAGTGATTTGAGTAAATCTTTAGTGAGGATGTTAAACTCTGTGAGATTTTGAATCAAAGTTGATTATTTAAATAAGAGGAGGTGCCTATATTTTTCATGATTAAATGCTCAACTTGGAATGTTTGAAACTTTAATGTTCTTCTAGTTGAATTCTCAATATATGATTATGTATGGATTAGTTTGAGATATTATTGATAGGAATTATAAGTTGAGAAAAAGAAATTTTTAATCGTGAATTGAGGATTTTGCTTGAGGACAAGCAAACGCTTAAGTGTGGGGGTATTTGATAAACCATAATTTATACATATTTTTATCCCATGATTAACACATTTATGAATGAATTCTCTTTAGATTTGGTGAATTTGATGCTCCTAATCCTTTAATTTCATGTTTTATACTTAGGTGAGCATAGGAGAGCGAAAAGAACAAGAAATTGGCCAAAAACGGAGAAAATGGGCCGACGTGGGAAAACAACACGGCATGGACTTCCTCACACGGGCAGAACACAAGCCCGTGCAATTCTAACAGGCTCGACCACGGCCTAAAGTAATCACACATGGGCGTGTCACACAGGCGTGTCCCTGCCGAGCCCTAGTTAAGTTCTATTCGAAAAAGGGCAAGTTTGAGGGCTTTTAGGCATTCTAAAGCCTATTTAAACACCCTAGAGGAGGACTAAAAGAGAGACGCTGAGTAGGGAGCAATGAATTACTCTAAGAAAGCCAATTGATCCATCTCAGAAGTCGGATTCATCATCAAGACTGAAGATCTCTCCTCGATTTCCCTTCAGGAGTTTTAGGTTTTCTTTATGTTTTGTATTCATTATTCTTCTGAGATGTTTTCCTATTTAGTTATAAACTAAACCCCCTAAATACATAAGGGGAATGAAACCTAAGATGAATCTTGTTATTATTTTTTGAATTGTATGACAAATATTTAACTTGTTCTGTAATATCCTGATTTTGGGCCTAGTCGAAATAGTGGTTTCGTGACCACAAAATCCAAGATAGAAATAATTATTTTATGATTATTTTGAGGTCTATGATATGATTGCATGAATGTGTGAAAATTTCGTGAAGAAATTTTATGCATAAAGTGCTAAAATTGAAATTAGGGACTAAATCGAATAATTTGCAAAATTTGCATTCTAGAAGTTTCTAGTATGAAATTGTTTTGAAATATTAATTAGGAGGTCTAAAATAGAAAATTTACCAATTTCTAAGTCTATGGACAAAAATTGGACATGGATGGAATTTTTGGAAAGTTTAGTAGTAAGGGCATTTTGGTCATTTAGGGGTAAAATGAATTAAAATACCAAATTAAAAGCCAATTTTGCTCATCTTCAACCCCATGGCCGAATATAGCAAGGAGAAACCATGGATAGGGTTTTTCAAGCTTCCAAGCTCGATTGTAAGTCCGTTCTAGTCCCGTTTTTCAAGTTCTTTACGTTTTTAGAATCCCGGTAACTTGATTAAGCTTATTCTAGCAATAATTTAAGCTAGGGTTCATATTTGGAAAAATACCCATAGGTGAAATGTGTTTATTTTGATGTTTTATGGTAGAATATGAAGGCTGAAATTATGTTAAACACCTTTTGCTAAGCGATTTTAAGCAAAAATGAGTAAAACGGCTTAATCGGTAAAAATTGTTATTGTTCATAACTATGTGTTAGAGTGAGAATTTGATGTTGTCATAGAAGGGAAAAATGTTCATCATGTCATAAAACATAAGAAAATATGCTGAAGTTTAATTTACGAGTTTTGGGTAAAAAGTGTAAATATGCAAAAGTTTAGGGGCAAAATTATAATTTTGCCAAAATATGATTTTGGATTAATTTGAATAATGTGAGCCCTAATTAGACTATATTTTAAATGATAGAGCAAGGAAAACTAAAATTCGGGCTAAAATGGGGAAAATACCAAGTTGTGGACAAAATGGTAAAAGTAGCCATTTTCACATACGAGGTAAGTTCATATGTAAATGTTGGTAACATAGTTATTATTTTAAATATTTTTATGTTATTTAAATGATATGATAATTATTATGAAATATTATACTCGTGATAATTGTTTGATAATATGTCAAATTATGTGATATACTTAGAAAATGTGAAATACTATCGAGTATCGGTATCGGCATTCCGTAGAAGATGGTTGAGACACATGATTGGGAAAAAGGTCCCGTTGAACCTTAGGAATGGATTAGGATACAAGTGACATGTCACTGGGATATTTGGGCATCCGAACTCGTTGAGTTGAGTCCGAGTTCACTTATGGATGTGAATGTCCGAACTCGTTGAGTTGAGTCCGAGTTCGAGAGATGTAACTAGGCATCCGAGCTCGTTGAGTTGAGTCCGAGTTCACTTATGGATGCGAACACCCGAGCTCGTTGAGTTGAGTCCGAGTTCACTTATGGGCGGGTTACATGGTAGCTTGGCTACATACGTGGCACTTATGTGCAAACTTTCCATGTATCCGAATTATATTCCGATGTGTTCAACGGGTAAAATTCTACTCAAATGGAGGAATACTCGAGATGAAAGGGACGTATTATGTTGACAAGCTAGCTCAGAAATCGGAAACGGTCAGAGGCACGCTCACACTATCCGTATACCATCTTGGCATAATGGCTTGTATATTTTGAGTATGGCATGTATAGCATTATAATCATTTTGTATATATGGTCTTATGATATGGTTATTGAGTGGTATGGAAATGCTTGGTAATGATTAGCCATTGGAATGGCTAATCATGATCATATTTGGTGTTATGTATGCTAAATTTCTAGCTAATCCATGGGAACCATGAAATGGGTAAAATTTTGCCGAATATAGCAAGGAGAAACCATGGCTAGGGTTTTTCAAGCTTCCAAGCTCGATTGTAAGTCCGTTCTAGCCCTGTTTTTCAAGTTCTTTACGTTTTTAGAATCCCAGTAACTTGATTAAGCTTATTCTAGCAATAATTTAAGCTAGGGTTCATATTTGGTAAAATACCCATAGGTGAAATGTGTTTATTTTGATGTTTTATGGTAGAATATGAAGGCTGAAATTATGTTAAACAACTTTTGCTAAGCGATTTTAAGCAAAAATGAGTAAAACTACTTAATCGGTAAAAAAATTGTTATTGTTCATAACTATGTGTTAGAGTGAGAATTTGATGTTGTCATAGAAGGGAAAAATGTTCAGCATGTCATAAAACATAAGAAAATATGCTGAAGTTTAATTTACGAGCTTTGGGGCAAAAGTGTAAATATGCAAAAGTTTAGGGGCAAAACTATAATTTTGCCAAAATATGATTTTGGGTTAATTTGAATAATGTGAGCCCTAATTAGACTTATTTTAATGATAGGCAAGGAAAACTAAAATTCGGGCTAAAATGGGGAAAATACGAAGTTGTGGATGAAATGGTAAAAGTAGCCATTTTCACATACGAGGTAAGTTCATATGTAAATGTTGGTAACATAGTTATTATTTTAAATGTTTTTATGTTATTTAAATGATATGATAATTATTATGAAATATTATACTCGTGATAATTGTTTGATAATATGTCAAATTATGTGATATACTTAGAAAATGTGAAATAATATTGAGTATCGGTATCGGCATTCCGTAGAAGATGGTTGAGACACATGATTGGGAAAAAGGTCCCGTTGAACCTTAGGAATGGATTAGGATACAAGTGACATGTCACTGGGATATTTGGGCATCCGAACTCGTTGAGTTGAGTCTGAGTTCACTTATGGATGCGAATGTCCGAACTCGTTGAGTTGAGTTCGAGTTCAAGAGATGTAACTAGGCATCCGAGCTCGTTGAGTTGAGTCCAAGTTCACTTATGGATGCGAATGTCTGAACTCATTGAGTTGAGTCTGAGTTCGAGAGATGTAACTAGGCATCCGAGCTCGTTGAGTTGAGTCTGAGTTCACTTATGGATGGGAATGCCCGAGCTCGATGAGTTGAGTCTGAGTTCCCTTATGTGCGGGTTACATGGTAGCTTGGCTACATATGTGGCACTTATGTGCAAACTTTCCACGTATCCGAATTATATTCCGATATGTTCAACTGGTAAAATTCTACTCAAATGGAGGAATACTCGAGATAAAAGGGACGTATTGTGTTGACAAGCCAGCTCAGAAATCGAAAATGGTCGGAGGCACGCTCACACTATCCGCATACCATCTTGGCATAATGGCTTGTATATTTTGAGTATGGCATGTATAGCATTATAATCATTTTGTATATATGGTCTTATGATATGGTTATTGAGTGGTATGGAAATGTTTGGTAATGATTAGCCATTGGAATGGCTAATCATGATCATATTTGGTGTTATGTATGCTAAATTGCTAGCTAACCCATGGGAACCATGAAATGGGTAAAATTTACCATAAAATAGATTCAGACACAGAGTGACGTGAATTTGAAAAATCACTAAAAATAGTATAAATGGAATTAAATAATGAATAAGTTACTAATTGAAGCTTGATGAGTCTATTTTCATATGGATGGAACAAAACAGGTATATGAGTTATATTTTATGAGATGTTTAAATTTTTGTGAAACAGGGGCTGCGAGTAATTTCTGGATCCCCTGTTACGACTTTGAAATTAACCATAAATTTTTAAAAGATAATTAGAAGTCATGATTTATATGTACAGATTCCTTATTGAGTCTAGTTGTATTAGAAATAAACGGCATAGTCATTGAAACTCTGTATAGGAGATATCTGATTAAGTAATACACAGAGGTCGAGCGAGTCAAACCCTAAAATAGGGAGACTTTAACTAATAAATCAGTACTAATTTGCTTGACCACAAATTCTATAAAAAATTAGTAAATAGAATATGAGTCTAGTTTCAGGAAAATTTACGAATTGGATTTGAGTTTGAAACTCGAGATATGAATTTTTAAGCGATCGTGATGCAGATTGCTAGCTTGACTGAAAATTTTAAAAATAAATTGTTTGAAATTTGTTTAAAAAGTAATGAATTAAGTCTGTTAACACCTCGTGTTCGACTCCGGTGACGGTCTCAGGTACGGAGCGTTACATGTTCTTGATTATGTGCTATTAATTCTTGTTTCGGTAATTTAGGATATTGATTCAAGTTAATGCTCTTTTTTGGAGGATGAATAGTCCCTGTCTAAGAGTAATTTTGTCATAATTAAGTGGAGTTGATTGCGCGCCTAGAGATAGGGTGACAAGATTTTGCCAGATTAGGGTGAAACCTAATAAGGGGATCCATAGATCGAGTTAATACAACCTTAGGGTGTTAATTAGAAAGAGATTTCAATTATTCAACCTAGGGTTAGACGTTATTTGTCTTGAATAGGGATAATAACATAACTCAAGGATTTCTACGAAACAAGTTAAATGAATAAATTGTCCGATTTGGAGTCAAAATAAAAAGTGAAGTCTAGGTGGATTTTTCCTTGGGTATTGTCTTAAATCAATTGTTTTTCCAAAAGTAATTCCCCACTTCTATTTTCTGTGATTTCTTAGTTTAGTTGATTAGTTAATTAAAACAAACCCTTTTATTTTTAGGCTAGATAATAAAAAGACAGTTAATACTAGTACTTTTAGTTCCTTTGGGTTCGACAATCTGGTCTTGCTAAGGCTATACTACTGTTCGATAGGTACACTTGCCTACGTCGTGATAATAGTTAGTTTCAAGAACGATTAATTATAAATTTATAAAACTTATCACGAAAAATCACGATCAATTATTCCATATATGGGTATGTGTACCTAATGCACCGTAAAAGTGAAACCTTCGATAAATTCAAAGAGTTTCGCGTAAAAGTGGAGAAACAACTAGGTTTACCTGTAAAGACAATTAGATTTGATCGAGATAAGGAATATTTATTAGATAAGTTTTTATGGTATCTCAGAGAGAATGAGCTATTATCCCTATTAACCGTGTTAGGAACTCCGCAACAAAATAGCACTATAGAGAGAAAGAATCGAACTTTGTTAGACACGGTTTGATCGATGTGAAGTTATTCACAACTATCAGTCTCCTTTTGGGGTATGCTTTACAAATAGCTTACAACATTATGAATGATGTACCAACTAAGGTCGCACTTAAAGCTGTATGCAAATTGTAGCATGACAGGAAGCCAAGCCTTAAGCATTTAAAGATTTTGAAATGCTCAGCCCACAGGTTGGATAAAAATGTGCATGTTTGTGGGATATCTTAAAGGAACAATAGGTGGTTTGTTTTATAACATGAAAGAGAAAATAGTTATTGTGTTGACTCATTCTACCTTCTTTGAGGAAAGTTACATGAATAAATTTAAACCTCAAAGTAAAAAGGTACTCGAGAAACTTTCAGAAAATACACAAAGCCCTACAATAATAGTTCTAAAACTAACTCCTAATAGGATACATGCAAACAATCAGCAGTATGGGAGCTTCGTCACAGTGGGAAGGTCTCTCACAGGCCTGAGTTCTTCCAACCTGACAAAAGTGTTTTAAACACTGAGCCTATCGAACAGGAAGATGATGAATCACTCACATGTGATAAAGTGACACAGAGTGCTGATTCCAAGATCTAGGAAATAGCTACGAAAGCTTAGATGGATTCTATGCAATCCAACTCAATGTGGGAGATTGTATACTTACCGGAAGGGATAAAACTCATAGGGTGTAAATGGATCTATAGGAAGAAATGAAGTACTGATGGAAAAGTGGAAACTTATAAGGACAAACTTGTAGCAAAAATTTATATTAAAAAAGAAGGTATCGATTACAAAGAAACCTTATCTTTGGTTTCCATGCTCAAGTTAATTTGCATATTTTTTTTCAATATGGAAATGCTCAATTACAAAATTTGGCAAATGGATGTCAAGGCAGCATTCTTGAACGACTATCTTGAGGAAATCATTTGTATGATGCAACTCCCCGAATATATAACTAAAGAAAATAAGTAGAAAGTCTACAAACTAGTTTGACCTATATATGGACTTAAGCAAGCATCCCACTCATGGAATCAAAAAATTGATTAAGCGATCAAAACTATTGGATTTGAGCAAAATGTAGATGAACCTTGTGTAACAATCCATTTTTCAATGAAATTAGAACAATGGTTTCGGGACCACAAATCCGATCCAAAAATATGATTTATTTTTATTTCATTATATGGTCCGTATTATAATAGGCATGTCGTGTGAAAATGTTGATATGAAAATTTTATCGATTAAGTGTTTAATTACGAGAAGGACTAAATCGCATAAAATGCGAAAGTTGAATTCTAGTAGCTATAAGGATCAAATAGCTATGAAATTCAAAACTAGAGGTCCTTATATGGTAATTAGAACATTAAGAAAAGTATGTATATGTTTCTTGATGACTCAACCATGGAAATATAGAAAAAGGGAAAGGACTAAATTGGAAATAGCAAAATACTTAATTAATTAAAAAGATGATAAAAGAAATCATCTTATTTTATGTCATCTTCAACCTAAAACACATGAAAACCCTAGGAGAGATAAAAGAAAATTTCAAGGCCTAATTGGATTCAGACAACACTAATTCGAGGTTAGATCGAGGAAAAGAAAAGTTTTTGGATTAGTAGACTTTTACGCGAACAAGTGTCAAGGTAAGCTCGTGTAACTTAATCCGACATGTAAATATGTTTAATTGAATGTTGTGTTGTATAGAATGTGATTTATATTAATGTACATAACTTGAATGCTATCATGAGAAATTTAATACATGCTTGAAAATGGTGAAAAAGGGTTAAGTCCCGATTGAATACTAAATTCCGATGATTATATGCGCTTTCCCGAAACTAATAAGGTTCTGCATTTGTTACGAACGAGATTTAGCTTGGACGAGTAATCCCATTGACCTTGTTATAGAAAGGATTTAGCTCGGATGAGTAATCCTGATATAATACCTCTCGAGCTTATGTTATGATTAGGGTTTAGCCTGAACTGGTAATCCTAATCGAGCTCCTCTGAGCTTACATTATGATAAAGGATTTAGCCTAGACTGGTAATCCTGTTGTACGATATGTGACTCGAGAGAGTGTTTCTTGGTTAAATGCCCTAATGGGTATCCTTGAATAAGAAATTGACAGATTATTGAATCGTACACTTCAAGTATACTACGTAAGCATCCATCGGAATTCAATCATTCAACGGACATAAAACTTTTGACATGGCATGAAAATCTTGAGATGAAATGAGAATGACTTGAAAGAATATTGCTTGATAAGCTCATCTAAGTTATTTTATTGATATGAAGATTTTGGTGACTAACATGTTTGATTGGATACATGTGTTTAGGCAATTTAGCCCAATGGGTGGAAAACTTATTATTATTGTATGCTTAGATTTAATAAACGGGATGGGTAAGTTTAGTTTCCATTATACGAACTTACTAAGCATGTAATGCTTACTCTGTTTTATTTTTCCCTTGTTTTATAGTGCTCGAAAGCTCACAAGGGTTGGAGATTACTGGAGCATCATCACATTATCAACTAGTCATTTTGGGGAATACTTAGTAGAAATGTTTTTGGTATAATGGCATGTATAGGACAACTTGGCCAATAGTGGCTTGAAATGTTATTTTGTAACCTAGCCATTAGAATAGCTAGTAATGGTTCATTTTGGTATGACTAAGTAGATTACTATGATATACATATACAATGTGTTATGTTATGAATATGTTATCAAAGGTGGCTACTGCCTAAGTTAATCCGAGGTAAGTTTATGACCACCTATGCATGTAATGGTATGCCTTGTTAGATGATGAATTTGCTTATTTTAAATGCTTGAAATGGTTGGTATTGGTTGTGTGTTTCAAGTGCAGGTCTTGGGTGAAATTTTTGGTGAGAAATGAAAATAGAAAAGGCTTTATTTTGTCCACACGGGCAGACACATGGGCGTGTGTCTAGACTGTGTGTGACACACGGCCTGGTAAAATGGGCATGTGGTTAGGCCGTGTGTCCCCTGCACCTTAATTTTTACAAACAGAAAGGTTCCTTATGCTTCTGCAGTAGGAATTCTCATGTATGTCATGTTATGCACACGTCCAAATATCTATTTCACAATAGAGTTGGTAAGTCGATATCATTTGAATCCTAGTCTAAGACACTTGCAAACAGTTATGCATATACTCAAGTATTTATGGAGAACAAGGGATTATATGCCTGTGCATTTTGGAGGAGATCTTACTCCTATTGATTATACCAATTCAGATTTCCAAATGCGTCGAGATTCAAAAAAATCGACATTGGGCAGTGTCTTTGTCCTAAGCGACATGTCTATAGTATGAATAAGTGTCAAGTAAGGTTGTACGACTAGCTTCACTATGGAGGTTGCATTTGAGGTATGGAAAAAAGCTATGGCACTATAATAGTACAAATATGACTAAACACCAAAGTAACCACATGAGGACAAAATTTTTTGATAAAAAGTATAAGAAGGAAACGGTAGTGATTGACGGAATAGTAGATGTAGTTAAATATCGTATCTAAGGGAAACCTATGGATTTCTTTACCAAGACTCTACTGGCTAGAAGTTTTGAGAAACATACAAAGGGCGAATAGATAAGGAACCGAAAGTTGGTTAGGTAGACGACTTCTGCAGTATGTAGCATCATTCACAATTGTGAATTTATAGCCCAAGACATGGGTAAATGATAACCTCTCATTGACATTACATGATAGATGAAAAGTAAACATTGTTACGAATTATTTGTCTTTGTGATGAATGACTTAGTTACTATATGATAGTAATTAACTTTTCATAAAGGAAGATGTATTAGTTACCATGAGATAAAATAAGATCATATTGGGAGAATGAATTTATCCCAAATAGATTAAAGATACCTTATGAGGGTAACACACTTATGGCAAGGTCATTGGATGATCACTAATTGAGTAGCATTTGTAATGGTATGTAATTAGGGAGAGCCTAGTCACGATACTATAGTGGAATGATTTTGTGACTAAATGAGTTTATAATTAATAGATAAAAAGATGAAATTTAATTATAAATCATTTAGGCCCTAATTATATATGTTCAACTGATTCCTCCGCTAACTCGATGAAACCAAAAGTGAATTGCATAAAGAATCAAATGAACAGAAATGGATGGAAATAATACAATTAGATAAATAGGTCACATTAGGAAATGAATATATTTTCTCATTAAGTACATAAATGACTTGAGAATTTATTTAAGTTTTTCTAACTATTATTTAATTAAATAATTAAAGTTCAAGAATGAAATTAAATTAATTAGTCATTTTCAATTCGTTGAATATGAAAATTAAATATATTTTCTCATAAATTATTTTACGGTAAAGCTGTCATGACTTTAAAGGTATTAAAATTTAGTTGAGAAAATTATGTAATTGGAAAATTAATTTATCTAATTAAATTAATTTATAAATAATATTTATTTTGGTAAATAGAAAAACATGTATAAGGTTGGATTAAATTATAGAATGTTGGGTTAAAAGTTCAAGAAGTACATATAATTGGGCCTTAATAAATGAGAGACTCAAATTCCCCTCATATTACATATAAGAGGAAGCATCCCAAGTGTATTTAACTAGAGAGTGTCGCCCCCTCTTCTAGTTAAACTAGAAGACCAGGTTTTCTATTAAATAAGTTGCAACACCCCATCCCCATCCCGATTGTCGGGTCCAAGCTACAAGGTGTCATATTTGTTTCCGGAGCAACTAAAATCAAATTTAAATGCAATTCACATCATTAGATATACAAATGCAAGTAATATAAGCAAGTGATACGATAAACAATAATTCTCGAGACTTATATGAGCTTACGAAAGCTCTAATTCTAAATTGAGATCAAATTAGGACTGAATTGTAAAGAATTCAAATTATAGGATCGATGTTGCGACATGAGGAAGTTCCTCATTGTGTCGTGACATACTATTTTGGCCTCGTCGAGACAATGGAGTCTCTCATCGCGCCATGAAATTATAGGTCATTTTTCATCGCAACGACATACGTTTGATGCCATGATGTTGCATACTGTTTCTGTAACACCCCTAACCTGTATCCGTTGCCGGAATAGGGTTACGAGGCATTACTAAATAATACACCTCATTCACATACATTTATGCATTCATTAATATAAACCATTCTCAAACATTCACATTGTCCCTTATAAGGCTCTACGAGACCTTAGAACATGATTAAAAGTTGTTCAGGACTAAACCGATAACATTTGCAAACTCTGAGAAACTTAAAAAATTTTCCAACATTTAAGGGTCATACGCCCGTGTGAACAGATCGTGTGCCTCACACGGCTACCAGACATGCCCGTGTCACAGGCCGTGTGAAAACAGGGCATACATACTGACTTGTACTACACGGTCGGAGACACGCCCGTGTGCCATGGCCGTGGGAAAACTAGGGAGGTTATTGACTTGGGTCATACGGCCGACCACACGCCTACGTGCCAGCCTGTGTGTCACACACGGCCAGTAGACACGCCCGTGTGTCTAGGACGTGTCAAAACTGTAGGGTATACTGCCTTAATTCAAAAGGGTACCCCAGGGGACACACGGCTGAGACACACGCCCGTGTCTCTGCCCGTGTGGATAAACATAGGCCATTTGCAAAGCCAATTTGCCACCCTATTCTCATGCACACCTAGCCATCAAAATGGTATCATTTCATCACAAATATAGGCAGCCAAAACATGCCAATTCACACACATATCATGCCATCTATCCTCAACCATTTCAATTACCCAACTCCCTAATTAAAAACATACCAAGTTAATATACCAAATAATCTCAAATTGCATAAATTACAAATACATTAATTCATCATATTATCATCTATTTCATGTCACAAAACACACCATTGAGCTATAACAACAACTACGCAAACATATCCAAAATAAGCCAATATCTAAGGCATTATACACATCAAATAATTCACCTTTCAAATACATCACTTAGGCCAACAATGACCAGTTACGTATCAAAATTTTCAACCAAAAGTAAGCCAAATCTCATGACTTCAATCATAACTCAAAACATATCATCAACTTACTAGCCTATACATGCCATATACCATATTTACAAGCATCCCAAAATACCAACAAGTAGTCGATAGTGTGACGATGATTCCCGATGATCCCTGATGTCTGAGCTAGCTTCGATAATCTATAACATGAAAAGAACACACAAAGTAAGCTTTAAAAGCTTAGTAAGTTCGTATGATATAAACTTATCTAATCACCAATATATCATTCATCAATCTAGGCATAATAACATTTAACTCATGATTACTAACAAACCTTTCACATTCTTGTTCTTATACTATATGTAAAATTCATGATTTCTTCTTTTTGAATTTCATACTTTATATGTACATACCTATACAAATTTATATCGAACTCATACCTTCTCGTGATACAGTCGAATACATGATATCTCAGACACTAAGTGCCAAAGCATAGCCGAAGCTATTATAATCTTGCACACTAAGTGCATCACATAGCCAAAGCTATCTCAGCCTCACACACTAAGTGCTACATATAGCTGAAGCTACCTCGAATTGCACACTAAGTGCTCTATATAGCCGAAGCTATCTCGAAACGCATACTAAGTGCCAAACATAGTCGATTTCTCGTCGAACATTACCGTAGTCTCATATATACAATTTATGCAATAGAAAAGAATTAAAAATATAATTGTAACAATGTTTATTACATACGGACTTACCTCGAATGTAAAAACGACGAAACTAGTCAATTAGTCGAGTACTTTGTTCTTGCCTCGATCTAAGTCCGATTTCTTTTGTTCTTGATCTATATACATTCAAAATTAACTTATTTAATCACCTATTCATTCAATTTCATCCACAAACACATATTTGCGCAATTTTACACTTTAGCCCTAAACTTTCACATTTCTTACAATTTAGTCCTTATTTTACAAATACACAAAATTACACAATTTCTTTCAAATACATGCTAGTCGAATTCTCCTAGTGTATATATCAGCCCACATTTATCATTTATTTCACATTTCAACCCCTCAATTTATAATTTTCACAATTTAATCCTTATTTGAAATTTTTGTCAAAAATCACTTTACAAAACATTAAAATCTATCAACAATCATTCATTTTCCATCATCAACATTCAAAAACACCAAGCTATCATCAATGGAAACTCACAAATTCATCAACCAATTCAGAAATTAGGGTACGGGCTAGCTAGAATACGAAGCAACAATTACAAAAACATAGAAATCATAAAAAATCGAGCTCAAAACATACCTCAATCAAGCTATGTGTGTGCCAAACCCTAAAGAAACAAAATAAATTCTTTTCTAATTTAATATTCGGCTAACAAAAAGAAAGATGGACAAAATTCATGTTTTGTTGCATTTTAATTAACATAATTACAAAATTACTAATTTACCCTTAATGAATAAACATTAAAAACATGTAATGGTTGTCCATAATTGTCCACTATCATTTAAAATGATTTAATTACCATTTAAGGCTATCATATTTAAAAGCCAAGGCAATTTGACACCTTTAACTAATAGCATACAACTTTTACATTTTACGCGATTTAGTCCTTTTATCAAATTAAGCATTTAAACGCTAAAATTCTATCACGAAACTTTCAATTTTACAACAATAGATTTGTGGTTCCGAAACCACTGTTTCGATTTAAGCTAAAAACGGGCTGTTACAGTTTCTATAATTCGTAATTCAACTTCATCCTTCAATTTTCTAACCAATTTTCTATACAAATTCAAACATTAACCAGTTGCAACTATATGGAATCAATTCCTGCAACTCAATACCTTATACAATATTTGGCCAATACCTTAACACTTACAATCCATTTACCTAATGCAAGCCATTTAAAATATTTACACACTTACCTATTTCACCAAGTTCATATATATACATATATATATATATGTTTGCAACATTTGATCCCATTTCAAACTACGTTTAACTCTATTACGAGCTATATACATTTAACCAAATTCTAGCATTAATCATTTAAACCATAAGTGGATACACACATAACTTTATATACTAAACTTGACTCAACCTAAGTACATGCGTTATGACCGAAAAAAGAGATTTATACAAACATTGTCGAGTTCGGGATCTTGACTAAATGTTGAAGTCGATGCCCAGGATCTCGTTTGGGACCTAACCTGTGTACGGAAAAACAAATCGTATGTTGAGCGATAGAAATCAATGGTATTTCTATAATTCAAATAAATATAAAATATATGTTATCCAAATTACAACGTGGACTTAGTGATCATTTCATTTGGTTATTTCATATCTTACTTTTTAACACCTAGCTAACCATTTTCCATATATTAAACTTCATACATACTTAATCATATCATATCATCATTTATAACATATACTTATATATATACACATTCATCAATTCATATATTCAATTCCATTTCATCGATTCAATCATTTTCGAGTCTATTGGCTCGTGAATACTCAGTCGCCCCTAGGGCTCGTTTCTACCCAATTCGCATTGTCTTTCACATGCTATCGAATATCACAATCATATATGAGCAATTATACTAAATCAATTCATATTTCATTTCAATCTACCATATAACCTAGCCAAATCATGTATATATAATCCTATTGACTTTATTCGAATTTCAAGATGGATATACGAATTAACCAACCTGCATCCCAATCTAGCGCTATAGTGCACCATCAAGTAAACCGAAGGAAATACACTGGAACACACAGTGCATCATCGAACAACCAAAAGTAATTATACTGGCATGCGTAGTGTATCATCGAAAAAATCAGAGCAATTATGTTGACACTTAGCGTATAATCGTATGTACCGAAGAAAGCATACTAGATCGTAAATGCATCATTGGATATATCGAAGCAATTATACTAGCATATATAGTGCATAATCAGACAAGCGAAAGCAATTATACTAGCACTCACAGTGCATTATCAGATAAATCAAAGTAAACTTGTACATTTAATAGGTAACCAATTTCCAATTCCATTATAAGTTCAATTCACATTCTAACAATCTCAATTTCATCATCAATTTACCATTCCATTACCGTATATAACAAATATCAACTCAATTTCATATATCAGGTAAGCCATGTAACTTTCTATTCTATTCAATTTAGTCCTCTATCTCGATATGCCATATCAGTCATCTTGACTTAACTCATACAAGCATTATATAGTTACCTCATGACTAAACCATGTAATTAAACATGAACAAGCAATGAATAAATTGAATTGGATGATAGAAATACAAACCAAAAGCTCATTTTACTCGTCGTTAGCTCTCGCCTTTCTTTTCCTTTTCGATGGTCCTGTGTCATTTTTTCCTATGAATAACAATTCAACAATGATATAATATCATCTTCCATCAAAGTCAAATTTGATTACAAAGTCATACATATTTTGAAATTTATTCAATTTAGTCCCTAAACTCGGGACAAGCATAATTTTTTATTTAGACTTGCTAATTAAAATCAGATTTCACAATTACTCAACAGGGACCTCTTATTTCTTATTTCTACTATCAATTTTAAATTTTATTCAATTTGATCCTTATGAACAAAACTAACAATTTAAATTTACAATCTAGTCTTTTTTCACATCCAAGCTTAAAATCTATCAATTTAGCACCAATTTTTTCAAGAAATCAATAATGGAAACTTTCAAAAGTTTTAATAATTTTGAAAATTGGTACATAGGCTAACTAAATCAAGCTTCCACGACCTTAAAAACATAAAAATTACAAGAAAAGGGCTTGAATTACCATAGAAATTTAAAGACTGAATGCTCAAACCCTTGGAAGTTTATCTTCCAAGCTGGTTTCAGTGGAGAAACATAACGACGAAGGCTTCATCTCTTTATTTCCACTACATGTTTCTTTTTTAGGTAAATTAATATTTTAATTATACTTAATTTAATCATATTTTAACTAGACCATTTTTAATTACTTAATTTAATTAATATGTAATGCTACCATCCACTTATAATCATATCAAGATGGTTTATTTTCCTAATTAGACATTAGGTTAATTTCTATTTGAATCCCTAAAACTTTGGCCGATTAAAAACTTATAACGATAAACTTTTACAATTTAGTCATTATACCTTAATTAAACATTAATTTGACAAAATTACTAAACCAAAATTTAATATATATATATCTTTAGTAGTCTCGAATATTTACGAACTCAGTTTATGAAAATGGGGTTCTGAAATTGCATTTTCTGACATCACTAACTTTCGGGTTATTATATAAGTATTATTTGTGTTCTACTAATTCAACCAGAATTCTCCTATCTCTCCCTATAAATAGATGAAACTGGCAGATCTATTTACAGGAGTTCATACAAGTTTTCAATATTGTTATTTTGCCTGAAAATAGTGAGAATTTATTTTCAAAGTATAAATTTTATTTTCTAGGAATAACAGTTTTGACAGTTCCCATTGAGAAAGAATTACTTTCTTACTGAAACTAAAAAATCATTTTTGGTTTTGTGTTTGGTTCGTGATTGTTCAAGCCCACTTTCAAAATAATTTATCGTACGGGAATAGTACAGAAAGTTGTTTAATTGAAAGTCAAGAACGTTTTGGATCCATCTTGCACAAAGCACATGTACATTTTTGGGAAATTTTATTGCTATAAATATCACAAATCAACTCAGTTTTCAAATTTTAATTTTTCACTATGACAAAAAATCATTTTTTAAATCAAAATTTTCTAATAGGTGATGTCATAGTGTAGAAAAGTGTCAAACAAAATCGTACTACTGACTCCACTGTACAAGATGAATATGTGATTGTGTAACACCCCTAACCTGTATCCTCGCCAGATTAGGGTTAAAGGCATTACCGAACAAATCAGAACATTTAACATTCATTTTACAAACATCATAGCATCAAAGTCAAACATTATCATAAAGTCCCTTATATAGGTCAACGATACCTTACACATGCATTAGAAAGGGGTCGGGACTAAACCGAGATCATACAAAAGTTTTCAAAACTTAAACATTTTTCAAAGATGTACAGGTCACACGCCTGTGTGAACTGGCCGTGTGCCTTACACGGCATTAGACACTTCCGTGTGTCTAGGCCGTGTCAAAACAGGGCATACATATTGACTTGCACACACGGCCACAAGACACGCCCCGTGTGCCTTGGCCATGGTCGAGACTGAATTGGGTCGCACGGCTAGCCACATGTCCGTGTGCCTTGGCCGTCCCCAAGATTGAATTAAAATCATAAGGTACCCCAGGGGACACACGACTGTCCAACAGGACCGTGTGTCAAACACGGCTGAGACACACGCCCGTATCTTAGCCTGTGTGGACAAAAATAGGCCATTTTAAAAACCAATTTGCCACCCAATTTGGGTCAAACCTACAAGATCAAACCAAGCACATTTGCAATATAATTTCAGCCAATTTCAATACCAAAACATACATCATTTATGTCATATCATTAACAACAAATTCATGCTTGTGACTCATACCAATTCATGTCATTCCATAAGCCAAAAACATACCAAAACGTATGAATTCAAAATCTCCAAATATACAGTCAAATCTCATACCAAAACCTTACCAAATTGACCATTTCCTTTGGCCAACCAAAAGCACATCACAATGGCACATTTGCATCACATATCATATATCATTACCAACCATAAGTTCAAACACAAGCTAGACATATCACGTGGCATGATATATACATCACAAAACATAATCAAAGTATTTCTAGCCTATACATGCCATACTCTAATATATACATTTTCTAAAGGTACCAAAATATAGTTCGATAGTATGGTGACAATCCTCGACAATCCCCGAGCTCCCAGTAGCTTCGATATCTATAAAATAGTTGAAAAACACACAGAGTAAGCTTTCAAAAGCTTAGTAAGCCATATACAAATAAACTTATCAATTAAAACATATACACATCATCTAAATACATATACTTCATAGTTAAATACTGTCACAATTCACATAATTTATGTACATTTCTCATATACTCAATTCATTTGCACAAATAACATACTTTCTCATACTTAATACACATATAATCACTTGTACATATACTTACCTTTGTTCTCAAATGTAGTATACATTTCTAATGTACTTGAATTGGATACACATCTCATATATTCATTTGCTTCTCAGAATGCCCGTTGAACCATTCAGAATTATAAGGATACGCGGATAGCTCAGAAAGCACATACAATGCCATCTTCCTAGACGTGGTCTTACATGTAATCAAACATTGATGCCACTGTCCCAAACAGGGTCTTACACGAAATCAAATACGATACCGATGTCCCAGACATGGTCTTACACGTAAATCATGATTCCATGCCAACGTCCCAGACGTGGTCTTACACGATAAGACATATCAGATCCTATGTCATGACATATGTATCCTAACTATTCCTAAGGTTCGTAAGGGGCTTTTCGGACGTCGAAACTTTGTCGATACTTTCTCGGATATCTCATTATCTCAACTCATATTATCATTCATCAAAATATAATGTCACATGTATACATGAATAATCAATTCAAACACATTTATTTGTATATCGACTTACCTCGTACGGATTCGGATAGACAGAATCAGCTACTCGATGACTTTCGACTTTCCCCAATCTAAATCTGTTTTCTTTAATTCTTGATCTATATAAATTCAAATTTAACCATTTTATTCACCAAATCATTCAAATCATTCCAAAAACACATATTTAGGGAATTTTACAAACTAGCCCTCATATTTTCACATTTTGACACTTTAGTCCCTATTTCACAAAATCACAAAATATATAAAATTTCCTTACACATATGCTTAGCCAAATTTCCATATTGTTCATATAAGTCCATATATTTCATTTATTTCACAATTTAGCCTATTTTACACAGAATCATCAAAAATCCAAAGACAAAAGATATTAACCCAACATCAAGCTTTCATATTTCATAATTTAACAACACAAAACTCATGAATTCATCCATGGCATATTTCCAAATCATCATCAAAATCAGAAATTGAGGCATGGGCTTAGTAAAACACAAAGCAACGATCTCAAAAACGTAGAAATTATCAAAAACAGATCAAAGAACATACCTTAATCACAATCAAAAGGAGCCAAACCCTAGCTTAGACTTTTCTTTCTTTTTATTTGATGAATTCGGCTAGGCTAAGCATAAATAGCCTTATTTTCATACCTTTATTTCATTTAATTAACATTAATAATTATTTTACCATTATACCCTTACATTAAAACATTAATAAACCATTATATCAAGGCTATTAATGTCCACTGATGATTTCAATGGTTTAATAACAACATAAGGACCTCTCTTTTAATAAGACAAATCAATTAAGCACTTTAACAAATAGCAGGCAACTTTTACATTTTATGCGATTAGGTCCTTTTATCAAATTAAGCACACAAATGATCAAATTTTCATACGAAACTTTCACACATGTCAATTCATATATTTTAAGCACAGAAAATAATATTTAAATATCTTTTTGACTCGGATTTGTAGTCCTTAAACCACTATTCCGACTAGGGTCTAAACCGGACTGTTACAGATTGTTTCTAAGGTAACAAAAAAAGTTGTTTGGCTTCGAAAATTCCTTATAGATCTCAAAGTCATTTCTTGAATGGAGAAAACTTTTACATTGTATTGTGATAATAGTGAAGCAATAGCTAATACTAAAAAAACCAAAAATCATAAACAGAAAAAACACATTTATAGGAAATACCACATAATACGAGAGGTGGTGGTAAACAAAATAGTGGATGTAATCAAAGTCACATCTGAGGACAACCTTGCAGGTCAATTTACCTAGACTCTGGAGGCTAGGAGTTTTGAGAAACATGTGGACGGTATGGATATACAAAATATGACTCATCTACTTCATTAGGGCAAGTGGGAAGCTATTGGGATCTAGTGCCCTTAGTGTAGTTTTTCGTTATGTAAGTGTAATTCTTCAAACAAATTGGTTTAATAAAATTTCATCATTCACATTATTATCATTTATATTTGTCCTTAACTATTTTTGTATAGAAAGAAAAATGCACTAGAAAATATCAACTCACTAATTACCTAACGTTTAACTAGTGTGGTCGGATCATATGCAAGAAGACAATGTATATCAGTAGGTAATCTAAATGGTCCATATTTTGATCAAAATTGAGAAAATTGATTAAAAGTGTATTATATTGTCTATCAAGTCCAAGTGGGAGATACCTTATCCTAAGTATCGAACGGATGACTCCTAGAAGATAGAGACCTAGGTGTGGTTGTCTAGATTGATAATTCATCAGATAAGACCCAAGTAGAATTAATCCTAGACTTTTTTATGGATTTAATCACTTGCTCCATTCATAGTGTGGCTTACCTCAATTCTGAGTAAGTGATCGACTATGTGTGTGACACGTATATTTTGATGTATTGAAAGCCTGTGTAACACCCCAAACCCGACCTAGAGTTATGACCTGATTCTGGAGGTCAAATTGACCATCGAAATGGCAAAGTAGAAACAATCAAACCTTCAAAATTTTATTTTTAAAGTGCTTGCTTATTTTTAAAAAACAGTAATGGCTTTTATTTTATAAAAATGTTAATGTTACTAAGTTTAAAATAAGATCCAATTAAACAAAAGTTATCATTAATTTTGGAAACATATTTGACTTATAATTTAATTTTCAGAAATTCAAGTACGGATTTTGCAATGAAAAAATACGATGACTTTAATCTAAGTCGAGTAACATGTATTTTTCGATTTCAAAATAAGTATCTAAATCCAATCAATGAGATGAGTATGCATACAAAAAAAAAACCAAAACAAAGAGAAAAACCCAAACTACAGACCAAATAACTATATAGTCCAAAAGCCAAATAAGTTTAGAAAAACATAAGTAGAATAATTTATAAGTCTGAACTTCGTTGTATATCTGCATGCTATGTCCGGTCCTAGTCTCAAGCATTACCTGAGATGGTTGAAACTATAGGGTGAGCTAACTAGCTCAGTGTGAATATAAACAATAAGAACATTCAAATATTCATTCAAATATCATTCACCATTAATAAAATTATAGCACAAACATAGCAGAAACATTACCATTCGAATGTGTCATGGACATAACCTAATGCGTAATGAATTCCTAACCCATCCATCCACTACACACCACAAGTTCTCCAAGACTTGTCTGCCAAACTCCATACATTGCGAACTGAGTTTGATGTGGTTAAACCACCATTATATGTAATACAAATATATTGCTATTCAAAATAAATGCGATATAATCGTCATTCTCCTCATTACTCTTGGTGTAGTGCACTGACAACATATATGCAGACTTAATATGCGACCATTACTTTACAAAACTCCTCCATATCCACATAATCCCACCCCATGCACATGCGATATGTCATACAAATTTCAATCAAAATCATGCTTCCATTGCACTCTCATTTCAATAGCATGTTTTACATGCTCTCATCATAGCATTCACTTCCATTCAGTAATAACATTTATCAATCATTCAGTTTCACCATCAATATGGTGACATTCCAACATTTCATAGTTTCATTATCATTCATATGCAATTTTCCAGTGCATGTGTAGTAGTCTTTCATTCAGTATATTTCACAACATTTTACCCAAACATACATTTCATTTTCATTTTAATAAATGCTACTCATACAAACAACATACATTATATCACAAAACTATTCATATTAATTCATGCCAATACCAAACATTCAAAAATTCAATCACTCATACATCATTGTAAGCATGCTATTTAGCTAGGGCTCGAAATGTACCTGATTTGACCACTTTAAACGCATTTACTTAGACATTTAACTAAGCTTGACCAGTAAGCTTAATCATCGTTTTAAGTATTAAAAATATTATTTAACATTTAAACTTTATAGGTTAGAACCCACACCTTATTTTCACACAACCGTAGCACTACGTGCGAAACTCGCTATTCCTCCTTTAGACTTAAACTGAACCTAAATTAAAATACAATATTTACCGAGTTAAAACGATGCCAAATCAGCCCTAAAAAACCCTCGTAAAGGTTCAATCAAATCAGTGTTACCATAATAATTTTTAGATCTAAATTGACTAGGTTACTTATACTGATTTGATGCAAAAAATATGCGCAAACGAGATTTGTAGTCATTATTGATCTGGGATCTTTAGATCAGAACCTAAACATAATTAATCCCAAAAAATCAGTAACCAAATACCCCCATTCAAACTTTAAAGTAATCGACCAAAGCAAAAATTATTAACAAATCGAAATAGTGCAAGATCTCGCACAAGTTTACACTTTGCACTACCCATTACCCATATCTAAGTTGTCGGATGAACGTATTAGTTAATTAATCAATTAGGAATGACTAAATCAAATCAAAATAGAGGAAAAAATCAAATAACTTACAATAGTAGGGGCCAAAACTGAAGAGAAACAGTTGTCCTAAAACAATGGTGTTTTAAGGGGGTGGCAACACCACTTGAGGCGACCAAAAAGGTAGATTTGAGGTGGCAGAAGGAGAGATCTTTGGAAAATCAAAATGAAAAATTTTAGGGGCTAGAGTGATGATTTATTGGCTATAAAAATAGAAGTAAAAAATTTTCTCACAAAGGACAATAACAGAGAAAGAAAAATACGACTTACCAGCACCGATACGAACAGGGAGAGTGGCGGCAATGGACAGTAAATGTGCTTGTTAGGAGAAAAAAAAAGGAAAAGTTTAGGGAAACAAATAAGGGTGGTTTAGGAGGTTTATACGTTCAATAATGGTTGGAAAAACAAAAATAAAACTCTAACAATGGGATGGCACAACTATGATGAATTCCTAGAGTAAAGGAAGAAACTTTGAGAGAGAAAAAAAAAAGAGTAGAGGAGAACGGCTAGGAGAAGAGAAAATTTGACTTCAGGCTGAAAAATAAGTAAAAATTGATATTTATACCTAGATTAAAAGCCATGGGCATCAAAAAAAAAATAGGAGGAAGGGGAAAAATTAGCAAAATTAAGCTATTTTGCAAGGGACGGGAATCAAACTCGGGTTTCTAAGTGAATTGCATTGTCTCCTTGTTTCCTATTAACCACTAGGCCAATTACTTATTATTGAAATAATTTCACCAACTTTAAACCAAAAATTTGAAATGTTACAAGTTTGAAGCAAAATTTGCAGCATAATAAAAATGGTGCAAATGAAGGAATTTGAACTTGGGTTTCAAGGACAATTTCAGCAAAACTTATCCAACATACCAGTAACTCATTTTTTTTCCTAAAAACACACTATAATGTCAAAAATTAGGGTTGACCTCTCTCTCGGTTCACAAACTAGATTCTACTAACCCTCGATTTTTGAGATGTGATAGCCTAGGTTTAATTAGTAATAGATCTAAAAGCTGGTATATTGGGTATGCAACTTCTACATAACATAGCTTCACTTACAATAGTGGCATTCATAGACTGATAAAAGGGTAAATGATATCCTCTCATTGGTATTACATGATAGAAAAGTAACGTGGCAACTAATCCTTTTTCTAGGAGAAATGATTTAATTACAATGTGTTAGTAGTTTGACTTTTTCATGAAAGAAGATGTAATAGTTACTATAAGATAAAATAAGATCATATTGGGTGAACGAATTTAACCTAAAGAAATTGTTAGGATCGACCCGAATATGCAACAAGTAAAAAAAATAGCTGAATAAATTGAGAATTTGAACACACAAATTTAACGTGGAAAAACCCCTCCAAAGAGGATAAAAAACTACGGGCAAAGATAATTTTACTATAATGGCAAAAGAACAAAGAGAACAAAAGATGGAGAAAAGACTAAACCCCGAAAATAAAGAACCCTCAAAACATAATCACAAAATTCTCTAAATGTGTTATGAGTTCTAATCTCTAATAGGAGCCTATTTATAGGCTAAATTCATAGGTCAAATAATAATAAAATAATCTAAACTAATCAGTGTTTGATTGAAACAAATAAATAGAGTTTAACTAGAAGATTATTTCTCAAATTTGACTGAAATAGGAGTCATACTTAACAAATCTCCACCTTGACTCATATTTTCACAACGCCATCTTTGCCAAAGCCTGCCACGAGCCTATCTTGAACCATGCAAGGAATTAATTGAGTCAAATCTGTGCTTAAAAACTACAAGACTTCTAGCCTTCAACTTGTACACTGCCAGATCAAAACTAACCCAGGTTTGATTTTCACGAACACAATACCCTAACTTTTCAAAACCTGCATCCAAAAGAGAACCTCTCTTCAACGAAACAGTCATGCCTATTTCCCTTCTATGACCAAGTTGCCTCCGCTCCAAACGAGTTGACTTCGACTCTGTAACGGATGAGGGATGTTTGATTTCACCGGTCACTGTAGAACCTTCCAGAATATAAAGACTGTCAATTCTTTTACCTTTTAACAAAAAGAGAGCTCCACGAGATACTTTAATACCGCTCGACTCGATGTTGATTCTGCATCCTTTCAAGTCTAAATTACCCAATGAGATGAGATTCTTTCGTAAATCAGGTACATACATGACATCTAAGAGTGTCCTAATCATCCCATCGTGTATCTTAATTTTAACAGGACCAATACCAATTACCTTACTAGACGAATCGTTTCTCATGTGCACAACTCCACCTTCAACCAAACTGTATGCGAAGAATCATTCTCTATTAGGACACATGTGGAAAGAACATCTCGAATCTAGGATCCACTCGGACGTGAGCTTGGAGTTACCGCTCGTTGACACTAACAAGAAATTAAGAGTATCCTATGAAGGTAACATACATATGACAAGGTTATTGGACAAGCAATTGGTAAGTAGCTTTCATAATGTTATATAATGGGGAGAACGCAATCATGGTACTTTAGTGGAATGATTCTATATATAATGGAGATAATGTTGCAATTAACAAACGAAGAGTCAGAACTTAGTTACAAATTATTTGAGTCATGATTATATATGTTCAATTTGTCTATCTACTAGCTAAGTATAACATTGGTTGTTTGCATTGGAATCAATGGGATGAATAAATGAAAACAAAAATTTAGAGAAATAAATTGCATATAACACTATCTGAAATGAATGTGTTTTCTTGCTATGAGCAAGAGATGACTTAAAGATTAAATTAATTTCTTTGAATTATTATTTTAATTTTTTATAATTGAATAATTGAAGTTTGAAGTGGAAATTAAATTAATTAGTTACCTAAGTCTTGTTGAATGAAGTAATAAAATTTATTTACTCATATTCTAGTACGATAAAGTTGTCATGACTTTAACATAATTAGAATTGGATTGAAAAAATAATTTAATTAGGAAATTAATTAAATTTATTTTAATTGAATAAGTAATATTGGGAATGGAAAATTGGTTATTGGGTTGGTTAAATTATATGAGTTGGTTAAAGGTTCAGATAAGACATATAATTGTGTCCAATATACAAATGAGCACAAGAGGCATAATTAATACATGATGGGCGACAAACCCTAGTCCCACTAGGGGGCACTGCCCACCTTGTCTAGTCCTAGTAAAACTGCATATTTTCTATTAAAATATTATTACTCAACTTTTTCTTGTTAAACTAAAACTCTTGTTATTTTCACTATAAATAAAAGCCATTTGGATGGGCCAAACACACACCATATTAAGCATTCGTACTCTATCAAAATTCAGTGAGATTTATTCTTTCAAATAAATTCTAATTTTGAGATAGTTTGTTTTTCAATTTCTAACCTTTGAGAGTTATTGATATTCCTATTGTGTATCAATAGAAAGATTTCATAGTGTTCATCAGATCATGAATTAAAGCCTACACGCTAAGCAAGTAGAGGTTCGAGAATAGAGAAGATCATGTTGGTTGAAAATTAACAAACATCTTATACCGCCTATTCCAAAACACATGTATGAATTTAGTAGAGCTTATTGCTATAAAAAATACAACCTCTTGGGTTTTAAAAAAAATAATTTTCCACTATGCAATATAATTGTTTTCTAAACCGAATTTTTTCAACACATGGCACATATGGAATTAGAAGACATTTTTCAATTTACGGTCAAAGGTAAGAAGGAAATGCATCACCAGAGTTTCACACAATTTAAAACACATTTAAAACAAATTAAGGCGTGTACTTTAGACCTTATACATACAAGCTCAGTTTAGACCAAAAATTGGCTAAACATGTGGATCTGATACCACAAATTGTATTACCCCATACATGACCAAGAGGCTCGGTTCAAATACGAAGTATCACATTGGTCACCGAAGTGACACAATTAATCAATCATATATTAATATTCACCGGATTACAACTTATAATCATGCATAGAGACATTTCATACATCCATGCATCGATAGAATCAAATTTTGCATGAAAAATAATTAAGAGACAAAAAATACTTGTATGTCTCGAGACCTAGGTCCCTTGTAGCTAAGGATGGCAATTCATATTATAGATTTGAATATTTGCATATATTTGATCCGAATTCAACAAATTCAAATGTTAAAATTATTATATGTTGTGGATATAGAGTGGATGCAAATAGATCCCCTCGAATATCCATTATTTGAATCCACGTCTCTATAATTGTGGATTCGTAAACTTACTTCTAACAAGGCTTGAACCCAATATCTCTTATATATAAAGTCATGCTTTAACCATCGATACTTTTCTTAAATATTGATATTATAATTTACACAAATTAATAAATAGTTATAAAAATATTTTCTAAAATTAATTATAATATTTAATAATAAAATTAAATATATTTTTTTTAAAAAAAAAAGATATTTTTTTGACATCTTATTCTTTTAAATCTCATTTAGCTTATTTTAAACCATATTCTTTTGTATCCGTAAACCTAATTGAACAATGAAATGAGACCATCAGCATCCCTAAATTTGTGTTATCTTGTTTATTATTTGATCAACTTAGTTAAATTACTTTAAACCAAAAATTAATTAATATTTATTTAAGTAAAATAATATTATTTTAACATCCCCGAAAATTTTCAATTTACCGTATGCCGATATACTAAGAAAATTCAGTAGAATTTTGATATGAGAATATTTGAATTTTAGATGGATTAAATTAATTTTAAATTATTGGGAAGCCTTTAGAAGTCAATCTTAGTTAATTTGATGGTTATTAGCCTAATCAAATAAAAATACGAAGATTAGGAGCAAATTGGTAAATTTGGATCATTTTAGACATTTAGATCATAAATATGAGATTAAATATTAGAGCATTTATGAAATTTTGGGGTGATAAGATGATGATAGAGCTTTTAAATTCCATTTTAAGTGATTAAAGAGCATTTTTGTTACATCTCAATAGCCCTTTGACTTGTTGACCAAATAAACAATATTTTAAGATAATAAAATATGTTAAAAGATGAGAAAATATCTTATCTTTATCTTCATTATCAACCAACCATGAGGGAGAAAAACCTTCTTCATTCTTCTCCATTTCTTTTCCTTTTTCTTCAACCCTTACTTATTTCTCTTTCAATCCTTCATCATCTTTATCATCTAAGTACTTAAGGTATGAACCCTAGTGAGTGAAAGTGTATTAGGAGGAAGGAAGGTAAACAATATTTGGGTTTTGTAATTTTCATCTCATACTTACTTAATCTCATGTTTATTTTTAAGGTATTAAGTTGTTGAGCCATATTAATGGCTATTTATTAATTATGTGTTAATGAATATTTATTGTTTATGAAAAAAATTAAAGAAGGAAAGCGAAATGCTAACAAGAGAAAGGAAAAGCTAATTGATTAAGGTAGATTTAAGCTTTTCCAACTCTTTTGAATACTTTTGTGTGATAAAATATATGTAAAGCCTATTAAAACTCTTATTTGAAATTAATATAGCTTTTAATTTATTTATTATTGTCAAATTAAATGTATGTTATAATATATTGATGTTTTATTATCATGAAAATGTAGTTGATGCAAAAAGGGAAAGTTTATAAATGATTTTCTAGTTAAGTCTCCTTATGGAGATGTTGATGGGAGTTTAAATTTTGAATTGGTGGTTTAATTTTATGGATGAATGGTGTGTAGTTGAAAGGACAAAAAATAACCTATCCTTAAGAAATAACGAAAGGAATAGTATAAGGGAAGTAGAGTCAAATCCTCAAGGACTGCATCGTTACAACTTATTGTTCCTCGAAATTCTAGACACAGTCATGCCCAAGAAAAACGTCTGACCTAGGAAAAAAATAAAAATAAAAAACAGAATTAAAAATATGGATGAGTTGAAATTGAATAAATTGAAATTGCAATTGTAAAAAGAAACAGAGTTGAGGGAAGGAGTTTTTTGGTTTGAGGGATTCCGGTCCTCGATTATCTCGATCCTACTTGAATTCAATCATAGGGTTTTAGGTGATCCTTCTCATGACTAAATAAGCCAGTTATAATGGAAGATGCCTACAATCACCAGCTCCACTTAAGTTTTAGCCTTACGATTTAGAGGAACCTGATTGTAGCCAACCGTCACTTTTGTGGGACTGTTTTACACTAGATCATCATTTCCCAATGGCGAATGTCATGCCATTTCATCTCTTGGGCTCGACAACCATTGACACAGTAAGTTAGCAAACCAACTGTGCAACCTTCCCAAAACATACAAAGTGGCCACCTTTGCACAAGATGAAAAGATTACTTTTGGAAAAATATGGACGGAAGCGTCAATCCTGTAATGCGGAGAAATGATGAATACTCATTGAGAAAGGTTAAGTACAGGTTCTAAGCCTTATGAACTCTTTTGGAGGAGCCTTGATAACCTTTGGCTAGATGAGTTTAGTTACTCATGCTTTTGGGGAAAAAAAACAGAAGTGTAATGGAATGAAATTTTATTGGAAATGAAAAGAAACAAAAAGGCTAAAGCCTTAGGGGGAAGGAGTTTTTTACAAAAGTGATGAGTGAATATTCATGTCACCCCATCCCCTATTTATGGTACATAAAAAACCTAGTTTGTTCCTATTTAAACTCTAGAAGATAATAAAATATATAATTTGAAATTAAATCTAAACAATATCATAATAATTCTAACAATAATCCTAAAAATAAAATTCAAATTTAAATAAAGTCTTATGTTCATAAATCTCTTCTTTGAATTTTTGCCCCAAGTCTTTCACACATTGTATTTTCGGCACCATTTCTTCCCTATTTCGCATGTTGATCCGTTTTGTCTTTAAATTCACACTTTTTGCCCCCAAATTTCCTTTTACTGTCAATTTAGTCCTTACAAGATAAAAAAACCAAAAACAACCTAAATTAGTAGGATCATACTCAATATATATATAATTAACACATAAAAGTATGTCATTTTAGAGTATTATCATATTTCCCTACTTAGCCAATGGTTGCCCTCAAATATGGTTCTTATTCCACTATGTAGTTTAGATTTTACCATGAAAGAAGTATCACTCCAAAATTTTATAAAAATTAGGCATAATGCATATGAAACTAAAGAGAACCTTTAGCTTGCTTTCAGTAAAACATAAAAGTACTCCAACTTAAACACACAAAAATTAAATCGACTTGGGTTATTTCATGGAAATTAGGTAATTTACTAAACTTACCAAGACACCCTATTTGTTCCACCCTTAGTCCTCAAATGAAATTCTTTTTTTTTCTTTTATTTCTTAGTTTTGTTTTCCTTAAGAATGTCTTGGCCCTTTTGACGCGAATAGGGATGACAATCCAAGTGCCCCACCGCAATTACTTAGCCCAACATGCTCCTATATTATTATTATTATTATTATTATTATTATTATTATTATTATTATTATTATTTGGTTAAGAATGTTTTTTCCCTTTTGACGCGAAGTGGGATGACAACCCAAGCACCCCACCCCAGTTACTCAGCCTAACACACTCTTAATTTTTTTTTGTTTAATTTTGGCTAGCAGAGTTTACGTAACACCACACAACCTTTTTATGCAAAGTAGGATGACAACCCAAGCACCCTACTCCGGTTACTTAGTCAGTCACGTTTTAAGTTGTGCTCATAACCGCGGAATCATCATATTTTATTTTATTTTATTTTTTAATGAAACAGAACTTTAATTTTTGAGGACTAGGAAAAACAATAAAGTGTCAAAAATAAATTTTAGCAATTACCTATCAGTCATGAAAATAAATTTAGCATACATTCGTATTAAGTGTCATCTTTGCATTTAAACTTAATCAATTTTACTATAAACAAGATAGGATTAACCTCATTAATCATAATTATTTTAGCCTAATAGAAATAAAATAGTGGAGATGAAATCAATATAGTAAAATCATAACTAACTCAGTAGACAAGAATCATGCTCGCAGGTCAAACAATGAGAATTCTTAGTCAAAATCTTGGCATGAAAAGGGGCAAGATATACTAAAAAAAATAAATGTGGGCAAAAACAAGCACAATGCAGCAGCAATAGTAACACAACAGAAGAAATAACAAATAAAACAGTAGAAATAATGAGGAATGTCTCCCCCCTACTTAAATCACATTGCCCTCAATGTGAAAAAATAATATTAACAAATATGATGAAAAAGAAAGGGTTTAGAACACTCCCCATGTCGTTTTCGTTATTGTTTTTGCCACTCATTTCAAAATTTAATTTTTCATTTCCTCGATTCTCCTGAATATAAGAAGAGAGATAAAATTTATTAACATGAAAGAAAATGAAGAAAATAAAATAGAAAAAAAGTAAAATATATAACAAAATAAAAATAAAATTGGGTTGTCTCCCAACAAACGCTTGTTTAACGTCGTTAGCTTGATGACCTAACTAGTATTGGGGTTGTTTCAGCTAAATTTCTTTGATCGTATAGGCTTGGAAATTCTCCTTTTTTACCACATCCAACATATTTGGGTTCAATCGTCTTTGTGCCTCTTGCTTTGGTTTTATATTTTCTTCCAAGAAAATCTTATGTGGGTATGTTAAGGGGCTAATCCCTTTTAAGTTGACAATAGTCTCATCATTCTCCAAAAATGCGCACTTGAGATGCTCAGGAAGTGGTTTTAATTCCAGGTCTGGTGCCTGCACAACAAAAGGTAGAAGTTTAGTGTTCTTAGGAGCCGATAATTCATTAACAAATTCACAAATAGGTCCTGAATCAAAATTATCATTAAAAAATGTTTCAATTTTATCTTCATAAAGTGACTCAAAAGTTTCTACTACTAATAAGTCAATTATTTTAACACAGTTTACGTTCAAGATTTCACTCGGGTGACTAATAGCGTCGTAAACATTAAACTTCACGATCTCCCTGTCAAATTTCATTGTGAGGGTTTCGCTACGTACTTCAATCTTAGTACTTGCAATACTAAGGAAAGGTCACCCCAACAAGATGTCCAAAGACCCAGGAGCGTTATCCTCTTCCATTTTCACCTTATAAAAGTCCGCAAGAAAGATAAGCCCATTGACTTTCACTAATATGTCTTCAAGGACTCCTTCGGGATGCACAATAGACCTGTCTACTAATTGAATTATAACACCTATTTTCATCAAAAAACCCATGTTAAGTGATTCATAAATGGAAAAAGACATTACATTTATGGAGACCCCTATATTATACATAGCCTTTTTAATTTCTAAGCGGTCGATTTTGCATGGCATTGCAAACATGCCTCTGTCATTACATTTTACTGGCATCCTCCCTGCAACACTGCAGATACATTTTCACCAACACTTACTCTTTCATTTCCAGTTAATTTTTGCTTGTTGGTGCAAAGCTCTTTAAGGAATTTGGCATATCGCAAAATTTGTTTGATGGCATCCAACAATGGTATGTTGATCTCGACGTTTCTAAATGTTTCGAGGATCTCTTTTTTCTATTTATCTTTCCAATGTTGGTTCAACCATCTTGGAAACAGAGGTTGAATTATGGGCAATGGAGGTTTCTTTCAGTCTTGTTCACTGTTCTCTTGCTTTTCTAGGCAGAATCTTGATCAATATTCCTACCAGGATTCGGTTCCAGTTCTTTTCCACTTCGTAACGTCACTGTATTTGCATTCTTTAGGTTCCGTTTGTGACAACAACTTTCCCTGTGAGTTGATTTTCTCAATTGACATGGTCAGTTATTTTATAGATGCCTCTGTTTTCTATTGAAATTCTTATGTTCTCTTTTGAAAATCAATAGTTTGTCGTTGTATTTGCTATTGGAAATCAAGCACATTAGCTGCTAATTTATTTACCATGGTTTTCAGGGAGGTACTGAGTCTTGCATTTGTTGTGGAAACCAATTTTGGTATGGCTGGTTATATTACAGGGTTACCCCTTAACTCAAGTTAGGATGGTCTTTCCATCCTGGGTTATATGTACTTGCGTAAGGGTTATATCGCCTTTGAGGCGGTCCAGGAAAGTTCCCCACAACATTCAAATGAGCCATAGTATCGTTACACAAACTAGGGCATGCATTAGTTGTATGTCCGGGTGTTGCACAAATTCCATATAGTTGTGCTGGTCTTGTTTTTACTGCAAAAAGAGAATTCATGATATTAGTAAGTTTTTTGACTTTATCTTCTAAAGTTGAAATACTTAGCTAGTGAACCCTTCTCGTGGGTTCGGGATTGGTTCGGAATTGCTGAGTATTTGCTGCTATCGTAGATATCAAGTCTCTTGCCTGTTAGGGGTCATGTTGACCAATGCTCTTCCACTGACGGCATCTATCATGTTCATTTCTATAGGCTTCAATCCCTCATAGAAGTATTAGAGAAGAGACTGTTATGTTACCCCATGTTGTGGGTAACTTGCACACAACTTATTAAATCACTTCTAATAGTCGTAAAGAGACTCCACTTCCTTTTGCCTTATCCCAACAATCTCCCTCCTTAATATAGCTACGCGTAATGCTAGAAAAAATCTATTAAAAAACAAACGGGAAAGATCAGCCCACGTTGTGATAGATCCAGGGGGTAAATAAAATAACCATTCCCTAGCAGACTCTGCTAGGGAAAAAGGGAAAGAACATAACTTGATTTGATCCTCAGTTACGCCCTGAGATTTCATACTAAGAAAAACCATATGAAACTCTTTTAAATGCTTGTGTGGATTTTCATATTGTAATCCACGAAAAGTCGGCAGCAACTGGGTTAATCTTAGCAAGTTCAAAATTAGTATCCATAATAGGATACATAATGCATAACAGTTGTTGTTCGGTAGGAGCTTCAGCCATTTTTTAAATCATTTAAGCCATATGTTGTTGCGTCGGATTAAGGTTTACGCTACGTAAAATTTCCCGAAGCAAATCTGGTCCTAAGAAAATAAAACAAGATTAGTACATTACCAGTCCCTAAAAATGGTGCCAAAATTTGGTGTGTCGTTAAAAGCACCAAAAATAACCTATCCTAAGAAATAATGAAAAGAATAGTATAAGGAAAGTAGGGTTAAATCCTCAGGGACTGGATGGCTACAACTTCTTGTTCCTCGAAATACTAGGCACAGTCGTGCCCAAGAAAAAACGTCTGACCTTGGAAAAAAAAATATAATTAAAAATATGGACGAGTTGAAATTGAATAAATTGAAATTGCAATTGTAAAAAGAAACAGAGTTGAGGGAAGGGGTTTTTCGGTTTGAGGGATTCTAGCCTCCGGTTATCTCGATCCTCCTTGGATTCAATCATAGGATTTTAGGTGATCCTTCTCACAACCAAATAAGCCAATTATAGTGGAAGATGCCTACGACCACCAGTTCCACTTAAGTTTTAGCCTTACAATTTAGAGGAACCTGACTCTAGCCAACAGTCACTTTTGTGAGACCGTCTTACTCTAGATCATCATTTCTCAATAGAAAATGCCACGCCATTTCATCTCTTGGGCTCGAAAACCATTGACACAGTAATTAGTGAATCAACTGTGCAACCTCCCCAAATCATACAAAGTGGCTACCTTTGCACAAGATGAAAAGATTACTTTTGGAAGGATATGGACAGAAGCGTCAGTCCTATAATATAGAGAAATGATGAATACTAGTTGAGAAGGGTTAAGTGCGGGTTCTAAGCCTCATGAAATATTTTTTAGGAGCCTTGATAACTTTTGGCTAGATGGGTTTAGATACTCATGCTTTCAGGAAAAAAGGCACAAGTGTAATGGAATGAAATTTTATTAGAAAGGATGTAACAGCCCGATTGGGGCTAGTCGAAACCATGGTTTCAGAACCACTAGTCTGAGGCCGGAGAAATTATTTTTAATATTATTTTATGTGTTATAGCATGATTATATGAGTGCATGAAAATTTTGGTGAAATAATTTTAGTGATTTTATGCTTAATTTTGAAAAGGGACTAAATCGCATAAAAGGCAAAATTTGTGTTCTACTAATTAGAAGGGTCATATAGCTAGAGAAACTTAAATTAGAGGTCCTTAATGTGCAAATAGGCCTTTAAGAGAGTGATAGCCGGCCATAGAGACAAGGAAATGAAATTGTCAAAGGTTAGGTGAGGTTTTGGTGACAAATTTGACTAGAAATAAAATGAAATAAATAGAAAAAGATATCACATTTTCATCTTCCTCCTCTCCACCAAAAATATCAGTAAAAATAAGAGTTTTGGAAGCTTTAAATTTTAGCAACTCTTCACCCTTGCAAGTAAGTGATTTTAATGGTCATTCTTGATAATTTTTGTACTTTTGGGACCCTTGTAGCATAAGCTAACTAAAGGGGGGACTATTTTTGCAAAATGGTTGATAGTCTAGAGATTTACCATGAGAGGATTTGTGACGTTTTCAAAGTATTTATGGAAGAAAATGAATCGTGGTTGTTAAATAAACAATTTTTGTGAAAGGGGTTTTCATGAAAACACCTAAAAGGACCATTTTGTGAAGTCTATAAAATAGGTTGAAAATGTGTGAAATAATTGAAAATTGTGAGTTGCTATAAGAGTAATAAAGGTTTGGCTAGGCTTGATAAAGGAGGAAATTTGATTAAAATCATTTTACGAGCCTAGGGCAAAATCATAATTATGTGAAAGTCTAGGGACAAAATGGTAATTTTGCCCAAGTATGAATTATAGATTGTCTTTACTAATGTAGTGATTAAATAAGTGAATTTTTCATTATAGATGAAGAAAAATAGAGTTCGGACCCAGACCGGGGGAAGACTAAGCTAGTAGACTAATTCAATCTAGTCGCCCACTTTTTGTATACCGAGGTAAGTTGTAAGTAAATAATACAACTTTATTGTTATTATGTATTGAACAATTAATATGGCATAAAGTGTTTGATTATTGTTGTGAATATGCATGATGAGAATTGATGTAGTAAAAACTCCCAGTTGAACCTTAGGAATAGATTGGATATCCATGCCATGACATTTGGGTGATATGTGTGCTAATGTAACACCATGTCTGGGACATGGTCTCGGCCACATTATAAGAGCCAGTGTAAGACCATGTCTGGGATATGGGATCAACGTTGATATGTGTGCTAGTGTAAGACCATGTCTGGGACATGGCATTGGCCATATTATGAGAGCCAGTGTAAGACCATGTCTGGGACATGGCATCGGTATTGAGACGAGAGCTAGTGTAAGACCATGTCTGGGACATGGCATCGACATTTTACCCTCTTGTGTCTGGCTTATTGGATATCCTTTAGTATTGCAAATGGTTCCATGGGTTATTTAAAGTTTATGGTAAAGATATGAAAGGATATAATCATGTTGCGAGTGGTACAGGTTCTTACTCAAAACTCATGAGATATGAGCTTAGTTATGATTCCTTAATGGTAAGGATGAAATTTCTATCTATGAGAATGGTTTCGGGACGATCTTGTAATCTTTGGATTATACTTGTGATGTGTAAATATGTAGTAAATTTACCATTGTTAAATCAAAAATGTTATGCTGGTTTATAAAATGCTTTGTATTTAAAGATGTATGATTGATGTTTTTACTTATTTACATGCAACTTACTAAGCTTTATGCTTACTCCCTCTCTTTTCCATTTTCTTATAGTGCCGTCAAGCTAGCTCGGGAATTAAGGGACGTTAGAGGCATCGATCACACTATCACCTAAAGTTTTTGGTATAGTTAGCTTAAATGTTTTGAGCGCGGCATATATAAGGACTTAGTCTTTTTGGTTAAGTGTCATATTATGTTGGCTAAATCTGTTGGCTTGTCATGAAGTTGATTCATTTTGTATAAGGCCATAGTTGATGGCTAATACTTGTTGTTGATAAATGCAAATGTTGGTGTTTCCATGAATATGGTTAATACATGGTTTGGTTGATAAGAATGTTAAAGGTGATAGAAAATAGCTTGGACTTGAGGCGTGGATGCCTTGGTTGTGACTGATTTAGTCATGTGTTTGTGCTTGTAATGGTACTATATTATATGTATAGATGTGTGCTTGAAAGGGTGACTAAATGGCTAAGAAAATAGCCATGTATTTGTCCACATGGGTAGACACACAGGTATGTGTCTAGACCATGTGTGACACACGACTGACCCCATGGGTGTGTGTTCTGGTCATGTGTCCCCTGCACCCTATTTAATGCAAAATAGAATGCCCAGTAGTAAACACATGGGCAGAGACACGACCGTGTGTCTTATCCGTGTGGAGGACACGGCCATAGGACATAGGGTGTGCTCCCAGGTCGTGTGAAGTCTACACTTAATTTTAGAATTTAATTCGCCACACGGCCTAAGGACACATGCGTGTGCCTTGGCCGTGTACCCCTAATTTTGTGTTGACGTCATAAACAAAGAGCTCCACGGGCAAAGAACACGGGCGTGTCCCAAGCCACATGTGCGTGTAAGATCACACGGCTTAACTATTCGGGCGTGTGGCTCTCCAAATCATGAAAAATTCTCTACGTGTAGTAAGAGTTTCAGAATTTCTCAGTTTAGTCACGATTCAACCTCGATGTATGTTTTGGGCCTCGTAGGCTCGTATAAAGGACGTTAAGCATATGTTTGAATGTTTTTAATTGGTCCGGTAATTTTTATGGTCTGGTTTTGTGTGTTTGATTGTGTTTAAGTCTGGTAATGCCTCGAACCCTGTCCCGGCGTCAGATACGGGTAAAGGGTGTTACAAAGGAAAAGAAATAGAAAAGGTTAGAGCCTTAGGGGGAAGAAGTTTTTTTACAGAAGTGATGAGTGAATATTCATGTCACTTCGTCCCATATTTATAGTTTATTCCTATTTAAACTCTAGAAGATAATAAAAGATATAATTTGAAATTAAATCTAAACAATATCATAATAATCCTAACAATAATCCTAAAAATAAAATTCAAATTTAAATAAAGTCTTATGTTCATAAATCCCTTTTTTGAATTTTTGCCCCAAGTTTTTCACACTTTGTATTTTTGGCACCACTTCTTCCCTATTTTGCATGCTGACCCATTTTGTCTTTAAATTTATGCTTTTTAGCCCCAAATTTCCTTTCTCCATCAATTTAGTCCCAACAAGATTAAAAACCATAAACAACCCAAACTAGTAGGTTCATACTCAAAATATATATAATCAACTCATAAAATTATGTCATTTTAGAGTATTATTAATGAAATTATCATTTTTTATTATAGTGATTATTACCTTGGATATTGTTCTAAACTTGTAAATGTCATACTCATATTTCATTAAGGACCTGAACACAATAGAGAATTAAGAGCAATTTAAATAGAACGATAAGATGGAGGGCTCTACTGGAAATTTTTAAAATTCTGTGGCTGATTAGTAAATATTTAGGATTTTATTCTGGTTTAGTTAGAATAAAACCTGTTGGTTCCTTAGTGGGAAACACAATAATTATCCCTGAGTGGTTAATGAGGACTTTGATAACTATACGGGGAGGATTATATATATAAGGGAGAAGCGTTATTTAGGAGAAATATACTTCTCAATTCTATTTATATTTTATTCTCATATGCATCATCTTTTTCAATTACTCCGAAGAAGAAAGAGAGAGCAAGAGAGTTAGGGAAAAATGTTGCATGGGGTAGAGCTCGTGAGGTTGTGGTCTAAAAGTAGAGAATCCAGTAAACTAGTAAGCTCTTAAGCCTCTTTTTGCCTCTATTTAGAGGGAAGAGAAGTAAGGATGCCTAAAAAGTTCTTGTATAATAATTGATTCCAGGTTTGAGGTTCGAATACCTTCAATTTAACCTATATATGGTTGTCATGCTTAGTTGCCTGGACGATGGAGGCTCCGGTGAGTGGGTAAAAGCTAAGTTGATGAAGATGAAGGAGTTGATATGAGTCTTTACACTTTACCTTTGGGTGATTGATGAAAATTTGTTACTTGAATGGTTTGTTTTATGACTATTTTGGGTTGTTTGAATCCGTGTTGCGTGTAAAAATGGTGACTGAACATGCTATGGATGCATAATCTAGCACAATGTATGTGAATATTTATAAGTATGATCATTTAATGTTAAGTGGATATTTCATGGTGTTGAATAAGCGGTGTACTTTGTGTTATGTAACAAGTACCTGGTTTTCATGAAATGTACGAGTATTTTGCATGTGGATCATGGAGGTCTTTACCTTAATCAGTAGATGAAGATAAGATAAATTGGCATAGTGGAGGAATGCGCAGACTAAAATAGGGATCTAAGGGAGTTTGGGTGGCAATGAGGAAAGGTATTGACTGGCTCGCTAGAGCGACACTGTGACGACGGTCAATTGACTTTATGGAGCAACACCACGATAACAGTTATTAGGTCCTTCGGGGCAACAACTGAGAAGAAGTTTAGTGACTCATTGGAATCAGGAGCTTGTCAGGACATTAAACATGGGGTATACTATGTAAGAACATAGCTAGGCTATGGCAAAAAAGGAAATCCACCAGGACATTAAACATGGGGTATATCGTGTAATACCATAACTAGACTATGGCAACAAAAGAAGTCCGCCAAGACATTAAACATGGCATATACTGTGTAAGACCATAACTGGGTTATGATGTCAAGTAAAGTCCGCCAGGATGATGAATCAGGAAGCTAGCAAGGTAAGAAAAGGGAGACCACTGTATGACTCGTGCAAAAAGTAGTATAGTTAGATGAATACGGCGCGTCTGTGAACGCAGGTAAATGAGATAATAAAAGAATCTACCAAATTATGAATAGGAGAATAGCTGGTAGAAGTGCCCGAGTATATGAGTAAGTCTGTTAATGAAGGAATCTACCAAATCGTGATGAAAGGGAAATTTCGTATATGTGTGGTTTTAATAGTGTAAAAGAAATATAATGGGTACCCTATTCACAGTATCGGACATCCGTCCATTTTAGTTTGCCAACAGTTGGCAAATAATCTAACAATGGGTTTAATGAGAGAGTCAATGTAGCGGATTCTAAGCTAAATAGACTGATTGGAAGGTTCACCAAGAATACTTAGGCAAGAGATAACCCGCAGGGAACTATCCATTAATTGAAGTACCTTAAAAGATATTGGGCTCAAGCGAGTAAGCTTGGGTCACACTACGAGTACGAGTCCGTCAGGAAGAAAAAATGAGGGTGCTAATTCAGTCAGCCAAGTATCAGTTTCAAGTCTACGAGTAAGAACGATAGAAATATACCTTACCTAGGGAAGGGACCAAGCATAGGTTAATTCAAAAGGCATATTACCATCGAAATAGTACTACAATTCCGTATGGAGATCAGCGTGGACTGAAGGGATCAAGGGAAAGCTTTGTAGCTATAGTGAGATCTCGACTAGATACCAGTAGAGATTGCCAAATTCGAGGTGGCAAATACGGGTAATCAATGATGAGACATATCTTGTCAAGCTTAAGGAAGGCTTGGATTTACCATTAATTAAGGTCAAAACCCATAAGGAAGTAAGGTTGCTAGAATACAAGTATGGAGAATGGTAACATTCACTAGCAGTTAGCTCGGAAAATTTTATGAATTCTCCTATGATCTTCAGGGAGTTTTATATTTGCTCCTAAAGTCTCATTTTTCCTTAAAATTTAATAAGTCTTCTATGATTATCAATGTGTTGGATCTCACTACTTTCTTTTAAGCTTATATAATATTCACTGCTTGTATGCAGGGTAGCCGATGAGTCAGAGAATCGAGTAAAGGGACCAAGCCAGATGCTGCTAAAAATTAGTCATGGGTGGAATAAATGTTCATGTATTTAATGGGGCATCCCTATAGGACATGCCTTAGGTTTAAGTGATTACATTTGTACTCGAATCATAAATTAAAATTTGTAAATAGTTGACGAAATCAAAGATGTAAGAATTTACCACCAGTTTCTGTACAAATATTAATAGTAGTTAGTTTTTGAAATTTAAGTTATTTAATTATGTAACTAATTCAGAATAAAAAAATATTGTTAAGTTATTCGGGTTAGTGTATTATCCAGTACCCAGACAGGCAATTGGGTCAAGTATAGAGTGTTATAGTAAACTTGATTCAATATGTTAAGATTGACATTATGGAAATTCTAAAACAAGGCCCTAGTAACTTAGCAATATGGTTAAGGTACAATTGGCATGCCAATAGGGGACTCTTCTTTTGTACTTCGGTGCTCTTGTTCCTGGCACTTCAGTGCAATCCTGATATAGTCTCCAGACACTTGCGCTTTAGCACTCCTATTAATATAGTTTTGGATAATTCGTCCCTAGTATCATTTTTTTTACTAGGTACACTGACGGATGAAGTTAACTAGCTATGATTCCTGAAAATAACTTGATTTTGGCATATGGAAACTTATGTTTATATTTTTTCAATACAAATACTAGTATGTGTTCTCAAGGTACTAAACTGCTTTTGGTTTTCCTGGATTGACATGTAGATGCCATTCATATAACTTATAAATGTATTATATAATTTTGTATATAATGGGAATCTCAATTTTGAAGGCAAGTATTTGAGGTTTTATCCATATTATCTTGCTAAGTTTTATGCTTAACGCATCGTTACATCTACGTGTAGGTCTTTCAAAACCAGGCTCGTACACCATAGTGATCATTAAAGAGTATGAAATATTTGTATTTGCATATTTTACCTAATGGCATGTACTACAAAAGTCATTTAGGGGTGCATATATAATTGTTTCATATTATTGTAATGGTGATATCTATTTTACTTATTTTGGTTTGCCTTAAGCCACATTCTATATTTATTTTGAATGTATGCATGCATGACTTAGTTTTCCACACTTTGTTTTGGTTATTGAATGTTTTTATATAACCTTAATATGCTAGCTTATCATCTTGAATGTTTTGACATCTTTTGCCACATTGTGATTATGTTTCATGAACAAGAATGTTGATCTTTTAATTACTTTTGAACATATTTTGCAAAAGTCTAGTTTGAAGGTGTTTTGAAAGTTTTTTTCAGCCAATAAAATGTAGTTTTTAAGTTATTAAAGTTAGGTTTTTGATATGGTGAAGTTTTGGACTTAAAAATAAAAGTTTTGGGCAATTTTTGACCCAAAGAATAGAGATATCGATACCTGGCCCCAGAGGTACTGCACCCCAATCAACAAAATGCCCCATAAATAGTACAGGGACATGGTATTGGTGCCTTTGGCCCTAGATACCGCACCCCCTATGAGTTGTTGGGTCACTGCACTCTTTAGTACACAAAGACTGTAACGCCCCAAAGTTTTTAGTTCTGCTTTTACGAAAATATGACATAAATTTGTCTCTACTTTAGTGGTTAAGTGTTCTGGGTATGTGTCTGTGAGGTCCTAAGTTCAAGCCTTAGCTTTAGCAAATTTTGAAAAAAAAATTCTGATTTAAGCCTTACGTTTGGAGAGTGGGCTTATATTTAATTATTTGTAGGAACATATCAAAATGGGCCTGTTAGTCTGGTGGTTAGGTGGAGTGTGGGTTTGTTGGAGATCTTGTGTTCGAATCCTTACACAAGCTGTATTAGTCATATTTTTGCTCAGTTTTCGTTTAGAGTATTAAGAGAGTAGGATCCTGAGTAGTGTAGTCGTTAAGTGGGAGAGTGCATTAAGGGATTAGGGGGTTAATCTTTTTATTTTATTTTTATTTCTTTTCTTTTTGAAAAATTCCCAAATAGTTGACGTTCTTTTTATTATCTGGCAAACAAGTACTTTTGTTATCTCGTGTTCGAAATTCTGTCGAATCCGTTCAACAATCCTGGTTTTTAATTCTTCCATGTAATTGGGCGTTTTGGTAAGTACAAGGTGTGTCACTCCCGTGGATTGGAGTGGTTGTTCTTTAGCTTGTACAAATCATTCTATTCATTCGTTTCGTTGACTGATTTTATGTTTTGCCAGCAGGGAATCAAGGAGAATGGGGCTCTCCTCTTGCAGAATCATAGTTGGTAACGTTCGGTAAGTTGGGGTAAGAGCTAATCATGTGAGTTAAACTGCATAGGTCGTGGACAGAGAGCACCAGGAAAATATGCTAGGCAGACTGAGGCGAGGCAGTCTGCTCTTGTTTATACTGCTTGTCGCTAAGAGGACAGAGATGCTCCAGACGTTATTATCGGTACATTCTTAATTTATGATGTGCCTTATTTTGCTTTGATAGACATAGGTTCCACACATTCCTATGTAGCTAGCACCGTGTCTTGGAACTTTGATATTTTGGTTAAGAGTACTTCTAGTGAGGTGACTGTACTAAGTCCACTGAGGCAATCGATTCGGGTTAGCAAATTGTATAGAGATGTTCCACTAGAGGTTTAAGGGTCGGTATTTCTGGCTAATCTGATGGAGTTTCCATTTGGGGAGTTTGACCTGATTCTGGGTCTAACTGGTTGGTCAAGCACTGTGTTAGTCTAGACTGTGTGACTAAGAGGGTCGTCTTGAGAACTGAAGGGGATAATGAGGTAGTTATGATTGGAGAACGTAGAAATTATTTGGCTAATGTGATCTTTGCACTGGTGGCTAAGAAATTGGTTCGTATAGGATGTGAGGCATTCTTGGCCTATATTAGTGTTTTCATTTTTGGGGGCTCTACTGTAAAGGACATCAGAACTGTAAGAGATTTTTCAGACGTCTTTCCTGAGGAGCTACCAGGTTTACCTCAAATCGAGAAGTGGAATTTGGGATTGGGCTTCTTCTTGGTACAGCTCCGGTGTCTATCGCTCCCTATCACATGGCACCGAAAGAGCTTACTGAGCTTAAGGCTCAACTTCAGGAGTTTTTGGACCATGGATTCATCCGTCCCAGTGTGTCTCCATAAAGAGCACCTGTACTGTTTGTTAAGAAGAATGATGGGTCCATGAGAATGTGTATCAACTACTGAAAACTAAACAAGTTGACTATTACGAACAAGTATCCTCTTCTGACGATTGATGATCTATTTGATCAGTTCTGAGGGGCTTCTGTGTTCTCCAAGATTGATCTGCATTCAGGGTATCACCAGTTGAGGGTTAAGGAGGTGGATGTGCATAAGACGACATTTAGGACTTGTTATGGACATTTCGAGTTCCTAGTTATGCCTTTTGGTCTGAATAATACTCTGGCCGCATTTACGGATCTTATGAACCGAGTATTTCAGCCCTATCTAGATCAGTTCGTCATAGTTTTCATTAACGAAATATTGGTTTATTCTAAGATGGAAGATGAGCATGATGAGCATCTTAGAGTTGTGCTTTAGATTTTGCGTGAGAAGCAGCTCTACGCTAAATTTAGTAAGTGTGAGTTCTAGCTTCGTGAAGTCACCTTTCTGGTGCACTTAGTTTCTACTGAGGGGATTCGAGTTGATCCTTGAAAGATCGTGGCTGTACTAGATTGGAAATAGCCTAAGAATATGTCAGAAATTCGCAGCTTTCTGGGTTTGGCGGGTTATTATCGGAGGTTTGTGGAAGGTTTCTTACTGATTGCAGTGCCTTTAACTAAGTTGCTACGTAAGGGTGTTCCGTTTGTCTGAACTGATGCGCAGTAGGAGAGCTTCGAGAAGCTCAAGATTGTTCTGACTGAGGCTCCTATTCTGATACATCCTAAACCTGGGAGAGAGTTTGTGGTTTACAGTGACGCATCGCACGTGGGTTTGGGTTGTGTTCTGATGCAGGATGGTAAGGTTGTGGCATATGCGTCTCGTCAGCTTAAGACGCATGAGGTAAACTATCTGACGTATGATTTGAAATTGGTCGCCGTAGTCTTTAATTTGAAAATCTAGAGGCATTACCTGTACGGTGAAAGGTGTACTATCTACACTGATCACAAAAGCCTTAGGTACCTCCTGACTCAGAAGGAGTTGAATCTTAGGCAGCGTAGATGGATTGAGCTGCTTAAGGACTATGATTGTACTATTGAGTACCATCTTGGCAAGGCCAATGTGGTGGCTGATACGTTAAGCCGTAGGGCGATGACTGATCTGAGAGTAATGTTCGCTCGACTTAGTTTGTTCAACCATGGAAGTTTATTGGCTGAGCTACAGGTTAAATCGACTTGGATAGGACAGATTTGGCATAGGCAGTTAGAGGATGAATCGTTGGGTCTTTGGTTCCGGCAGGTTGAGAGTGGCAGCGCTACAGACATTGGGCTGAATTATGATAGGGTACTCTGTTTCCGTGGTCAGATCTGTATACCAAATGATACTGATCTGAGGCAGTCTATTCTGAGAGAGACGCATAGTAGCCCTTATGCTATGCATCCTGGTAGGAATAAGATGTACCGAGATCTTCGAGAACTGTACTGGTGGCTGAGATTGAAACAGGAGGTTACTGATTTTGTAGCACGATGTCTAACATGCCAGAAGGTCAAGGTTGATCATCAACAACCTTTGGGTTTGCTACAACCAGTTAAGATTTCGCTATGGAAGTGGGAGCGAGTAAAAATGGACTTTATTATTGGGTTGCCCTTGACACCCATAAAGAAGGATTCTGTCTGGGTCATCGTGGATCGATTGACCAAGTCTGCACACTTCATTCCGGTTAGGACCGACTATTCTCTTCAGAAGTTGGCAAAGCTCTACATCTCTGAGATAGTGAGACTGCATGGGGTACCAGTCTCAATCATTTCTGATAGGGATCTTTGCTTCACATTTCGGTTCTCAAAAAAGTTACATGATGCACTGGGTTCAAGGTTGGACTTCAGTACTGTGTTTCATCCTCAGACCGATGGTCAATCTGATATGGTGATTTAGATACTAGAGGATACGTTGAGGAGCTGTGTTATCAATTTTTGAGGCAGTTGGGAGGATTATTTGCCGTTAGCCGAGTTCGCCTACAATAACAGCTTCTAGTCTAGTATTTAGATGGCACCTTACGAGGCTCTATATGGTCGTAAGTGTCGTGCTCCTTTGTGTTGGACTAAGTTGGGCGAACGTTAAGTTTTGGGTCCTGAGTTGGTTTCTGAGACTGAGGATAAGGTTCGATTGATTCGGGATCGTCTGAAAGCTGCTTATGATAGATAGAAGTCTTATGCTGATCTAAAGAGAGATTGAGTATTCTATGGGGGACTTCGTGTTTCTTAAGGTCTCGCCATGGAAGAAGGTTCTGAGGTTCGGTCGCAAAGGAAAATTGAGCCCTAGGTTTATTGGGCCTTACTAAATTCTAAAGCGAGTGGGACCTGTTGTTTATTAGTTGGAGTTACCTCTAAAGCCAGACCATATTCATGACGTATTCCACGTCTTGATGTTAAGGCGTTACCGTTCTAATCTTACTCATATTGTCCCTGTTGAGGAGATTGAGGTTATGCCAGATTTAACCTTCGAGGATGAGCCGGTTCAAATTCTAGATCGAGATGTAAAGTTTTTTCAAAAGAAGTCTATCTCATTAGTGAAGATGCTGTAGCGGAATCATAGCACTGTGGAGGCCACGTGAGAGCCTGAGGACGCGATGCGTCAGCAGTATCCTCATCTGTTCTGATCAGGTAAATTTTGAGGCCGAAATTTTTTTTAGGGGGTAGAGTTGTAACTCCACAAAATTTTTAGTTCTGCTTATGCGAAAATGTGACATAAATCTATCTCTGTTTCAATGGTTAAGTGTTCTGGGTGTATGTGTGAGGTCCTAAGTTCAAACCCTAGCTTTAGCAAATTTTGATTTTTTTTCTAATTTAAGCTTTACGTTTGGAGAGTGGGCTTATATTTAACTATTTGTAGGAACATATTAGAATAGGCCTGCTGGTCTGGTGGTTAGGTGGAGTGTGGGTTTGTTGGAGGTCTTGTGTTCGAATCTTTGCACAAGCGGGATTGGTAATATTTTTGCTCAGTTTCCGGTTAAGGTCTTGAGAGAGTGGGATTCTGAGTAGTGGATGTAGTGGTTAAGTGGGAGAGTGAATTAAGGGATTAGGGGTTAATCTTTTTATTTTATTTTATTTTTATTTCTTTTCTTTTTGAAAAATTCCCAAATAGTGCTTTTTATTGCTTGCCGAACAAATACTTTTGTTATCTCGTTTTCGAAATTCTGTTGAATTTATTCAACAATTTTGGTTTTCAATTCTTCCTTGTAATTTGGCGTTTTGGTAAGTATAAGGCGTGTTACTCGCGTGGATTGAAGTGGTTGTTCTTTAACGTGTACAAATCATTCTACTCATTCGTTTCGTTGACTGATTTTAAGTTTTGCCAGCAGTGAATCAGGGAGAACGGGGCTCTCCTTTTGCGAAATCATAGTTGGTAACGTTCAGTGAGTTGGGGTAAGTGCTAATCGTGTGAGTTGAATTGTTGCCAATTTTGTAGTCACAAATTGATTGTGTTTTAAGTCTGATTTCGGGTGTTGTTATGTCGATGTTAGGCTTTGAAAGGCTCGGGAGTGGTTTCATAGCGAACACCTCAAGCCACTACACCTCAACCCTGTCTCCTAGTTCTCGTTTAGTTATTCTCATCCCATGACCATCATCTACAGAGATCTCAACATTGTAAAAAGCTTCCCCAAAGTTGAGACGAGTAAGGTTATTATTCCCCTCAATCTCACGTCCACTGTGAGAATTTCATCTCTTTACTTCTATGCTTGTATTTCACTAGAAGGGAGCTGTGAAAAAAATGAGTTTTCGAAAAAAAATTGGTCGATTGGTTGATCGGATTATTTTAGGGCAATTTAGGGTTAGAAAGCTAAGCTTGGTTTTTTTCGAATTGTTGGGCATTTTTGTTTATTGTAAGGGATTTCAGGCTGCTTGTCTCAATAGTAAGGGATCTCAATTTCAGGTTGGAATTTGTTATTTGTGGTAAATGGGTTGGAAGAGTTTTGGATTTTGAGCTTTGAATCAATTACAGAGTTTTTGAGCAAGAGAAAGAAAAAGAAAACAGAGGTGGGGGAGATGAGGAAATCGTTTTACTAGTAAATTTGCTATTGCTTTGCTTCTTCTTTTTTTTTTTTTTTTTCAATTTTGATTTTGAAATGTTGGGCTAGTTACAGTGTAAGCTGAACAAAGCATTTCAGTTGAGAAAACCATTGAAGTTAAATTAAAGAGAAATTCGACATATGTACTAATACGCTTTGTTTATTTTTGAATCTTAATGCTTAGAGAATCAGAAGTTATTTGATGGGTTATTTGATTGCTTAGTGTTTCAACAATCTTGGCATTTGTACCAGCATTCATGATTTTCTCTTAGCAGTGAAGACTCTATATATCTATAATTAGTAGTGTGAATTGTATTGATTTCACCGATATTTAATTGCTTACAAAATTGGTGGATGTTTCTTTGGGTCTCTTCTGCATGTACTTATTTTTTGTCATTTTCATTGAAGATTTGCCCCCCAAATAATTTTGGAGATGTATTTCATATCAATAAGCTTGGACAATATTTTTAACCGAAATTATGCATATGTATGTCAGGCTCACATGCTCAAACTTGTGATACTTTAGAGGACAACAGTGGTGGTCAATCATGTATTTCAGCCCATCAGAAGACAATATCATGGACACTTTGGGAGTCATTTGTGTTGACACTGAAGGAAATATAGCATCAGGAGCCTCCAGCGGTGGTATTGCACTGAATGTGATAATTACTGGATGAAACTGTATTTCTTAGTTCATTCCTCTTTGAGGCTATATAATTTATGAGACGCTTTTTCCCACAATTGTGACAGGTCTCTGGTCGTGTAGGATTAGCAGCAATGCATGGTGTAGGCTGTTGGGCCTCCTCAAAAGGACCCTTTGGGGCTCCTTTCATAGTTGGTTGTTGTGTTAGCGGTGCTGGAGAACACCTAATGAAAGGATTTGCAGCTTGGGAATGCTGTGTCTTATCGTCACTGTAAGATTCTTTTGGATTTATATGCCTAACAGGAATTTGTTCCCTTTACATGAAGAAAGTTTCAGTTATCCTAACTGGACCTTGTTGAGTTAGGTTGTCTCTACTTGTATCTCTTTCTATTAATACCAAAGTAGTATAATAGGATACGATCTTTTGAAACATTAATTGTCTACTTGATTCCGATCATGGGTGTTGAAATCGGTAACGGTCTATGCTTGGTGAGAACTAGAAGTGATAAATCATATAATAGAAGTTGAATTTGTTCGATCTTAAATTATTTGCTTAAATTCGAAGATTTATCATCTTTGATCCCATTTAGAATATTTAAGGTAAGCTAAAAAGAGAAATGAAGGACACAAGTAAATAATTTTGGCTTCCTTTGAAACATACATTAGATTCATTGCAGTTTGCAATACTTGGGGTACTAATAAGGTCATTTTCATTGTTAGTTCAAAGGCAGGTCCTGCCTTTGCTTGCATGAAAGTTCTTCGCTCTGTTGCTCAAGATAGTAATCAAGCTGATACTGATAAAAGTGCTGGGATTTTAATCGTACAAGCGGATGCTCCTATCAGGGCGAGATCTCAATTAAACCACAATATATCTTTCGAAAAAAAAAATTACATTTATCGGATTAGTTTTTATATGTGAATTTATTGGTTTAGGTTCCAAGAAATCCTCCAAAACTGAAAGCTATAGAAATTGCAGTTGTGTACTCATCCTTGTCTTTTGGGATAGGATATTTTGGAAGTGGCATGGAAAGGTCTAAGGTATGATGCTTGCAATTAAAACATGTTTTTGGAGTAGATGGTATATTCATTGATGTAGCAAATTATAAGGTGTGGTTAAGATACTGCATTATTTATGTATGGTTATGAAGTTCCATTTATTTCTGGCAATGCTTTGACAGCCATTAGAGATGAAAAGATTTATGTACTCTCCATTTGTTGCTTATGCCTTTTTTTTTTTATTCAAGTTTCTATTCTTAGAAGAAGTAAACAACAGAATAGAAGTGGAATCGATCATTTTGAAGCTCGAGTTGATGTTTCTACATGACTGATTTTTGTTTAACCTCTTTTTTAAAGGATAAATTATCATATCAAATCAAATCTCTCCAATTTACTTAGTTTCTTTGGGAGTGTATGTAGTACTATAAAAGAAAGTAACTTGTCCCCCTTCAAGATTGCCATTTAATGGTTAATATCGATGAATAAAAGTTAAAAGTGATCAAATCGATATGATCTTAACCTCACCAGTTCAATGGTATTACTATTGAGCCAAAGTCTATAATATTTGTTTTTAGTACAGCAAAAGAAACAAGCAACCTTTATCATAGAAAACATATGATAATTACCTTAACACAGCAACATTTCATCCCTAAAGGCTTCCCCAATCTGAATGGTTCCTCCAAAAGGATAGTTAACTCAACCAATACATAGCTTTCATCATCATTATTGAAGGTGAAATTAAATGCATTGCCTCTAATGTTTATGCCTTATTCCAATGTTATGAATGGTGTTGATTAGTCACCATTCAAGAAAGTGCTTTAAAATTATACTCAACATTATGTGAAGTAGAAGGTTTAACCGAGGATGAGCGCTATCGCGCATTGAGCAAAATTCCAGATCATTATTTCTAATATTTTATTTTTTATTGTAGAATAATTAAATTATTTGTTTCACTAATGATATTTTAGCACATTAAATATGTATTGCAGTTTAAAAATAATAAAGTAGATTATATATTATTTTTATAGTATTATATATTATGATTTTTTAATTCATATAATAATTATATTAAGAATGTTATTAAATTATATTTTCTTATTAAATTATATTTAATAATAATTATGTTAAAATATGGTTAAATTATTTATTATTTTTTAATAAAATATATTTAACAATAATTTTATTAAAATTTAATAACAATAACAATAACCATCTACCTAAAAAAAATTCTACTAAGGGTACTTTGGTCATTTAAGTCTTTTTCGTCATATTATTACAACATCTATTCTATTCAACCAAACACAAGAATTCTATTACAGCTCTATTCCATTCCATTCCATTCAACCAAACAATTAAATTACTAATTACAACTCTATTCTATTACAACTCTATTCCATTACAACACTATTCAATTACAGCCCTATTCCATTACAGTGAACCAAATGTACCCTTATGATATTGTAATTTGTATTCTTTTATTAATGATTTGCAACATAAAGTTTAAATGTGTAACTAATTTTATGGTAGTTTATAATAAATACAATTAATATTATATAATGAAGGTAGATTATTAATAATATATAACTACTCCATATACAACTTTTTTTTTTATTATAGTGTATATTTTTACATTAATGATTTGTAAACTTAAATTATATGACTTGCCCCAATTAAATACCTAAATTTTAAACTTTAAGCAAAGCATGTTTTGAAAATCATACTAATTATTGTTAAGCTTAATTACAAAATAAACTTAAAATTATATGACTTTTCTCAATTAAATACTTAATTTATACGATATCCAATAAAAACATTATTAGCTAATATCATGTTTTGGGTAAAATAAAAGAGAGTTACAAACTGAAAAACTCGGTATAGTTTGAAAACCAAAATTTGCATTATTAATGTTGCTATTATTAAAGTTTCAGCCATTTTAAAAACAAAAAACTGTGTATATAATACAAAATCAAATAGCAAAAATGAGAATAAGAATGAATAACCTAAAGTAGTTTAATCGGCTTTCTACATGGTGACCTGGTTAGGTTAGCCACATTATTTCGCAGGGCCCATGTCTCAAGAAGACTGGACCATGGGGCTTCCTCCAAAACCTCGTTCATCCCCCACTGGGGACCCTCACAAGCTGTAACGGAACTAAAAGTACAGACCTCTTCAATGCAATGCAGGCGGCCCCCTAGCGGGGGATGATTCACACGTTAAAAACCCAGAACTCACAATGAACAGCAGAGATGGATAAAACATTTGTAAATTCCTTTATTCAATGAATGTGTTTGCATAAGATTTTATTCTTTCAAGTTTCCTCTCTGACTTCTTCAATTTTATCATCTCTATTTTCCAAAATGTCTCAACCCAATGCTTACTGAGGAAACTCGTCATGGTCATACGCAATCCTAAAATTTCTTCACATTAACCAAGGTTCCACCCTTGGATCCGGATTCAAGCATTGCCTCTAAAACTGCAACGTCTCTGGCACCTTCCACGAAAGAGCTGCGTGGTTCAGCTTCATAGCCATTTCCCTGCTGCAAAACAGAGGATGAGGGGTATCTCTTAGAAGTGACATTTAGAAACTCATTTGAAGCATTCCAAGTACAAGCGCAAACAAGTTTAGCATTGCCTTTCAACATTCATAATTCTATTCAGTTCAGGAAGCCCCAATATGTCGTCTAATTGTATAAAAATGAAAAAAGGTAAACAGCACTTAAGTATCTTGTTCAATGACATGTGAATCTATCCTTTGCTTATAGCCCATGTTCAAACCTTCGCTTCCCCAAGCCCAAAAATAGTATCAGAACTGTTCTGGGAAAGAGAAATCACAAGAACATGTAAAGAAATGTGGGAATCTGTATTACACTGCTGTCAAATTGAATCAACTCATAAGTTCATCCAATGCTAGTATAGGCTATTATCTAATAGAAAAACTTAGTTTTATGAGAATAATGAAACGTTTATAAATAAACACTACTGCCTGGTAAATGACCCAATTGTACTTCTTGGGACATAGATACTGACCATCCTTTATAGCAACATAAACCAGTCCACAGATGGTGGAATGAATGATGCAACAGCCACAATATACATTAACCAACCTTCAGGTTTGCTTGCACAATGTCATGTATAAAAATTTTTAATTCTTCGTGCACTCCACAGAATGGATGGAAAGTGCTTTTGCATTGCCCATCTGCACTGTATAGTGAAACCTGAGATGGCATATAATAAGATTTCAAAAGAAGGATGTCATCTGTCACACACTAATCAAGAAGGAACTTCAAGAGATGATTAAACCTTATATCATAGAAAAACAGAAGTACAGAAGTTTCAGAATCTAATTAATCATAATTACAATAATATGAAGTTAGTTTCCATTTTTACCAAGTAACCATGCTTTCCATCTACTTTTCGACGCTCAACTTGTACAGTTCCTTTTGACCCAACAACTCGCCAAATTATCTAAAACAATAAAAGAAATGAGCAAAACATAACAGATGCAAGCAAAAACGTTTAAAAGAGTATCACTTCAGCAGATACCTTAGGTGAACTAGAGGATACAACCATCACAAAGACTCCAGAGCATCCATTCTCCAGCTTACTGAGGAAAGCAATGGTATAATTTCCAAGTCTTAAGCCTTTCAGTTCTAAGATAAAATTCTATATAGAGAATCAACTTTAATTCTTAAACAACTTACAAATTAGAAGAAATAATGTCTGGCGGAGGTAAAGTTCTATCTATATGAGAGGTTATGGCCGAAACTGAGGTCACCTCACAACCAACCATCTGCTTGCAAGAACAGGAAACTCATCCCACGATTCTTGATGACTAAATAAAAAAGAACTTCATAGAATAATAATGTCAAAGCTTAACTTCAATGGTGCCTTTTCCTACTATTCTATTTCTTCTTATCTATGTTGGATTGAGAAAGGAAACCAGGTGGAGGAATTGAAAGAGTTGAGGGATTGATTTCTTCTGATATGTTACTGTTCGTGCTCTTGAGTGTAGAGCTAATTAAAAAATCTGGTTTTGTGTCTTAAAATTGTCAAGCCAACCATAAAAAATGGTGAGTTAAATGTAATCTGAAAAACAGAAATTGAAGCTAATAATCCAGCTGGCCTTCAACATTAATTTATCAGACCATATAGAAATCTCGCCACAATGTTTTATCCACATGATTTGTGCAAAGCATAATGATTACAATTTTCATACAAAATAGCAGCTGTAGCTATTACGTAGAAAGGAATAATCCTTGTCAGAAACACGGACCTTCTCTCTAAACTTTCCTTAAGAGTGGACCCTAGAGAGGATGTGACATCTAGATAGCATCCTAACAGTTATCTAGCCACTGTGATAATGTAATAGAGACGTACCATCCTCAAGCCAGCAATAAAATGCACTCCCATATCCAAGATAAAACCTCCCTGTCAAAAAGAAAGATTTGCTAGTCAAGCTAAAAGGTAAAGGTGTAGATAAAGTTAACAAGTCTGACACATTCAGATTCTTTAGAGCTCTGTCTCTTTATTTTATTTGAGGTGCTCATGTCTGATCCATATTCAGAAACTGATATACGGATATAACCCTCCAAAGCTCCTCTAAAGAAAAAAAAACTATTAAAAAATCAAACATACTCTTGTTAGATGCATCTGTGTCCGACACTAAACCCATAGATTCTTATACTTATTGAAAAGAGCAGCAGCATCTATCTTTAAACGAATAAATACTTAGAATATAAGTTCGTGAAAATTGAGAAATAGAAACACTGAGCTTCATTTGATGTGGTTAATTATGTACTTGTGATAGTTTTTTATCTTTAAAACACATTATGCAATGAAATATTGGAAAACATTTTATATTTATTATAACAAAACCCAATAAAAGCTTCTTAGATATGATGCATAGGAATTTCTTTGTTTGAAACATATCAATTATCTTTAAGAAGCCCACAAGGAAGGGCAAGTTCGTGTTGGGACTAAAATCCTGAACTTATGCTAACTGACCTCCAAAGAGACCTGGTGAACCATTTGGGCTAAGCCCCAAGTTCACGCAAGTACTCTTTTTGCACCATGTGCCCTAAAACAATGTAAGTGTCCTAGTACATAGAAGTGTAGAATTCCAAAATTTATCCCCACACTTAGGGGTTAGTTTCTCTACTTTGAATAAAGAGATTAGGAGGTTTTTCCCTAGAATCTCTCTTGTTTTATTTTTCTTTTATTTCAGGATTTAATTTGAGGGATTTGATTACTACTGGAATTAAGGAGTAAGCAATGGCAAACATGTTGTCGTGTTTCTCCTATAAATTCTAGCAACTTCATGTTTATGAAATAAGAAAAACTAACAAAGTTTTCCACTCTAAATTATTCATCTCTCAGCTGTTTTCATCTTTGAAATTCAACATGGTATTAGAGCTTGAAAACTTCTTCTTTTATGAAAAAACACAACCTAGCCTTTGGAATGGCTACTGAACATGCTCTATTGCTCAAATAGGTAATTTCCCCATGGCTTCCAGCACCCAAATGCAGAAAAACAGCTCTAAAAAATGCTTTTCTCAACAATGACTAGGGAAAAGTGTATATGGAAATACCACCAAGCTTTCAGACATGAGCTAAAGAAAACAAGGTCTATTAACTTCGAAAGTCTCTATGGTCTCAAGCATCTCCTAAACATGGTTTGACAATTTTACAAAGGTAATCAAGAATTATGAGTATTCCTAAGGTACCCTATTCACAAAATTCCCCCTTAATGCGAAAGCTGCTATTCTCATTGTTTATGTTAAACTAGGGATTATACTGAAGAAATAGGCTACTTGAAAGTACTTGCTATGGAGTTTGAGATCAAAGACCTGGGACCATATTCCCTAGATATAGAGGTTGCCCATTCAAAGAAAGGTATTGTAGTCTAACAACTAACGTACATCTTGGACTTAGTAAAAGAAATTGGAATTGTAGACTGCAAACCTGCTGACACTCAAATGGAATGAAATTATGAAATTGGTCTCAAAGAAGATGGTCCACTAGTGTACAGGGAAGATATAAACGATTTGTTGGAAAGCTTATTTACCTGTCCCAAACAAGGCCGAACATAAGCTTCCCTATTAGTGTTGTAAGTCAATTTATGAACAAACCAAATGAAGAACATCTTGAAGCAGTTTATTGGATTCTTAGACACTTGAAAATGACTTTTGGTAAAGGAATATTCTTTTAGAAAGGAACAACTAAGGGGGTTGAAGTATACTCAGATGTTGATTGCACAAGATCCCTTACAAATTAAAGATCAAGACAGGCTATTGCACCTTTGTATGGGGAAACTTGGTAACTTAGCATAGCAAGAAACAGTCCATTGTCTCTAGGAGTAGTGTGGAGGCAAGGTACAAAGCTTTAGCTCAAAGTATATGTGAAAGATTATGGTTGTAAAGGTTACTTGAAGATTTAAAAGGATCTCAACAAGAGAGGCGATGAAAGTGGTTTGTAATGATTTGGCAGAAATAAGTATTTCTAAAAATCTTGCTCATCATGACAGAACCAGACATGTTGAACTAGATCGCCATTTTATCAAAGAAAAGATTGAAGCTGGAATATTGAACCTAATTTACACACCTACTAACCACCAAGTGGCAGATGTTAAAACAGAAGCTCTTTCAATAATAAAGTTTGGGGAATTGAATTCCACTATGAGAATGATCAACATCTAACCTCTAGCTTAAGGGAGAGTTTAGAATTCCAAAATTAATCCCAAAATAGGGATTAGTTTCTCTAGTTTCCTTGTTTGAATAAAGAGATTAGGAAGGTTTTTCCTAAAATGTCTCTTGTTTTATTTTTCTTTTATTTCAAGATTTAATTTGATTGTATCTTAATCTGAGGGATTTGAATACTACTAGAATTAAGGAGTAATTAATGGCGAACATACCATTTTTCTCATATATATTCTAGCAGCTTCATGTTTATGAAATAAGAAAAAGAACATATTTTGCCCCTCTGGAATTATTCATCTCTCAAGCTCTTAAATTCTATAATTTATTCATTTCTAAGGGTAAGCGAAATTACCCCAGTTTTATTTAGTTTTTCACACATGTATAGGGAACATCAACATGTACTTTTTACACCGTTAGCAAAGGCATGCTCTTTAAGGGTTTTTATGCAACTTTCTTCCTTTTACTATAAATGTCAGACTATTTAAGAGTGCAGGACTGCAGGAGACACATTTCACACACCCCTGTTAGAGTTATTGTTATGGAAGCCTTTGCGGGCAAGACAAGAAGTCAAAAGTGTCAAAGAAGGAAAGAAGATAAATAACTTATTTTACAAATATTCCTAATTAGAATAATTTATTTAGGAAGTACTTTATTGCAATTAAAAGAACTTAAGTTTAGTTACCCTAATTATAGGTTCTTATTCTACAAGTTAATTTTAGTTTCTTAGTCTACAAGAATAAAACCCTATGTAACCTCTATTAAAGGGGAAAATTCCTAGTAATAAAATAAGATGGAAATTATTATAATTTACAGATATTTATGACTCTCTTTCAAACAAGTCTAAGGTTAGGAGCTCCCTTTGACAAATTCCATATATTATTCATCATAGGTTACTCCCATGGTAGAAATCCCAACAAGTGGAAGGCTCCTTCAATCGAAGCAAACTTTCCCGTGAGTCACTCAATGACTCAATCCATAACCCGTGACCTTAACAGTTATTAAGCGAAAAAGAATTCAAGCATACAAGTAAAGGCAATATAGCTTATTAATATCCCTTTTTTAAGATGACACTTGAATTTTGAGATTCATGGAGCATATATTACCAAATCCAATTGAGTAAAATACTTTGATTTATGTTATTTTGAGAATTCACTTTTAACTTAGTGTATCCCTGTCAAACACATGTAAAGACCCCAAAAAGACACGAGTGCCTAGCTATGATCCTCTTAGAAAGATACGTGAAAAACGTACGAGAAAAGCAAAAGTGCGAAAGCAAAGTAGTCAGTATTGTACTAGTGGATGTACCATTTTTGTTCCGGTACTAATATATACAAATATTGGTGTGTTTCAATATACCATTTTGGGTTTATCAATATTTTTCAAATATTCTTAATATATATTATATGTACATGTAAATATATCACAATTACATAGTACATACATATAAATATATTTATATAAAATTATTAATTTGAAATTATTAGTTATGTTCGATAACTTAATTAAATGATTATATTTGTATATAAATATAATTATAAAAATATTAAAATTAGTTTAAAATATTAAAATATTTTCTTAACCAATATGGGTCGATACACACCAACACAGACCGAAAACGCACCGGTATGATCGATACTGACCAAAATTTACACCAAAGCAAAAACTAAGGCTCCATTTGTTTCACTAAAAATGGCTTCTGGAAAATGATTTCTGGAAAATGACTTGCTTTTTTGGAAAAGCTAATATTTTTTGGTGTTTGGATGGATCTATGTAAAATATTTTCTTTTGTTTGGCAAGTTCCTTAAAAATATTTTATAAAAATTGTTTTCAATTAAACAAACATACATTTGAGTTTTTTTTTTATTTTTTTCATTGTTTAATTGAGTTTATTTTATATTTATAATTTTATATTTTATATTGTTTTTACATATATTAAAAATATTTTATTAAATTTAGGTTCATTGCAACGCCATTTTTTAGTTACATGACTACCAAGTAAGTATTTTTTTATTTAAAAATGTGACATTAACAAAATTGACAAAAAAATTTAACAATGTCAACAATTGGACTTGATTTTCAAATCTGGAAAGTAGAGAAACTAAATTCTTAAAAATAAAAGTAAAAAGACTAAATTACAAATTTGTGAAGAGTACATAAACTTATAACATATTTTAACATTTATACTACGAAATATTTATTATTAATATATTTATAATTGTAATAAATATTTATTTTTAAAATATTAATATTGATATTTTCAATAATATGTGAATAATATTATTTAAAATTATTATTTTTAAAATTTACTATTAAAATAAAATTGAAATATCAAATAATTTATTAAAATAATAAATTATATTAATTATATTAATAATTTATTAAATGACTAAATATAAATAATTAAATATGTATGTTTAATAATATTAAAAAATATAAAATTTCATATTATATTTTAATATTTTTAAATATTTTTAAAAATAAAAATAAAATTTATTATCAATATAATAATATTAAACTTGATTTAAGTTAATTTTTATATAAAAGTAAAAATTATCTATGTAGGAGCTCTTTTCCGAAAAATGATTACGCTTTTCAAAAGGATAAATCTCAAGAAAAAAGGCTTGTTTTACCTGTAAGTCATTTTCCGTTGACCAAGCTGTTTTCTGTGAAACAACACAAGAAAATGCAGAAAACATTTTCCGTAAAACCTTTTACATGTAAACAAATGGACCCTAAAATTTGTTGTTCTAGTTACTACCGAAACAGGACGTTCTGTTTGATATGGACAGCACCAATACAAAAATTGACTTCCTTGCGTGAAAGTCTAGCATCTATATTCTACTTGGCATCATGTATTCTTACCTTAACAAGGACTGGTTGATGAGTATGATTTATTAATATCTCATTGGGTGAAGTATATTGTATATGCATTGAAAATAGTTATCACCAGTGTCGTAGAAGGTATACTTCGATAAAACAGTTTGTGAACCAAGAAAAGAAACTTATATCATCAGATATTAGTGTGAAAGACATACCTCAAAATTTCGCCTCCAAGAGCTAGAAAAATAAGGGTTTGAACTGTTCATTGACCCTTCAACAATAACTTGGACATTCATCATATCCCCGACACCAGCCACTAGTTTCTTGCTCTGAGAAAGATAAATCAATAAGAAACTAGGTAATAGTACGGATTGAATTGTACAGGGAATATCAAAAAACAAACCTCTACAAAAGCAGGTTCAAATCGATAGTTTTCAGCTACAGCCCAAATTGGTTGACCAGGGTTGGTACAAACGGATTTGTAACTAGCCAGTGCAGTTTCTATCTCGGGTATACCTAAAAAATAAAAACATCCCACTTTCTTATTCATGCAGTTTTCTTTAAAACAATTTTTTCAAAGGAAGATAAGGGCAGTTGTTGGAGGAAGATGGAGAAATTTAATTTTAAATGCTCAAAACTTGCAAAAAGTGATTTATCAATCAATTTTAATTAATGCCAAAAAGAATAAATGCTGATTTGAGATCCCCCTTTCCTTGTTACGCAAATAAGATAAGTAAGCTTGCAAGAAATCTTCAAGTTCACAAAAAAAGGGAAAAAATGAAATACTATATATTAAGTTAAACCTCAGTAGTCCAGAACAGAAAGAATCAGTGCATATAGACAAAAGAAATGGATTACCTTCAAAGAATTTGTTTTAATAGGGATAATATATAGAAGATTTTTGGAAATATTTTAAAGGCAATAGCAATGATTTCTTGACAACATTCAGGGATTAAACCAAAAGGTACGTTATTATGATTGAGATAAAACTCAATAATCAGGATTTATTTAGCCAACTGTTAATGCTTCAAAACCAGCCAAGATTTATTTTGTACTCAATCCGTGCCTAGCCATCCATTGAAGTGGATGCTTAAGCCAAAGCTGACTATCTTCAATAAGCATGCAGTAATATTTAGAAATAATTACTCTTCACAATGACTTTCTAAATATTAATATTTTTACCCAAATGGTGTAAACGATAAAAGAAAACAAAAGAACAAATTTGGTTTATGCACATCTACTTAGCTCAAAAAATCATATTTAAAACAATTACTTCAAATGCTGAAGACATGTCACTTTGGAATCTTGAAAATTTTGTTCTTAAAGTATCAAAGAGAAAAAAATTGTTTCAGGAGGCAAAATGTTTTGCCTCTCTCAAAAGTGAAGTTTGCAAACAAAAAAGCTTATGGTAAGATTTGTCTTCACAATGAGGCAAATTGCTTTTTGTCTTCATTATCAGAAAATAATAAACTTGAAGTTGAGAGAAGTGTCATCCTTGAGACTCATGGTAAGATTTGTCCTACTTCTGATCCTCATTTCCAACTTCTAGCATATTTTGCTTCTGTAAATGCTTCTTTATTTCATGTTCAAGTATGTTCATATGTTAGATCTGTAATAAGATTTATGTTCTAAAATTAGAAACTATATAAAAATTATCTGAAAAAGTATGGAACTTACTAGTTGCTGCAGGTTTCTCTAGAGATCCCCAAGTTAACCAGGTAAAACATATGGCACACCCAAAACAAAAAGAAAATTAGTAAATTGCACATGGAAGAATAAAATAATAAGACAACTATTCCAATCCCATAATGCAAAATATGCTTATCTAGCCATGATGTATTACAACAAGTCATAGATGCATCATCCATCCTCCTTTCCATTCAAGAAAAATGAAAAAAAAAAGGGGGACGAGGTAGTGAAATTTGTTGGATTTCTGTTCTTTGAAAGGAAAATGGTAGTCAAATTCAAGAGATCCTATGCAAAATAAATCCAAACTGGGAAAAAAGCTTGAGAGCCTCATTAAAGGGATAACGAACTAACTCACTTGCCCTAATAGTTAGAGCATACCAATGTATCTCACCTTGAATGACATGCTTTCCTGCTTTTAGCAACTTTAGGGAGATATCTACCTGCATGGTTTAATTCATATGTAAGCAAATAACCAACAACGATAGACTAATGTTCGTAATACTAATACCTTATAAAATTATCTCCCATTAGGAGTTGGAATCAAACCCTGGTCTCTTCCCTAGTAATTTTCTAAGCCATCCTCTATATTGTAAAAATACAAGTTTCACATGAAAATTTATTTTAGACAGAGACAGACATATGTAAAGAGTTATACTATTGACTATAATGTTAGATCAAAATGCAGATAAAGAATGAAGGTAGAAAAACAATTATAGAACTTGAAAATAATGACTAGAAATTATGAACATTCAAAGTTTAGGCTAGAAGTTATGTTTTCATGATTTGATGTGATTTGTTATCTACCAAAGTACCAAAACCACAAGAACAATCACCTTAAGATGATTTTTTTAATCATTTTAAAGATTCATTAAGGGTACTTATGAAAGCAATACCAAAGAAATATTTTCATATTTTATGAAATAACTGCTCATACATCGCTACATTTCATGAAGATGTTTTCTAAAGAAAGAAATCAAAGCCAGTTCCCTCAAGGCATTGATTAGCAAGATCCACATCTAAATTCTACCATAACAGATGGTTGATCTCTATGTTTTCTTTTTTATTTTTCTTCTTATTGTTACTTAGATGACTCGTATTACAATTTACATAAACGCAATGAAAGTTCAGGAATAAAATAATGTTGAAGAAATGGGAAAATAAAGAACCTGAACTTGGCCAGCCAAAACGACAGCAGTACCAATAAGAGAAGAATCCTGCATAATGTCGTTTAGACCTTGGTCTCCCCATTTACATTCCACTCCAGGAAAATGCTGTTTGGCTATCTCAACAGCTCCTCTCGAAGATTCCTTCTCGGTATGAACCACAACATCATTACTATTTCAATATACAGCAAAAAAAATACAAAAATATATACATTTTCAAAATATTGAGTAAGAAGAAAGGGGAAAAAGAAACCTCTGAACGGCTCCAGATATATTTGAGGCAGAAGAGATGTGAGATCTCGGCGAGTCTCGGGATGTATTGAGTTTTTACAAATATTCCAGCCCCCAGAACCGCGATTTGTGGAAGGGTAGCCATTTTTGAAGGATCTTACTTTTTTAGCAAAAATTTAGATAGATCGATCTTTTACGATTTTGTTATGTGGGAGTTTGGGGTTTGAAGTTTGAAGTCGACTGCATCTGCAATGTGGTAAGAGGAAAAAAATGTGTTTGGAAGTTGAGCGAGACGCAGAAAATTCTAACACGAGCTACCGAAAACGAGCCTTCAGTGGGCTCACAAATATAATAACAGTTAGATTATCCCATAGAAAATCTGAACCACTAGACAAAAAGAAAAAAGAAAGTTTTGAGCATAAACCGGTATTTGCCGGTTCTAAGTACAGAAAAAGGAGGCTTTTTGTTCTTTCTTTTTTTTATTCGGGAAAGAAAGAGAAGCTTTCCGTTTCTATTCCACAACAAAAGTTTTCCCTTAGCTTATGTGAATTAAGGTTGGATTTGGTTTTTGTTTTTGTCAATACTTCTGTCAAAATTGAATTAACTGATAGAACTGATTTAATTCAGTTAACCAATTAATTAATCAATTTAGTTTGGTCAAAGATCGATTAAAGATTCTTTGAAATTTCGGTTAACAATTAATTAATTGAATTAATCGAACTTAATAAATAACATTATATATTATATGTATTAAGCTATTATTAATTTGGTTAATTCGGTCAAATGAACATTGGTAATTTATTTTTTTATATGTTTTATACCTTTTTAACAAAAAACATATAAATTTCGGTTAATTCGGTCCAAATTAACTAAAATATTTCAGTTCAGTTTTTTTGAAAAATTTTCGGTTCGGTTAACAGTTAAAGGATTAAAAAGTTTAGTCAATTCGGTTAATACTAGTTCGGTTCGGTTAATCGTTTGAACACCCCTATCCTCTTCTTTATCTTCTTTAACAAAATCTAGGATTACATTCAATGGCGCAAAATTCTTCTTCACGATAAGTGTAAAGTTGAGAGCTAGGTTCTTGAAACTTGGACTGAAAATCCTTTCAAAGAAACTTGTGATTTATAATTTAGTGAGTTCTAGGATTTGAAAATTAGGGTTCTTCTTGATTAAGTGATGGAATTAGTTTGTTACGAGGTCTAACTATTCGTGCGAAAGCCAAGCCAAGATAAACCTGATCATATAAGACATTATGTGATGGGGACTTTAGCACCTTCAAGGAAGTGAAATTGAGGTTAAGGGTTCGCTTGTTTGATTGAAAATGGTTTCCAAAAAATAATTTCTGGAAAATGACTTATTTTTCTTAAAAAGTTAATATTTGCTGGTGTTTGGATAAATCTGTACAAAATATTTTCTGTTGTTTGGTAGATTTCCTGAAAATATTTCATAAAAGCTGTTTTAAATGAAACAAACGTACATTTGAGAATTTATTATCTTTTCATTGTTTAATTGAATTTATTTTATATCTATTAAATTTATATTTACATTGGTTTTACATATATTGTAATGATTTATTTATAAATAAATACATATAATTAAATATATAATAGTACTCAATTATTAAACTAGAATATTAATAGTCATAAATTGAAAACAACTAAAGCGGATAGATGATTCTTAATTGTGTTATAAAAAAAATAAAAAACAAAGATTAAATAATAATAAATTAGCTTCTAAATCACAATTAATACTACAAATCAATAATATTATCCAAGTGCATAATTAGTAATACCCCACATGATAACTAAAATATTGTCCAAGTACATAACTAGTATTACACCACATTAAAGCATCAACATCTTCAACCTTGAGAAAATTTTTAAAGCCAAATTTTTGTATGCTTCATACTTTTAACTAAGAAAGTTTTGGCCTCAGATTTATAACCCATAAGATAATCAAACACACTACGAAGGAAGTCATCATCAAATCCTTCCACTTCCATGGACATCACTTCTTCTTAAAGAAGTGGTGTTTTATCCATAGTAAATTGTTCCAATGCATTAGCAATTTTACCAAGTTGTTCACCGGCAAATTTAATTTGTTCATCACGACACTTTCTTAAGCGTTTTTTCTTTTATGTTTAGTATGCTGGATGAATATACTTTTGTTCTAAGCTCCTCAACTTTCTCATTGTCGTAGTCTACAGGTACTGAATCTTGGTTACCATCATCCAAGTCTATGTCAGCAAATGTTCTAGCAAAACTTCCTATCGTCATATCTTTGCCAACAACCAAAGTCATTTCATCATAATGATTAACACTTTTGCTCAAAAATGGTTCATACTTCTTGTATGCTTGTTAGATATTATACACAACCAGAATAACAAGTAAAAACAACTAAAATATATTTAACATATATATATATATACACACATATATTACCATCATTATTGCATCATATGTCGCTCTATCACATGTGATCATTTTCATGTTATCATCCCATCCAAAACCACTTTCGCTCTATTAGATGATTTTTCACATGCTTAGCATCATATTGAACTTGGAATCTTTCAGGAATAGTTGTAGCAACTCGATTAAAAGAAATTGCTTTGTAAGTATTAGAAGACTTATTTCCTTTCTGGGCCTCCTCTATTAGAATTTCGAGAAAAAGATATCCCATCGATTTTGTCCACCTAAATTGCTTTATTGTCCCTTCTTTGTTGCCCTTACCTATTCTACATTAATAATTGACATTGTCAATAATTTCAAAATCCAACAAGCTTAAAACATAATAATTTTAATATCCAACAATAATTTCAATATCAATATCCAACAAACATTAAAAAAATAACAATTTTAATACTAAAACAATATAACATAGAAACATTAACCCTGAGCCCTAAACTACCTAATGTTTCTAGCCATATAATCAGTCCACATAGTTTGTGCAATTTCCTCTTTTAGCAGACCGTTCTCTTGCTTCTTCTCTTTCTTCTCTCTTCATAAGAGTTGGTATTATAAAATCAGACACATGCTCTTCATATAATCCTTAATTAAGTAAATTATTAGGATCAAGCCCCATTATATGATTATGAATGGTACAACAAGCCAAAACTATATTTACTTGAGTTTGAAAATTCCAAAATGGTTCAACATCTAACACATGAAACCATTTTTTCAAAATCCCAAAAACACATTCAACAGTGATTCACAATGATGAATGATGAAGATTAAAGAGTTCAATTGCATTTTCTAACCCATGATCACTAAACTCTTTTAAATGATATAGGACACCACGATTTGTGGTAATATATCCATTTTGGATGCCATATCCAGCATCAACAAGATAATATTTACCTACAAATTATTACTAATAAATTATAAGCTTACTTGAACTATTTGGTATTTAATGTTAATTCTTACCTTTTAGAATTCTTAATCCTCTTGGGTGTGAAAGTGCATCACTTAAAATACGAGAATCATGTGCACTACCTTCCCAACCAGCTAGAAAGTAGGAAAATTTCAAATAAAATGTAATGAAAACCAATACATTTTGTCTCGTCCCCTTTTTACGGCTACGAAATCTTCCTTGAATGCTAAGTGGAACGGATGCACGAACACGAGTTATATCTAATGCACCAATACAATCTTTAAAATAAGGAAAAAACCTTGGATTGTTTCTAATTTCACTAGGAGTTGACTCATCAGGTAATCTAATAACTAATTTATACAATTTCAAAATATCTATATTCTGATGTTTCTATTCATACTAAAAGCTCTATTAGCATCTCTCGGAGATTTCTTAACTTTAAATGTAATTTCATTAAAATTTTGCTTGTAAGTGCAACATAACATTCATATGCCCTTTTTTTATATGCTTAATCAAGTTATGGTCCCATCTCATACCATGTAACAACCCGTTTTTAGCTAAATCAGAATAGTGGTTTCGGAATCACAAATCTGAGGTTAAAATATTTATTTTATTATTATTTTAAAGTCTACAGCATGAATATATGATTGTGTGAAAGTTTCGTTTAGAAATTTTATTGTTTGAATGCTCAATTCGGTAAAAAAGACTAAATCGCATAAAGTGCAAAAGTGTTGTTCTATTAGTTAAAAGTGTTTAATAGCTATAGAACCTTAAATTTAAGGTCCTTAAGTGGTAATTAGACCATTTTAATTGTGAATGGAAAATTTTGGGCATATATTAAGTGTTTTTAATGGTTTAATATTAAGGTTAATATGGTAAATGATAATTAATTAGTAAATTAAAATAAAACAAAGCCATAAAATTTGTATTCATCTTCAAACTTGCCGATTTTAAAGAAGAAAGAAAGCCATATTTAGGGTTTTAACATTCGGCCACTTCATGCTTTAACTGTAAGTCTATTTTTGTCCCTTTTTAATGATTTTTACATTTTTTAGATCATTGCAGCTAAGTCTAGCTAGCTCAGGGACTATTTTGCAAAACTGTTAAAGATTTTTAATGTTTCCATTGATGAATACATGAGTATTTTGATGTTTAATGATAGATTTTGAATGTTTGATGATAGTTATACAAGTTTTGCTAAATGATTTTTAGTGAAAATGCAAATTAAAGATTAAATTGTGAAATGTGTAAATTTAAGGGTTAGAATGTAAAATAAAGGAAAATTTTGGGCTGCTATAAGCATGATAAATATTCGGCTAGGCTTGGGTTGTGATGAAATTGAATGAATTTTTATTTTACGAGCCTAGGGACTAAATTGTAAAATTGTTGAAATATTAGGGGCAAAGGTGTAAATATGCTTTAATGTGAATTTTGGACTAAATTGAATAGAGAGATAATTAAATAAGCTCATTTTGATTACATATAGATCAAGAAAAGCGAAATTCAAACTTAGATCGGGAAAAGAACAAGGTTACAGAATAGTTGAATCGTTTTACTGTTTTAGCATCCGAGCTAAGTTTGTATGTGATAAATTTTATTATAAATGTATTTTAAATGTTTTGATATTGCATAAATTGTGATTATGAGACTATGGACTCATTCGACAATGATTCAACGACGATTCGGCATTTGAAATCCCGGTTGAACCTTAGGAATAGATTTGGATACTAGTGACATGTCATTAGAGGATTAATGTGATTATGTGATCCGGGTGCTAGTCTTGTACGTCCTACCAGTGGCTGAGTATACCAGCATGTGTTGCGATACGTCTCGACTGACAGCTTGTGTGAGTAGACCCATTGATAGCTCTAGTTTGAGCAATATATGTGATATGAGATTGAGTTGGCTTCGGGCCACGGTATTAGCACTTAGTGTGCGAGGTTTCTGAGTACTAATAGTATTCCAAATGGTTCAACGGGTATATGAAAGATGTGATTGTGTATGAGATCGATACGAAATGGTACAGGTATGTACATGAACCGTATAAGCTTAAATCAAAGAAGTTGTGAAGTTAATATATATAAGATTATGATTGAAAATGTGAAACGTTTGTTATTTAAATGAATTACATGTTGATAAGTTCAAAATGATAATTTGTATATTCATGTTAAGATTTAGTTTATTTCAGACGAGCTTACTAAGCTATATAGCTTACTTTGTTTATTTTTTCGTGTTTTATAGTAATTTCTAAGCTAGCTCAGATTCGAGGATTGTCAGAGACTTCATCACACTATCAAGCTATTAATTTAGTACTTTTAAGCTTATAATTTGGTTATATGGCATGTATAGGGTTTTTGGTCATTTTGATTATAAGTTGATAATGATTTTGGCCATTAGAATTGGCTCATAAATGTTATACTTTGGTTTGTATATATTGACATAAGTGATGGCTTATTTTAGATTGTTTTACTATGCTTGAATCATATATTTATATAAGTATATGTGGCTTGTGTGATGTTATGAATGTTAGACATGTTATGCTTGTGGATAATTATCATTATAGTTAACTAATAGTCAAGTTTTGAAATGCTTGAGAGTATAGATCAAATGATGCATATTTGATAATGGTCATTTTAATGATTTGAGAAGATAAAGATTAGTATGAACTTAGATGACATAATGTGGTAATTATGTTTTGTATTAGTTGGTGTTGGAAATGGTATAAATTATGCTTGATTTGGAATTGAACTATATGTTTATTGATTCTATGTTTTGAGCCATATGAGTTGTGTAGGTGTGCCTAAGTTTGGGTGGAAAATTGGCTTGGTAAATAGCCTATTTTTGTCCACACGGGTAGAGACACGAGCGTGTGTCTCAACCGTGTGTGACACGCGGTCATGTTACATGGCCATGTGTCCCTTGGTGTTGAATTTGAAGCCAAGTCGGTATGCTTCAAACGGCTTCACACATGGGCGTGTGACTTGGCCGTGTGGCATAAGTCAGTATACCCTACAGGTTTGGCACGGCCTAGCACACGGCCTAGCATACGGGCGTGTATGACCATTTTTAGGGCACACGGGCGTGTGTATTGGCCGTGTGACCCAAGTTAGAGAGTTACACGGGGTTGGACACGGGCTGGGACACGACCATGTACTATCATTTCGAATGTCCACACGGCTTATGACACGGGCGTGTGTCCCCTGTTTTTGAAAAAATTTCTTAAGTGTTTAAAAACTTTCCAAAGTTATCGGTTTAGTCCCGAGCCACTCCCAAAACATGTTTAAGGCCTTGTAGGCTTGTTATAGGGACTTTGTGCTCGAGTTTGAATAATATTTGCATGAAATGTGAAATTATATGTGAATTGAAAGTTTAAATGTTTTATAAGTTCGGTAATGCTTCGTAACCCTATTTCGGCATTGAATACGGGTGAGAGGTGTTACATTTATTGGTATCAAAGCTACGGTTTAGTCAATTCTCGGACTAACGTAGCGGGTGTGAGAGTCTAGCTATACATGCCATATATAACCTGTGATAGTGTGATGACTCCTGATATTTTAAAATATGTTTTCATATAGTAAATGGATCCCGATCAAGCTACAATTAATGATGTAGAGAGTAACGTGCCAGCTCCCACTCAATAGGCAGCGCCGTCTGATTTTAGACCTATAATGAGTAGTCACGGAGGAAAGGCTAAAGAAACCTTTTCCCAAACGATGAACAAGCAGGTTCACGCAATTTGTTAGAACCAATTCGGCTGCTCAACAACCTCCATCCTCACCTAATCCCCAACCGATTCCTGTAGCTCCTCAAGTTGTAGAACTTCAATGACTGAATAAGCCGCCGGTAGATAAAATCTGAAAACAGGAGGTTGAAGAGTTCAGAGCTACACTTGATGATGATCCAGATAGAGCTGACTTTTGGTTAGAAAACACTATTCGGGTATTTGATGAACTGTCATGTACTCCAGTTGAGTGTTCAAAATATGCCATATCGTTATTAAGAGACTGCGTACCAATGGTAGACTGCTTTAGTATCAATGGTACTGAGGAAAGAGTGACCTAGAAATTCTTTCAAACTGAGTTTCGGAAGAAATATATAAGTCAAAAATTTCTCAATCAAAACCATAAAGAGTTTCTAGAATTGAAATAGGGCCGAATGACTGTAACTGAGTACGAAAGAGAATTTGTACGGTTGAACAAGTATGCTCGAGAGTATGTTTCCACTGAAGAAATCATGTGCAAACGGTTCGTTGATGGGTTGAACGAGGATATTAAACTTCTAGTCGAAATTCTAGAATTGAAAGAATTTGTTGTCCTGGTCGATAAAGCTTGCAAACCCGAGCTTAGTAAAGAAAAGAGAAAAGTAGATTTAGAGGTTAGAGATTCAAGAAAAAGGTTGATGAATAAGCCATATCAATCTTCATCAAAGAAATTCAAAGATTCGTTAACTCGTCTAAATGTTTCAATCGGGTATTCGAGCAAAGATCGTGGAAAACAATACTCAAGTCCTAAAGCTCAAGCTACATCGGTATCGAGTGTTGGCAGTGTGAGAAACTATAGACCTGAATGTCAACAATGTAAAAGATGACATCCTGGTGAATGTAGAATGAATAATTGGGCTTGTTTCAAATGTGGTTCACAAGATCATTTTATTCGCAATTGCCCAGAGTTAGCTGAGAAAGATAAGATTTAGAATGCAAGACCAAGTAACACAGCCACTAGAGGGAGGCTACATAGAAACGCGAGAAATGCGAGTGGTAATTGCGGTACTACGAGAGACTCTACAGTAAGATTCGAGGCCAGCACACCTACTAGAGCTTTCGCTATTCGCGCTTGTGAAGAGGCGTCGTCACCCAATGTTATCACTGGTGCATTTTCTCTTTACGATACTAATGTTATTGCATTGATTGATCCTGGATCAACTCATTCGTATATTTGTGAGAATTTAGTTTCTAGTAAGAAATTACCTGTTGAGTCCACTGAGTTTGTGATTAAAGTATCGAACCCCTTAGGCAAGTATGTTCTAGTTGATAAAGTTTGCAAGAACTGTCCTTTAATGATTTAGGGTTACTATTTTTTGGCTGATTTGATGAGTTTGACGTAATTCTAGGTATGGTTTGGTTAACTCTGCATGATGCTGTTGTAAATTGTAGACGAAAGATTATTGAATTGAGATGTCAGAACAGTGAAATTATTTTAATTGAACCAGATGAATCGAGTGAATTGCCTGCTGTGATTTCATCTATGTCAGCTCAGAGATGTGTGAGAAAAGGGTGTGAAGCTTATCTTGCTTATGTTTTAGATACAAAAGTGTCTGAATAGAAGATTGAATCAGTGCCTATAGTCCGTGAGTTTTCAGATGTATTTCTAGAAGAATTACCGAGTTTACCACCGATCAGAGAGGTTGAATTTGCTATTGAATTAGTATCGGGAACTTCACCGATATCTATAGCCCCGTACATAATGGCTCCGACCGAATTGAAAGAGTTGAAAGCTCAGTTGCAAAAGTTAACGGATAGAGGTTTTGCACGACCTAGTTCTTCACCCAAGGGTGCGCTGGTATTGTTCGTAAAGAAGAAGGATGGGTCAATAAGAATGTGTATTGACAACTAAAAAAGGTTACAATAAAGAACAAGTATCCATTGCCGAGAATAGATAATTTATTTGATCAATTGAAAGGTGCAACAGTGTTTTCGAAGATTGACTTGCAGTCTGGTTATTATTAGTTGTGAGTTAAAGATTCGGATGTGCCGAAAACTGCTTTCAGAACGAGGTACGGACATTGTGAATTCCTTATTATGCCTTTTGGATTAACTAATGCTCCTGCAGTCTTTATGGATTTGATGAACTAGATTTTTAGACTGTATTTAGATAGATTCGTTGTTGTGTTCATTGATGACATTCTGATTTATTCACGTGATGAGTCTAAACATGCCGAGCATTTGCGAATAGTGTTGTAAACTTTGAGAGATAAGCAGTTGTTCGCTAAATTCAGCAAATGTGAATTTTGGCTTCGAGAAGTCAGATTTCTAGGGTACATTGTTTCAGTAGAAGGTATAAGAGTTTATCCGAGCAAGATTTCTGTAGTTGTTGACTGGAAACCATCTAGAAATGTATCTAAAGTTAGAAGTTTTCTAGGTTTAGCTAGTTATTATCGATGTTTTGTTAAAGGGTTCTCGATGATTGCTACACCTATGACCAGGTTGCTACAAAAAGATGTAAAGTTTGAGTGGTTTGAGAAATGTCAATAGAGTTTTGATCAGTCGAAAGTATTGTTAACTGAGGCACCAATGTTGATTCAACCTGAGTCGGGTAAAGAATTCGTGATTTATAGCAATGTGTCATTGAATGGTTTGGGTTGCGTTTTGATACAATAAGGAAAAGTTATAGCTTATGCCTCCAGACAGTTGAAGCCACATGAAAAGAGTTATCCAACGCATGATTTAAAGTTGGCTGCTATTGTGTTCACATTGAAAATCTAGCTACATCATTTGTATGGTGAAAAATGCCACATCTTTATTAATCATAAGAGATTGAAATACATAATGACTCAGAAAGATCTGAATTTGCGATAATGAAGATGGCTCGAGCTGTTGAAAGATTATGAGTTGGTAATTGATTATCATCCGGGGAAAGCAAATGTAGTCGCAGATGCTTTGAGTAGAAAATCTCTATTTTCTTTGAGAGCGATGAATACAAGACGGACTTTGTCCAATGATGGTTCGATTCTAGCAGAGTTGAAAGCTAAAATGATTTTTCTTCAGCAAATTTGTGAAGCTCAAAAATGTGATATTGAGTTACAAGCTAAAAGAATGCAGTGTGAGTTGATTAGTGATTCAGAATATCAGATCGGATCCAATTATTGTTTAATGTTCTGAGGTAGAATCTGCATACCAAAGAATTCCGAGCTCATTCAGAAAATTTTACACGAAGTACACAGTAGATGTTTATCTGTTCACTCGGGGAGTACTAAAATATACAATGATCTGAAATAATTGTATTGATGGTCGGGAATGAAACGAGACATTTCAGAATTTGTATCGAGATGTTTGACGTGTCAACAAGTAAAAACTGAGCATCAAGTGCCTTCGGGTCTGCTACAACTGGTGATGATACCAGAGTGGAAATGATATAGAGTTACGATGGATTTTGTATCAGGATTGCCTCTGTCTTCAAAAAAGAAAGATGTTGTCTGGGTTGTCGTTTATCGACTAGCAAAGTCTGCTCATTTCATTCCGGTACATACTGATTATTCGCTTAATAAATTGGCTGAATTGTACATATCTGAGATTGTTAGATTGCACGGGGTGCTAGTTTCAATTTTTTCAGATAAAGACCTGAGGTTTACATCGCGGTTTTGGAAGAAACTACAATAAGCTCTTGGTATGAGGTTGAATTTTAGTACAACATTTCATTCGTAAACTGAAGGTCAGTTTGAGAGAGTAATTCAAATTCTCGAAGATATGCTTCAATGTTGTCTTTTAGAGTTCCAAGGCAATTGGGAGAAATATTTGCAGTTGGTTGAATTTGCGTATAACAACAGTTTTCAATCGAGCATAAAGATGGCACCGTACGAAGCTTTGTATGGTCACAAATGTCGAACTCCATTGTATTGGACCGAGTTGAGTGAGAAAAAGATTCACAGGGTTGACTTGATCCGAAAGACTGAAGAAAAAGTGAAAGTAATTCGTAACAGTTTGAAAGTAGCTTCAGATCGACAAAAATCGTACACGAATTTGAAATAGAAAGATATTGAATTTCAGATCAGTGATAAAGTATTTCTGAAAGTGTCTCCATAGAAGAAAATCCTTTGATTTGGTCGTAAAGGTAAACTGAGTCCGTGTTTCATCGGGCTGTATGAAATCATCGAAAGAATAGGGCCAGTGGCATATCAACTAGTTTTACAGGCTGAGTTAGAGAAAATCCACAATGTGTTTCATGTGTCGATGTTGCGTCGATATAGATCGAATTCTAAACATTTAATTTCTCCAGCAGAAATTGAAATTCAACCTGACATGACGTACAATGAAGAACCGATCAGAATTTTGGCTCGAGAAACTAAAGAGTTGAGAAATAAATGAATAGCTTTGGTGAAGGTTTTATGGCAACGACACGGTGTCAAAAAAGCCACGTGGGAAACCGAGGAAGCTATGAGAAAATAGTACCCTAACCTATTCACTGGTAAGATTTTCGGGGACGAAAATCCCTAAGGGGGAGCTTTGTAAAAGCCCATTTTAAGTCAAATCGAAATAGTAGTTTTGAAACCACAAATCTGAGGTTGAAATATTTATTTTATTATTATTTTAAGGTTTACAGCATGAATATATAATTATGTGAAAGTTTCATTTAGAAATTTTATTGTGTGAATGCTCAATTCGGTAAAAAGGACTAAATTGCGTAAAGTACAAAAGTGCTATTCTATTAGTTAAAAGTGTCTAATAGCTATAGAACCTTCCTTAAGTGGTAATTAGACCATTTTAATTGTGAGTGGACAATTTTGGGCATATATTAAGTGTGTTTAATGGTTTAATATTTAGGTTAAAATGGCAAATGATAATTAATTAGTAAATTAAAATAAAACAAAGCCATAAAATTTGTATTCATCTTCAGCCTTGCCGATTTTAAAGAAGAAAGGAAGCCATATTTAGGGTTTTACATTCGGTCACTTCATGTTTTAATTGTAAGTCCGTTTTTGTCCGGTTTTTAATGATTTCTACTTTTTTGAGATCGTTGCAGCTAGATTTAGCTAGCCCAGGGACTATTTTGCAAAACTGTTAAAGATTTTGAATGTTTCCATTGATGAATACATGAGTATTTTGATGTTTAATGATAGAATTTGAATGTTTGATGATAGTTATACAAGTTTTGTTAAGTGATTTTTAGTGAAAATGCAAATTAGGGATTAAATTCTGAAATGTGTAAATTTAAGGCTTAAAATGTGAAATAAATAAAAATTTTAGGCTGCTATAAGCATGATAAATATTTTGCTAGGCTTGGGTTGTGATGAAATTGAATGAATTTTTGTTTTACGAGCCTAGGGACTAAATTGTAAAATTGTTGAAATATTAGGGGGCAAAAGTGTAAATGTGCTTTAATGTGAATTTTGGACTAAATTGAATAGAGAGATAATTAAATAAGCTGATTTTGATTACAAATAGATCAATAAAAGCAAAATACGAACTTAGATCGGGAAAAGAACAAGGTTACGGAATAGTTGACTCGTTTCGCTGTTTTAGCATCCGAGGTAAGTTTGTATGTGATAAATTTCATTATAAATGTATTTTAAATGTTTTGATATTGCATAAATTGTGATTACGAGACTATGGACACATTCGACAATGATTCGACGATGATTCGACATTTGAAATCCCGGTTGAACCTTAGGAATAGATTAGATGCTAGTGACATGTCATTAGAGGATAATATAATTATGTGATCCGGGTGCTAGTCCTGTACGTCCTACCAGTGGTTGAGTATACTGGCACGTGTTGTGGATACTTGACAGCTTGTGTGAGCAGCACCATGTATCTACGTCTCGACTGACAGCTTGTGTGAGCAGACCCGTTGATAGCTCTAGTGTGAGCAATATATGTGATATGAGATTGAGTTGGCTTTGGTCCATGATATTGGCACTTAGTGTGCGAGGTTTCCTATCCGATAGTATTCCAAATGGTTCAATGGGTATATGAAAGATGTGATTTTGTATGAGATCGATACGAAATGGTACAGGTTTGTTAATATATATAAGATTATGATTGAAAATGTGAAAGGTTTGTTATTTAAATGAATTACATGTTGATAAGTTCAAAATGATGATTTGTATATTCATGTTAAGATTTAGTTTATTTCATACGAGATACTAAGCTATATAGCTTACTTTGTTTATTTTTTTGTGTTTTATAGTGATTTCTAAGCTATCTTGGATTCGAGGATCGTCGAAGACTTCATCACACTATCAAGCTATTAATTTGGTACTTTTACGCTTATGATTTGGTTTTATGGCAGGTATAGGGTTTTTGGTCATTTTGATTATAAGTTGATAATGATTTTGGCCAGTAGAATTGGCTTGTAATTGTAACAACCCGATTTTGGGTCTAGTCGGAACAGTGATTTCGGGGCCACAAATCTGATGTAAGAAAATTTATTTTTATTATATTTTTATGGTCTACAATTTCACGGAATGATTTCGTGAAAATTTCTTCAAAAATTTCGACATTTGGGCACTCAATTTAGTCAAAAGGACTAAATCGTAAATAGTGCAAAACTTGAGTTCTAAAAGCTAGATGTGTCTAATTGTTATGAAATTTTAAATTGGAGGTCCTTAAATGGAAATTAGACCATTGAATAATTTGTTGGACAAAAATGGACATGAAATACGTGAAATAGAATATTTTTAGGTTAGGGGCATTTTGGTCATTTAGTAATTAAATGACTTAATAAACAAAATAAAAGCCAAAATTTTTTGTCCATCTTCTTCCTTGGCCAATTTTTACATGAAAAAACCATGGCTAGGTTTTTCCAAGCTTCCAAGCTTGATTGTAAGTCTGTTCTAGCCCTGTTTTTAATGATTTTTACGTTTTTGAAATCCTCGTTACAAGATCTATCTATTTCTACCATTAATTTGAGTTATGGTTAAAGTCTAGGGTTTTGACCCATGATGAAAATGTGTGTATTTTGATGATTAATGGTAGAAAATGCATGTTTATGGTTAGAGAAACGACTTTTATTAAGTGATTTTCTGTGAAAATGCCTAAAAGGACTAATTTGTAAAAGTTATAAAATGTGTCATAAAAGTGTGTTTTAATGGAAAATGTGGGCTGTTATAATTATGAAAATGGTTCGGCTAGGCTTAAAGTACAAAGAAATTCAATGAAAAATCATTTTACGAGCTTAGGGGAAAAAGTGTAAATATGACAAAGTTTAGGGGCAAAAATATAATTTTTGCCAAATATGATTTTTGTGCTGAATTGATTAGGATAATGATTAATTAAGTCAAATGTGATGTTTTAGATTAAGAAAAAAAAAGTTCGAGTTTAGATCGAGGGAAAAACAAATATTGGACAAATAGGTCCTTTTCACCATTGTTGCATTCGAGGTAAGTTAGTTTGTGAATAATGCAATGCTATATTTATGTTTTAAATTGCGTTAATATTATATGATTTATATGATTGATATTATGAGTAAGTTCGATATTGCCAAGATAACGAAGAAGTCTGGATTGAACCTTAGGAATAGATAGGATACAAATGTCATGACATTAGGGTTATGTGTGATCCCATGTAAGACCATGTCTGGGACATGGCATTGGCATCGATATATGTGATCCCATGTATGTAACATCTCGAAATAAGGCCTAAATGGAATAGTGGTTGCGAAACCACAAACCTGAGATAGAAAAGTTTATTTCGATTAATTTTTATGATTTACTGAGTGATTAGATGCATGTGTTAGAGTATTGATAAGAAATTTTATAGATTGCATGTTTAATTTGCCTATTAGGGCTTATTTGCAGAAGTTGCTGTAACAGCCCGATTTAGGGCCTAAACGGAACGATGGTTTTAGAACCACGAATTCAAAGTCAAAAAAATGTATTCCAATTAAGTTTTAAGGTTTATTTATTGATTAAAATATTGTGTAAAAATATCGTCAAGAAATTTTACTGATAAAGTGCTTAATTGGACTTTTAGGACTAAATTGCAAAGGTTGCAAAATATATGTTCTAATTCATAAGTACTTGATTGAAATGGGAGTTTAAAGAGGAGGTCCTTAAATGGGAATTAGACCATTATATTTCGTTTGGACAAAAATGGGCATGAATAGGACAAAATTTTAATGAAAGGCCTTAAGGGCATTTTAGTCATTTGATAATTAAAAGAAATAAAAAGGGAAAGTAAAGCCAAAATTGACTCATCTTTTTCATGGAGGCCGAAATTAGCATGGGGGAAGCCATGGCTAGGGTTTTCAAGCTTTCCAAGCTCAATAGTAAGTCCATTCTAGCCCCGTTTTTCAAGTTCTTTACATTTTTGGAATCTCGGTAACTTGATTAAGCTTATTCTAGCAATAATTTAAGCTAGGGTTCATATTTGGAAAAATACCCATAGGTGAAATGTGTTTATTTTGATGTTTTATGGTAGAATATGAAGGTTGAAATTATGTTAAACAACTTTTGCTAAGCGGTTTTAAGCAAAAATGAGTAAAACAGCTTAATCGGTAAAAGTTGTTATTGTTCATAACTATGCGTTAGAGTGAGAATTTGATGTTTCCATAGAAGGGAAAAATGATCAGCATGTCATAAAACATAAGAATAAGGGATGAATTTTAATTCCCGAGCCTAGAGGCAAAAGTGTAAATAAGCAAAATTTATGGGTAAAATTGTAATTTTGCCAAAGTTTGAGTTAAGGACTATTTTGAATAGTAAATTAATTAAATAAGTAAAATATGATGTTTTAGATCCCGGGAAACGAGATTTGAACCTAGAATGGGAGAAAAATTGAAAATCGAGAAAGTTGGTAAAATGGTCGTTTTCGTATTGAGGTAAGTTCATATGTATAATAAGCGTTAAGTTATGCATGTTTCAATGTAATATTGATATAATTACTATGATTGCCGAGGTGTTGAATGTAAATATAATTATGATGAATTAAATGTTCAAAATTAATTCGACATGGAAATGAGAAAGTATGTAAGTTTGTATGTAAATATTACATTATCTTTATTTACGTTTTTATATTTCAGCATATTTTATGTATTGTAGCTGATTTTTGAATTATAATTGACTATTGGAAAAATGAAATAAAGTATTAGATAGTGAGATACTTCCCGTTTGAACCTTGGGAATCAAAAGATATGGATGGTATGTAGCTAGGTCACATGTGTAATACGGGATGTATACCATGTGTACAAGAAAGCTACGGGATATATGTAGCTAGGTCGCATGCATGGTTCCAGGTGAAGGACACCATGTAGACAAGAGAGCTACGAGATAAACTGGCTAGGTCACATGGGTGGTACTAAGTGTTCACCATGTGTATAAGAGAGCCAAAATTTTGTGTACAATCGAGCTAGGTCACATGAGTGGTGCTAAGTGAAGGCCACTATGTGTGCAAGAGAGCTTCGATTTTAAAGATGGGCTGTGTGCGATGCCATCGCGTATCTGTTATTATTCCGAAGCGTTCAACTGGGAAATTGATTAAATGAAATTGTGTATGACTTTGTGATGATAAGTGTAAGCATATACGTGTGTTTATTAATATTTACATATTTACTTACTAAGCTATAATGCTTATTCCCTTCCTTTCCTTTTTCCTATAGTGTCACAGATGTTAGCTCGAGTTGGAGGTCGTCGGAGTTTAAATCACACTATCAAACTATTGATCGATATATAAAGGTTTTAAAGTAGTTTTTTAGTCTTTGGCATGTATGGGGACTCGTTTAATTGTTATTAAGTTGCTAGGAGTTGGCCTAAAATACTGACTTATGTTAATTGAAGGTTTCTATTGTATAAAGTCATTAAATGAAGATAGTCTTGATTATGTTATTAATTAAATGATGCAATTTATGAATGTGTTTGAAAAAGTTTTAAATTAGAGTGAAATTATGAATAGGTTTTTATACGATGATTAGTGATTAAGTCCGGTAATGCCTCGTACCCTGTTCCAGCGTCGAACATGGGTAAGGGGTGTTACAATGTAAGACCATATCTGAGATATGGCATTGGCATCGATATATGATTTTGTGTAAGACCATGTCTAGGACATGGCATCGATATGAAACATCGTGTAAGACCATAGCTGGGCTATCAGCTTTGATTTTTGATCCCATGTAAGACCATATTTGGGATATGGCATTGCAATCTTACTATGTTTATGAGAATTCCTGAGTATCCTTTAGTATTCCAAGTGGTTCAGCGGGAAATTCAAAGATTTTTCCAAAGTTGACAAAGTAAATGATTATGATACGAGTTGGTACAGGTATGTACGTAAAGTTTATAAGCATTGGCTTCATGATATTATGAATTTATGATCACTAAGAAGGTGATTTTAAGTTAACCATGTGAGTATTGGTTTATGTGTATGATGAACAAATACATGGTAAAGTTGATTGATACTTATGAAAAAGGGCCTTTAGGCCAAATGGAATTGAGATATGAAATGTTTTATTTCCTTGATTGTGACTCAATGAACATGAAATGAAGGAAAGATTGATATTAATGTCTATTAAAAATATTTATGAAATCTTGTGATTAAGTGTTTATGTTTATGATGTGTAAATTCATGGTAAATTCAGTTGAGAGTCATAGGTTAGGCTTTTGAGCCATATCAAATTGAGAGATAAGATGCTTATTTCACTTGATTTTTGATTCATTGGATATTTATGAAGAAAAGGAAAGATTTGCAAAATTGCTTATTAAAATGGTTATGAAAGTATGAGAAGTTAAGAGTTTAAATCATTGAAAGATGTTAAGCTCTGGGCTTGAAAATATGAATACGCATAATTAATGTACATGTTACTATAAGGCTTGAAATGATTTGTTAATGATTATTATGGTATTTTATATTGGAGAGATTATGAATGTTTGGCAAATGTTAAGATGTATTAAATTATGCTTATAAATTGAAGGGGGTAACATCGTGCTTGAGTAAGTTATGTCTATGAAGATTTAATGACGTTTATGTTGTGTTATGTTATGTTAGTTGTATGAAAAATGTATTGCCATTGTTGCTTATTATTTGCATATGAACATACTAAGCTTTGTAGCTTACCCCCCCTTCCTTTCTCATATCTTATAGGGTTTTATGCTAGCTCGAGTTGGAGATCGTCGGAGATGCTATCACACTATCAAGCTATCATGTTGGGTATAAGTGAATGCAAACCCCTTTGAGTTTATGGCATGTATAGGGACTTATTCATTTGGTGTATGAGTCATTATGATTTGGCTAAATACATTAGCTTGTGATGGTTAAGGGGTGGATGTAATTTGTAGCCATGCAAATTGGCTTATATTGGCTAAATGGTTGTAAGCCCATATAAGTATGTATGTGCATATGTCAATGTTTTGTGATGTGGATATTTAATGGTTATGAGTTTATTCATATGTTAATGCCCTTTGCGTGTGAATTTAGCATGAAATGATTTGGCAAGGCCTAATGTTATAATGCATGATAGATGATGGTATGAAACTGATACGTTATTGCTTGATTGCAACTATTTTTAAATGCATTTATATGCTTAAGAATGTGCCATATGATGTAGTGTGAATATGTGCAAGTGAGGGTGGCAAAATGGCTTGGGAAATAGCCTTGTATTTGTCCATACGGGTAGACACACGGGCATGTGTCTAGGCCGTGTGTGGCACATGGTCTACCCCACGGGCATGTGTTCCGGCCGTGTGTCCCTTGCACCTTGATTTTGGAAAAAAAAATAGAATGTCCAGAATTCAGCATACGGGTAGAGACACGGGCTTGTGTCTCAGCAGTGGGAGGACATGGCCTAAGCACACGGGCGTGTGATTTGGTTGTGTGACCTCATTTTTATGATGACATCATAAACAGAATGCACCCTGAGATGGATACGGCCTGAAGCACGGGCGTGTGATGTGCCACACGGACGTGTGGATATGTTTCATGATGAAAATTTTCTAAGTTTCCCTAAAAGTTTTCAAAGTTCTTCGTTTAGTCCCAAACCACTCTGAATACATGTTTTGGGCCTCATAGGCCCGCAATAGGGACAATATGATTATTTTTGAATGGTTTTAATTTGAATGGATTTTCATGACCCGGAATAGTATGATTTCTTGTGTTTGAGTCTGGTAACGCCTCGAAACCTGTTCTAGAGTTGAATACGGGTAAGGGGTGTTACAGTAACTATTATACTTTTGTTTGTATATATAGACATAAGTGATGGCTTGTTTTAGATTGTTTTGGTATGCTTGAATCATATATTTATATAAGTATATGTGGCTTGTGTGATGTTATGAATGTTGGACATGTTATGCTTGTGGATAATTAGCATTATAGTTAACTAGTAGTCAAGTTTTGAATGGTTGAAATGCTGGAGAGTATAGATCAAATGATGCATATTTGATAATGGTCATTTTGTATTAGTTGGTGTTGGAAATGGTATAAATTATGCTTGATTTGGAATTGAACTATATATTTATTGATGCTATGTTTTGAGCCATATTAGTTGTGCAGGTGTGCCTAAGTTTGGGTGGCAAATTGGCTTGGTAAATAGCCTATTTTTGTCCACACGGACAGAGACACAGGCATGTGTCTCAGCCGTGTGCGACACACGGTCTTGTTACACAGCCGTAATGTTGAATTTGAAACCAAGTCAGTATGCTTCACACGGCCTCACACACGGGCGTGTGACTTGGCCGTGTGGCATAAGTCAGTACACCCTACAGGTTTGGCATGGTCTAGCACACGGCCTAGCATACAGGCTTGTATGCGTATTTTTAGGGCACACGGGCTTGTGTATTGGCCGTGTGACCCATGTCAGAGAGTTACACGGGGTTGGACACGGGCTGGGACACGGCCATATGCTCCTATTTCGAATGTCCTCACGGCTTGTGACACAGGCGTGTGTCCCCTGTTTTTGAGAAAATTTCTTAAGTGTTCAAAAAGTTTCCAAAGTTATCGGTTTAGTCCTGAACCACTCCCAAAGCATGTTTACGGCGTCGTAGGCTCGTTGTAAGGACTTTGTGCTTGAGTTTGAATAATATTTGCTTGAAATGTGAAATTATATGTGAATTGAATGTTTAAATATTTTATAAGTTTGGTAATGCTCCGTAACTTTTTTCCGACATTGAATACAGGTGTGGGGTGTTACATATCATGTGTTCTCATTAAGAGTAAAGAGAATAATATTTCCTAAAAGAGCTAGATGATAATAAAGGAAAAGTCATTGGTAAGTGTTTATGGTTCCTAGGTAAATTTGAAGAAAATACATGCTTTAGTTATCACACTGTGCCATGAAACACTTGGAAATAAATTTCCATCTTCAGTTTTCATAAAGTCGTAGCAAGTAAACTAATGAACCTGAAAATTCAGACCACACATAATAAGGGTTCATGTAACAAACCAACCACCCTTTTCAAATTGTTATTTTTTTGGTACATCAAAACATTAAGCAAACAAAACAAAAGTCCTTTAAACATAAAAAGATGTAAAGAAAGTAAAAGCATCCCTCATTCGGATTAAACTTGACTATGGCTACTACATCAACCAATGCATCTGCTACTCTACTTCTCAACTTATGTTTTAGCTCCACACTCTCTTTTTCTTGTGGTTATTGCTACTAATATCAGCAACTCAAACCTTGCATTTAAAAGATTTAATTTGATAATTATAATTCTTTTTAAAATATTAAAACGAAGGAAAAGGAGTAACAAAAAAGAAAAATACATGTTAATAATGAAAGATTAAACAGAAAAGCTCCTTCACCACCTAAACTATTAGAGATTGCTTTTGTTAGTAGAGATTGAATAATAACAGATAAAGATCAGAATTATCTAAGTAATTGAATGAAGCATGCAACTTTGTTTATCTTCAATCTTTCACATTAAAATTTCCAAAATATTTGTGGACTATTTATGATAGCAGTAAACTAATATTCCATCCACCTGTCATATTTCAAAATTTACATCACAAAGCAAGCAAAATTTCAATATGGATGGATTTAAATATTTAAAATTTCAAGAAAATCAAGATTTCAATTTTTAGAAATCTTGGTTTAAGAAGGTTTCATTGAGTTTAATCGAGTTGAAATCTTGAAGAAAAGAAACTTGGAAGACCAACTTGAACCTTATTGATATTTGACCCTCTCAAATGGTCCAATTAGTTCAATTTAGGCTTAGTTTATTTCAATTCAATTTTATTTTGGCTTATTGTCAATTTGACCCAATTATAAAGTTTTATTTCAGCCTTAATTATTTTTTTGTAATTCCGAGCAAAGCCCAAACAGGCTAGTCAAAATATCCCTTGTTATTTACTTAGACTTTTTTCAATTTCTTTAAGTATCTTAGTTGGCAAAAAAGTTCAACTCATTTATAATTTTTTTTTTTTTGTTTAGTCCAAGTAGTAGTTCTACTTCCAATAGGAGTTTGTTTTCAATACAATTAGTTTGCCTATAGCAAGGCCAGCCTCCCTTTATATTTTTACCTTTGTTAGCTAGATAAATTAAATCAAAATTGCCAAGAGGGGGTGAATTGGATTTTTAAAAAAATGTGAAAGATAGAGAGAAAATTGAAAGATGAACACAATAATTTAGAGTGGTTTGGCCCCAATTGCCTACTCCACTACCTTAGCTTTCCACAACTAAGGATTTTCCCAAATTCACTTATTTGATAACTTTTGAGGACAAGGTGTAACCTTACAACTCCCTTTAAAATTTCTACCCCAAAGCTTAAGACACAAACTCTCTCAAGGAAATACAAATAAGCAAACAAAGAAATAATCTTTATAAGATCAAAGTGTTTGCAAATTATGCTCAAATACAAAGAAATATACTTTAGCAAACGAATAGGAGTAAAACTCACAATTGTATGTAAAAAATATCGAAATAGTAAGCCCAAAGGTTGTTTGATTGATGATTTTTGCTTAGGACATTTAGAATTTGGGTATTTATACCCCCTAATTGATTTTCAACCATTGAGGTTGTTGGTTTTATTGAGCCGCTGGGGATGTAAAAACTAGAGTATTTAATTCACTTGCAACACTGAGTACGATACCATATAAAAAGGTATAGATAATTTTTGCAATAAATGCTAAATTCAGTGACCATTGGAGTTTTACTATCGATACCAAAACAATTTTATCAATACTTTATAGAAATGTATCACTGTCATATCGATAATTTATAGGTTTTGTGAGAAACAAAATGCTATTTTGGCATTGCTTTAAGAGGGGGTATCGGTAATTCAAAAAATATTGATACTTGAGAAAAAGGTATCGGTACTTAGTAGGGTTTGTGAAAAAAATTCCATTTTGGCATCATTTTTAAGAGGGGGTATCGATAATTCAGAAAATATCGATACTTGGCCAAAAAGGTATTGATATTTTTTGGCTTGGAGCAATTTTGACTTGTTTGAAAATTATTTGATTTTTTAAAAGTCTTTTTACGAAGTGAAAATCATTTTGACTTGATTTTAAAGTTGTTTCAAAATTTTTCTAAGAGTTTAAAATAGATATTCAAAATTTTATCTCTTAGACTTCAATTTTAAACAAATCATTTTGTCAATTTTGTTCAATTTTAAATTTTATTCAAAAACACTTTAATTTGTTATATCGAAACATTTTATCAAACAAAGCTTGGTTTAATAATCTGCCCCTTTTTGACATAACAAAAAATTTGGTAAATTTTTTTTTGAATAATTTGCTCCCCTTAATAAAATTCATTTTGAACATAAAGGCAAAATAAAATTTAACATACAATTTGGCATTAATTTTTACTGTAAGGAAAATTGGTCTCAAAATTTGCATATTTGCATATAGTTAGCATAAACAAATAATCAATCAATTTACCTTTTCTTCTCCCCCCCTTTTTGTTATATCAAATGAAAAATAAATCTTAAGGAGAAAAGTGGTTAGTTAATCATAATAGATATATAAAAGTAAATGGGAAAGGAACTAAAACAATAATGTATCCTAAAATACCAATAACTAATAAAGTACAAGAAAACATAGACATAGGAATAAATTAAGAGATATAGGTGCAAATGTTATGAGTATGAAATGAATGACTTAAATCTACTCTAATCATCATTAGGAGAAAAAGGAGGAGTCGAAGGGAAGCAGGCTAGGAGAGACGCCATATATATCTCAAATGTTGATAGTCGAGAGTTAACATCATCTCTCAATCCCCGGACATCATTGCTCAAGGAGTGTATAACTGATCAGTTGTAATTTGGTGTAGCAGATTCAACTAGTTTTCACATTTAAGGAGCTTGAATACAAGCATTTTTGTTATGCTTCAATTCATTTTCTTTAGTTTTGTTTACATTTAATAAAATGTGCATATCGAGTCTTTTATTAACCTTAAGGGCCGAATGAGGCCTAAGCGAGAGCTAATGTACTTTGTGAATGTGTAGGATGTAACAGCTCATTTTTGAGTCAAATCAAAATAGTGGTTTCAGGACTACAAATCTAAAGTCAAAATATTTATTTTATTATATTAATAAGGTTTACAGCATGATAGAATTTTTATGCGAAAGTTTCGTAAATGAATTTTACTGTTTGAATGCTTAATTCGGTAAAAAGGACAAAATCGCGTAAAGCGTAAAACTTGTGTTCTATTAGCTAAAAGTGTAAAATAGCTATAGAACATTAAAGTAAAGGCCCTTAAGTGATAAATAGGCCAATTGTGGTTAGTGGATGATGATAGCATGGCAAATGGTGTAATTTTAAATACTTTTAAAGCTTAATTTAGTAAATTCGTAAATAAGGTTAATTATAATAAAACAAGAACAATTTGGTGTTCATCTTTATCACCTTAAACCAATTGGAGAAGAAAAAAATAAAGCTTGAAGAGTTTTTAGGGTAGGGTTACTTTGTAACTTAATTGGTAAGTGGTTTTTGCTCGGTTTTTAATGATTTTTACGTTTTTGAGATCATTACTTCGTAATCTAGCTAGCCCGTACCTTAATTTTTGAATTTGTTCATGATTTCGTAAAGTTTCATTATTGAATACTTGAGTTCTTTGATGTTTAATAATAGATTATGGAAGTTTGATGATAGTTTTGCATGTTTTATAAAGTGATTTTTGACAAAAATGTCAAATAGGGATTGAATTGAGAAAATGTAAAATTATGACGTTAAAAGTGTGAAATAATGAAAGGTATGGGCTTCTAGTGGTATATAGTAAATTCGGCTATCATGGGTTATGGCCTAACTGTGGAATTTTGCATTTTTATGTGTTAAGGACTAAATTGCAAAGCAGTCAAAAGTCTAGGGGTAAAATTATAAATTAGCCAAAATGAATGTTTTAGGCTAAATTGAATTTAATGAAAGTTTGAATGAGTTAATATTATATAGATCAAGAAAAGCAAATACCAGAACTAGATCGGGGAAAACGAAAAGTGGACGAATAGCTGATAATTTTATCCGAGGATACAGGTAAGTTCATATAATTAGAATCGAACATCTATATATTTGAAAATATTTTAAATGAATATTTGTGATTGAGTAATTGATGTACTTGAAATATAGATGTCTTATTGATATATTATATTTGTTACAGAGCCCCGTTTGAACTATATGAATTCATAGGATACGATGACTTGTCACTAGGGTTACCATTTTAGTCGAGTTCCTGCATTTGTTGTGGACTCACCATAGCTCGTATGAACTTACTAGTATATCAGCTCGTAAGAGTTTACTGTTCAGCTTGATAGAGCTTACCGTTTCAGCTTGTATGAGCTTACTGTTCAGCTCGATAGAGCTTACTGTTTTAGCTCAATAGAGCTTACTATTTATCAGCTTAGGAGGAGCTTATCGATTCTGGCTCGAAAGAGCATAAATGATAATGAATTGATGGATTACTGATGTTATTCACCCGAGTATCCTTTGAATTTCTAATAGGTTCAACGGGCATAAATTCTGTTTATATGGATAAGTAATGTTATTGAATGGATTATTGATTATATGAATAAGAATGAAATGATGAATGCTAGTTATATTGAGTATTGAATTGTAATAGTGGATAGTTTCACATATTAATATGTCTAACCTATGGATGAATACTTGTGATAGGCATTTGGAAATTGTATGGAGTTTACATTAGTTACTTGTATTGATTTGGTCTAAATGGTAAGTTTAATTTTGAATTATATGGGCTTACTAAGCAATAAAGCTTACTCTGTTTCTTTTTCTATGTTTTATAGAGGCTTATTAGCTCGCTCGTTTTGGACAAGTCGGAGTTCCACATCACACTATCCAATTTCTAATTGGTACTTTTGAACTTGTGGATATTTGTAAATATTGCATGTATAGGCTAGTTTAAAAGATGATAACTATGTTACCTGATATCATGGTTTTGGTATATTTTGTATATGTGCTAAGCCATGTGATTTGGCTTATTTTAGGTACTATGTTTTGGTTGAATTAAGTGTTCAATTATGGTATGTTTGGCAAGGTAATGATGGAATGAAATTATGCAAGTGAAGTCTTGATATGTAGTTGTTAAATGAATGGGTTATGCATGAAGTTAAATAGGTATTTGGGTATGTAATTATTAGATTTTGATATGGCAAATAATGTGTATTGAAATGGTTATCTTGGCTGCCTAATGAGTTGTAAAAATGTGGTCATTTAGGCTTGTGAATTATTGTGTTTTTTGGGTGGCAAAATGGCTTTACAAATGGCCTATTGTTGTCCACACGGGCAGAGACACGAGCGTGTGTCTCAGCCGTGTGTGACACACGGTCATGCTGCATGGCCATGTGTCCCCTAGGGTACCCTTTTGAATTAAGTCAATATACCCTACAGGTTTGGCATGGCCTAGACACACGGGCGTGTCTACTGGCCGTATGTGACACATAGGTTGGCACATGGCCGTGTGGCCAAGACAGTAACCTCCATAATTTTCCCACGGCCTGGCACACGAGCGTGTCGTCGGTCTTGTGGTGCAAGTCAGTATGTATGCCTTGTTTTCACACGGTCTATGACATAGGCATGTCTGGTAGCCGTGTGAGGCACATGGCCTGTTCACACGGGCGTGTGACTTTTGAAATGTTGAAATTTTTCTAAGTATCCAAAATTTTAATATGTTATCGATTTAGTCCTGAACGCATGATTAAAGCTTTGTATGCTCGATTTAAGTACATATTGAATGTGAATGAATGGTATTGACTGAAATAAGATGTTATTGGATATATGATTATTCTGAATTGAGTTACAAGTCCGGTAATGCCTCTTAACCTATTCCGGTGATGATTATGGGTTAAGGGTGTTACATTTGTTAGTATCAGAGCTACAGTTTAGTCAATTCTAGGACTAACGTAGTGTATGTGAGTCTAGCTATACATGCTATATATAAAACTGTGATAGTGTGATGACTCGTGACGTTTTCAAATGTGTTTTATATAGTAATGGATCCCGAACGAGCAATAACAGATGACGTAGAAAGTAAAGCGCTAGCTCTCGCTTAAGGGACAGCGCCTACTGAATCTAGACCTGTGATGGGTAGTCACGGAGTTGAGGCCAAATAAGCCTTCTTTCAGATATTGAATGAGTGGTTCACATAGTACATTCGTACGAACCCAGCTGTTCAGCAACCTCCACCCCCACCTGTTCCCCAACCGATCTCTGTAGTTCCTCAAGCTATTGATCCTGTACGATTAAATAAACCACCTGTTGATAAGATATAGAAACACAGAGTTGAGGAATTTAGAGCCACTGTTAATGATGATCCTAAAAAAATCGAGTTTTGTCTTGAGAACACGATTCGGGTATTTTCACGAATTATCGTGGACACTTGAAGAATGTTTAAAATGTGTAGTATCATTATTGAGAGACATCGCGTATCAGTGGTGGAATACCTTGATATCAGTAATTCCGCAAGAAAGAGTCACTTGGGATTTATTTCAAGTTGAATTTAGAAAGAAATACATCAGCCAAAGATTCATCGATCAGAAAAGAAAGGAATTCCTTGAATTGAAGCAGGGTCGTATGTCAATCACAGAATATGAAAGAGAGTTTGTACGACTCAGCAAATATGCCCATGAATGCGTCTCTTCTGAAGCTATAATGTGTAAAAGATTCGAGGATGGATTGAATAAAGACATTGGAGTGTTAGTCGAAATTCTTGAACTGAAAGAGTTTGTTGTTTTGTTTGATCGAGCTTGTAAAGCCAAAGAGCTTTGCAAAGAGAAAAGAAAAACTGATTCTGTGGCTAGAGATTCTAGAAAGAGATTTGTGGGCAAATCACATCAGTCGGCATCAATAAAATCTAGGGAATATCATCCTCGTTCTACGGCTTCTATGGGAATTCCGATTAGAGATAGAGATGCGAGACATTTCAGTTCTAAACCTCAGGCGACATCTGTTGCCAGTGTGGGAAGTGTTAGACTACCATTTTATTTTGTTTTAATATTACTAATCTTTTTTTTAGGTTTGGTGTATGACTCATATTAGAGGCACGCCAATTACAGCAGCTATAGATCTAGAAAGAATAATCCGAAGGAATCACCGACAATAATAGTAGCAAATGCAAGATCCACCAACACCACCTGCAGTTAACGTACCATGTGACAATCCACTATTCTGCGACGCAAGCGCTAACGCCCTCGGAGACCCATCAGCACCACAGTTACCTGCAAACGTGCATGTAGCTTGGAATGGGAAAATTTTACTAGACTATGCCCTACCACAAGGAAAGTATAGTAAGGCCGACGATTACAACTAATAATTTTGAAATCAAATTGGCAATGATACAAATGATTCAAAACAATCTGTAGTTTAGGGGCACTATGACAGAGGATCCTAATCAAGATTTTAAACATTTTCTTCAACCCTGTGATACTTTTAAGTATAACGAGGTCACTAATGAAGCTATTCATCTTTGATTGTTCCCTTTTTCTCTGATTGATAATGCCTTTTCTTGGTTAGACTCACAGGCTCTATGATCCATCACGACTTGGGACAAACTTGTTGGAAAATTCTTAAAGAAGTATTTCTCGATTAGTAAAGTAGTCCAGTTAAGAAGAGAGATTGCTGTCTTTAGACAGGTGGAAGGAGAAAGCTTCAATCAGCTGTGGGAATACTTCAAAATGTTGATTCAAAAATGGCCGCATAATAGATTTCCTGAGTGGATGAGATTGTAAATATTTTATAATGGGTTGGATGAAAATGCAAGATCGGGATTAGACAGAGCAGCAACAGGAGCCCTTATGAATAGGATGTACGAGGATGCGTACGAAATTATTGAAAATATGGAATTAAACTCCTATCAATAGCCAACTGAACAATTCACATATGGCTAGAAACCCGCTATGGTTAAAGGTATTCAAGAGGATGATAAATATCAACAACTAGTGGATAGATTCAATCGTATTAAATCTGCTTCTACATCGTCTATACCTGGAAGAGACAAACCATTCTTCCATTATATCAATAATCCTACTAAGGATATGAATTACATTGGGAATAGGGGTGGAAATCCTTATTCAAACGCATACAATCCTGGCTAGAGAGATCACTCGAACTTGAGATGGGGAGGAAACCAATGAGGAGGTAACAATTCAAGTCAAGTTGAAAAATACTAATTACCAACCTCCTTACTTGCAAAAACCTCAGGACAGAACCAACCCAAGTGACCATATAGCATGTGGTCAATATCTTGATAGAATTGAGGGAGAGATGCAGTCAATGAGAATAGATGTCAAGTAGGTGCAGTCTGAGTGCACCAACTCAACAAGAATATTGACTAAGCTCGAGGATAAAATGAGCCAATTAATGAGCATGATGGGTGATATCAAAAGATAAATTGGCTCAAGCATTCTTAGTAAAATGGAAGATAATCCACGGAGGGAAGGTAAAGAGCATGTGAAACCTATAGCACTCCAGTCGAGCAAGGTACTATGTAACAACCCGTTTTTGGGTCAAACCAGAACAGTGGTTTCAGAACCACAAATCTAAAGTAGAAATGTTAATTTTATTATTACCTTAAGGTCTACAGTATGATTGAATAATTGTGTGAAAATTTCGTTAAGAAATTTTATCGATAGAGTGTCCAATTTGACTAATAGGACTAAGTTGCAATAAGTGCAAAATATGTGTTCTAGAAGCTAGAGGTGTCTAATTGCTATGAAATTTTAAATCGGAGGTCCTTAGACCATTATACTTTAAGTTGGACAAAAATGGACATGGTTAGGTGAAATTTCAAAGTTTGGCATTAAGGGCATTTTGGTTATTTGGTTATAAAGACAAAATTTAAACAAATAAAAGATGTTCATCTTTCTAATTTCATCCCCCATAGCTGAATTTCAAGGGTCACCATAGCTAGGGTTTTGGCCAAGCTTCCAAGCTCGATTGTAAGTCCGTCTTTGTTCTGTTTTTAATGACTTTTACATTTTTGTGAATGTTGTAACTTGATTTAGCTATTCTAAAGACTGATTTGAAAGAAAATCAAAGTCTCAAATTTTACCCATGTGGAATATTTGTGTATTTTGATGTTTAATGGTAGAAAATGTATGTTTGGTGTTAGATAAACAACATTTACTAAGTGATTTTTGATGAAAATGTCAAATAGGGACCTATTTGTAAAAGTTGTAAAATGTGTGTAAAAGCAAGGAATAGGTTCGACTAGCTTAGGTGTGATAAAATTAAATAAAATTTATTTTACGAGCCTAGGAACTAAAATGTAAAAATTTAAAAAGTTAAGGGCAAAAATGTAATTGTTGCCATAAGGTGTTTTTGGGATTAAATTGAATAATGTGATGATTGAATGAGTTAAACTTGATATTATAGATCAAGAAAGAAGAGTTTCTGACCTAGACCGGTGAAAGAACAAGGTTGTGAACTAAATCGAATTATTAGCCATTTTGTACCGAGGTAAGTTCGTATGTTAAAAATAAGCTTTAGAATTATTGTATTTAAATTCTTTAATATTGCATTAATTGTATGTTTGATTATGTGAATGAGTATAATTCTATGAACGAGTTCGACAATGAATCGACAAGTGAGAAGTCCCGTTGAACCTTAGGAATAGATTAGGATACAAGTGACATGTCAATAGGGTCATTATGTGTTATGTGATTATGTGATCCATGTGCTGGTCTTGTACGTCCTATCGGTGGCTGAGTATACCGGCGTATGTTGCGAATGATTGACAGCTTGTGTGAGCAGCACCGCGTAGCTACGTCTTGACTGACAGCTTGTGTGAGCAGGCCCGTTGATAGCTCAAGAGCAAGCAACTATGTGATATGAGATTGAGGTAGCATTGGCTACATAGGTGGCACTTAGTGTGCAAATTTCCCGAGTATCTGACATTGTTATTTTGAGTGGTTCACGGGTATATCAAAGATGAGAATATGTGTAAGTTCATTTCGAGATGGTTCAGGTATGTACGTAAAGCTCATGTTTATTAAATGCATGAAATGATGAAAATGAGGTAAGTTTTGTGATGGAATGAATCATGATCATGAGACTATAGAAAATTTATATTTAATTATGTTATATTATTTGAATGTTATATGCATGGTAAGGTTGCTTATTTCATGCATACGAGCTTACTAAGCTATAAAGCTTACTCTGTTTATTTTCCATGTTTTATAGTGTCGCCAAGCTAGCTCGGATCGGAGATTGTCGGAGATTCGAATCACACTATCAAACTCTCATTTTTGGGTATTGATGATCTTAGTATTTTGAAAGTATGGCATGTATAAGGACTTGGTCATTTTGTTATATGTGTCATTATGATTTTAGCCAATGTATTGCTTGTAATTATCAAAATCCTAATTAAAACACTCTTTAAACCCTTACCCCTTCAAACTCTTTCAAATCTATCAACATCTTCTAAACCTTAAACCCCCAATTTCCCAAATTTCCTTTCACAACCTTGGTGCAACAAGGAACAAGAACATCACGGGCAAGCAAGGAATTCAAACGAACTTCAACTATAAATTCAAGGTTAAGGGTTCCTAAACTCAAAACTTTTTACTGTTCCATTGAATTATTTATTTAGCAAGTTGTTAGGATTGAAACACTATTCCTCCTAGAAAAGTTAGGCGAACAATAGAAACAGAGGCATCAATGGTTCAAAATCCCTTTACTTTTCTAAATTAGAATATTGAAAAGAATTTTAATGAACTTCAAGGAAAAATATTTATTCAAGAAAGGATATTTGAACCATCGATGATTTTATGTAAAGAAATATGGCCTTTGGTCAGATATCATCGATGGGAGCATTTTTGGACAATCCTAAAGGATAATGCTGTGGTCCTTGTTCTTTAAGAATTCTACGCATCTTTACGGGACAACAAGTCTAGAAATATTGAAGGACATATGTAGGATACGGTACTTGTGCGAAGGAAAGAGGTGAGAGTAACCCCTTGAATAATTTGTGAATTTTATAATGCTCTATATTATGAAAATGATTTCATCGATGAAACTTGTAACACCCCTTACCCATGTCTGATGCTGGGACAGGATATGAGGCATTACCGGACTTAAACACAAGCAAACATACAAAATTGGGTCATAAAATTTCGCTCAAATCAAATTCATTCATATATATGCACATTGTCCTTTATATAGGCCTACTTGGCCCAAAACATACATCGGGAGTAGTTCAAGACTAAACCAAGAACTTTAGAAAACTTTGGCAAAACTTAGAAAAATTTTCATGAAATAGGGGCACACGCCAGTGTGGAGATAGGAGACACGCCCAGAAGTGTCCTTAGGCTGTGCAACTCTCTGTTTATGACGTCAACACCAAAATATAGTCACACGACTGTGTCACACGCCCGTGTGGCTAGACCGTGTGGTTGATTAAAATTTCATATTTTTTCATAAAATGGTGCAGACTTCACACGGCCTGGGCACATGCCCATGTGGCAGACCGTGTGTCACACACGGCCTAGACACATGCCCGTGTGTCTACCCATGTGGATAACTTTGAGGCTATTTTCCAAGCCATTTGCCACCCTTAAATGCTCACTCACTTATACATTTTTTGATGGCATGCAACATAGCATATTTAGTCACTCAAATACTCACAATCATGTTTAATCCATGACTTTGTAATGTCAACATATCACATGCTCAAACCATCATGCTTTCATATGGCATTCCACACCAATTTCATATTTATTCATCCTTATAAACCTACGTTCAATCTACTCAATTATACCATAACTATGGTCATACCTATTAGTCCCAATTCATTCATTAAGCATGTGTGCCATTTATCACATCCATTACCAACAAGCAACCACCAACCACATCACAAAGCATAAACACATTGCATGCATTCATAAATAATTAGAGTTACAACCCGAGAAGCAATTATAAGCCACATCTCATGGCCTTATACAAAATGTAACAGCCTGATTTTGGGCTTAGTCAGAATAGTGGTTTCAAGACCACAAATCTGAAGTCAAAAAATTATTTTAATATTATTTTGGGTATTATAACATGATTTTATAAGTGCATGAAAAATTTGGTGAATTAATTTTAGTGTTTGGGAGCTTAATTGCGAAAAAAGACTAAATCGCATTAAGGGAAAAAATTTTGTTTTGCTAGCTAAATGTGTTAAATAGCTAGAGAACCAAAATTTGGGGTCTTTAAAGATCAAATAGGCCTTTAATAATGAGGTGGCCGGCCATAGGGACAAAGATGAGTAGAAAAGTCAAAATTTGGTGAAGTTGGTGGCTTATTTTGACTAGTAAAATAATAAAATAAAGAGAAAGTGATATCATCTTTTCACCTTCATTCTCTCCACCGAAAATACTAGCAAAATAAGGGTTTTGAAAGCTTGAAATTTGCAGCCACTCTTCACCCTTGCAAGTAAGTAATTTTGATGGTCTTTCTTGATAATTTTTGTACTTTTGAGACCCTTGTAGCATAATCTAGCTAATGAGTGGACTATTTTGCAAAATGGTTAAAAGTATAGGGTTTTGAAATGAGATTATTCATGTTTTTTTCTGAATTTTTATGGAAGAAAATGAGTTATGGTTGTGTAATAAACAACTTTTGTGAAAGGAGTTTGTATGAAAACACCTAAAAAGGACTATTTTGTAAAATTTGTAAAATAAGTTGTAAATATGTGAACTAATTGAAATTGTGAGTTGCTATAGTTATAAAAAGAATTTGGCTAGGCTTGGTAAAGGAGGAAATTTGATAAAAATTGATTTACGAGCCTAAGGGCAAAATCGTAATTTTTGTAAAGTCTAAGGGCAAAACGATCATTTTGCCAAATTGTGAATTATAGAATGTTCTAATTAATGTAATGATTAAATAAGTGAATTTCATCATGTTAGATCAAGAAAATTGAGATTTGGGCTTAAATCGAAAAGTACGAGGTTATGGACTAAAATGGAATAATTAGCCGAAATTGCATTCAAGGTAAGCCCTTATGACTAAATAAGCATGTTATCCATGTTATTGTTAATATACTTGAAATCTATCTTGCTTTGGTTATATTGAATTATATGTTGATGATATTGAGTATGATGAAAGTGATGCCAAATGTTAATAATATTCATGTGATGATAGAATACATTAGAAGTTTGATGGAATATGATATCCCATAGAAACGAGTAAGTTGTACGTAAATAATGCAACTTAGTTGTATTTGTGCATTGAATCTTTGATTATGTATATAATGCTTGAATGTATCTATGAGTAATATATGGTGAGATTTAATGCGGTAAAAACTCCCGGTTAAACCTTAGGAGTAGATCGGATATCCTTGCCATGACATTTGGGTGATATGGATGTGTGCTAGTGTAAGACATGTCTGAGACATGCATCAGCCACATTATGAGAGCCAGTGTAAGACCATGTCTGGGACATGGCATCGACATTAAGACGGAAGCTAGTGTAAGACATGTCTGGGACATGCATCGGCCTCGAGATATGCAAGCTAGTGTAAGACCTGTCTGGGACATGGCATTAGCCTCGATCTATGAAAGTCAGTGTAAGACCTGTCTGGGATATGGCATCGACTTAGATATGTGAGCCAGTGTAAGACCATGTTTGGAACATGGCATCGGCATCGTACCTTTATGTTTGAGGCTTAGTGATTATCCTATGGTATTCCAAATGGTTCAACGGGAAATTTAAGGTTTAAGTCGAAATGATGGAGCTTATGGCTATGTTGTGAGTGGTACAGGTACTTATATGAAATTGATGAAATGTGAATTCAATTTGTGTTGTATGATTAGTAAAGAATGAATATGAGCATGTTGAGTAACACAGGTATGTATGCCAAGCTTATGAGAAATGATCTCGGTTCATGATGCACATTTGGTGAAGATGTAAATAGGTAATTCATGCCTATGAGAATGATTTTGTGATGACCTTGTGATTATAGGTCTATACTTATGATGCATAAATATGTATCTTTACCAATGTGGTGAAAATAAAATAATAAGGCGTGATAAGCTTAGTATCATTAATTTACACTAAAGTAGTTTTGGACAGCGACCATAGTTCGAGTTAGAGGCTGAATAAAATATTAAATTAAAGCTCAATGAGTCTAGTTTCACATAGAAGAAACGATGTAAGCAAAAGAGTTTCATATTATGAAATATTTAAATTGTTGTGAGACAGAGTCAGAATGATTTCGAAATCCTCTGTTCTGATTTGAGATAATCATTGAAAATTGTAAAAAAAATAGGTATGGGTTATAATTTATATTCTTAGAATTCTTAATGAGTATATTTTCAAGAGAAATAGATGAGAACATCATCCGAGTTCCGTATTATGAGATAATTAATTTTTAGTGAAGAAGAGTTAGAACTGTCGGACAACGTAAAAGGGGTAATTTTAAAGAATAAACTGTACTTATTTGCTTGACCAAAAATTCTGAAAATTTTATGGTAAGAATATATGTGAGTCTAGTTTCAGGTAAAATTAGTGGATCTTAATTTGGAGTTCCGTAGCCCTAGATATAAATAATTTAGTGACTGTAACTTGAGAAAATAGCTTGACTTGAGCATAAGTAAAAGTGCAAATATGGTTGTATTACCTTGAGGAGCAAGTTGATAATTGCTTATTATTTTTCATACGGTCTTACTAAGCTATGAAGCTTACTCCCTTCCTTCCCTTTTCTTTAGTATTTCTAGGTTAGCTCAGGATTGGAGATCGTTGGAGGCAGCATCACACTATCAAGCCATCACCTTTGTAATATTGATATATGTTAAACATTTTTAAGTGAGTGGCATGTATAGGGACTTATCTTTATGTTATGTGCTATTATAATTAGCCAAATGCATTGGCTTATATTGAGTTATTTGTATTTGACCAAGAGGTGTGTCTTATTTTGATTATGGTTTGTGAACCTATCTATCTATGCTATGTTTTAATGCTTGTGATGAGGTGGTGTGATTATGCTTGTTGGCCATATATGGTTGGCATTAATGTTATGAATGTGTCTTAATATGAGATGCTAAAATCATTAAAATGATGTCATGATATGTGTCCTTAGTGTGTATAAAAATGTTTAGGATTAAGGGTAACATAAAGGCTTAGAAAATAGCCTAAGTGTTAACCACACGGGCAGAGACACGTCCATGTGTCTGAACCGCTTGGGGGACACTGCCTTAGCACACGGGTGAGTGACTTGGCCGTGTGACTCTAAATGTTTGCTCACGTCATAAACAGAAAGTTACACGGGCTGAAGACACAAGCGTGTCCAAGCCACACGAGCGTGTGAAACTCACACGGCCAACCCACACAGGCGTGTGACTATCCAAAGTGTGAAAATTTTCTAAGTGTTGCAAAAGTTTTATATATTTACGGTTTGGTCCCGAACCACTCCGAATGTATGTTTTGGGCCTCGTAGGCCCATATAAGGGACGCTAAACATATGCATGAAAGTTTTTAAATAGAACAAAAATTTGTAGCCCAGTTTTTGCATGTTTGTGAACGATTAAGTCCGGTAATGCCTCGTACCCTATTCTGGCATCGGACACGGGTAAGGGGTGTTACACAAAATGAATCATAATACCATCATGAGCCAACTCATTTGGCTAATCAATATGACACATAATAAAATGACCAAGTCCCTTATACATGCCATACTCGAAATGTTGAGACTAACTATACCCAAATGTCGAATTGATAGTGTGATCGTGTCTTCAGCGTCCTTCCATCCTCGAGCTACCTTGGCGACACTATAAAAGATGGAAAGGAAGGGGGTAAGCATTAAAGCTTAGTAAGTCCATATGCAGATAATATGCAATCTAAACAAGTATTTAACATACATTTAACATAATGGACATAAATTTGTATTTCATCAAATCACTTAAACTTACTCATCACATCAACCACCTTGTCATAAGTTCATCACATACTAAGGCATTACTCATGAGTTCTTTATACATACCTGTATCAACTTATAACATAATCTCTTACTTTCTCATCTTTGTCATACGCATCAGTTTACACTTTGAATTACCCGTTGAACACTCAGAATACTATTGGATACACGAAAGGCTTGCACATAAGTGCCACATACGTAGCTAAAGCTACCTCATATCATATATCACATAAAAGCTCATTCTAGAGCTACTCACGGGTCTGCTCACACAAGCTGTCGGTCAGGACGTAGCTACACGGGCTGCTCACACAAGCTGTCAGGTATTCGCAACACATGTAGCCACCAGTAGGACGTACAAGACTAGCACCCGGAACCACATAAACATATATCACATATCTCATGAGCTCATAAATCACATGGTTCCTAGTGACATGTCACTTGTATCCTAAACTATTCGTAAGGTTCAAACGGGATTCTTCGACATCATATCTCTCTCAAGCTTGCTCGTAATGTCGATCTCAATGTCCATAATACCAATCACTTACTCATGGACCAATCAAAGCATAACACATAATAGCATTAAAGAATTTAAATTCACATAATACTCAAGCATTGAGAATATAATGTAACATCTCATTATTTGGATATGAACTTACCTCGGTACAAAATGATGAAAACAAGCCTATTCTTTGTAAACCTTGGTTTTCCCCTGATCAAGACCCGAATCACGTTTTTCTTGATCTATAATGCCAAATTTAACTTGTTTATTACATACATTGTTCGAATCGACCCATAACACATACTTTGGTAAAATTACCTTTTTACCCCTAATTTTTCACTTATTTACAAATTTGTCCTTAGGCTCGTAAAATGAAATGCATGCATTTTCTTTATTACCCAAGCCTAGATTCATATTCCTACTCCTAGCAGCCCACATTTTTCTTTATTTCACATATTTACTACCCATTTTACAACTTTTACAAATAGGTCCTTTTTAGGTGTTTTCATGCAAAATCACTTTGTAAAAGATGTTTATCACACATCAAACTTTCATATTCTTCCATTAAACATCAAAATACATGCATGTCATACATGGGTAAATTTTTGAATATAAACCCTACTTCAAAATAAGGGTAGAAATGGATAGATCATGCTTCAAGGATCTAAAAATGTAAAGAACATTAAAAACGGGCTTTGAGGTACTTACAATCAAGCTTGAAAAGTTGAAAAACCCTAGCTATGGAGACCACATAAATTCCGACACTTAGGGAAGAAGATAGACATGAATTTTTCTTCTTTTTCCCTTTTTATTCTTTTAATTACTAAATGACCAAAATGCCTTTAAGGCTTTTCTTTCAAATTTTTCCTATTCATTCCCATTTTTGTCCAAAATTTTAGAACTTGGTTAAATTATTATTTAAGACCTTTTAATTTATAATCGAAAGCAATATCATGCTTAAAGCTTCTAGAACTCAAGTTTTGCAACTTATTCAGTTTAGTCTCTAACTTTGAATTGGACACTTTAGGCATAAAATTTCTTCATGAAAATTTCACACAAACATGCAATCATATCATGGATCATCAAATAATTATAAAATAATTATTTCTACTTCAGATTTGTGGTCTCAAAACCACTATTCCCACTAAACCCTAATTCGAGATGTTACAACTCTCCCACTTTTAGGGATTTTTGTCCCTGAAAATCTTACCGGTGAAAAGGTTTGGGAATTGGTTTCTCATGGCCTCCTCAGGCTCCCATGTAGCCTCTTCAACCCCATGTCTTTGCCATAACACTTTCACAAGGGCAATACTTTTGTTTCTGAATTGTTTGACTTTCCAAGCCAAGATCTTAACGGGTTCTTCACCATAAGTCATATCCGGCCGAATCTCAACCTCTGTCGGTGAAATCACATGTGAAGGATCAGATCGATAACAACGCAACATAGACACATGGAACACATCATCAATCTTTTCCAATTCGGATGGTAAGGCTAACTGATAGGTAACTGGCCCTACTCTCTCGATGATCTTATAGGCCCAATAAAACGCGGACTCAACTTGCCTTTTCTACCAAATCTCAAAACCTTTTTCCATGAAGACACTTTCAAAAATACCTTATCATTGATCTGGAACTCAATCTCTCTCTATTTCGAATCCATGTAGGATTTCAGTCTATCTAAAGTAGCTTTCAAACAATCATAAATTACCTTCACTTTCTCTTCGGTTTCTTTGACTAAGTCAACCCCGTGAATCTGATTTTCTCCGAGTTCAGTCCAATACAGAGGTGTTTGGTAGTTATGCCCATATAATGCCTCATAAGGCGCCATTTTTAAACTCGACTGATAATTGTTGTTGTAGGCAAACTCTACCAATGGTAAGTACTTTTCCCAACTACCTTGGAATTCCAATACACAACATCGGAACATGTCTTCAAGTATTTGAATTACTTTCTCCAATTGACTGTCGTTTTACGGGTGGAAAGTGGTAGTAAAGTTTAACTTCGTACCCAAAGCTTCTTGTAACTTTTTCCAAAATCGCGAAGTGAACCTCGGATCTCTATCCGAAATAATCGTTATAGGTACTTCATGAAGTCTAACAATTTCACCAATGTACAAATCAGTTAACTTATCAAGTGAGTAATCAGTACGTACTAGTATAAAATGAGCCGTTTTAGTTAATCTATCAACAATGACCCATATGGCATCATTCTTTCTCAGAGTTAAAGGCAACCCTGTCACAAAACCTATAGTAATCCGGTCCCATTTCCACTCGGGAACCATCATGGGCTAAAGCAAACCCGAAGGTACTTGGTGTTCAGCCTTTACCTGCTGAAAAATTAAACATTTCGATACAAACTCTGAGATATCTATTTTCATACCATTCCACCAATACATTTTCTTCAAGTTATTATACATTTTTGTACTGCCCGGGTGAACTGTCAAACTATCACTGTGTGCCTCATTTAAAATATTCCAAATCAACTCAGTGTCCTTTGGAACACAAATCCTACACGAAATCTTAAACAACAATAGGAGTCAATCAAAAAATCTGGTTCCCTACTGGACTCACACTGAACTCTTTTAGCTTGCAACTCTTTATCAACTTTCTGAGCATCATAAATCTATTGAAGAAAATTTGGTCTAGCTCTCAACTCATCTAGAATCGAACCATCATCGGACAAAGCCAGCCGTGTATTCATAGCCCTTAAGGCAAACAAATACTTCCTACTCAAAGCGTCAGCGACCACATTCGCCTTACCCGGATGGTAATCAATCACAAGCTCATAATCCTTTAACAGTTTTAACAATCTTTATTGCCGTAAGTTCAAGTCTTTTTGAGTCATTAAGTACTTAAGACTTTTGTGATCGGTATAAAGATGGCATTTCTCACCAAATAAATAATGTCGCCAAATCTTCAAAGCAAACACTATGGCGGCCAACTCTAAGTCATGTGTCGGTTAGTTTTTCTCGTGAGGCTTCAACTTCCTCGAAGCGTAAGCTACGACTTTACCCTCTTGCATAAGTACACATCCCAAACCATTTAAGGAAGCATCACTATAAATCACAAATTCTTTACCTGACTCGGGTTGTACCAAAACTAGTGCTTCGGTCAATAACATCTTCAATTTCTCAAAGTTTCGCTAACACTTTTCCAACCACTCAAACTTAACATCCTTTTGAAGCAATCTTATCATGGGAGTGACAATCATAGAAAATCCTTTCACAAATCATTGGTAGTAACCGGCTAAGCCCAAAAAGCTTCTAACCTTGAATACATTCCTTGGTGGTTTCCATTCGACGATAGCAGAAATCTTGCTAGGATCAACTTGGATACCATCACCTGAAACAATGTGGCCTAAGAATCCAACTTCTCGAAGCCAAAACTCACTTTTACTAAACTTAGCATACAACTATTTCTCTTAAAGTCTGCAAAACAGTTCTCAAGTCCTCAGCATGCTCTGCCTCATCTCTCGAATAAATCAAAATATCATCAATAAACACAACAACAAACTTGTCCAAATATGGCCGAAATATTCGGTTCATAAAATCCATAAACACAGCAAGAGTATTTGTTAACCCAAATGGCATAACAAGAAATTCATAGTGGCCATACCTCATTCTAAAAGCAGTTTTAGGCACATCCGACTCTTTAACTGGCAACTGATAGTAGTTGGACCTCAAGTCTATTTTAGGAAACCATGATGCTCCTTTCAATTGATTAAACAAGTCATCAATCCTTGGCAAAGGATACTTATTCTTGATTGTTATCTTATTGAGCTGTCGGTAGTCTATACACAATCTCATAAAACGTATTTCTTTTTCACGAATAATACTGGAGTACCCCCCAGTGAAAAACTAGGTCTTACAAAACTCTTGTCGATCAATTCTTGCAATTGTGACTTCAGTTCTTTCAACTTAGTTGGGGCCATCCTATAAGGGGCAATCGAAATAGGCGTCATCCCTGGCATTACATCAATACCAAACTCCATTTTTCTAATTGGAGGTAAACTTGGCAATTCTTTCGGAAATATATCCAAATATTCACATACAACAGGAACTAATTAAATTCTCAATTTAGAATCTTTTGTATTCAACACATAAGGCAAATAAGCCTCACACCCTTTTCTCATATGTTTCTGAGCAGACATCGAAGAAATCACGATTGGTAACCTATTTGACTCATCTGATTCAACCCAGAGAATTTCACCATTTTCACATTTCAATTCAATAACTTTTTGTCTACAATTTACTACATGATAAACTGTAATTTATACATATTTTTATCCCTCGCTAAACACGTTATTGAATGATTTCTTCTTAGATTTGGTGAATTTGATGCTTCTAATCCTTTAATATTATGTTTTATACTTAGGTGAGCATAGGAGGATGAAAAGAACGAGAAATGGGCCAAAAACGAAAAAAATGGGCCGACAAGGGAAAACAACACGGCCTGGACTTCCTCACACGGGCAGAGCACACGCTCGTGCCAATCTAACAGGCTCGATCACGGCCCAAATCCGTGTTGAGATCTCAGCCTCGACCATGGCCTGAAGTACTCGCACACGGCCGTGTCACACGGGCGTGTCCCTGCCGAAACCTAGCTAAGTTCCATTCAGAAAAGGGCAAGTTTTAGGGCTTTTAGGCATTCTAAAGCCTATTTAAACACCCTAGAGGAAGACAAAAAGGGAGATGGAGAATAAGAAGTAAGGAATTACTCCAAGGAAGCCTATTGATCCATCTCAGAAGCCGGACTCATCATCAAGACTGAAGATTTCTCCTCAATTTCCCTTCAAGAGGTTTGGGTTTGGGTTTTCTTTATGTTTTGTATTCTTTATTATTCTAAGATGTTTTCTTATTTAGTTATGAACTAAAACCCCTAAATACCTAAGGGGGATGAAACCTAAGATGAATCTTGTTATTATTTTCTGAATTGTATGATAAATAATTGACTTTTTCTTAATTATGTGTTATTAATTCTTGTTTTGGTATTTCAGGATATCACTTCAAGTTAATGCTCTTAGTTGGAGGATGAATAGTCCCTAGCTAAGACTGACTTTGTCATAATTAAGCGGAGTTGATTGCGCGTCTAAAGATAGGGTGACAAGATTTTGCCGGATTAGGGTGAAACCTAATAAGAGAATCCATAGATCGAGTTAATGCAACTCTAGGGTGTTAATTAGAGAAAAGTCTCAATTATTCAACCTAGGGATTAGACATTATTTGTCTTGAATAGGGATAATAACATAACTTAGGGATTTCTATGGAAAAAGTTAAATGAATAAATCGTCCGGTTTGGACTCAGAATAACAAGTAAAAGTCTAGGTGGATTTTTCCTTAGGTATTGTCCTAAATCAATCATTTTTCCCAAAAGTAATTTCCCAATTCTATTTTCCGCAACTTCTTAGTTTAATTAATTAGTTAGTTAAAACAAACCTCTTTATTTCTTAGGCTAGATAATAAAAAGATAGTCATTACTAGTACTTTTAGTCCTTTGGGTTTGACAATCCGGTCTTGCTAATGCTATACTACTGTTCGATAGGTACACTTGCCTATGTCGTGATAATAGTTAGTTTCAAGAACGATTAATTATAAATTTATAAAACTTATCACGGAAAATCATAATCAAGTTTTTGGTGCCGTTGCCGGGGACTAAAATATTAGGAACACTCAATTTTTATTACTTTAGCCATTTATTTTTCTTGCAATTTAATTTTAATTTTAATTTTATTTTTACTTTAGCCATTACTAATTTTCTTTTTCTTTCTTCTGGCAGGTTCTTATAGTTTATGACTAGAAGAAATCCGTCGAGACCACTACTGTTTGACGAAAAAATTGATCGCACAGCTCGTAGAAACCAACGAGAAATAAGGCGAAGCCTAAGATACACAGAAGAAGAGCAAGAGGACGATATCTCAACTAGAACTGAAGAGATGGCTAAAAATCAAGACAATCAGCTACCTCTTGCGATACCCGGTGAATTAGCAAATCAGAATCCTGCTCCTCGTACTATTTATGATTATGTAAACCTAATTTAATAGGAACTGAGTCAAGTATAGTTAGGCCTGCTATTGCTGCAAATAATTTTGAACTGAAACCTAACAAGATTCAAATGGTACAGCAATTTGTTCAGTTTGATGGTTTGCAGGATGAGAATCCCAACACTCACTTGGCGAATTTTCTAGAAATCTGCGATTCTTTTAAAATTAATGGCATCTTTGATGAAGCCATTCATCTTCGGTTATTCCCTTTTTCACTGAGGAATAAGGCTAAACAGTGGTTGAACTCGTTACCACGAGGGTCTATCACTACTTGGGAACAAATGACCGAAAAGTTTTTATTAAAATATTTTTCGCCGGCTAAAATGTCTAAGTTACGTAATGATATCTCTTCTTTTGTGCAGATGGATTTAAAAACACTTTACGATGATGGATTTAAAAACACTTTACGATGATGGGAGAGATACAAGGACCTACTATGAAGGTGCCCTCACCATAGGTTACCTCTATGGCTGCAAGTTCAAACGTTCTACAATGGTGTGAATCCCACAACAAGACAGATGATTGACGCAGCTGCTGGTGGAACCATCAACAACAAAATGCCTGAAGAGGCTTACGAATTTATTGAGGAGATGTCACTGAATAACTATCAGTGGCAAGTCATGATGACTAAGACAACTAAAACAGCAGGCGTTTATAACGTCGACTCGATTACTATGCTGTCAAATCAGGTAGAACTTCTAAATAAAAACATTGATGGTTTACTTGGTTCTACGTAGGTTCATCCAGTAATGCAATGTGAAGTGAGTGGAGGTGGATCGAGTAATCCAGAATATCAACCCTATGGCCACAACATGGAGAACGAGCAATTAAATTATTTGGGTAATAATCATCGATCTCAAAATAATCCTTACAGTAATACCTATAACGCAGGTTGGAGGAATCACCCAAACTTCTCATCGGGAAGTCAAGGAAATCAGAGACCACTGCCACCCTCAGGCTTCCAACAACCATCTTACCAACAAGAGAAAAAGCTGAACCTTGAGGAGACAGCATTTAAAAATCAACAAGCATCAATCCAAGGGCTCGAAACTTAGATAGTCCAACTGTCTAAACTAATTTCAGAGCGACCACAAGGTAGCTTGCCAAGTAATATTGAACCTAACCCAAGGGAGCAGCTCAACGCAATTAATGTTCAAGATGAAGAAGGATTCGTTGAGCCTGAGCCAAAACCAAGGCAAGAAACTGTGGTGAGCAAAGGTAAAGGTGGTGTAAGTCATAATGAAAACAAAACGGTGAGTGTAGAATATAAACCTCGTGTGCCATACCCTAACGCGACAAGGAAAGACCGCTCAGATGAACAATTCAGTAAATTCCTTAAACTCTTGAAAAAATTACATATTAACTTACCGTTTATTAAAGCTCTATCGCAGATGCCGAATGCAATGAAATTTTTAATGGAGCTTTTAGCAAACAAGTGGAAATTGGACAAAGCATCGCATGCGGAACTAAACGCAGTTTGCTCAACTATTCTACAGAATAGGCTACCCAACAAATTAAAAGATCCAGGGAGTTTTACAATTCCTTGCATAATTGGTAGTTTAGATGTTAATGATGCATTAGCTGATTTAGGGGTAAGAATTAACGTCATGCCTTACAAAATGTTTAAGCAACTAGGTCTTCGGAAACCCAAATAGACTAGGATGAGCATTCAATTAGCAGATAAAACTATAAGATTTCCAAGGGGTATTATTGAAGATGTACTAGTTAAAATCGATAAATTTATATTTCCCATTGACTTTGTTGTTCTAGACATAGAGGAGGATAACAATACCCTTTTGATTTTAGGGGGACCCTTTTTAGCAACTGTTAAAATGATTATTGATGTTGGAACAGGTGACCTCACACTTCGTGTGGGAGACAAAACGATCACCCTTCAAGCTCGTAATTCTGGCAACACATCAAAAATTGAAGGTAATTATTGATCGCGTGATTCGTAACAAGTAATAAATATTTATAATAAAGATCAAACCTATACTAACTATTATCATGACAAAAATGCAAGCGCACCTATCGAACAATAGTATAGTAACAAAATTGGTGATCATAGTGAGGTAACAATATTAAATTCAATCTCGATAAAAAAAGGGTCAAATTAAGTAAGGGGATTTCAATAATAATGGGTTAATGGGTTAATGATGAGGGTTAATCAATAAGGAAAAAGGGTTAGTAGGCTCAAAGGGAGTTCACTAAGGGTTTAATTATGTAGGAAGGTTTTTTATGGAGTAAGTGGGTTAAATCCTAAGTGCCTTTATCATCTTAGTATATCAAATCATACGTGTGATCTCGACATGTATAATCGAAGCAAGTTTTAGAATAATAAGTTCAATGTTGACACACTCAAACCACAAAAGAAGTGAGCAAGAAAGAAAGCTATATGCTCAAAAGGCTAAAAATCTCACCAAAAATTTGGGTTTTGATGTCATTCTGTATACTTAAGATTTCAAGATAATACCTCAATTCAGAAAATAATCTAAAAATTTTAGTTATCAAAATATCAACTTATCATGCTTGATTCTTTAAGGTCCTACAATCAAATAATCATGCATAATTCCCTTGGTCTAATTCATGAAATATCAACGATAATTATAGATTAATCAGAATTCATTCTATCAATATTATGAGAAAATTCAGGGATTTGAGAATAATGCAAAAAGTTAGGTTTCATGTTTATGTTCACCCCCCACACTTAAGATGTACATTGCCCTCAATGTACAAAGATAGACTATTCAAAATAAAGAAAATCATAAGAGGGAAGGAGGTGAAACTCCCTGTTATATGGGTGCAGAGCTTGATTCTGAGGCTATAGTGTTTGGGGAAAGTAGTAGCTACCATTGTTCTTAGCTAGATGAAGAAATTAGGTCGTTGAACATGACATTCGTTTTGTATTGTTCCCTGTTTGTTTCCTTATTCTGTAAAATATTCCTAGCAGCTTGCTTGGAAATCTGTAGAATCATGAAGAGCTTATTAAGAGTTGGTTTGGAAGAGAGTGTAGTGGGATTACTTGTTAGAATTACAAAAAAAAAAAATGAAGAAAGTAAAATTTACTAATATAGATATGTCTTTCATAAGAAAATAATAAAATTGAAATGAAATTAAAAATTAAGAATAAAAATAAAAATAAAGATAAAATAAAAAGATAGGAGGATTTAATGATCCTCGTCAGTGGGGGCCTCAGGTGGTGGTGCTGGAGTGGCTACTATCCCACGCCCGTGTGTCTTGGACGTGTGTGGTACACGACCATATCGCACAGCCGTGCTTAGCTTCGTTCGCTTCTCCCACGCTCGTGTATATGGTACCACACCCGTGTATCATTGTCCACGGTTTAATGGCACGGGCGTGTCGTACACCCGTGTTAGAGAAACAAAATCGAGCCTTGCCCCTGGCATGCCCGTGTTTTTCCATTCCCACACCCGTGTTCATCTATCAACTTCACCCACGGCCATGTCGCACGACCGTGGGGATTTATCACATCCCTTGTTTTGGGGAAATCTTTGCCCTATTTCCACACGGCCGTATTGAACAGCCGTGTCGCTTCCCCTATTTTGCCAGGGCTTTAGGCACGTCTGTGTGGGTGGCCGTGTGAGGGTTATAAATCTACGTTCAGAGATTCAGTTAGTGGTCTAAAAAAAATCTTGTAATTTTAATGAAACTTAAATAAATAAAAGTTGTTAGTACTCGGGTTGCCTCCTGAGAAGCACTTGTTTATAGTCTAAGCTCGAATTTCCCTTATGGATGTATTCAAGGAGGTTCGTGGAGTCGTAGCTCTTTTCCATCGTCCTTAAAATTCTCACCGTTATAAAGTTTGAGACGATGACCGTTTACCTTGAAAGTTCCTTGTGATGGATGACTTACCTCTACTGTGCCATATGGAAAAATACTGAGTACCATAAGAGGGATCTCCTCATTTGGTTTGGTAGTGACAATGTGGGGATCTGTGGCATCTTGTAAGACTTTATCGCCTACCTTAAGTTGATTAGGAGAGGTATCAGACTTGTTTTGGCGAAGTTTCAGTTTATCATGTGTTCTCAGTTTGTATTCTCGCCATTCGTCTAGCTCCTCTATCCGTAGCCTTTGTTCTTCATGGACGTCTTTGTTCTCTTCATGGTAGTAGTGTACTGTCTCTATTGTCTTGGTTCGAGGAGGTTCCTGCAAGGACGATTGAATATTAGTTTTATCATCGATAGGTTTTATAACATTATCCTGAGTTTTAGAGGTTTTGACTGAGTCGCGTGCTTGAAGTGTTACTGCATTGTCACCTGCACGAAGTGTTAGCTCTCCTGTGCCGACATTAATAATTGTTCTGGCAGTTGCTAAAAAGGGTCATCTTAAAATTGAAGGTACCTCATTGTCCTCATCCATATCTAGGACGACAAAGTCTACTGGGTAAATGAACTTATCAATTTTAACGAGAACATCTTCAATAAAACCCTTAGGAAATCTAACTGTTTTGTCAGCCAATTGTATGCTCATCCTAGCCTGTTTGGGTTTATCGAGACCTAGTCGTTTAAACATTTTATAAGGCATAACATTTATACTTGCCCTTAAATCAGCTAAAGCATTATTCACAGATAAACTACCAATTAAGTAAGGAATTGTAAAACTCCCTGGATCTTCCAACTTGTTAGGTAGCTTATTCTTTAGAATCACTGAGTAGACTGCATTGAGTTCCACGTGTGATGACTCGTCCAACTTCCGCTTGTTTGATAAAAGCTCTCTTAGAAATTTCATTGCATTTGGCATCTGTGACTGAGCTTCAATAAACGATAAGTTAATATGTAATTTTTTCAAAAGTTTAAGAAATTTACCGAATTATTCATCTGAGCGGTCTTTCCTTGTCGCATTAGGGTCTGGCACACGAGGTTTGTATTCTTCATTTACGATTTTATTATTACTTACCTCACCATCACTTTTGCTTTCCACATTCTCTTACCTCGGTTCTGGCTCAGTCTCAACGCGTCTTTCTTGAGCATCAATTGCATTGAGCTGTTCCCTTGGATTTGATTCAGTGTTGCTTGGCAAACTCCCTTGTGGTCATTTAGAAATTAATTTGGATAGTTGGCCTATCTGAGTTTCAAGTCCTTGAATTGATGCTTGTTGATTTTTGAGTGCTGTCTTAGTATTCTGGAAGCGAGTTTCTGACACCGAGATGAATTTGGATAGCATCTCTTCAAGGTTTGATTTCCTCTCTTGTTGATAAGATGGCTGTTGAAAACCCTAGAGATTCTGTGGCCTTTGATTCTGTTGACCACCCCGAGAGAAATTTGGGTGGTTCTTCCAACCTGCATTATAAGTGTTACTATAGGGGTTATTCTGAGATCTAAAATTATTGTTACCCATATAGTTGACTTGTTCCTCTTCGGTTGTATGATGGAATGGTGGGTATTCTGTATGCATGCCTCTGCCACTTGAGTCACACCTCATTACTGGAAGTACCTGCGTAGAACCAAGTAAACCATCAATTTTCTTATTTAGATGTTCTACCTGATTAGAGAGCATGGTGACCGAATCGATGTTATAAATGCCGACTGTTTTCATTGGCTTTGTCCTAATAACTTGCCACTGATAGTTATTCAGTGACATCTCCTCTATAAATTCATAGACATCTTCCGGTGTTTTATTGTTGATGGTTCTGTCAGCAGCTGCGTCAATCATTTGTCTTGTCGAGGGATTCACACCATTGTAGAACGTTTGAACTTGCAGCCATAGAGGTAACCCATGGTGAGGGCACCTTCTCAATATATCCTTGTATCTCTCCCATGCATCGTAAATTGTCTCTAAGTCCATCTGCACAAAAGAAGAAATATCATTACGCAACTTAGCTGTTTTTTACGGTGGAAAATATTTTAATTGAAATTTTTCGGTCATTTGCTCCCAAGTGGTAATGGATCCTCGTGGTAGTGAGTTCAACCACTGTTTAGCTTTATTCCTCAGTGAAAAAGGGAATAACCGAAGGTGAATGGCATCATCAGAAACGCCATTAATTTTGAAAGTGTCGCATGCTTCGGGAAATTTGCCAAGTGCGTGTTGGGGTTCTCATCCCGCAAACCATCAAACCGAACAAATTGTCAGTATCATCTGAATCGTGTTAGGTTTTAGTTCAAAATTGTTAGCAGCAATAGAAGGTCTAACTATACTTGACTCAGTTCATATAAAATTAGGTTTAGCATAATCATACATAGTAATGCGAGCGAGATTCGATTTGCTAATTCAATGGGTATGGTCAGCGGTAGCGATTGCTTTGATTTTCAGCCATCTTATCGTGTAGTAGTTGAGATATCGCCCTCTTGCTCTTCCTCTCTGTATCTTAAGCTACGCCTTTATTTCTCGCCGCTTTCTACGAGCTATACGATTAATTTCTCACAAAGCAAAAAGCAGTCCTGATGGGTTTCTTCTAGTCATACACTACAAGAACCTGCCAGGAGAAAGAAGAAGAAAGTTAGTAAAATAAAAATAGAAATAAAGTTAAATTGCAAGAAAAATAAATGGCTAAAGTAATAAAAATTAAGTGTTCCTAATATTTCAGCCTCCTCAGAATCACACTTTTAAAACTTGTTTGCGTGATTCGTAACAAGTAATAAATATTTATAATAAATATCAAACCTAGACTAACTATTATCACGACGAAAAGGCAAGCGCACCTATCGAACAATAGTATAGTAATGGCAAGACCGGGATATCGTACCCAAGGGAACCAAAAGTACTAGTAATAACTATCTTTTTATTATTTAGCCTAGGAATAAAGGGGTTTGTTTATTAAACTAATTATCTAAACTAATTAACTAATTTAATTAAAGCGAAGAGAAAATTTGGAAAAAGACTTGAAGAGAAGCAATTGATAAAGACGACACCAAGGAGGAAATCACCTAGATTTCACTTGTTATCCGACTCAAACCGATTTATTTATTTACTTGACTTGATCCGTGAAACTCCCTAACCTACATTATTATCTCTTTTGAGACTAATAACGCATAACCCTCAGTTGAATTAATTGAAATCTCTTTCTAATTAAAACCCCTAAGGAAGCAGTAAATCGATCTATGGACTCCCATATTAGGTTTCACCCTAATCCGGCAAAATCTTGTAACCCTATCTCTAGGCATTTGATCAACTCCACTTAATTATGCCAAATCTACTATTAGGCAGGGTCTATTCCTCCTCTGCATAAGCACATTAAATCATGAGTCAATACCCGGAATATTAACTCAAGCATTAGAAACACATAATTAAGAACAAATCAAGTATTTATCATATAGTTCAGATAATAATAACGAGATCCATCATAGGTTTCATCCCCCTTAGGTATCTAAGGGGTTTAGTTCATAATGAAATAAGAGTACATCTCAAAAGTATAAAAATAAAAAAACATGAAGAAAACTCTAAAACTCCTGAAGGGATTCTGAGAGAGATCTTCAGTCTTGGAGTAGCTCCGACTTTTGGGATGGATCGTCTGGCTTCCTTTAAGTAATTCCTGGCGTGTGGTTCTGTGTTCCAGAAAAGTTCTGGAAGCGCCCCCCGGAAAAGCCCCCTTAGTAGGTCATACTTAGGGTGTTTATATAGGCTTTGGATTGGCTTTCTTCTTCCCTAAGTATCCTGTTTCCATGTAAAATACAACTCTTTAAAAAAGGGACACGCCCATGTGCCAAGGCCATGTGACGTGTTTGCCAGGCCATGTTCGTTCCGCTAAATTTCACACGGCCATGTGGGTCAATGGCCAGGCCGTGTGAATCGTGAAATCCTTAGACGACACCCTCGACAGACACGGACGTGTGAGCAGCCCGTGTGGCAAAGCTGAGGTCGTGTGATCTTTTTGATTTGGTCTTTTTTTCTCTTTTAAGCTCCTTTTTGGCTCCTTTTGACTCTTGGTGCTCTCCTGAGTACAAAACATGAAATAACGAGATTAAGAGCACCAAAATCCACAAATCTAAGAGTAAATATCCATAAATATGCTAAGTATTTAGGGTAACAATATGTATAATTTGGCGTTTATCAATTGTCCACACCAGTCTACTAAAACTGACAATATGACGCAACCTACTTTAGAGGAATTGAGTCTGAAAGAAGTTCACGAGTCATGTTCCAGCAATAATAGAGGACCCATTCATGAAGAATGCAGGCTACAAATAGAGAAGCTAGACGAATGGCGAGCACATAAACCGAGAACACATGATAAACCAAAACTACGCCAGAACAAGCTCGATACCTCTCCAAATCAACTAAAGGTTGGAGATAAAGTCTTACTAGATGCCGCAGATCCTCACATTGTGACTGCCAACCTGAATGAAGAAATCCCTCTTACAGTACTTAGTATTTTCCCATTCGGTACAGTCGAGGTCAGTCATCCTAAGTTTGACACTTTAAAGGTAAACAACACCTGTCTAAAACCTTATTTTGATGAGGTTGATCGCAGGAATGAGGAGTATGAACTCCTCAAACCACCATGACCATTAACGGAGAGGTAAGCTGAGCTTAGACTATAAATAAGCGCTTCTCAGGAGGCAACCCAAGCACTAACTGTATTAACTTCTTTAAATTTTAGTGTTAAACACCTAACCTACTAACGGAGCTCTTGAAAACAAGTTCATCACAGAGACACGGCCAAGCACACAGCGACATGGCCGTGGGTGAACCTGTCAAAACAACATGAGTGTGCAACACGCCCGTGCCCTAGGACCGTGGTTAAAACTGAGAAACTAGCACAGACATGCGACACGCCCGCATCTAGCACCCGTGTTCAAACCTGTCAAATTAACACGGGCGTGGGCCATCATACACAGGCGTGGGAGAAGCGAACGAAGCTAGACACAGTTGTGCGACACGGCTGTGTACATCAACACGCCCAAGGTACACGGGTATGGGACAAATTTTAGGCGCACCAAAATAGGAAAAACACGAAACACAAGTGCTAAAATTGGGGAACACGAGCGTGTCCCCTGGCCGTGTGGCCCAAAATCTATAAATAGGCTGCACTATTCATTGTCTTCTTTACTCAAAATCCCTAACCCTAGTAGCTGCAATCCCACACGGCCTCCTTGCCAAGCCCGTGCACTGCCTCCAACTCTATTTTTTACTTCCATTCTCCTATTTCTAGCGTTTGTTCACTCTTTTCTTATCTATTTTACTGATTTCTAAGGCTATTTATCATAATAATATGCAATTTTTCATGCTATTTCCATATTTTTTATCACTCAAATGTCATATCTAGGATAATTATCATCTTGTTCATGTTAAGGTTCTTACTCATTGTATGATTCCTCTATTCCATTTGATTAGTTTAAAGTAAAATATTCATGGTTAGGATAGGTGGAATGCTCATGCCCTTTTCACATATTCTAACTCAATACTCATAGTTTTCAAATGCTTCTTATTATTTGCCATTTTTTTTATTCATGCTACTATCATGCAATGCCACAAAAGTATGCTATAAAATGGTTTAATTAGATTTGTTAAGTGTTGTGGCTGAAATTATTTACGATTTTTTTTTACTTTGACCAGGACGACTTAATGGTTTTGATTGAAGGTTCACCATGTCGTCTTCACGAAAGAAAGCTTCTGTCCCCGCCTCAAAGAAAAGGAAGGGAGCGTCATCTTCCTTAGGCCCTACTGCGAAAATTTCCACTGTTTCCTACAGTTCCCCAACGGGCCCTAAGAAGAACTTTTCTAAATACTACGGGCCCGACCTTTAACTGAGGGCCGCTGCCACGATTGGGCTGCCTAGAACAAGTTCAGCTGGCTGATATGATTCGGGCCTCTTAGCCACCGATCCTTGGGAGCTTTTCTTTGGGATCATCGAGCCGACATACTTAGAGCTCACGATGGAACTGTGCTCGACATTCCATCTTCAGACCGTCATGACCAACCATGATGAACCCGGCACGGTCCAATTTAGACTTGGAGGTCTAGTAAGCCAATTGAGCGTCCCAGAGTTGGTGTAGCACTGGGCCTTTACATAGAGGAGTTCCAAGAGGAGAATGATCTCGATACCCTCAACCGCCACATCCATTATTCTCCCTCAAAGTGTGGAACGCCCTCGTGCCACGTTCGGTCGGCTACGACCATAGTCGCTGTAAGGCATCATCTCTCCCTCTGTCCTTAAGGTATCTACATTCTATTTTATCTCACACTTTGATAGGGTGGAAAGAGAGCACCGGCGTCGTCACTACCTACGTCGTCTACTACTTATGGTGCATGTCCTTGACCTCGCCTACTTTATAGCCCTTGCCATTCGCCACCAGACAGAGCGACATCGGAAGGGGGTCATCTCCATTGGCCCCTACGTGACTCGATTGGTGCGACATTTTGGACTCCTCGACACCGCGGCCCAAGAATCATCCCTTACCCTCATTGGCCAGATGTCTCCACAAGGCATCTCGAGTATGCTTAGCATGAGGATGATCGAGAGGCGCTAAGGAACCTTCCCTCCCCAATATCATCTAGCCCAAACTATCGAGGAAGAGGCTCTAGAGGACATTACTGATAATGTCCCTCCCCAGCACGACGACCCACCTTCTCAGCCACCACGCTCCCATCGTCCAGTTCATGCGGTAGCTTCGTATGCTAACATTTTTGAGCGCCTCAACCGATTCGAGCAGCAGTGTTTTCAAAGATTTGACAACATTGATGCTACTCTCTAGCAAATCTGTCAGCACTTCCACATCTCATCGCCATCACCACCTCGCGAACCATCCGGTGATGATGATGATGTTTAATTTAATTTTTATCTTTATTTTTATTTTTATTTCTATTTTTCAGTCTTTATTAATTTCACTTTTAACATTTAAATATTATTTCCCTTTTTGATACTATCTTTTATTTAGGTTTTATTAATTAATTTTAATCTCGGCTATTTCTTTATGAGTAATTATTCCTCCTAATGTTCTCTAAAAAGTTCCTGATTTCCTCACAGTTATAAAGAGCTCTAAAGCTCACAATCACTTAGGAACTTCAAACTCCATTGGAAAGGGTTCTCCATGACTGCCATGCCTTACTCGATAACGAGATATAATATTCTTTTGGTGTAGCACTTATGGTACCCAACCTCTACCACCACCAGAATATCCTCTTCCACTCTACATAACTCCAAACTAGGGAGTTCATTCATTCAACACTCAGGAAGTTTCACTTCTCTCCCTATCTTATGATTTTATATTTTTCTTTATATCTATCTTTGTACATTGAGGGCAATGTACATCTTAAGTGTGGGGGTAATCATTTCATTATCCAAAAATCCTCAATGTTGTCTTGTTCTCTTGTAAATTTCTCATATCATGTTTAGGATGAATTTTGATTGACTTATGATTTTTATTGATATATCTTGAATTAAAACATAGGCATTCATGCATTGATTATTTAAACTTTAAGACATTAGAAAATTAAGCATGATAAGTTGATTTTTAAGAATTTAAAATTTTAGGTTGTTTCCCAAAGTTTAGGTATTATCTTGAATTGAATTCCACAGGTTTAAACATCAAAAAGCCATCATTTTTGTGAGATTTTGAGCCTTTAAGAGCATCTATTATTTCTTTCATGCTTACTTTTATTATTGCTTTGAGTGTGTCAATATCGAATTGTTATTCTAGAACTTGCTTGATTATGCATGTCAAGACCACACCATTTTATTTGATATGTCAAGATGATAGAGGCACTTAGGATTAACCCACTCATGCCATGAAAAGCCTACCTCCATGATTAACCCTTAGTAAACCCCTTTGAGCTTAACAAGCCATTCTTTGTATTACCCTTAATATTAACCCTTAACCCTTTATTGTTCAAATCCCCTCAATTAATTTGATCCCTATTTTTGTCGAGAGTTGATTTGAATAAATTGCTTAGCTATGTCTTGTTCTTAATAGTAATCTATGTTATTTGAATTGTTCTTAAAAAAAAACATGTATACATATTAGTAGTGATCTTTTGTTTGTGAGCTTCGGTGTTCAAATTCCATAGTCAGAGAAGAAGCTTTGTTATACGCAAGTAATGATTTAATATTTTTTCTAATTAAGTAATTTTTCAAGTCAATCTCGATTCTAACCTTTTCTTTCAGCTTGGGACCACACCCCCTAACCAAGCCTCGTTACAACCCTCTAAAGACCTTTTGATTGATGTATCATCTTAATTTATAGTGGTGGAGATTTGATTTTCATGCAAGCTTATGGTAATAACTTTTTATGTTGACTGATGAGTGCTGATTTCATTGTCCTTAAACACTTCGAGTGATTTGAGTGAATCTTTAGTGAGGATGTTAAACTCTGTGAGATTTCGAATCGATGGTAACAACTTAGATGAGGGGAGATGCCTAAGTTTTTCATGATTAAAATACTCAATTTGGAATGTTTGAAGCTTTAATGTTCTTTTAGTTGGATTCTCGATGTATGATCACTTATGGGTTAGTTTGAGATATTATTGATAGGAATTATAAGTTGATAAAAAGGAATTCTTCATTATGAAAAGAGGATTTTGCTTGAGGACAAGCAAACGCTTAAGTGTGGGGGTATTTGATAAACCGTAATTTATACATATTTTTATCCCTCGCTAAACGCGTTATTGAATGATTTCTCCTTAGATTTGGTGAATTTGATGCTCCTAATCCTTTAATTTCATGTTTTATACTTAGGTGAGCATAGGAGGACGAAAAGAACAAGAAACGTGCCAAAAACAGAAAAATGGGCCGACAAGGGAAAACAACACGGCCTAGACTTCCTCACACGGGCAGAGCACACGCCCGTGCCAATCTAACAGGCTCGATCACAGCCCAAATCAGCCTCAGCACGGGCGTGTTGATATCTTAGCCTCGACCACGGCCTGAAGTACTCGCACACTGCCGTGTCACACGGGCGTGTCCCTGCCGAACCCTAGCTAAGGTCCATTCGGAAAAGGGCAAGTTTTAGGGCTTCTAGGCATTCTAAAGCCTATTTAAACACCCTAGAGGAAGACAAAAAGGGAGACAGAGAATATGGAGTAAGGAATTACTCCAAGGAAGCCGATTGATCCATCTCAGAAGCCGGACTCATCATCAAGACTGAAGATTTCTCCTTAATTTCCCCAGAAGTTTTGGGTTTTCTTTATGTTTTGTATTCTTTATTATTATAAGATGTTTTCTTATTTAGTTATGAACTAAAACCCCTAAATACCTAAGGGGGATGAAACCTAAGACGAATCTTGTTATTATTTTCTAAATTGTATGATAAATATTTAACTTGTTCTTAATTATGTGTTCTTAATTCTTGTTTTGGTATTTCAGGATATCACTTCAAGTTAATGCTCTTAATTGGAGGATGAATAGTCCCTAGCTAAGACTGACTTTGTCATAATTAAGCAGAGTTGATTGCGTGCCTAGAGATAGGGTGACAAGATTTTGCCAAATTAGGGTGAAACCTAATAAGGGAATCCATAGATCGAGTTAATGCAATGCTAGGGTGTTAATTAGAGAAAAGTCTCTATTATTCAACCTAGGGATTAGACGTTATTATTCTTGAACAGGGATAATAACATAACTTAGGGATTTTTATAGAATAAGTTAAATGAATAAATCGTCCAGTTCGGAGTCAGAATAACAAGTAAAAGTCTAGGTGGATTTTTCCTTAGGTATTGTCCTAAATCAATCGTTTTTCCTAAAAGTAATTTCCCAATTCTATTTTCTGCAACTTCTTAGTTTAATTAATTAGTTAGTTAAAACAAACCCCTTTATTTCTTAGGCTAGATAATAAAAAGACTGTCATTACTAGTACTTTTAGTCCTTTGGGTTCGACAATCTGGTCTTGCTAAAGCTATACTACTGTTCGATAGGTACAGTTGCCTACGTCGTGATAATAGTTAGTTTCAAGAATGATTAATTATAAAATTATAAAACTTATCACAGAAAATCACGATCACTACAGCATTATGAAGTGTCAACCAATCCATACCCAATATAACATCAAATTCATCAAATGACAACAACATCAAGTCAGCCAGAAAATAATGACCACTAACCATCAAGTGACATTTCTTGCATACCCTATCAACTAAAACAAGCTTGCCTAACGAGTTTGACACTTTAATCATAAAATCCATAGACTCAACAAACATATTCATGCTAGATACCAATTTCATGCACACATACGAATGAGTAGAACCAGGGTCAATCAAGGCAATAACAGTAGTATCATAAAGAGAAAAAGTACCAGTGATCACATCGGGAGAAGATGCGTCCTCACGCGCACGTATGGCATAGGCCCTAGCCGGAGCTCTAGCTTCAGATCTCACCATTGTATCCCTCACTACATTTTTGCTACTACTCGGCCTTGTACTCTGAAATTTTTCTTTCTTGATCATCTCGGGGTAGTCTTTGATATAGTGGTCTTGAGAACCACATCAAAAACAAGATCCGTCGTTCATCGTCCACACACCAAGATGACGTCTACCACAATGTTGGCATGCGGGTTTAAAAGGTCTAGCGTTACCTACACTAGCCATAGATGTAGCCTGAGATTTAAAACCTAAATTTTGCTTGCTACGATTTTCGTGCGAATGTCCGGCCGAAACATGAGAACGAGAATACATATCTCTGGATTTCTTAGACTGAGAGGGGAATGACTTGCTCATCGGCCTCTTTCTTATATCTTTAGCCTCATCTTTGGCTTTTCTCTTTTCCTTGGTCAGTTCCTCAGCTTTACAAGCCCGATCAACAAGCACAACAAATTCCTTCAGCTCAAGAATACCCACTAACACTCTAATATCCTCATTAAGTCCGTCTTCAAACCTTTTACACATTTTAGCCTCAGAGGATACACACTCTCGAGCATATTTACTGAGCCAAAAAAAACTTTCTTTCGTACTCGGTCACTGACATGCGACCTTGTTTCAATTCTAAAAATTCCTTGTGCTTCTGGTTAATGAATTGTTCACTGATGTACTTCTTTCAGAATTCTTCTTGGGAGAATTCCCATGTGACCCTCTCTTGAGGTACAATAGATACTAGTGTCTTCCACCAGTGATATGCCGTGTCTCTCAACAAGGAAATAGCACACTTCAAACATTCTTCTGGTGTGCATGATAGTTCGTCAAATACCCTTATCGAATTTTTAAGCCAAAATTCTACTTTCTCAGCATCATCCTTGGCATTTGCTCTGAACTGTTCTACCCCTTGTTTTCGAATCTTATCAACAAGGGTTCTATGAAATCTCATAAAGTCCATACCTTGTGGCACTAGGGGTACGGGTTGAGGATTTTGAGGGGGTGGAGGTTGTTGCTGAACAGCCGGGTTCGTATGAATGAACTCAGCAAACCATTCGTTCATAACATGGAAGAAGGCCTCTCGAGCCTCTCCCCCTTTGACTCATAGGCACGGGTCTACTCTCCTCTAACACCATCCCTTGGGCAGGGACTGGTGTGTTACTTTCTATATCGTCTGCCATAGCTCGTTTGGGATCCATTACTATATGAAAAACACAATTTAAAATCATCAGAAGTCGTCACACTATCACAATTTATGTATGGCATGTATAGCTAGACTCAAACACATGCTACGTAGTTGGAGAACCAACTAAATCGTAGCTCTGATACCACTAAATGTAACACCCCTTATCGGTGTCTGACGTCGGGACATGATACGAGGTATTACCAGACTTAAACACAAGCAAACATACAAAATCGGATCATAAAATTTTGTTCAAATCAAATTAATTCATACATATGCACATTTTCTTTATATGGGCCTACGAGGCCCAAAACAAACATCGGGAGTAGTTCGGGACTAAACCAAGAACTTTAGAAAACTTTGGGAAAACTTAAAAAAATTTTCATGAAATAAGGGCACACGCCTGTGTGGAGATAGGAGACACGTCCGAGCGTGTCCTCAGGCCATGCATGTAACACCCTAAACCCGGCCCAGAAGTTAGACCCGAATCTGGCATGTCACATTGAAGTGTTTTTCAAAAACCATGTTTTCATTAGAAACCCTTTTTATTTAAAACGTAGTGCATTGAAAACTTCTTAATTTTATTTCCAAAATTCCTTTTTACTTTGCAGAAGCTAATTCTAAAAGTAACTGATTTAGAAAACGTGATGTTTAAAAGTTAAGTCGTGAAAACGTAGTGTTTTAAAAATCGTGATCTACTTCTAACAAATATCAAACATAGTAAATAAATTTTCCCAAGTGAAAAGTTAAGAAAGAAAATAAAGAGGCCCTATTACAACCCAAATCAAAAACCAAAGGGCTTAACTAAATAAACGAAATAGAAAAACATGTACAGATGTATGGTCATCTTCGAGTCCCTCTGCGACACCGATCCACCTAACGCTGGGGATTACCTGCACAGTTAATAAACGGGGTGAGTTTACAAAAACTCAGTGTGTAATCCCCTTACTAGAGTAACGATCGAGATACAAAAACAAAAAGCAAATAGATGCAGGCGAGCCCTTTAACGCTAACAGTACAGTCCAGTTTAGAGCATTTGTGAGCCACAGCCCATTACAAGTCACTTGGGTCTCAGCCCTTGTAAGAATCAAACCATATGCATAATGTAAAAATGTATGCTAACCCATCCCATCCAACCGCTATACACCAACTCTGTCCCCCGGTACACATCATGTGGGGATATAACTATCGACCCACCCATCCGATACACATCAATGGTAGCCCGGTTGCGGTACTACCTTTATTGTAACAAGATGCTAGTATATACACGACTTTAAGCCTTCAGTAGCGGTATTATAATTGGCACAAAGCCATCGGTAACTGTAATAAGTTTGGCACATAGCCATCAGCCCTAGGTAAATGTGATCGACACCGAGTCGTCAATAATCATATTTTGGCACATAGCCTTAGGCAAATACGTTTGGCACACAACCATAATCAGGTTGGCACAGAGCCATATGTAGGTTGGCGCAAAGCCATAGCCATTGGTAGCTATATCATGTTAGGCACATAGCCATTAGCGACGGTAATATAGTCGGCACACAGCCTCGGGTAAATATGATTGAAGGACACGGGCCATGGACACGGGCGTGTGAAAACCCCTGTAGGTCTGAATTGAGAAATAATTCCACACGGGTAGGGACATGAGCGTGTCTCGATATGTTCAGGCCGTGTAAGCTACATGGGCCTTCAACACGATCATGTCAAGAGGACACACGGGCGTGTGCCCTTGGTTGCTTTGAAATTTTTTTTAAAGTTTTCTAAAGTGCACAGATTAGTCCCGAATCAATTCCAAAGTTGTTTTGGGGCCTCGTGGGCCTATAGTAGGGACATTAAGGTGAATTATGACAAGTTTTAAATTGGAACGAAACTTCATAAGTTGGAAATGTATGTTTTCATGTGTTGAGATAGGTAGTGCCTCGTACCCTATCTCGGCGTCGGATACGGGTAAGGGGTGTTACATTCATTCACAAGTTTCATAGACTCAAAGCTTATACGATTCACATACATACCTGTTATGATACGTATCAATCACTTATTCTTTCATACCATCGATATACCCGTTGAACCATTTGGAATAGTATCGGATCTCGAGAATCTCTCACCCTGAGTGCCAATATATGGTCGAAACCATCTCAATCTCATATCTCATATGTTAATGCTCATCTTGAGCTATCACTGGGTCTGCTCACACAAGTTGACGGTCAAAACATAGCTACATGGTGCTGCTCACACAAGCTGACAAGTAACCGTAACACATGCCGGAAAACTCAGCCACTAGTAGAACGTATGGACCAGCACCCAAAACACAATAACCCCTAATGACATGTCATTTGTATCCTTCTATTCCTAAGGTTCAACTGAGGTTTCACACATAGCCAAATCTTCGTTGAATATTTCTGTAAAGTCGTAGTCATCAATAACACAATTACATTAGTACATATTAACATACGAACTTATCTCGAATTAATAATCGAGCTATCAATCCACTATTTTATTTTTCCCCCGATCTAAATCCGAACGTTACTTTTCTTGATCTATATATAATCAAATTTAACTTATTTAAATATCATTCTATTCGATTTAACCCAAAAATCATATTATGGCAAAATTACACTTTTGCCCCTAAAATTTTGAATTCTTTACAATTTAGTCCCTAGCTCATAAAATGAAAAATTCATGCAATACCATTTCAACCCATATTATTTGAATTCTATATAGACTTATAGCAGCCCAAAATTTTTATTATTTCTCACATTTCACCTTGAATTTTACACATTTTACAAATAAATCCCTAATTTGCAATTTCAACCAAAATCACTTAACAAATGTTGTTTATCTAACAACAACCATTCATTTTCTACCATTAAACTTCAAGAAACATACATATTCATCAATGGTAAAACCCTATACTTTTAACAGTTTTGCAAACTAATCCCTGGGCTAGCTAGATTAAGCTACAATGACTCCAAACATATAGAAATCATTAAAAACAGGATAAAAAATCACTTACATGCAAGAGATTACTGTAGCTGAATGTTAAAGCTCCTTCAATGGAGTTTTCCACCCTTATTTTCGGTAGAAAAGATGAACAAACAAGGTGATTCTTTTGTTTTCTATATTTTACTATCTTTTATTTATGATATTACATTTTTAACCTTTAATATTAACCTTTGAAAACACATATATCATGTCCATAAATGTCCACTCATTATAACCATGGTATAATTACAACTTAAAACCCTTAACCATTTAATTTCATAGCCAATTAGTACCTTTAACTTATGGAACTCTGATTTTGCACCTTTTACAATTTAGTCCATTTTATCGAATTAATCATACAAACAGTAAAATTTCTTAATGAAATTTTTATACTAGACTGCTAACATGCTGTAGACATTAAAATAATAATAAAATAAATATTTTGACCTCAGATTTGTGATCCCGAAACCACTATTTTGATTTGATTGAAAACCGGCTGTTACATTTTTATAGGTGAGAACCTTAATACTTGTATATTTTGTAACATACTGAACTTAGATGTTTGTGATCAAAAGTGGTAAGTCAACTACTCATCATGTTGAAATTGTTAGTAAACATAAAATGCCTAAGTTATATGCTCCGAAATCAATACTTGTACCATAATTGCTCAAGGGTCGTCATTTTCATTTTGTCATCTTTGTTTATGTCGCTTGAGGACAAGCAATGACTTAAGTGTGGGGGAGTTTGATCTCCCATAATTCAGTGTAGCAACTTAAACTAGTTTTCACATTTAAGGAGCTTGAATACAAGCATTTTTGTTATTTTTAATTTAGTTTCTTTAGTTTTGTTTACATTCAATAAAATGTGCACATCGAGTCTTTTATTAACCTTAAGGGCTAAATGAAGCCTAAAGGAGAGCTAGCATACTTTGTGAGTGTGCAATAGACAATTAGAGGACATTTAGGGTCAATACTGGATGCTATGTCGCAACATGGGGGATCCAATGTCATAACTAGAGAGCAGAATAAAGAAAGTGAGAAATTGCCTTCAATGTCGTGACATGGCATGAGGGTGTCATGACATACCCCTGAAGATGGCTACAGAGGAACATGCTGGTTGCTACATAGAACGATGGAAATGTGATAGTGTACACAATCGCAACAAGTAATAAAGTGATAAGTAAATGTTGAGTTATCGTACCCACAGGGACCGTGTAAGAAAATATTTATGAAATGTAATTAAAAACACTTTGGTGAAGGAAAATCGTTTGTTTTGAAAAAGGGTTAAATAAAACTAAATTTTAACTAAGTAATTAACTAAGAAAATTAAAAAGGTAAAAATTCCAATGCACAATCTCTAAAAAAACAAGTTTAATCAATATGACTTAATTGTGTTAGATCAATTACATTTCTTAACTTAATATTACTAAAACAATGTTCATGTTGTTATGAATAAATTCATGGCAACTTGGTAATTTGTTAACTATAGCACATACAGACTTACAAAATTAACTAATCTCTTGAACATATTACTATGCCAATTAAAACAATTAATTAATTTTAATAAGTAAAAGATTAAGTGAGGTAACAATACATCTCTATATTGAAATAATTTAATCACAAAATTCTGCAAGTTATGCAAGCCTAATGTATTGTTTAATACCGTCACTGATTTAACCTTCAGCTACCTTAGAAGATTAAACATGCACCAATTAAATATTGTGTCCATTAATTACAATTTCAATCCCCTTAATAATTAATTCAGTTGTTACATTACAAATTTAATGCAAGCATACATAAACATGATTTTATTGATTTTATTTAATTAAACAAATCAACAAGGCCTATAACAACACAAACATGATTTTTAATAAATAAAGCAATAGAACGCAATTAATCTAACATGAATTAAATTTAAGCCATTTTAATTAAACTTATAATAACAGCATAACAAATATTCATAGACATGTTCATAAAAACAACAATAAAAATTAAAGGATAGGAAACTAGAATCAAATCTGGTGTTTCTCTGAAACTTGACTAGTTTGCTCTGCTCCTCCTTCTCCGCTCATTCTGTTGAACCAAGGCTTCTACAAGCACTTTAATGCTACTACCCAAGGTGGTTTAAGGGCTCTTTTCCAAGAGGGAAATCGACAAAGGGAAGTAGAATGGAAAATGGGAAACAAATGAGAGAAAGTGAGTGAAAAAGAGAGAGATGTGTGGAATGAGAGGTATGTTGAAATGAATAGATGAATGGGGTATTTATAGGTGGGATTGGCTGTTAAAAATAGAAAAAAATGACAGCCTTATACCCCCTTGGCCGGCCACACATGTGCCAGGTTTGAGTGTTTCAAACTTGCTAAATTTAGCTTGGGATAAATCTTTAAAGGCATAGACAGTGGAAGGGGTTGAATGCAATTTCAAGGAGACTTCAAGGGCTGAGTTTCAAGTAATCAGCTATTTTGAGCTGATTGGGTTAGCATGTTGGACGGTTTTGGGCAACCTGATTGCTCGATTGGATTAGTCTCTCATATTAGCACAACTGGGCCTCCTCTTCATAATATAATTAACAATAATTATTTAACCCAAAATAAATTGGATAAAAATTAAAATTAATTATATTATGTATTAATATTCATAATTTGGACCGTCTTTAGGCTGAAAAATTAATTCACCTCGATGCTTCAAAAATTGCTTCCCAGTTTTGTGCTTCTAGCAGTGTTTGCCAAGCCAATTTCACTCTTTTTGCTAATATGTTGAAAATAAATCAAAATTTATCAAAATTTAATTATAAAATTAATTAAAATTAAATATTTTAATAATTTAAGTACAATTTAATTATTTTATAATTATATTATATTTTTCAACAAGAATTACTACGAAACTACATGAATTGGAGTTAAAAAGAGCATGAAAAAGTCTATATATTTTTGTGTTTCCACACCCCCAAACTTAATTCATTGCTCATCCCGAGTAATGCACAAATTGAAAAGAATTTCTTGGAAACACCTTTGAAAAATTCCTTCAGAAAACATTCTTCCCAAAATTATGGATTTAGTATACTTATGCTCAAGAACAAGAATTTTGAGATTTATGCTACTTAAGTATACATATCGTTCAAATTAATCTCAATTATTGTTAGCAAAAATAGACTAAATGCTTTCTCAATAAAGACATGTTAAATCCCTACCAATTCAATTTTATTTCCTTATTTAAGATTAAGCTGCAATCATCAAGTTTAATTTATGCCTTCATATGTTGAATATAGCAATTTCTTTCCACTAATGTAGGTAGCATAGAAAACTTGAATCATTAGGTCTTTTAAATAGGTTGTAACGTGGCTGGGCTAGGGGTAGGTAAAAGATAGATAAATTTAGGCTAGAAAGTCCTAGACTCAGATTGTATTGGACCTTCAGAATAATTACCTTCAATACACCAGCTTATTTTGCTTTTAGACGCCCTTTTGTACATCTATTTCTTTCGAGTACATATGCTCTTTCTTCTCTTTTTTTTTGTTTTGCATGTTTGATACTCATTTTCAACTCCCCCAAACTTATTTTCAAAGAATATTCTGAATAGTACTGAGTCTAGTGTTTGGGACAATTTAAAGATAATTATGAGAGAAGTGATGGCTGAATATTGCAAAGGTTCAAATAAGATTAGGCCATATAGTCTCAAAGTTGGGTTTCAAGGGGTAAAAATTCATCAAGGATGGCTTGAAAGGCTCAAATGATCCAATCAAAAGTTGCCTAAATCATTTTCAACATTCCATGCTTCCTAGGATTTTGCCTCAAGAAATTATTAAGTCAATTCTAGAGACTTAAAATTTCATGCATGCCTAGCTTTCCTAAGGAACTAAAAATTTTATGGTATGATTTACATACTTTATTAAGAGTAAATTTATGTAATAATTCAGCTAACATGACAATTATTGAAATCATAGAACTTTATTCATGCTAAAGTTTAGCATACTTAACAAAATTTCAAGTTTTTGAACAAAATATAACCTAACCATAATTAAAAGAAAATTTCATTCTGAGAGAAAATAATTTCAATTTTTCGGTCCCCCTACTTAAGATGAACAATGTCCTTATTGTTAAAAGGGAATAGATACTATACATCAGGTAGGATTCTAAAAAAGAGGAGGTGAGTTAATTTGATTGCTTAAGTACCAAGCTCTCTCTAGATCCAATCCTAGACATGTATATATCTATTGCCACACTTTGTACTTTGCAACTTGTTCATTTTTATTTATGATTTCCACTTCTTGCTTTATTATGTGAGAAATAAAAATCCTAATAGAATCTAATCCTAAAACATTAAATAACCTAGGAAAGAAAATAAAATAAAGTAAAGATCCCCCCTTTTTATTTATTTGTAGATCCCTCAGAATCTGACTCATCTTTTGCTCCATCCTCTTTGTTTTTACATGAGTCACTTTGTTCTCTCTTTGATATTGGACTCCATGGTTCAAATATAAAACCTAGAAACTTAGGCACAAAAATAAACAGGTCATTGAATATTTTTGTAAGAGTGCTTCTCATTAAGTCATCTCGTATTTTTGAATATCTCCAGTAAGCTTGTTGCTGCCACTGCGTATGTTGCATTATGTCCATCAACTTTAACAATTCATCTCAAAGATCTGGGTGAGACGATTGAGTTTTGAATGTTGAGGTTGCCATGTCAAGTTTTGGTTCCATAGGTTTTGCCTTATCAGGGATTTCAGTTGACTGCATTGGTTCAATCTCCGTGGGATCTTCTTCTTTAGGATCCTCACTCACTTCAACTCATTATTGTAGAACAGAATCTCCGACTATTCAGTAGAGGTCTCAGTCTATGATTGTGCCTTGGCTATAACCTATCTTCTTTACATTTGCAACAACAAAATTGTTATCGTAAAGGGAAAGTAAGCTCGGCCAAAACATCTAGTGGCACAATTTTGCATATCTCTCAGAATGATTTTTCCCACATCAATGGTCTTTTCCATTAAAATTGAGTATAAAAAGACCATTCACTCTAATGAAATTGTGGTTCCATGTGAAATAGGCGTAAGGCTGAACCAAATGAAATAGAACCATACCTTCACTAGTGGTGTCAAATATCCTCTGTGACAAGTGTGAGTTCCATGCTTTGACCAATCCACTAAGAACCTAAAATTGTAAGTTCCTCGAGAATTTCTTACAGATTTTCAGCTTCAATATTTCTCATCAAGGAAGAATATTCATCGTCTTGAAAATAAGGTAATTCAAAGAATTCATTAATAATGTTTGAGCTTATTGGTACCTTGATTCCTCAGATAGAAACTTCCATTAATTTGCTTGAGGTCAAATTCGCATAAAATTCATGAACTAACTCTTCATCTACACTAGGTCTTTTCTCACAAAACAACTTACAATTGAGAGCTTCAGCAATTTGTCAAATCCGTGCCATGAAATCAATATAGTTATTTTCTTTCAGTGTAAAGCCTTTTTCAGGGAGCATTTGCTGATTTTTGAAGATGTTATCGTATCTTGCTTTGGCTTTTTCACAGTAGAATTTGTTTTGTCATTCTTCAACTTGAGCAGAAGCATGAGTTCTTTTGTGAGGCATGATTAACCTGAACATAAGATGAAAACATATATTTTCTCAAAAATTTATTTAACTTAAAATTTTAACAATTCATGGAATTTGAAAGGGTAAATAATTAAATTAAAATTTAAGAGAAAAAGAATTTCTTACCACCTTTGTGCAAAGAAAATAAGAACCTAATAATAAAAATTAAATTGGGAGCAAAATAATTTGAATGAGGGTTCATTGAAAGGTGATTGTGATAATGGTTGCGGAAATTTTTAATGGTGGTATGGTGTAAGGGTAACAGGGGCCTTTATTTTTATGGCTAAGGTGCGCACGAAACAAGGATTGGTGCATAGGTAAGGCGCGAGTAAGGCAGGCATGCGCAAATGGCAAGGCTATTGTGCAAGCAGGTGCACGAGCAGTAGGCAATAGCATCGTGCTAGGCAGGGGCTATGCGCGTTGGAGCTTGTGAAGGAGTTACTGGGCAGGTGCACCAACTGCAAGCAATGGGCGTGTGCAGTTGCTGGCCGAATGGGAGTTGCTGGGTGGTGGTTAGGAGCTGCGGCACTAGGTGGGTTTGAATGCTAAGGCTAATGGTGGGACGAGTGTATATGGAAGTTAGATGAATGGTGTGAATAATAGATGAAGGAGGTGGTGTTTAAAGTGATAGAGGGTAGGAGTTCAATTAGAATTCTTAGAGCAAATTAATAATAAAATATTCTAAGTCCTAATGTAATATAAAGTTAATAACAATTAATAAATAATGTAATGTATATTAAAATATTATTTGCTATTACTTTATTTATTAAGATAAATTTTATTAAAATATGATAAAATTTAAACTAATCCCAATTATATACAAATTTGATAATAATTAATATAAATTATAATAAATATAATTATATATTAATTACTATCACCTTATCTATTAAAAATTAAATTAAAAACCTTTATTTTAGCTGCCTTTAAAAATATTTACAAAAAGAACAACCAAATTTTTTCAAATAATTCAATTAAGTACCTAAACTTAAAGGAAATTCGAAAATTGAGCTGCAATTAAAATTTGGATCAAAATTGACACTTTTATTTGAAAAACTAAAAATTTATTTTTTCCATGTAGGGAATAATTTCTTGAAAGATTATGTTAAAATCAATTTCCAGGAAAGATTGGAGAGTCACAAGTGGTCCCGCTTAAGTTCCAATTTCCTAGATAAAATTCATTTTAACAAACTAATCCCGAAAATATACCCTAAATCATTTATTTAAAAAGAAAATAAGAAAAAATAAGTATTTGATAAAATGAATAAGACTTTATCTCGCTCAATTTTATCTCCCCAGTAATGTTTTGAGAATTAACTTGAAAATTACCTCCTTACCTTGAAGTTCAACAACTCCATATGGGAATACTTGGTGAATTGTAAATGGACCAGACCAACATGATTTTAATTTACCTAAAAAGAACCTTAATCTGGAATTGAATAACAAGACTTGCTGACCTGCTTCAAATTCTTAAACTCAAGTATGCCTTTTATCTCTTTGTTCACCAGTTCAACTTGCCCATTCGTCTACAAATGGTAAGCTGTGGCAACCTTGTGCTTCACTCCATGTTTGTTGAGTAGCCATTTCAACCATTTGTTCACAAAATGGGACCCCTCATCACTAATGATGGCCTTAGGAGTTCCAAACCTTGTGAATCATCACAACCTTGGCATCGTTCGTCAGATATGCCTCAGCTTGAACCCACTTAGACACATAGTCTACTGCTACCAATATATACTTGTGACCAAAAGATGGAAGGAAAAGACCAAGGAAGTCAATACCCCAAACATCAAATAAATCTACCTCAATGATGTTTGTTCGATGCATTTCATTTCTATTGGTGATGTTTCCAACCCTTTAGCATTGATCACAACTTTTGACGTAAGCATACATGTCTTTGAATAGCATTGGCCAAAAGCTCTTAAACACTCTTAATCAATTCAAATGGCAATTCACAATCCAGTGTGACGATAATTTAAACACTCTTAATCATTGAAAGCTCTTAAACACTCTTAATCAAATTTAAACACTGTGTCCTTCTCCAATAATTTGCATAAGGGTTTTGCAATTTTGGACAAGTCCTTGATAAATCTCCGGTAGAAATCGGCGTGGCCCAAAAAGCTCCAAACACCCTTTGCAGATGTTAGAGGTGGGAGTTTCGCAATAACATCTACCTTTGCTTTATCTACCTCGATTCCATGTCTTGTTATTCGATGCCCAAGAACAATACCTTCTCATACCATGAAATGACATTTTCCCAATTAAGTGCGAGGTTTGTTTCTTTGCATCGCCTTAGTTCTTTGGCTAGATTGGCTAGACAATCATCATATGTATCTCTGAATACTGAAAAATAATCCATAAACACTTCCAAATACTTTTCAACCATGTCAGTAAAAATAGGCATAATTAATCTTTGAAATGTAGCAGGTGCATTACATAAACCAAATGGCATGCGTCTAAATGCAAATGTATCGTATGGGCATGTGAATGTTGTTTTGTGTTGATCTTCTGGTGTGACTATAATCTGATTATACCCAAGTATCCATCGAGAAAATGATAATAGTCTCACCCCGCGAGTCTATCCAGTATCTGGTCCAAGAACAGTAAAGGAAAGTGGTCTTTCCTAGTCGCCTTGTTCAACTTCCAGTAATCAATGCAAATTCTCCATCTTGTAAGAGTTGTGGTCGGTATTAGCTTGTTATTCTCGTTCTCAATGACCATAATACCTCATTTCTTTGGCACAAACTAGACCGGACTTACCCACGAACTGTCTGAGATGGGTAAATTATACCCGTATCTAACCATTTTCTGATCTCTTTCTTTACCATGTCCTTCATGATGGCGTTCAGTTGTCGTTGTCCATCAATCGTCCCTTTCTCACCATCTTCCAAGTTAATCTTGTGCATGCATACAAATGGACTAATGCCATGAATATCGGCTATGGTCCATCTGATAGCCTTCTTGAATTGTTTCAACATTAGGATAAGTTTCTCTTCTTGCTCTTCGGTGAACTCCGCTGAAACAATTGACGCTTTTGTTCTAATTTAGGTGAGGGACCTAAATAAACATATTTTAAATGTGAGGGAAGTACCTTCAGTTCTAATTTAGGTGGCTCTCCAATTGACACTTTTGGTTAGACATAATCTCTACTTTCTAGCTCCAAAGATTTAAAACGGGATTGCAGATTAAATCCCCTTTGATTAGCATCTACCAAAGCTAAGTATTCCTTCCCCTCTTCATCACTTGGAGGTTCTAATGTCAAAATTTGCTCCAATGGGTCCTTAACATTGTTGAGTTCCCTTTCCATGACTAATTCCTCTAACTCAGATACTACAAAATAATCATCAACTACGTTAGGAAATTGCATAAACTTAGAAACATTAAATTTTACTTGATCATCCTGAACATGCACAGTAAGCTCGCCCTTCTGCACATCAATAAGTGTCCTTCCAGTTGCTAGGAAAGGCCTTCCTAAGATGATTGGCATCTTTTTATCTGCTTCAAAGTATAGTATGACAAAGTCAACAAGAAAAATAAATTTGTCTACACGTACCAATACATCCTCGATTTTTCCTTCTTGATGTGCAAAGGATCGATCTACTAATTGAAGTGTAACCTAGTAGGTCTAACTTCACCTATACCCAACTTCCTAAATATGGACATGGGCATCAAGTTGATGCTTGCACCCAAATCACTTAGTGCCTTACCATAATATGTTGATCCAATGTTGCAAGATATGGTAAAACATCCAGGATCCTTCAACTTTAAGGGTAGTTTGTCTAAAAGATATGCACTACATTCCTTCGTCAAAACTACCGTATCAAATTCTCCAAGTCTTCATTTCTTGGATAGGATATCCTTCATAAATTTGACGTAATTTGACATTTTTTCAAGTGCTTCTATCAACGGAATGTTGATATGAAGTTGCTTGAGTACGTCTAAATTTTTTTTGAACTGGACTTCCTTTTCTGCTTCTGAAGTCTTTGAGGGTAGGGTGGTGGAGGATTCTTTATTGGAACCGATTGATTCATCTTTTGTTGCAATTCTACATCTAACGAAGTTGTTAGTTTATCAGAATTGACTGGTTTAAAAAGTACCTTATCGGGTTTTATAGATTCTAGCTTTGGTGAAGCTGGAATTTTAACACTTGGTTGAACTTCCACTAAATCTTGAGCATCAGCTGGCTCCTCTTCAACTTTGATAGTGTTGGACACCAATATCTTTCCACTCCTTAATGTCAATATTTACAATGCTCTTTTCTTGGATTTCTTGGGTTCTCCGTATTACTAGGCAAAGCACCTTGTGGTCAGTTCCTAAGTTCAGTTGCAAGCTGGACCATTTGGTTTTCTAGGTTTTTCAATGTGGTTGCTTAGCTTTGGATTAAGGCATCATTTTTCACTATGTATGCATTCCACAGGTTTTCTAAGCCATTAGAAGTCTCAGCTTGAGGTCTTTTCTGAATTTCTTGGGTAAATACATATGGCTAGGTCGGTCTAAGTTGGGCATGAGTGTTACTAGGTCTAGCCCCTTGGTTACTCCAAGAGAAATTAGGGTGGTTTCACTAATATAGGTTATAAAAATTGGATTGCAATCATTGCTTTCCTTGGTTCTAGTTCTGGTTACCCATGTAATACACGAATTCTGGGTTTGACGGACATTCTTTGAACAAGTGTCCTTCCCCACAAAAAATAAAGGCTACATTTTCAAATTTATTGGGTGGTTGTGTTGCAAAACTATTAAATCCATTAGTGGTAAAATTTTTAAGCATTGAGGAAATTGAAGATAACTGAGATGCTAGTGAAGTGAGACATCCACTTCATGTACTCCAGCAACTCATCTTCCTGATGCTACTTGATTGGTTGGCCATTGATAATTGTTGCTAGAAATCCTTTCAATGATTTCATAAGCCTTATTATAAGACTTAGAAAGGATATCTCCATTAGCAGAAGCGTCTACTACCATTCTCGTGTGAGCATTGAGACCATTATAAAATGTCTCAAATTGGATGTAATACAGGATTCCATGATGAGGGGGCACTTCCATAGTAATTCTTTGTACCTTTCCCATGCCTCATACAAGGACTCGTCATCCATTTGTTGGAAAGTAGTAATTTCATTCCGCAACTTAGCATTCTAGCTAGGTGGGAAGTACTTCATAAGGAATATTTCTACTAACTCTTGCCATGTGGTAATGTAATGTGGTGCTAATGAGTTCAACTAGGCTCGAGCTCTGTCTGTTAGTGAATATGGGAATAGCTTTAATTGTATTACATCTTCGGGTACTCCGGCTAGCTTGAAAGAATCACTCACCTCCAAAAACATTCTTAAGTGAAGGTGAGGATCTTCTGTAGGTATTCCACTGAATTGGCCTACTGTTTGAAGCATTTGGAATATAACCAGCTTCAGATCAAACTATTCTGCCTCAATTTCGGGTCTCCTAATACCCAGATTAAGATCATGAAACACTAGCACGACATACTATCTTTGTAACAGCCCGTTTTCAGTGAAATAAGAACAGTGGTTTCAGGACAAAAATCCAAAGTCAAAAAAATTATTTCATTATCCTTTTATGGTTTACAGCATGATAGAAATATTGTATAAAAATTTTGTTAAGAAATTTTACCATTTACATGCTTAATTTGATTAAAAGGACTAAATCGCGTAAAGTGAAAAAGTTGAGTTCTAATAGCTAAAGGTATTAAATAGCTATAGAAATTTCAAGTGGAGGTCCTTACATGGTAATTAGCCCATAATAGTATATTGTATTATAATGGCTTGGCATTTTGTGTAATTTGTAAAGTTAATAAAGGTTAATTAAGTAATTAGGTAATTAAAGTTAATAATAAATAAAACCACATTAAATACCATTTTGTATCATCTTTCTTCAACCAAATTTCACAAAGAAGAAAGCCATTTTTTGTGCTTAAATTTCAACAATCTTATCTCCTTCAATTAGGTATGTATTTTTAATCTATTTTTTATGATTTTTATGTTTTCGGAATCATTGTAATTTAATCTAGCTAGCCCGGGGACTAATTTGTGAAACTATTAAACTATTAGGATTTTATAATTTATGATTATATATGAGTTTTGAAGTTTGATGATAGAAAATGAATAGTTGTTGTTAGATAAACAACTTTTGTAAATGATTTTTAGTGAAATTGTCAAATAGGGACTAAATTGAAAAATAGGAAATATTACATGTTGAAATTGTGAAATAATTGAAGTACAATGCATGCTAAGGACCTATTTGATATTCAGCTATAGTGGGTTGTGATGAAATTGTGTAAATTTCCATTTTTGTCAACTAGGGACTAAATTGTAAAGAACTAAATGTATAGGGAAAAATGGTAATTTCCCAAAAATATGTTTTGGACTAATTTAAATGAGAAATATATTAAATTGAATTAAATTTCTCCGTATAGATCAAGACAGACCTCGTACGCAGATTAATCGCCTCTATATCTACATATACTCGTCGAGGTAAGTTTGTGTGATTAAATTGTGTATTTATATGTTGTAATTGAATTATATGTATGTGATTTGTATAATTTCCATGTATAAACACTGATTGCATATTCGAAAATGTACGATGATTATCGAGTCCCATTTGAACCTTAGGAATTCATAGGATTCAAATGACGTGTCATTAGGGTTACCAATTTGGTTATGGTTCTGCATGTGTTGCGAATACACCACAGCTCGTATGAGCTTATCGATTTGCAGCTCGTGAGAGCTTACCGATTCTCAGCTCATGAGAGCATATTGATTCATAGCTCGTATGAGCATACATGTACAAGAATTAACGGATTACTATTTAGCACACTACATGTGAGGTATCTTGAGTATCCAACAATATTCTAAATGGTTCAATGGGCAATGTTCCATTACGAGATGATATGAGTTCGATATGAACTATTACAAGTATATATATACATGAAATACATGGAAAGGCTATTACATGATATATAGTTAAATGAAATAAATGATATATGTATAATGGAAATTTGATTATTTGTTGAGCTCATCCATGATTTGGTGTATATGTGATTTCACATGGCTAACATGTTGGTGAATATGTGTTTAGGCACTTGGCCAAGTTGTGTTGGGATATGTATTGTTTACTTACCTAATATGTGCTTAAATGGTAAGTTAAATTCTATGTTATACGAACTTACTAAGCTTAAATGCTTACTCTGTGTTATTTTTTCGTGTTTTATAGTGAACCAGAAGCTCATTCGGGTTGGAAACTTGTCGGAGTTATATCACACTATCCATCGGTTCTTTTCTTACATTCGGTTGTTTTAATTTTGGTTATTATAGCATGTATAGGTTAATTTTGTTAATGTTGGCCTATATGTTTTGTTGTGATTGTAGCCATTTGAGTTGGCTTGTATTTTAGTATATTTTGGAATGTATATATGTGGCCATAATATGGTTGATGTGTGGCTTGATTGGTTGTTGAATAATGAAAGGTAAAATGATAGTATATGTGCACTTTGTATAAGTATTTTGTGAGTTGATGAATTGGTTGTAAATTGGTACCTTGTTATATAAGACATATATGTCTAATTATGTTAGAAATTGAAGGGCATGCTTAACATCAATTGGTATGTTTTGGTAAAGTGATCTACATGTTATGTAATGATGCCATTATGCATATAATTTAGTTGAACACTTGGTTATATTGAATACATGGTTAAACATGTTTATAATTGTCATTTGAGGTGCCTAAGGGCATATTGGTTGTATATGAATATACTACATGTTTAAGGCTTGATTTTGCTTATTTTGGATACCTTAATATGGCTTGTTTATATGCACAATGTTGAGTGTAGGTGAATGCCAAATTGGGAGAGAAATATGGCTTGTAAAATGGCATATTTTTGTCCACATAAGCAGACACATGGGCGTGTGTCTCAGCCGTGTGTGAAACATGCCTAGATGACATGGTCATGTGTCCCTTGCTGCTTTCAAAAGAGTTGCAAGTCAGACTGTTACACAGCCTAGTAGACGGGCGTGTGAAGTTACTTCGAAGGGTATACGGCCTAGCACACGGGCGTGTGGCTTGGCCGTGTGACCAAGTTAGAGAGTTACACGGGCATTGACACGGACTGGGACACGACCGTGTGTCCCCATTTCGAATGCCCACATGGCCTAAGACACGGGCGTGTCTCTCACACGGCCTGGCCACACGGCCTTATGACCCCTGCAACTTTAAAAATTTCCAATATTTTTTGAAAAATTTTCCAAGTTTTCAAATTAGTCCCATCTTGTTCTAATATGTATTTTGGGCCTCGAGAGCTCTTTTATGTGACAATATAAATGATTTCGTTTGATTTTTGATATGAATATTGATATGTTTTGAAATGTTGAAATTTCTGTCTGTTTGATCCGTAAACTCTGGTAATGCTCTATAACTCTGTTCCAGCGAGGTATACGGGTTAAGGGTGTAACATTTATTGGTGTTAGAGCTACAGTTTAGTTGATTCTCGGACTGAACGTAGCGTATATACATGCAATTATATAACCTATGATAGTGTGATATCTCCTGATTGTTTGAAACATGTTTTCATATAGCACTGACATCCAACTGAGCTGATTCTGATGAAGTAGAGAGCAACGCTCAAGTCTTTATTCATGGAGTACCTTCTAATGGTACGAGGCCCGCATCTGAGGGGGGCCAGGGAGGAAAGGGTAAGGAAGCCTTCTACCAAATGATGCATGAATGGTTCACCGAGTTCGCACATCTATGTCTTATCGTTGAATATGTTAAATGTGTGGTATCGTTGAATATGCATGAATGTTAAATGCACTCGTGAAGATGCTTTTGCACCAGATGTTATTACCAGTACTTTCTCTATTTATGATACGATGTTACTGCTTTGATTGATCTAGGATCAACCCATTCATATGTTTGCATGAAGTTAGTATCTAGTAAAAATTTACCTATTGAGTCCACTGAATTCGTGGTTAAAGTATCGAACCCTCTAGGTCAGTATGTATTAGTTGATCAAGTCTGCAAGAATTGTCCTTTGATAACTTGAGGTTACAATTTTTCAGCTAATTTGATGCTATTACCATTTGATGAATTTGATGTAATTTTTGTCATGGATTGGCTAACTCTACATGATGCTGTTGTAAATTATAGACGAAAGCTTATTGTATTAAAATGTCAGAATGGTGAGATGCTTCTCATTCAATAAGATAATCTGAGTGGGTTGCCTATGGTTATATCAGCTACGTTAACGCAGAATTATGTAAGAAAAGGTTATAATGCTTATCTTGCTTATGTACTGGTTACTAAAGAGTCTGAACCAAAGCTTGAATCAGTTCTAGTGGCTTGCGAGTATCCCGATGTGTTTCCCAAGGAGTTACCTAGATTACCGCCGGTCAGAGAGGTTGAGTTTGCTATAGAACTTGTATCGGGAACATAATCAATATCGATAGTACCTTATAGAATGGCTCCTACCGAGTTAAAAGAGTTGAAAGCACAGTTGCAAGAGTTGACAGATAGAGGTTTTGCTCAACCTAGTTTTTCACCTTAGGGTGCACCAGTTCTGTTTGTTAAGAAAAAAGATGGAACGATGGGATTGTGTATAGACTACCATTAGCTCAACAAAGTTAAAATCAAGAACAAATATCCATTTCCTCGTATTGATGGTTTGTTCGATCAGTTGAAAGGTGCCACAATATTCTCGAAGATTAATCTTCGTTCTGGTTATTTTCAGCTACGAGTGAAAGATTCAGATGTACCAAAAACAACATTCAGAACTAGGTATGGACACTATGAATTTCTTGTGATGCTATTTGGTTTAACTAATACACCTATAGTATTTATGGATTTCATGAACAGAATCTTTAGACCGTATCTAGACAAATTTGTTATGGTATTTATTGACGACATTCTGATCTATTCTCGAGACAAGTCCGAACATGATGAACATTTGAGAATTATTTTACAAACTCTACGAGATAAACAATTGTTTGCTAAATTTAGCAAATGAGAGTTCTGGCTCCAAGAAGTCGGTTTTTTGGGACATAATGTCAGCTGAAAGCTTCAGAGTCGATCCGAGTAAAATTTCCATAGTTATTGATTGGAAACCACCAAAAAATGTATCTGAAGTCAAAAGTTTTCTGGGATTAGCTAGTTATTATCGAAGATTGGTCAAAGGGTTCTCAATAATAGCTACACCGATTACGCGACTATTACAGAAAGTTGTGAAGTGTAACATCCTGATTTTGGGGCTAGTTAGAATAGTGGTTTCGGGACCACGAATCTGACGTAGAAAAATCCATTTTTATTATATTTTGATAGTCTACAGTTTTATGGAACTATTCTATAAAAATCTTGTTCGAAAATTTTGACGTTTGGGCACTTAATTTAGTCAAAAGGACTAAATTGTAAAAAAGTGCAAAAGTTGAGTTCTACTTGTTAAAGGTGTCCAATTGCTATGAGATTTTAAATTAGAGGTCCTTAGTTGGTAATTAGACCATTAGATAAGTTAGTGGACAAAAATGGACATGGTGAGATAAAATTTTAAAGTTTGGTAAAAAGGGCATTTTGGTCATTTGGTAAATAAAAGAATAAAAAGGGAAAATAAAGCCAAAATTTGTCCATCTTCTCCAGCCCTTGGCCGAAATTTTCAAGCTTTCTATAGCTAGGGTTTTTTCATCTTTCAAGCTTGATAGTAAGTGCTTTCTAGCCTCGTTTTTAATGTTCTTTACATTTTTAAAGTCCTCAAAACTTGATTTACCTATTTCTACCATTATTTTGTAGGGTTCATGTTTAAAAATTTACCCATGTGTGACATGCATGTATTTTGATGTTTGATGGAAGATATTATATGTTTAAGGTGTGATAAACAACTTTTACTAAGTGATTTTTCATGAAAATACCTAAAAAGGACCTATTTGTAAAAAGTTCTAAAATGGGTAGTAAAAATCTGATTTGATGAAATATGTGGGCTGATATGAGCATGTTTATGGTTCGGCTAGGCTTGGGTAACAAAGAAATTGAGTGCATTTCATTTTTCGAGCCTAAGGACTAAAATATAAATATGTCAAAGTTTAGGGGCAAAAATGTAATTTTTTCATAAGTTGATTTTTGGATAGCGTTGAGTAATGTGATATTTAAATAAGTTAAATTTGCTAATATAGATCAAGAAAAACGAAGTTGGGACCTTGATCAGGGGAAGACCAAGGTTATTGACGATTAGGTCCATTTCCTACTATTTTGTACCGAGGTAAGTTTGTGTGTAAGTAATGCAATGTTTTATTATGTATTTAATGCTTAATATTGCATAAATTGTAAGATTGTTTCTATGGAAATATTCAACAACGTTTCAACAATGAGAAAATCTCGTTGAACCTTAGGAATAGTTTAGGATACAAGTAACATGTCACTAGGATACCGTGTGTTATGTGATCTATGTGAATTCGGTGGCTGGGTAGTCCAGCATGTGTTGCGGATACTTGACAGCTTGTGTGAGCAGCCCGCGTAGCTACATCTTGACCGACAGCTTGTGTGTGCAGGCTCGTGATTAGCTCATGTGTGAGCCCTATGTGTTATGAAATATGAGGTTGCATTGGCTACATATGTGGCACTTATGTGCAAGACCTTTTGTGTACCCGATAGTATTCCAAGTGTTCAATGGGTAAACCAAAGAGTATGTCAAAGATGACAAAGTATGTGACTATGTTACGACTTGGTATAGGTATGTATGTAAAACCCATAAGTATGAACTTTGGTATGAGATGAACTCTTGGTAAGAATGCTAATGAGTAAGTTATGTGTAAGATACATGATGATATTTATGTTAACTTATGTGGAGTAGTTATATGATTAATGAATGATTTATGTTGCTTATTATTTGCATGCAAACTTACTAAGCTTCAAAAGCTTATTATTTGCATGCAAACTTACTAAGCTTCAAAAGCTTACTCCCCTTTTCTTTCCATTCCTTATAGTGTCGCCAAGCTAGCTAGGAGATCGAGGAATGTCGGAGCTCGATTCACACTATCAAATGATTGTTTTGGGTATACTTGGTTTCAATATTTTGAGTATGGCATGTATAGGGACTTGGTCATTTTGTTAGGTGTCATATTGGTTTAGTCAAATTGTAATGGTTAATGATTCATTTTGTATATAGCCATTGGAAGTTGTCTAATATTATTCTTATTGGTCATTGGTATGTTTATGTGATGATGCTTATCATGAAGATGAAATTGACATTAATAGAAAACAAAGTATGTGATTTTTATGCATTATAGTTGTTAGTATGTGCAAATTATGTATTGATATCTTGTTCGTGGCTGATTTGGTTGTATATATATGCTTGGGTTGGTGTTGCTTGTTGTTGTGTAGGTTGGTGCAAGTAAGGGAGGAAAAATGGCTTGGTAAATAGCCTTATTTTGTCCACACGGGTAGAGACACGGTTGTGTGTCTCAGCCGTGTGAAGGACACGGCCTAGGGACATGGGCGTGTGTCCAGGGCGTGTGAAGTTTTCACCTATTTTATGAAAAATTACGAAAATTAAATTCACCACATGGCCTAGCACACGAGTGTGTGGCTTGGCCATGAGACTTCTTTGGGTGCATGATGTTATAAATAGAGAGTTACACGGGTTAGGGACACGGGCGTGTGTAACCACACAGCCTACATATACGGGCATGTCCCAAGCCACACGGGCGTGTGACTCCTGTTTTGATGAAAATTTTTCCAAGTGTTGGGAAGTTTTCTAAAGTTCTCGGTTTAGTCATGAACGACTCCTAATGCATGTTTTGGGCCTCGTAGGCTCGTTTAAGGGATGATATGAATGTTTTTGAAAATTTTTAAATTTGGATGGAAATTTACATCTTGATTTTGTTTGTTTACTTATGTTTAAGTCCGGTAATGCCTCGTACCCTGTTCTGGCATCGAATACGAGTAAGAGCTATGATTTAGTCGATTCTCAGACTAACGTAGGTTGTGTACGAGTCTAACTATACATGCCATATATAAATTGTGATAGTGTGATGACTCCTAACAATTTTGAACTATGTTTTCGTATAGTAATTGATCCCGATCGAGCTGTGGCAGATGATATAGAAAGGAATGTGCTGGCTCCCGCCCAAGGGATGGTGCTAGTTGAGAGTAGACCCGTAACTATGTGTCAGGGAGGAGAGGCTCGGGAAGCCTTCTTCCATATGATTAATGAGTTGTTCTCAGGGTTCGTTCGAACAAACCCGGTTGCTCAACAACAACATGCTCCAACCCCTCCTAATCCTCAACCTGTCTCCATAGTGCCTCAAGGTATGGACTTTATGAGATTGAATAAAACCCCGGTTGATGAGATCATAAAGCAAGGGGCTGAAGAATTTAAAGGAAATGCCGATGATGATCCTGAAAAAGTAGAATTTTGGGCTCGAAAATTCTATTACAGTGTTCGATGAGTTATCTTGTACGCCCGATGGATGTTTAAAATGTGCTATATCTTTACTGAGGGACATGGCATATCACTGGTGGAAAACATTAGTATTTGTGGTTCCGAAAGAAAGGGTTACATGGGAATTCTTTCAAGAGGAGTTCCGAAAGAAGTATATCAGTGAGCTATTCATCGATCAGAAGCGTCAAGAATTTCTTGAGCTAAAACAGGGCCACATGTCAGTCGCTTAATATGAAAGGGAGTTTGTTCAGCTCAGCAAGTGTAACACCCCTAACCGTAATCTATCTCCGAAATAGGTTAAGAGGCATTACCAGACTTGTAACTCAGTTCAGAACAATCATTTATCAAATATCATCTCATTTTAGTAAATATCATTTATTCACATTCAAAATATACTTAAATCAAACATATAAAGCTTGAATCATACATTCGGGACTAAATTAGTAATTTATTAAAGTTTTGGAAACTTAGAAAAATTTCAACATTTCAAGTACCACACGCCCGTGTCTAGACCGTGTGGAAATAAGGCATACATATTAACTTGTGTCACACTGCTGAGGACACGCCTGTGTGCCAGGCCATGTGAAAACTGGAGAAGATACTGACTTGGGTCACACGGCCAATCACACCCCCGTGTGCCTAGCCCGTGTGCCCTTCGAAATGGCCACACACGCCCATGTATCAGGCCGTGCCAAAACTGTAAGGTATACTGACTTATCAACAAGGCCAAGTCACATGCCTGCGTGCCATTTAGGGGGGCATACTAACTTGTACCACACGACCAATTACACACTCGTGTGTGAGGCCGTGTGAAGCATACTGACTTCCATTCCATTTCAACACCAGGGGACACACGACCGTGTACTTGACCGTGTGTCACAAATGGCTGAGACATACACCCATGTCCCCACCCGTGTGGACAAAAATATGCTATTTGCAAAGCCATTTTGCCACCTTATACACACAAGCATTCACAAGCATAAATGACCACATTTCATAACTCAATTGGCAATCATAATAACCATTTCAATGCACATGATTTACCATATCAAACCTAACATTTACATACCCAAATACCTAATTAACATCATGCATAACCCTTCATATGTCAACTACATATTAAGACATCTTTTGCACATTTTCATTCCATAAATTCCTTGCCAAAACATACCATAATTGAACACTTGTACACAACCAAAACATGGTACCAAAATAAGCCAAATCACACGGCTTAAATCATACACAAAATATACTAAAACCTTGATATCAACATAATTATCATCTTTCAAACTAGCCTATAAATGCCATATTTACAAATATCCAGAAGTTCAAAAGTAACAATCGAAAATTGGATAGTGTGATGTGCTACTCCGACTTGTCTGAAACAGAGAGCTAACGAACCTCTATAAAACATAAAAAAAGAAATAGAGTAAGCTTTATAGCTTAGTAAGCCCGTATAATTTAGAATTAAACTTACCATTTATACACAATCAATGCAATTTATTCAAGGTATAATCAATTCAAGTACCAATTGCCTAAACACAAACATTCATCCATAAGTTAGTCATATAATACATGAAATCCTCCATTATCACAATTCAATACTCAATATATATAGCATTCAACATTTCATTCTCAATCTTATAACCAATAATCTTTTCAATAATAGTACTCATCTGTATAAAATGAATTTATGCCCGTTGAACCTATTAGAACTTCAAAGGATACTCAGGTGATAAACATCAGTAATCCATCAATTCATTATCATTTATGCTCTTTCGAGCCATGATCGGTAAGCTCCTTTTGAGCTGATGAACAGTAAGCTCTATTGAGCTGAACAATAAGCTTCAATGAGCTAAAAACAGTAAGCTCTTACGAGTTGATATATCGGTAAGCTCATACGAGTTGTGGTGAGTCCGCAACAAATGCATGAGCTCGACCAAAACGGTAACCCTGGTGACATGTCACTTGTATCCTATGAATTCATACAGTTCAAGCGGGGCTCGGTAACCAATAAACTATATCGATAACGCATTCATATCTCAAGTATATCAATTATACACATTCATTTCAATAATTACAAGTGTATAAAAGTTCGATTCTAATTATACGAACTTTCCTCGTATCCTCAGATAAAACTATCGGCTATTCGTCTGCTTTTCGTTTTCCTCAATCTAGTTCCGGTATTTGCTTAACTTGATCTATATAACATCAAATTAACTCATTCAAACTTTCATTCAATTCAATTTAGCCTAAAACATTCATTTTGGCTAAATTACAATTTTACCCCTAGACTTTTGACTACCTTGCAATTTACTCCTTAACACATAAAAATGCAAAATTACACAATTAGGCCATAACTCATAGTAGCCGCATTTACTATATACTACTAGCAGCCCATATCATTCATTATTTCATACTTTTAACCACATAATTTTATATTTTTCCAATTTAATCCCTATTTGACATTTTTGTCAAAAATCACTTTACAAAACATTAAAATCTATCATCAAATTTTCATATTTCATCATCAAACATTAAAAAACTCAAATAATCATCAATGGAACTTCACAAAATCATAAAAAAAAATTCAAAAATTAAGGCACGGGCTAGCTAGAATCGAAGCAACGATTACAAAAACATAGAAATCACTAAAAACTGAGCAAAAATCGTACCTATTTGAAGAAGTCAAGGTTGCCAAATTTAAAACACTAGTTTAGCTTCTTCTTCCTTCAATATTCGGTGCATGAAGATGAGAATCAAGCTTTAATTTATTTTGTTTTGTTTTATTTAACATAAATAACTAAATTACACAATTAACCCTATTATAAAACCATAATATATCATATAATTCATGGACATAAATGTCTAGTAACTTTAGTCATGGTCAAATTTCTGTATAAGGACTTCTACTTTAATGATTCATATCTATTTAATACATTTAAATAATAGAACTCAACTTTTATGGGTTACGCGATTTAGTCCTTTTTTACTAAATTAAGCATTCAAATAGTAAAATTTCTTTACGAAAATTTCACATAATAATTCTATCATGCTGTAAACCTTATTAAAATAATAAAATAAATATTTTGGCTTCAAATTTGTGGTCCCAAAACCACTGTTCCAATTTGACCTAAAAACGGGCTGTTACAGCAAGTATGCTAGAGAATATGTTTCCTCCGAAGCTATTATGTGTAAAAGGTTTGAAGATGAGCTTAATGAAGATATCAGACTGTTAATGGGTATTCTTGAGCTGAAAGAATTTTTTGTGCTCATTGATTGAGCTTGTAAAGTAGAGGAACTGACCAAAGAAAAGAGAAAAGCCGAGTTTGAGGCTAGAGATGCAAGAAAGAGGCCGATGGTAAGTCATTCCAATCTCAGTCTAAGAAATCTAGAGAGATGCATTCTCATTCTCATGCTTTTGTTGGGTTCTCAAATAGAAACTGTGGGAATCAGTATTCGGGTTATAAAGATCAGACTATTTTTATTGCGAGCGTTGGTAATTGAACCAATAGATCTGGATGCCCACATTGTGGAAGATGCCACCCTGGCAAGTGCTGAATGAATGACTGAGCTTGTTTTAAGTGTGGTTCCTAAGATCATTTCATTAAAGATTGCCCTGAGATGACTGAAAAAGAAAAGTTTCAGAGTATAAGACTGAGTAATACTACTTCTAGAGGAAGACCCTCGAGAAATACCGGGAATGGAGCTAGCAGCAAAATTGTAATGAAGGATTCAGCTGCAAGATTAAAGCTGAAGCACCTGCTAGGGCCTATTCCATTCGTGCTTGTAAGGATGCATCTTCTCCCGATGTTTTCACCGGTACTTTTTCTCTTTATGATACTACTGTTATTGCTTTGATTGACCCAGGATCTACCCATTCATATGTATGCATCAATTTAGTAATTAGTAAGAATATGTCTGTTGAGTCTACGAAAGTTATGATTAAGGTGTCAAACCCTTTAGGCAAACATGTAGTAGTTGATAAAGTATGCAAGAAATGTCCTTTGATGATTAGAGGTCACTGTTTTCTGGTTGACTTGATGTTGTTGCCGTTTAATGAATTTGATGTTATTTTAGGTATGGATTGGTTGACTATACATGATGCTATAGTAAATTGTATACGGAAAGTCATTTAATTGAGATGTGAAAATGGTGAAATTCTTCGAGTTAAATCAGATGAGTCAGATAGATTGCCAATTGTGATTTCTTCAATGTTTGCTCAAAAATGTTTAAGAAAAGGTTGTGAAGCCTATCTTGCCCATGTGTTGAATATGAAAGAATCTAAATTGAAAATTGAATCAGTGCCAGTAGTGTGTGAATATTCGGATGTGTTTCCAGAAGAATTGCCAGGTTTGCCTCCAATCAAAGAAGTTGAATTTGGTATTGATTTGGTCCCTGGGACTACACCGATATCGATAGCTCTGTATAGGATGGCCCCGACTGAATTGAAGAAGTTGAAAACTCAGTTACAAGAACTGACAGATAAGGGTTTTGTGAGACCGAGTTATTCTTCCTAGGGTGCCCTAGCATTGTTTATAAAGAAGAAAGACGAATCTATGAGACTGTGCATCGATTATCGACAGCTTAATAAAGTGACCATAAAGAACAAATATCCCTTGCCGAGAATCGATGACTTGTTTAATCAACTGAAAGGGGCAACAGTGTTTTCAAAGATGGATTTGAGATCTGGATACTACCAGTTGCGAGTTAAAGAGTCGGATGTGCCAAAGACTGCCATTAGAACAAGGTACAGGCACTATGAATTTCTTGTTATACCTTTAGGACTAACAAATGATCCTATAGTTTTTATGGACTTAATGAACTGAATTTTTCCACCATATTTAGATAAGTTTGTGGTTGTTTTCATTGACGACGTACTGATCTATTCTCAAGATGAGGCAGAGCATACAGAGTAGTTGAGAACTATTTTACAGACCTTGAGAGAAAAATAGTTGTATGCTAAGTTTAGTTAAAGTGAATTTTGGCTTTGAGAAGTCAGATTTTTGGGCTATATTGTCTTAGGTGATGGTATTCGGGTTGATCCCAGTAAAATTTCAGTGATTGTTGATTGGAAACCACCAAGAAATGTGTTTGAAATTAGAATTAGCCAATTATTATAGACAGTTTGTTAAAAGATTTTCTATGATTGCTACTCCTATGATGAGATTGCTGCAAAAAGATGTCAAGTTTAAATGGTTCGAAAAATGTCAGTAGAGTTTTGAGAAATTGAAAGCTTTATTGACCGAGGCACCAATTTTAGTGCAACCTGAACCGGGAAAAGAGTTTGTGATTTATGCGACGCGTCACTGAATGGACTAGGATGTGTGTTGATCCAAGAAGGCAAGGTGATAGCTTATGCCTCTAGACAATTGAAGCCACATGAGAAGAATTACCCAATGCATGATTTGGAATTCCAATTGTGTTTGCTTTGAAGATATGGCGACACCATTTGTACGGTGAGAAATGTCATTTTTTAACCAACTATAAGAGTTCTAAAGTATTTGATGACCCAGAAGGACTTGAACTTACAGCAAGGAAGATGGCTGGAGTTGCTGAAAGATTATGAGTTGGTGATTGACTATCACCCGGGTAAAGTGAATGTAGTCCCAGACGCCTTGAGTAGAAAGACTTTGTTTACTTTGAGAGCATTAGACACGAGATTGGATTTATCCAATGACGGTTCTATTCTAGCTGAGTTAAAAGCTAGGCCGATGTTTATTAAGTAGATTCTTGAGGCCCAGAAATGTGACAATGAGTTACAAACCAAAAGAGCTCATTGTGAATCTGTTAGTGATTCAGACTTCCATGTCGAATCCGATGATTGTTTGATGTTCTGAGATAGGGTTTGTGTATCCAAAATTGATGAACTTATTCAAAAAATTCTTCATGAAGCGTATAATGGTTGTTTATCTATGCATCCAGGTAGTACGAAAATGTATAATGATTTGAAGAAAATGTATTGGTGGTCGGGCATGAAAAGAGATATCCCTGAGTTTGTTTCGAGATGTCTGATTTGTCAAGAAGTGAAAGTCAAAAACCAAGTGCCTTTAAGTTTACTTCCATAAGGTGTTTTTGCCTTTAAGTTTACTTCCATAAGGTGTTTTTGAAAGTATCTCCATGGAATAAAATTCTAAGATTTGGTCATAAAGGCAAGTTAAGTCTACGATTTATTGGGCCGTATGAGATTACCGAAAGAATAGGACTGGTAGCATATCGATTAGCTTTGCCATCTGAGTTGGAGAGGATCCACAACGTGTTTCATGTGTCTATGTTGTGTCGTTATAGATCAGACCCTTTGCATGTGATTTCATAGACAAAAGTTGAGATTCGTTCGGATATGACTTATAGTGAAAAATCGATTAAGATCTTAGTTCGAGAAGTTAAACAGTTGAGAAATAAAAGTATAGCTCCTTTGGAAGTGTTGTGGTAAAGACATGGGGATGAAGAGGCTACTTGGGAGCCCGAGGAGGAAATGAGAAAACAATACCCAAACCTATTTTCCGGTAAGATTTTCGAGGACGAAAATCTCAAAAGGGGGGAGAGTTGTAACAGCCCGATTTTGGGGCTAGCCGAAACAGTGGTTTCGAGACCACAAATTTGACATAGAAAATCCATTTTTTATTCTATTTTGATGGTCTACAGTTTTATGGAGCTATTCTGTGAAAATGTCGTTCGAAAATTTTGACGTTTGGGCACACAATTTAATCAAAAGGACTAAATTGTAAAAAGTGCAAAAGTTGAGTTCTACTTGTTAAAGGTGTCCAATTGCTATAAGATTTTAAATTAGAGGTCCTTAGTTGGTAATTAGACCATTATATAAGTTAGTGGACAATAATGGACATGGTGAGATAAAATTTTAAATTTTGGCAAAAAGGGCATTTTGGTCAATTGGTAAATAAAAGAATAAAAAGGGAAAATAAAGCCAAAATTTGTCCATCTTCTCCAACCCTTGGCTGAAATTTTCAAGCTCTCCATAGCTAGGCTTTTGTCATCTTCAAGCTTGATAGTAAGTGCTTTCTAGCCCCGTTTTTAATGTTCTTTACATTTTGAAGTCCTCGTAACCCGATTTACCTATTTCTACCATTATTTTGAAGTAGGGTTCATGTTTAAAAATTTACCCATGTGTGACATGCATGTATTTTGATGTTTGATGGAAGATATTGTATGTTTAAGGTGTGATAAACAACTTTTACACAGTGATTTTTCATGAAAACACCTAAAAAGGACCTATTTATAAAAAGTTATAAAATGGGTAGTAAAAATCTGATTTGATGAAAAATGTGGGCTGATACGAGCATTTTATGGTTCGGCTAGGCTTGGGTAACAAAGAAATTGAGTGCATTTCATTTTGCGAGCCTAAAGACTAAAATATAAATATGTCAAAGTTTAAGGGCAAAAATGTAATTTTCTATAAGTTAATTTTTGGACAGCATTGAGTAATGTGATAATTAAATAAGTTAAATTTGCTATTATAGATCAAGAAAAATGAAGTTCGAACCTTGATTGGGGGAAGAACAAGGTTATTAACAATTAGGTCCATTTCCTACCATTTTGTACCGAGGTAAGTTTGTGTGTAAATAATGCAATGTTTTATTATGTATTTAATGCTTAATATTTCATAAATTTTAAGATTGCTTCTATGGAAATATTCAACGAAGTTTCGACGATGAGAAAATCTCAGTTGAACCTTAGGAAGAGTTTAGGATATAAGTGACATGTCACTAGGATACCATGTGTTATGTGATCTATATGAATCTGAGTGCTGGTCATGTACGCCCTACTGGGGGCTGGGTAGTCTGACATGTGTTACGAATACCTGATAGCTTCTGTGAGCAACCCACGTAGCTACGTCTTGACTGATAACTTGTGTGAACAAGCCCGCGATTAGCTTGAGTGTGAGCCCTATGTGTTATGAAATATGAGGTAGCATTGGCTACATATGTGGCACTTATGTGTAAGACCTTCCGTGTACCCAATAGTATTCCAAGTGTTCAACGAGTAAACTGAATAGTACGTCAAAGATGACAAAGTATGTGACTATGTTACGAGTTGGTATAGGTATGTATGTAAAACCCATGAGTATGAACTTTGGTATGAGATGAACTCTTAGTAAGAATGCTAATGAGTAAGTTATGTCTAAGATACATTATGATATTTATGTTAACTTATGTGGAGTAGTTATATGGTTAATGAATGATTTATGTCGCTTATTATTTGTATGCAAACTTACTAAGCTTTAAAAGCTTACTCCCCTTTTCTTTCCATTCCTTATAGTGTCGCTAAGCTAGCTCAGAGATCAAGGAACGTCGGAGCTTGATTCACACTATCAAATGATTGTTTTGGGTATACTTGGTTTCAATATTTTGAGTATGGGATGTATAGGGACTTGGTCATTTTGTTAGGTGTCATATTGGTTTAGCAAAATGTGTTGGCGTTGTAATGGTTAATGGTTCATTTTGTATATGGCCATTGGAAGTTGGCTAATATTATTCTTATTGGTCATTGGTATGTTTATGTGATGATGCTTATCATGAAGATGAAATTGACATGAATGGAAAAGAAGGTATGTGATGTTTATGCATGATAGTTGTTAGTATGTGCAAATGATGTATTGATATCTTGTTCGTGGCTGATTTGGTTGTATGTATATGCTTGGATTGGTGTTGCTTGTTGTTGTGTAGGTTGGTGCAAGTAAGGGTGGCAAAATGGCTTGGTAAATAGCCTTATTTTGTCCATATGGGCAGAGACATGGCTGTGTGTCTCAGCCGTGTGAGGGATACAACCTAGGGACATGGGCGTGTGTCTAGGGCATGTGAAGTCTACAACTATTTTATGAAAAATTTTGAAAATTAAATTCGCCACACGGCCTAGCACACGGGCATGTGTGTAATAGCTCAGTTTTAGTTAAATCAAAATAGTGGTTTTGAAACCCCAAATATGAGGTTGAAAAATTAGTTTAATATTATCACATGTGTTTACAGCATGTGAATATGTATGTGTGAAAATTTCGGGAGCTAATTTTATCGTTTAATAGCTCAATTTGAGAAAAAAAACTAAATCGCGTAAAGTGCAAAAGTGCTGTTCTATTAGTTAAAGGTGTCTGATAGCTATAGAACTTTAAAGCTAAAGTCCTTATGAGGTAAATAGCCTTATTGTGAGTTAGTGGATGATGGATGATATTTGGTTTGGCATTATTGAAATATTGAATTAATTTTAAGGTTAATTGGTAAATGGTTAATAAATGATATAATAAATAAAACAAAAGCTAAAATTTGTTAGATTATCATCTTCATTAGCCGAAACTTGAATAGAGGAATAGCTAAGGTTAGGTTCTCATTCGTCCAAGCATTTCTAGCTCATTAAGGTACGATTTTTGATCCGTTTTGATGATTTTTATGTTTTTGTGATCGTTGCTTTGAGTACTAGCTAGCCCATGCCTCAATTTTTGAATTGATTGATGAATTTGTGAGTTGCCATTGATGATAGCTTAATGTTTTTGAGTGTTGATGATGGAAAATGAATAATTGTTCATAGATTAATATGTTTTGTTAAGTGATTTTTGGTAAAAATACAAATTAGGGATTAAATTCTGAAAAGATAAAAATGTGGGGTTAAAAGTGTGAATAAATGTGAAATATGGGCTGCTAGGGGTATTATGGTAATTTGGCTCAGCATGAATTAAATTGAATTGTGTGAATTTAATGTATTTGAGAAATAATGACTAAATTGATTTAATGTGGAAGTCTAGGGGCTAATGTGTAAAAATGCCCAAATGTGTGTTGTGGACTAAATTGAAAGATTATGTGATTAAATGAGTTGAATTTGTTATAATATAGATCAAGAAAATAGGAACCTGGACTTAGATCAAGGCAAGAATAAAGTATTCGACTAATCGACTAGTTTCGTCGTTTTTACGTTCGAGGTAAGTTCGTACATGATAAACAGTGTTACAATTATGTTTTTAACGCTTTAATATTGCATAAATTATATATATGAGACGATGGTTGTGTACAATGACGAATCGATTATGTTTGGCACTCAGTGTGCGTATCGAGATAGCTTCGGCTATATGAAGCACTTAGTGTGCGAATCGAAATAGCTTCGGCTATATATGGCACTTAGTGTGCAAGATTGAGATAGTTTCGGCTGTGAAAGGCACTTAGTGTGTGAGATTATAATATCTTCAGTTATGTTTTGGCACTTAGTGTGCGAGATATCGAGTATTCGACATTATTACGTAAAGGTATAAGTTCGATATGAATTTTTACAGGTATGTACATATAAAGCATGAAATTCAAATAGAAGAAGTTATGAACTTGTTCATAAACACTTGAGTAAGTATGAGGAAAGTTTGTTGGTCACCATGTTTTAGATATTAATTAGTACGAATTGATGATTTGTATATTATGAACTGTTGAGTATATTTAGTACGAACTTACTAAGCTATGAAGCTTATTGTGTGTTATTTGTTTATGTTTTATGGAGAATCAAAGCTAACTTGGACTCGGTGATCATTGGGAAACATCATCACACTATCGAACATTTTGTTGGTACTTTTAAAGCTTTGTATATATGGTATATGGCATGTATAGGTTAGTGTCAACTTAGTATGTTTTGAGTTATGATATTAGCCATGAGATTTGACTTGTAAATGTTGGTGCGTACGGCCATTTAAGTTGGCTTGAATTATATGTTTGATAAGTGATACATGTGATGTATATAATGCCTTATATGTTGGCTTGTTTTGGTATGTTTGCCATAGTTGTTGATATAGCTAAATGGTTGCTCATTTGGTTAATTATTAGTTGATGTATTAATGCTTGGAAGATTAGCATATTGTGGTTTGAATTTGAGATAATGATATGGTGCAATTTGTGTCATGATATAGATGATAATTTGATGAGGAAATGCATTTAGAACTTATGTAAGTATTGATGATTTTGGCATATTATTTTGGTATGTTTTTGAATATGGAATTGAGCAGTTGAAATGGTTGTGGATAGATGGCATGATATGTGTATGAATTGGCATGTTTTGGCTGCCAATATATGTGTTGATATGGTACCAATTTGGTTGCTATGTATGCATAAGAAAAGGGTGGCAAATTGGCTTTACAAATGGCCTATTTTTGTCCATACGGGTAGAGACACGGGCGTGTGTCTCAGCCGTGTGCGACACACGGTCATGTTACAGGGCCGTGTGTCCTATGGGAAACCCTTTCGAATTAAGTCAGTATACCCTATAAGTTTGACACGGTCTAGACACACGGGCGTGTCTATTAGTCGTGTGTGACACACGGGCTGGCACATAGACGTGTGGCTAGCCGTGTGGCACAAGTCAGTAACCTCTCCAGTTTTCCCACAATCATGGCACACGGGCGTGTCCTCGGCCGTGTGGTGTAAGTCAGAATGTATGCCCTATTTTCACATAGCCTATGGCATAGGCGTGTCTAGTAGCCGTGTGAGGCACACGTCCTATTAACACGGGCTTGTGACCCTTAATGTTGCAAAATTTTCTAAGTCTCTCAAACTTTGCAAATGTTATCGGTTTAGTCCCGAACCACTTCTAAGCATGTTTTAAGGTCTTGTAGAGTCTTATAAGGGACAATGTGAATGATTTGAATGGATTTTATATATGAATGCATAAATGTATATGTTATGTATGTGAACGATGTGTATTGTTCAATAATGCCTCGTAACCCTATTCTGGCGATGGATACAGGTTGGGGGTGTTATAGTGTGACTTGGCCATGTAACTTCCTTGGGTGCATGGCGTCATAAACAGAGAGTTACACAGGTTAGGGACACGGGCACGTGTGACCACACGGCCTACCCACAAGGGCGTGTGACCCCTATTTTGATGAAAAATTTTTTAAGTGTTGAGAAGTTTTCTAAAGTTCTTGGTTTAGTCCCGAACAACTCCTAATGCATGTTTTGGGGCTCGTAGGCTTGTTTAAGGGGCGATGTGAATGTTTTCAAAAAGTTTTAAATTTGGATGGAAATTTACGTCTCAGTTTTATTTGTTTGTTTATGTTTAAGTCTGGTAATGCCTCGTACCCTATTCCGGCGTCGAATACGGGTTAGAGGTGTTACATGAAGTTTGAATGGTCTGATAAATGTCAACAAAGTTTTAATCAGTTGAAAGCACTGTTGACCGAGGCACCAGTTCTAGTTCAACCTGAATTAGGTAAAGAATTTGTGATTTTCAACGATGCATCATTGAATGGTTTAAGCTGTGTTTTGATGTAGGAAGGTAAAGTAATAGCTTATGCTTCTAGACAGTTAAAGTCACACGAAAAGAACTATCAAACACGTGACCTAGAGTTGGCAGTAATTGTGTTTGCATTAAAAATTTGGGGATACCATTTTTTTGGTGAAAAATGTCACATATTTACCAATCACAAGAGTTTAAAGTATTTAATGTCACAGAAAGATTTGAATCTGAGACAACGCAGATGGCTCAAACTGTTGAAAGATTATGAATTTGTAACGCCCCAAAAATTAAAGCAATTATTTTGGTAAGTTGTGTTGCATAAATACATGTCTGCTTCAGTGGTTGAGTGTCCTGAGAAGTGTTGGAGAAGTCCTGAGTTCAAGCCTTGACTTGTACAAAATTTTTTTTCTTGAATTAACCCTGTCTCTGGTTAATAGGCTTCTTAAATAAAAGTGGGTGTTTTGTTTCATAAAAAGTCTACTGATCTAGGGGATGAAGGCGTGTGGAGTGTTCTAGGGGATTCAAGGTTTGAGGCCTGGCAACACAAAGGAATATCTTGTTTTGCTTTGTTTCTGACGTTGGGAAGTGTTGTAGTTGGACTGAAATTGGGGTGTTAGAGGAGGGTGAGTAGTTGTGGCCAAATTTTAGAGATTGGTTGGAGGGAATTTCGGCTGGTAGGGATTTGGATAAGGGGGGGTATGGTTGAGTGATCTTAGGAGCGATTTGGGGAGGGAAATTAGGAGTTTTGAAGGGAGTGGCAGAGGGTGCTCCGAATTGGGACTCTTACTCCTTGTAATTTTTGGCTTTTGAGCAATAACTGTAGGTTTGGTCATTCTTTTCTGCTCTTGTGTTCTATTGTTTTCCTTTCATCGGGTTCTTTTGGTATTATTTTTCTTGGGGCTGATTGCAATATAGAATCTTCGGGGTTTGACAAAGTTTCTTCTCTTGATTTTTTTTCTTGACCGAACTTCTCCACCATCTTCCTCCTTTATTTGATTTTTTTTGACTGAATACCTTTTGATCCCTTCTCTGCTCTTCTTCCTTCTCTGAACTGTTGCTCTCCCTTTTTGTGCTTTGGCCGATTATGTAACGCCCCAATTTTTGGGAATTCTGTGAATGTTGGCAAAATTTAAAATTTTTGTGTTCTGTCTGCTTAGCGTAGGTTTAATTACGTTAGTGGGCCTCTAGAAGGCCCAAGCTTAAGTTAAAACCCAATAATTTTAATTAATTTTAATTCCATAAGAAAAAAGGGGTTCTGGTAAACTGGGCTTTTAAGTATTATTTGGGTAAAATAAATCACAAGGAAGCAGGTGGTAAAGTGGCATGTGACGCCACTGGGAAGGTTATAAAAGTGGCGTGTGGATGCTAGGGAGAACCAAGGTTCAAGTCACAATGAGAGCATATTAAGGGAATTATTTTTATGGTTAGAAAGGGGAAGTAATGGAACTCAAGTAAAAGTCTGTCAGGAGGAGTTTGAGTTGCTCAGGAGATTGAGTAAGGAGGGGATAAGGGAGAGAATTTAGGAGCTGATTAGGGAGAGCAGTGTTGGCCGAATGGTGGACTCTTGAGGAGCAAGAATTGGCCGGCCAAGGGTTTCTTTAGGGGGCAAAATTCGGCTAGGTTAAGTGCCAAATATAAATTCGGCATTAGGGGAGAGTGTGCCATTTTTTGACCATCCTTCCTCCTCTCCTTTTCTTTTCTTTTTCTCTCCATCTATTATTCTTTTCCTCTTCTTTTCTCCATAACCGAATTCTCCTACCACTCTACTCAACATCACTTTCTTTCCATTATTTTTAAGCCTTACAGCCGAATATCACAAAAGCTGAAATCCTGAAAGTCCATATTCCTTGTTGTGCCGATTTCTTCTAGCCAAACCCTCTTATTTTTCCTCATCTTCCTGACCGATTCTCTCATCCTCTGAACCCTAAGTTTCTGTCGACAAGACCACAGCAAAACTCCCATATCTCATTTTTTTTCTCTTAACTGTTTCAAAAGCCGAAAACGCATAGTCATAGGGTCATACCCGAATTTTAAGATCGCTAAAGGCTCAACTTTTGTTATCATCTGAGGGGTTAGATCTGCATCAGAACCGAGTAGGAGTTCACGGGAATCATTGATCGAAGGAACCGGTGGTAAGTCTTTGAACCTATTCTTTATTTAAGATTATAGGAAAAGTCGAAACCCCTAAATGTTAGGGAGGCTGTTGATTTGGGTTTGTAGCTCTAAGGGTTGTGATAACTACTTTATTTTGATAATAGTGTGATCTAGAGGCTGCTGATCAAAGGCTTGGACAAGTGGAACGACTGGATCTAAACATAATCGCTAATCTCGGTAAAGGTAGGATCGTTAGTGCCTAAAGTGTTAAAGGCCGAATATGGTAAGGGCTTAAATGCGTAGTTGATTTTGATAGTTAGATTAACGTGTTAGTAATCCAATTGTAGGCAGTTCATGTGTGGATCTCGTCAATGAATCGTCATAAAACAGGTGTGTAACCGACACCCTCTCATAGACTAGATAGGCAAAAGCCGAAAAGCTGAAATGCCGAAAAGTCAGTATTTTGGGAACTTACGAGTGTGCGAATGCTCGTAAGATAGATTGGTTAATATTTTTTGGTAATCTAAAGTGATAAAACTGCAGTACGCGTGATTTTGTGCATTTTGATATTTTGGGCTTAATGGGCCAAAATCGGGAAAATGGGCCAACGAGCCCAATTCAGTAAGAACACTCGGTAAGTGTTTCTGTTGGTACATAGATGGCTATGATATGCATGAAAACCCTAAAATAGTTAAATTACTAGAATACCCCTATGTATGGAAAATAACCATTATAACCCTAGGGTTAATTTTGTCTGAAAAGCATGATGATCTGAATCTGTATGATGTATGCCATAATTGTATATCTGTTGCATGGGGACATGGGTTATATTATGGAGGAAGTATCCTGGTGGCTATGCCATAAATTATCTGATCTGGTGGCTCTGCCACATATATCTGTTCTGGTGGCTCTGCCACGATTATCTGTTTCTGGTGACTCTATCGCATTATCTGTTCTGGTAGCCATGCTGCATATTTCTGTGGCGTGTAGCGGTTGGGTGGGTCGAATAGTCTCCCCACATGGTGAAAGGCTGGTATGAGGGTGCTTATGGTTGGATATAGGTTGGGTTTTTGCATAAACATGTAATATCTGTTTTGATCTGTTATGGGCCTATGGGCATTATTCTGAATTCTGTTCTGGGCTAAGGCCAACTTATTTTGTTTCTATGGTTTGAGCTGATATAGGCTATGGTTGGGTTAATTTACACACTGAGTTTCCCCAAACTCACCCCTTTATTTTTATCCCCGCAGGTAATCCCCAACCATAGTGGACTTGGAGCTGTGAGGGATTCGGAGTGACCACACGTTCTGCAAATTCGATCTTTCTTCTGGTGAACTGGACATCCTTTTATTTACGTTTATGGTTTTGGGTTTTTAATTGTAATAAGGCCGCTTAATTTTTTTTGATGGTTTTAATATGTTTTATTAAGATAGGCATTACTTATATTTAACAGTCGAAATTGATTAACTTTAGGGCGCGTTTTCAAAAACAATAATTGATTTTAGAATAACATGACAACAAGCAAAGCTTCCGCAATGAAAATGTTTTCCAAAATTAATCACTTTTCCTAAAATAGACTTAATCAAATGGGTTGCCTAAAAATTTACATGATGTTAAGGTGTGGCAATGGCAGTGTGCATGTCTAGGATTGGATCCGAAGGGAGTGTAACAACCCTAAATTAACCCTAGTCAGAAAAGTGGTTTCGGGACCACAAAACCGAGTCATAAAAATAATTAGCCATCATATTTTATGTTTATTATATGTGAATATGAATGTGTGAAAGTTTCATACTTTAAATTGGTCGGTATATGTGAAGTCTATTAGTATGGACTTATGTGAGACAAATATGAAATATGTTAGACTAAAGTAAAAGTGACCTAATAGTGCATGATGTCAAAAATTTGTACTTGCATGTCAAACTTTCCATTTTATTTCTTTAGTGGCCGGCCATGTAGTTGATTCATATATTATATGCATATTTTATTAGCATTAATTTAAACAAAATGAATTAAAGAATAAGAAAATAATAATAATTGAATAATGACTTAGTGGGGAGGAGAAACCAAAGTAGCTCATCCTTTGAATTCTTTTGGCCGAAAATCTCAAGAAGAGAAAAGGGGGAAAAACAACTTTCGACTACCCCTTCCTAGCCTTGATTAAGGTATGTTTGAAGTGTTTTGATAGAAAATTCTTGTGTTTCTTAGGATAATTTCTTAATCCCCCCATAACCCATGTGCAAATTTTCACTTTGGTAGCTATAGGAGCATTCGGTCAAGAGGGAATTTTCATTTAGAAATATTATGTTGGTTGTTGTTGTGAATCAATAGAAGTACTCTAATTGGTTGTGATTACATAAGTGTGTTAAGTTGTTGAAATTGTAATTGTAGAGATAAGAGTTGAGCTAGCCAAATATACATTGAATGTTATTGGAGAAACTCTTATGCTATAAGCTTAGAAAAAAATTAAGTTATGAATTGTGTTTTGTAGTTTAAATGGTTAAGAGAAAACTATTCGGTTATGACCTTAATCTTTCATGAAGGAATCAAGTTAAATATATTCATGTTTATGCTATGACCGAATGTACTATGGCAGATTTTAGACTATGATAAAAGTTAATAAAGTATGTGCTTTAACTTGTTATGAACTATTATAGGTTAAGTTAGGTTGAAGTTTGGTGAAATTGAACTTGAAAAAAAATGATTTGAGCAATGTGGTATTGAGATTATGAATAAGTGAATTTATAGATAGATATATGACTAAGTTGATTGGTGAGATACATGCTTAATTAATATGTATGCAAAGAATGCTTGGATATGTGAATGAGTAAATTGTGGTAGTCTACTTTGGACAGCAGCAGTAAGGTGATTTTAGAAAATCACCATAAATTGTAGGAGTTGAATTAGGTGCTAAATAAATTGTGTAATGAAAGCTTAGTGAGTCTAGTTTTCTATAGTGGAAACCACAAGAGTAAAAGAATCACCGATCATGAGTTAATCGAAGTAATGGGGGACAGAGTCAAAATGGCTTCTAGATCCCCTGTTCTGTTTTTATAAATTTACTATAAAATGTATAAAAATGGTCTTAGAATAAATTTTATATGCTTAGACTCCATAGTGAGTCTAGTTTCGAATGAAATAAACGAAAACATATTTTGATTTCTGTACCATGAGAAATTTATTTCGTAGTGATGTATGGTCAGAATTATCAACCGTGAAACAAGAGAACACTTAGAAAAAAATCTGGTAGGGATTGGCTAGACTAAAAATTATGAAAATTTTATGGATAAAAGATAAATTAGTCTATTTTCGAGGAAAATTTACGGTCGTTGATTTGGAGTTTCGTAGCTCAAGTTATAAGTAAATTAATGACTGTTGCTCAGTAACGCAGCTTATAGTGAAGTTGTGATTATATAGTAAACATCGATAAAAAAAATGTTACTAATGAATTGCTTATTGATTTTTATAAGCTTACTATAAGTTATATGTGTGAAATTCGAATATATATATGTGCTATATTCTGAAAGTAATACTTGAGTAATTGATTAATGGTTAGTTTAAAATTTATTGATTAAGCTCAAGAGCATAGAGGGGCAACCTCGAATAAGGGAAAAGCTAAAGTCGCGGAATAGCCAACCCGAACTTGTTCAGAAAGATACAAGGTAAGTCTTTGAGTAATGGAATTTAACTTATGTTTAGATATAGAAATTATCTAATTATGATTGCGATGAATAATTTATGACTTAGTGGTCTTGCTTGCGTCACATGACTAAATAAATAGGTAAAGTACTTGTTTGTAGCAGTATGATAATAGAAAGTTTCCAGAATAATGAAATGAGATCATGTCATTTGTTATGATTAGTGAATTAATCGTAATATAGTTAGAAAGAATGCTGAAATTGTTTTCAAGTATCAAAGTGTTGTTTAAATGTGTATATATGTGTGAATGTTGATCAAGGTTTAAAACCGAGCTAAGTCTCGAAGGGCTATAAGCCAGTGTTAAAACCGGACTTAGTTCCGAAGGGCTTTAAGCCACTGTCATAACCGGACTTAGTTCCGAAGGGCTCTGCGCCAGAGTTATTGCCGAACATAGTTTCAAAGGGCCTTTAAGCCGGCAGCGCAAACCGAGCTTAGTCTCGAAGGGCTTCTGAGCCAGTTCTAAGATTCGGGTTTAGTTCACAAGGACGTCTACGCCGGCCTATTAATTGGGTTGATAAACTGTAAGTATGCGCAAGAGGATTTATATAATGCATGTCAAATTAATTCCAAACATATGTACAACTTAACGTGAAGTGATCAAGTAAGTAAATACTCTCGTTGAGGATATGATTAATTGTTATATTTCGTATTTCGAAAGTCGGCAATTATGCTTAGACTATTGTTTAAAATCCTTTGAATGTTTATGATTGGATTAGGAGGTATGAATACCAAATTAGGCGAATTCAACATCACTAGTAGGTTATATATGTGTAAATATATATATATGCATGAGTTGCATGAAAATTTGAGAAGATTGTATTCGGTTATAAATTGAAGAAATAGATGGAAGTATTGATTTCTCCTTTATGATATGATCGATAAGGAAGTACTTTCGTTATGTTTAGATTCGGCCCAAGGTTGATTCATATAGACTTGATATTAATATGCTAATTTCCTAGATGATTTCATTACTTAAAGCTTACTAAGCATTGAAATGCTTATTCTTTTGTTTTGATTCTCTGTTTTATAGATTTTGCTCGTCACCCATCGGATTCGGGAGTTCCAAAGTCGAAGTCAACCACACTATCTAAGCTTTTTGGTACAATTTTTGATTAAATTTTGATAATGGCATGTATAGGATCGACTTTGTAATTTGACCTAGTACCTTTTGGTGATGTATATATATATGTATAGCCATATGCAAATGGCTTATTTAGTCAACTTGCATTTTCCCTAGGTGATGTAGGTGTTTATGAACGTGCTCGATAATGCTCGAATGTTTTATTTATATGGTTGATATTTAGAAACGAAATTAAGACTTACTTAGTAACATTCCTAACCCCTCCGGCGACGGATGCGGGCTAGGGGTGTTACATTTTATTGGTATCAGAGCCACGGTTTAGTCGATCTAGGACTACCGTATTGCAAATTGGTCTAGCTATACATGCCATTATATGTTTATTTGATAGTGTGGTGATTTCTGACAGTTAAAAGTGCGTTTATGTATAGTGATGGATCCCAATCCCAATCGAGCGATAGTTGATGATGTTGAGAGCGTGGCACCGCCTCGCAGGGGGACAAACCCGGTGAACTCTCAACCTATGGCTAGTAATCAGAACGAGGAAGCTAGGCAAGCTTTCTACAGCGTGATGAATGATTGGTTCAATCAGTACATTCGAACTAACACGGCTATTCCCCAACCCCCACTTCCGACCAATACACCCTCTGCACCAGTAGTACCTCCGGTAACCGATCAGATGAGGTTAAATAAGCCCCCAGTTGACAGAATCCGAAAGCACGGGGCTACTGAATTTAAAGCAACAGACAGCGATGATGCCGAACAAGCTGAGTTTTGGTTGGATAACACCATCCGGGTACTTGATGAACTTTCTTGCACACCTGATGAATGCTTGATGTGTGCTATCTCTTTGTTACGTGATTCTGCTTATTATTGGTGGAATACGTTAATTTCGGTTGTACCTAGAGAGCGGGTAACTTGGGAGTTTTTCCAAACTGAGTTTCGGAAGAAGTATATCAGCTAGAGATTTATCGATTAAAAACGGAAAGAATTTCTTGAGCTTAAACAAGGTTCCATGTCGGTTACTGATTATGAGCGAAAGTTTGTGAGGCTCAGCCGGTATGCTCGAGAATGTGTTTCTTTAGAAGATGTAATGTGTAAACGTTTCGAGGAGGGACTGAACGAAGATATAAAACTGTTTGTTAGCATTCTAGAAATCAAAGAATTTGTAGTACTTGTTGAGCGAGCTTGCAAAGCCGAAGAGCTCAGTAAGGAGAAAAGGAGAGCTGATTTGGGAACAAGAGAGTTTCGTAAAAGATCTTCGGGAAAACCCTTTCATCAATCATTGAAGAAGTTTAGAGATGATCCAAACAGATCTAAGAATACTTCGGGTTTTTCTGGACGGGATCGTAATCGACTCCCTATGAGTACACGAGTTACTTCTGTTGCCAGTGTTGGCAATGATCGTCAGGATAGATCTGAGTGTCAGTATTATGGCAAGTGGCATTCGAAGTCGTAGAGTTCGTGGACCGCTCTCGTTTCAAATGTGGATCGACTGATCATTTTATCAAAGATTGCCCGAGATTGTCTGGTCAGAATGTGAATCAGAGTGAAAAACTGAATAATACTACAGCAAGAGGTAGGCCCCCTAGAAATCCGGGGAATACTAGTAGCGGTCAGAGAGGGCCTAAAGATACCACCACCAAATCGGAGGCTCGTGCTCCAGCTAGAGCTTATGCTATACGCGCACGCGAGGATGCTTCTTCACCAGATGTTATTACCGGTACTTTTACTCTTTTTGATACTGATGTAATTGCTTTGATTGACCCTGGTTCTACTCATTCATATATATGTGAGACTTTAGTATCCAGTAAGACTCTACCTGTCGAGTCTACTGAGTTTGTAATCCGAGTGTCAAATCCCTTGGGTCGTTATGTACTTGTGGACAAGGTGTGTAAGAAATGTCGTTTAGTAATCAGAGGTTCCTGCTTTCCAGCCGATTTGATGCTTTTACCGTTTAATGAGTTTGATGTTATCCTTGGTATGGATTGGTTGACTGTTCATGATGCAGTTGTGAATTGCAAAAGAAAGACTATTGATTTGAGATGCGCAAACGATGAGATAATCCGAGTTGAGTCTACTGATAGGATCGGGTTACCAGCAGTTATATCCTCGATGTTGGCTCAAAAACATGTGAGAAAGGGGTGTGAGGTATACTTGGCGTATGTATTTGATGACAAAAAGTTAGAAAAGAAGCTTGAATCAGTGCCAGTGGTCTGTGATTATCTGGATGTTTTTCCTGAGGAATTACCGGGGTTACCACCTGTTCGAGAGGTAGAGTTTGGCATTGAACTTGTACCTGGGACTACACCGATTTCCACAGCTCCGTATCGTATGGCACCAACGGAATTGAAAGAATTGAAAACTCAGTTGCAAGAGTTGATGGATAGAGGTTTCGCGCGACCAAGTTTCTCACCTTGGGGTGCACCAGTATTGTTTGTGAAAAAGAAGGATGGAACCATGAGATTATGCATCGACTATCGTCAATTGAATAAAGTGACAATAAAGAATAAATATTCGTTGCCGCGTATTGATGATTTATTCGATCAACTGAAAGGGGCCTCTCTATTTTCAAAGATAGATTTGAGATCGGGTTATTATCAGTTGCAAGTTAGAGACTCAGATATCCCCAAAACTGCTTTCAGAACAAGATATGGTCACTATGAGTTCTTAGTAATGCCGTTTGGGCTTACTAATGCCCCTGCTGTATTTATGGATTTGATGAATCGGATTTTCAGACCATATCTGGATCGGTTTGTAGTTGTGTTTATCGATGACATTTTGGTCTATTCGAGAAATGAGGTCAAACATGCTGAGCACCTGAGATTAGTATTACAGATTTTGCGGGATAGGCAATTGTATGCTAAGTTCAGTAAATGTGAGTTCTGGTTGAGAGAAGTTAGTTTTTTGGGTCATGTGGTGTCTGCATCGGGTATTCGAGTTGATCCGAGTAAAATTACAGCCATACTTAACTGGAAGCCTCCGAGAAATATTACTGAAGTTCGGAGCTTTTTGGGACTTGCCGGTTATTACAGACATTTTGTAAAGGGTTTTTCAACGATAGCCACACCAATGACAAGACTACTTCAGAAAGATGTTAAGTTTGTCTAGTCAGAAAAATGTCAGAGAAGTTTCGATCAACTGAAAACTTTTTTAACTGAAGCTCCAGTGCTAGTGCAACCCGAATCCGGTAAAGAGTTTGTCATTTACAGTGATGCGTCCTTGCTTGGACTGGGTTGTGTGTTGATGCAAGAAGGTCGAGTAGTAGCATATGCATCAAGACAACTGAAGCCGCATGAGAAAAACTATCCGACTCATGATCTCGAGTTAGCTGCAATTGTTTTCGCTTTGAAAATATGGCGACATTACTTGTTTGGAGAGAGATGTCATGTATACTCGGATCATAAAAGCCTTAAATATTTGATGACTCAGAAAGAATTGAATTTGCGACAAAGACGTTGGCTCGAGTTGTTGAAAGATTATGAGCTGGTCATCGATTATCACCCGGGAAAGGCTAATGTAGTTGCTGATGCTCTAAGTCGCAAATCACTGTTTGTTTTACGAGCAATGAATGTACACTTGTCCGTTCTATCCAATAGTGCGTTGGTAGCAGAATTAAAGGCTAGACCACTGTGGATTCATCAAATTAGTGAAGCTCAAAAAGTCGATGATAAATTGGTTGCTAAACGAGCTGAATGTGCCAAGGGTATGGAATCAGAATTTCAAATTGATGACGACGACTGTGTAAGGTTCAGAAACTGATTGTGTGTTCCAAGAAATTCGGAACTTATTTCGATGATTTTAAATGAAGCTCATCATAGCCAAATGTCGATCCATCCGGGTAGCACGAAAATGTACAATGATCTAAAATGTCAGTTTTGGTGGTCTGGTATGAAACGAGACATTTCCGACTTTGTTTCGAAGTGTTTGGTACGTCAACAGGTGAAAGCAGAACATCAAGTACCTTCGAGATTACTTCAGCCGATCATGATACCCGAATGGAAATGGGATCGAGTAACGATGGATTTTGTCTCGGGGTTGCCGTTGTCATCAAACAAGAAAGATGCGATCTGGGTGATTGTGGATAGATTGACAAAGTCGGCTCATTTTATTTCCGTACGCACGGATTACTCACTTGACAAACTAGCCGAGTTGTATATTTCTCAGATTGTGAAGTTGCACGGGGTACCTAATTCTATTGTATCGGATAGAGATCCGAGATTCACATTGCGATTCTGGAAGAAGTTACAAGAAGCATTGGGTACCAAGTTGCATTTTAGCACGGCTTTTCATCCCCAGACTGATGGTCAATCTGAACGGATTATTCAAATACTCGAAGATATGTTGAGATGTTGCATCCTTGAGTTTAGTGGTTCGTGGGAACGATATTTGCCTTTGGTTGAATTTGCTTACAACAATAGCTTTCAATCAAGCATTAAGATGGCACCTTACGAGGCTTTATATGGTCGTAAATGCCGTACACCGTTATTTTGGACCGAGCTCAGTGAAAGTAAAATTTTTGGAGTCGATTTATTAAAGATGCTGAGCAGAAAGTAAAAGTAATCGCGAAAGTCATGTAGCGTACCGCAGATCGTCGTAAATCGTGACATGGATTTGAAACGAAAAGACATTGAATATCAGGTCGGAGATAAAGTGTTTCTTAAGGTTTCACCTTGGAAGAAAGTACTCAGATTTGGCCGTAAAGGCAAATTAAGTCCGAGATTTATCGGGCCGTATGAGATATCTGAACGAATTGGGCCAGTCGCTTATAGATTGATTTTACCCCCTGAACTTGAAAGGATTCACAATGTTTTTCATGTCTCGATGCTTCGACGTTATAGATCTGACCCTTCGCACATAATTAGTCCATTAGAGACTGAAATTCAATCTGATTTGAGTTATGAAGAAGAACCGATTTGTATCCTAGCTCACGAAGTGAAAGAGTTACGAAACAAAATGGTTCCTTTAGTAAAAGTGTTATGGCTCAAGCACGGGATCGAAGAAGCTACGTGGGAAACCGAGAACTCTATGAGAGAGAGATACCCAAATTTATTCATTGGTTAGATTTTCGGGGACGAAAATTCTTTATGTGGGGGAGAGTTGTAACAACCCTAAATTAACCCTAGTCGGAACAGTGGTTTCGGGACCACAAAACCGAGTCATAAAAATAATTAGCCATTGTCGAAACCACCTTTTTTCGAGTTTAAAGAAAAATGGGGAATCGACTTTTTGAAAATAAAGTATGGAGTCGCCACCGATCCTTTTGTTTTGGTGCGATCGGATCACCTAAGAATTTGGTTATTTTAATAAAACATTTTTGGTTTACCAAAACAACGATTCTGGTCTACGAAAATATGAGAAAATGGGCTCGGGAGTCGGTTACGTATGAGGAAGGATTAGCACCCTCACTATGCCCAAAATTGGTACCAAATCGATTAAATACTGTCCTTATGTCTAAAATTAAAAATGTTTTCGAAATGTGGTTCTTTTTAATAACATTCGGATAACCCGAGTTGGTTGTCAAAAATCTTCTTGTTTCGACGTCCGAAAGTTTTTGATTTGAAAATCACAAAAGGATGCTCACTATTTAGTTCAACGGAAAACTGAAACCCAGCACAGTAGGGCACGATTCCTCGAATTACCAAACATTGACCATTGCCTTGCCTTAGAAAATACGAGTTAAATTTCGAAGAGACATTTGATTATTTTAGACAAACGGGAGATTGCAACCCAGCACGATAGGGTACTATTCCTCGAGTTACCAAATATCGAACATTTCTTTCGTTTTTAGGAGTTTTAGAAAATGTGGGTGAAATTCCGAAGGGATCTTCGACTGTTTTGAACAAATGAAAAAGCGCAACCCAACACAATAGGGCACGATTCTCTAATCGCCGAACGTCGAACATTGCCTTCGTTTTGAAAAGGGTTTTTTATAAACATGAGTGAAAATCTAAAGGAATATTCGATTGTTTTAAGCAAACGAGAAATCACCACCCAGCACGATAGGGCATGATTCCCGAATCGTCAAACCCCGAATATTGCCTTCGTTTTAACGGATTTTTCAAAGACACGAGTGAAATTTTGAAGGGATATTTGATTATTTTGGGAAAACGGGAAATTGCAACCCAACACGTTAGGGCACGATTCCACGTATTGCCAAATATCGCATATCGCTTTCGTTAAAAGGATCTTTAAAAGACATGGGTGAAAATCTAAAGGAATATTCGATTATTTTGGGCAAACGAAAAATTGCAACCCAGCACGTTAGGGCACGATTCCTCGAATTGCCAAATGTCGAATACCACCTTCGTTTTAAAGAATTCTTGAAAAGAATAGATATAGAATTAGCTTAAAATGTGCTAATCTTACTTGAACTAAAACAGAGTTAACCTTAAGAATTGGGATTTTACAAAACCATGTTTCAAAAATCATGTGGAAAATGATGAAATGCAATGGCAGAGTGGGGGCAATGCAATTTACTTGATCATCTAATATACATTTAAGCTACTAAATATAACTAACTTGAGAATATAACTAAACTTCAATCATGCATGGAGGGTAATCAACATGACAATGGGCAAATAATATGCTACAACCACATACATGTCATAATATAGAAACATTACTACTAGGTGAACAAAGCGAAGTACAAATCAACTTAAATATTATAGAATCAAAGTTTGAATCCGATTGCATGTAAATGTAAATGTTTTAAACACAAACTCATTTAGAGATTTACAATGTGCATGATAACTTAAATAATATATAGAATATAAAAGTCAAATAAAAGACATGATAAGATATAATGTACATAATAAATTCGTAGTATATATAAATAAATTTGGGTATAATTATATTAAAAAGAAACATGAAATTGATAATGTATAAAAAACAGATATATAAATTATACATGCAACGAAATAAAAACATATACATAAAAAGGTAAAAAACCCATGCTCGTAAAATACCTAAATCTAGTGATGCATATTCGTGAAACTATATTTATAAAGGGAAATTTAAAACAAAGAATATAAAGCATAAATTTTTTATGTGACAAATCAATTTGAATTTGACGAAACATATAAATAACACATACATAAGGATAATATGAGAGTATATACAATGAATTGATTATATGATTTAAGATATGGTTCTAAAAAGAAATATATTATACATATAGGATCATGACGAAGATACGTATTAAAATGCATGGGTCTAATAATATATAAACCCAATATTGATATCTATAAACATATATACGTATATAAAAATAATTTAGAAGATGTGTTATGTAGGACTATATAAAAATAAAATATAATAATGAATTTAATAAAATATATGTATAAGATAATATAAAGTTGATAGTAGTATATAAAAAAACTTTAATACAAAGTACACATGTATATATAATAGCATATATAAAACAATTACATGAAACATACAAAATGTGATAATAACTTTAAAAAAAAACTATTTAAAATAATGAAGAAACAGTTATTAAAATAATTTAAAAAGTAAAAATAATTGATTAAGAATAAAATTGGGTATAAAACAAAGAAAAACTTAATTAGAATTGAACTAAAACAGCAGGGACAATCTGAAAGCAAAACAGTAGCAATAAAAGGACCAATAATCAATGCGCGAAGACAGCTGAGGACCAAAACTGGTAATATACCAGATCTCAAAACGCTGCGCACAAGCGCGGGCTAAAATGCAAACGCACGGGAATTATGGGGGAAATTTAAAAGAGAAAGAAACGCGTGTATAAGCCGATTTGAACACAGCGTGAAAAGGAAGGGACCTATATCGCAAATATCCCCTTACCGCAAAAAACACGCGGGTCATCGGGGTGACGAACCGGATCGGGTCGGATCAAGGCCACACGACGCCGTTCTGGAGCCATTGAGTCAGGCTCTAAACGACGTCGCATCTGGTCCATTAAAAGGACTAAAATCTGAACCCTAGCCCCCATTTTAATTTCCTTTCGCCTGACCCTAGCGCCTCTGTTTTAGCGTCGATCTGCGCCTATCAGCAGAGACGAGCTGCATCGGGCTTCAGCGGACGCCGATTTCGGCCGTGGGATTCCTTCTAACTCCGATTCCGACGAAGTGAATGGAACCCCTGGCACTCTCGCAAGGTAAAGTTTCTTTTCCCTTTTTCTTTTTTAACTTAGATACTAAGAAGAAAGAAAGAAAATCAACAGGAATGGACAAGGAAAAAATGTAATACAATCAGAAATTTCGAAATCGAAATCACCTTTTTTGGTGGTTTTCCTTTGTATTTTCGTGTGCTTAATTCAGCGGGTATTCGTAATGTAGAAAAAAAAATGTTACAATCGAGACCCCTGGGCTTTATAGCCGAATGAAAATAAAAATACAATTTTTTCTTTGTTTTTCGTTGCTGCTGTGTTTGTTTGTTTGCAGGTACGGGGCGACGTGGCTCTGCTGAGTCGTACGGGGGGTGCGGGCGCGTATACGAGGCTGTGCTGGCGTACGGAGGTATGGGCATGGTGCTGCTGAGGTGTACGGCGCGAGGGCTGAGGCTTGGCTCCCTGGTTGCTGCGCAAAAGTGGGGAGGAAACCTAGGGTTTCTAAAATTTTTGGGCCATTTGGGCTCATTTTCAGTATTGGGCCATCAGATTTGGGCTAGAGGGACTATTTTGGATATTTGGGTTTGTAATAAGACATTATTGGCCATGTAATATTTGTTGGGTTTTTTATATTATTCATTGGCTTGTGTTGTTTGGATTGTTTGTAACGGGCCGGGCAAATTTGGCCCACTACAGCCATCATATTTTATGTTTATTATATGTGAATATGAATGTGTGAAAGTTTCATACTTTAAATTGGTCGGTATATGTGAAGTCTATTAGTATGGACTTATGTGAGACAAATATGAAATATGTTAGACTAAAGTAAAAGTGACCTAATAGTGCATGATGTCAAAAATTTGTACTTGCATGTCAAACTTTCCATTTTATTTCTTTAGTGGCCGGCCATGTAGTTGATTCATATATTACATGCATATTTTATTAGCATTAATTTAAACAAAATGAATTAAAGAATAAGAAAATAATAATAATTGAATAATGACTTAGTGGGGAGGAGAAACCAAAGTAGCTCATCCTTTGAATTCTTTTGGCCGAAAATCTCAAGAAGAGAAAAGGGGGAAAAACAACTTTCGGCTACTCCTTCCTAGCCTTGATTAAGGTATGTTTGAAGTGTTTTGATAGAAAATTCTTGTGTTTCTTAGGATAATTTCTTAATCCCCCCATAACCCATGTGCAAATTTTCACTTTGGTAGCTATAGGAGCATTCGGTCAAGAGGGAATTTTCATTTAGAAATATTATGTTGGTTGTTGTTGTGAATCAATAGAAGTACTCTAATTGGTTGTGATTACATAAGTGTGTTAAGTTGTTGAAATTGTAATTGTAGAGATAAGAGTTGAGCTAGCCAATATACATTGAATGTTATTGGAGAAACTCTTATGCTATAAACTTAGAAAAAATTAAGTTATGAATTGTGTTTTGTAGTTTAAATGGTTAAGAGAAAACTATTCGGTTATGACCTTAATCTTTCATGAAGGAATCAAGTTAAATATATTCATGTTTATGCTATGACCGAATGTACTATGGCAGATTTTAGACTATGATAAAAGTAAATAAAGTATGTGCTTTAACTTGTTATGAACTATTATAGGTTAAGTTAGGTTGAAGTTTGTTGAAATTGAACTTGAAAAAAAATGATTTGAGCAATGTGGTATTGAGATTATGAATAAGTGAATTTATAGATAGATATATGACTAAGTTGATTGGTGAGATACATGCTTAATTAATATGTATGCAAAGAATGCTTGGATATGTGAATGAGTAAATTGTGGTAGTCTACTTTGGACAGCAGCAGTAAGGTGATTTTAGAAAATCACCATAAATTGTAGGAGTTGAATTAGGTGCTAAATAAATTGTGTAATGAAAGCTTAGTGAGTCTAGTTTTCTATAGTGGAAACAACAAGAGTAAAAGAATCACCGATCATGAGTTAATCGAAGTAATGGGGGACAGAGTCAAAATGGCTTCTAGATCCCCTGTTCTGTTTTTATAAAATTACTATAAAATGTATAAAAATGGTCTTAGAATAAATTTTATATGTTTAGACTCCTTAATGAGTCTAGTTTCGAATGAAATAAACGAAAACATATTTTGATTTCTGTACCATGAGAAATTTATTTCGTAGTGATGTATGGTCAGAATTATCAACAGTGAAACAAGAGAACACTTAGAAAAATATCTGGTAGGGATTGGCTAGACTAAAAATTATGAAAATTTTATGGATAAAAGATAAATTAGTCTATTTTCGATGAAAATTTACGGTCGTTGATTTGGAGTTTCGTAGCTCAAGTTATAAGTAAATTAATGACTGTTGCTCAGTAACGCAGCTTATAGTGAAGTTGTGATTATATAGTAAACATCGATAAAAAAAAATGTTACTAATGAATTGCTTATTGATTTTTATAAGCTTACTATAAGTTATATGTGTGAAATTCGAATATATATATGTGCTATATTCTGAAAGTAATACTTGAGTAATTGATTAATGGTTAGTTTAAAATTTATTGATTAAGCTCAAGAGCATAGAGGGGCAACCTCGGATAAGGGAAAAGCTAAAGTCACGGAATAGCCAACCCGAACTTGTTCAGAAAGATACAAGGTAAGTCTTTGAGTAATGGAATTTAACTTATGTTTAGATATAGAAATTATCTAATTATGATTGCGATGAATAATTTATGACTTAGTGGTCTTGCTTGCGTCACATGACTAAATAAATAGGTAAAGTACTTGTTTGTAGCAGTATGATAATAGAAAGTTTCCAGAATAATGAAATGAGATCATGTCATTTGTTATGATTAGTGAATTAATCGTAATATAGTTAGAAAGAATGCTGAAATTGTATTCAAGTATCAAAGTGTTGTTTAAATGTGTATATATGTGTGAATGTTGATCAAGGTTTAAAACCGAGCTAAGTCTCGAAGGGCTATAAGCCAGTGTTAAAACCGGACTTAGTTCCGAAGGGCTTTAAGCCACTGTCATAACCGGACTTAGCTCCGAAGGGCTCTGCGCCAGTGTTATTGCCGAACATAGTTTCGAAGGGCCTTTAAGCCGGCAGCGCAAACCGAGCTTAGTCTCGAAGGGCTTCTGAGCCAGTTCTAAGATTCGGGTTTAGTTCACAAGGACGTCTACGCCGGCCTATTAATTGGGTTGATAAACTGTAAGTATGCGCAAGAGGATTTATATAATGCATGTCAAATTAATTCCAAACATATGTACAACTTAACGTGAAGTGATCAAGTAAGTAAATACTCTCGTTGAGGATATGATTAATTGTTATATTTCGTATTTTGAAAGTCGGCAATTATGCTTAGACTATTGTTTAAAATCCTTTGAATGTTTATGATTGGATTAGGAGGTATGAATACCAAATTAGGCGAATTCAACATCACTAGTAGGTTATATATGTGTAAATATATATATGCATGAGTTGCATGAAAATTTGAGAAGATTGTATTCTTGTTATAAATTGAAGAAATAGATGGAAGTATTGATTTCTCCTTTATGATATGATCGATAAGGAAGTACTTTCGTTATGTTTAGATTCGGCCCAAGGTTGATTCATATAGACTTGATATTAATATGCTAATTTCCTAGATGATTTCATTACTTAAAGCTTACTAAGCATTGAAATGCTTATTCTTTTGTTTTGATTCTCTGTTTTATAGATTTTGCTCGTCACCCATCGGATTTGGGAGTTCCAAAGTCGAAGTCAACCACACTATCTAAGCTTTTTGGTACAATTTTTGATTAAATTTTGATAATGGCATGTATAGGATCGACTTTGTAATTTGACCTAGTACCTTTTGGTGATGTATATATATATGTATAGCCATATGCAAATGGCTTATTTAGTCAACTTGCATTTTCCCTAGGTGATGTAGGTGTTTATGAACGTGCTCGATAATGCTCGAATGTTTTATTTATATGGTTGATATTTAGAAACGAAATTAAGACTTACTTAGTAACATTCCTAACCCCTCTGGCGACGGATGCGGGCTAGTGGTGTTACAGGGAGCTTGGCACTTGAGCAGTCCGATGGACTCACCTCCTCTTTTTCGGTTTCCTACCTGGTGCACAACTTCCATTCACTTTAACTTAAAATGATAGTATCTTTTAAAACACTAAGCAAGTTTTCTAAACCAACAATATAAAATGTTTTGCACACTTCGATGTGGCACGTCGGATTTGGTCATAACGTCTAGGCCGGGTTTGAAGTGTTACATTTAGTGGTATCAGAGCCAAGTTGCAACAACTCGGCTGTGGAATTGGTTTTACAAAAACAAAGGTTTCCAAAAATAAAAGTTTTATAAAGACTGTAAAACTCTGTTTTCAAAATCTGGATCTTTAAGTGGCATTCCGATCTCCTACTCAAGCTCATAAGTATTACTCAACTTTTCTGAATATTTTTCTAAATTATCTGTCTGTACTGAAACCCTACTAGGATACTCTAGATAGGATGATACTGAAATGATAGGAAAAATTTGATAAAAGACTGAAACTGTAGCTAGACTTCGATTCTGCGAAAACAAATTCTGAATTACTGTCTGATTCATAAAACATCTGTAATAATCACTGGAGTATTGAATTAATGCATAAAATTCGTAATCAGATAATACGATATGAGTACAAGAGCCGCTCGTGGAAGAGGCCGTGGACGTGACCAAAGAAGTGCTCGAGCGGGATCTTCGGCTTCGGGACATATGCCGACAGCAGATGCACCAGTACCTCCGGCAATAGAAGTGGAGTCTCATGATCGTAGTGCCGAGGATGATGCCCTGTCGCAGGCAATGCTTCATGTTCTGGAAAGAGTTACCGGGGCAAGTACGGGCAACGAAATTCGAGGATCTATTTCTGAACAACTACGGGCTAACAGAGCAAAAATCTTTAGGGGCGTATCTGGCATAGCCCCGAATGTGGCAGAATATTGGTTAGAGGCCATAGAACAGATTATGGACGACTTGGATTGCTCTGTGGAGCAGAAGCTGAAGGGAGCCGTATCACTGCTACGAGACAAGGCCTATCAGTGGTGGCTCACCGTGAGAGATGGAACCCACCGATAGGGTAATCGGGAGCTCATAAGACGACCTTTAAAGGGAAGTATGTTGGGGCGAGTTATGTGGACGCCTGCAGGAAGGAATTCTTGAATCTGGTTCAAGAAAATAAGTCGATTGCGGAGTACGAGGCTGAGTTTCTGAGGTTAAGCTGGTATGCTATAGGAATAGTCGCTACGGAGTATGTGCGTAGTGTGCACTTCGAGGATGGACTCAGACATGAACTTAAGGTGCTGATTGCTCCACAAAGGGAGCGTGATTTTGCGGTTCTAGTGGAAAAAGCTAAGATAGCTGAGGAGGTGAAGCGTACTGAGAGGCAAAATTGTGAGAAGGATCGAAACCGTTTCTGAAAGGATTCCGAACCTTCGAGTGGTGCAAATAGGAATGTTAAGAGAGCAAGAGTGAAGGAACTAGTTCGAGCAGTTCCGATGAATGTTGTTAGACCACCAATCTGTGAAGACTGTGGTAAGGTACACTTGGGCGAGTGTAGGAAACGTTCCGGTGCTTGTTTTCGATGCAGATCTATGGAGCATAGAGTTAAGGACTGTCCTCAGAGAGCTGATCAGGTTCAAGTTGCTGAACAGAGGGTTCCTCAACCCGTGAGGGGTAGACCACAACCACCGAGAGGACGTGGACAAGTTAGGGGCGAAAATGGAAATGGTCGAGGTCGAGGGGCGCCTGGCAGGGGTGCCGGAAATGCTGAGGCTCGACAGCCAGCTTTGGTGTATGCAGCTCCTCGTAGAGAGGAGGGCGACGCACCTGACGTCATAACTGGTACGTTTTTGGTTTCTAGCATGCCGTATACTGCTTTGGTGGATATTGGATCTACTTATTCCTATGTTACATGTGCCATATCTGGGATGTTGGGTGTGCACTCTGAGGAGATTGTAAGTGGGGTATCTGTACTAAGTCCTTTAGGTCACTCAGTTAGGGTAGACAAACTGTATAGGGATGTACCTTTAGAAACTCAAGGTAGGATTTTTCCTGGAGATCTGATGGAGTTACCGTTCGGAGAGTTTGACCTCATTCTGGGAATGGACTGGCTTGTTAAGCATAAGGCGACTTTGGATTGTGCTGCTAAGCGAATGGTGCTAAGGACCACGAAAGGTGAGGAGGTTATGATGATAGGTGAACGAAGGGACTATTTGTCCAATGTGGGGTCGGCATTGAGGGCTAAAAAGTGGATTCAGAAAGGCTGTGAGGCCTATTTGGCATTTGTAAGTCAGTCGGAAGAGGAGGAGCTGACAGTGGATAAGGTTAGGACCGCAAAAGAGTTTCAAGATACTTTTTCGGAGGAGCTTTCGGGATTGCCTCCAAACTGAGAGGTCGAGTTTGGAATCGACTTGTTGCCTGGAACGGCACCAGTGTCCATCGCACCGTATAGGATGGCACTGAAGGAGTTAGTAGAGCTGAAAGCTCAAATTCAAGAGTTGTTGGATAGGGGATTTATTAGGCCAAGTGTGTCTCCATGGGGAGCACTAGTGCTACTCGTGAAGAAGAAGGATAGGACGATGCGAATGTGTGTTGATTATCGCCAGTTGAACAAACTGACGATTAAGAATAAGTACCCTCTGCCAAGGATTGACGATCTGTTTGACCAACTTAGAGGAGCTTCTGTATTTTCCAAGATCGACAGGGTCAAAGAGGCAGATATCCATAAGACGGCATTTAGGACTCAGTATGGTCATTACGAGTTTCTGGTTATGCCATTTGGACTGACAAATTCTCCTGCAGCATTTATGAATCTGATGAATCGTGTGTTCCAACCATTCTTGGATCAGTTCGTAGTCATCTTTATTGATGATATCCTGGTATATTCTAAAACTGAAGCGAAACATGATGAGCATCTCTGTATTGTGCTGCAAGTGTTAAGGGAAAAGGAGTTTTATGCGAAATTCAGCAAGTGTGAATTCTGGTTGAGGGAGGTAACATTCTTAGGACATGTGGTCTCTGCCGAGGGAATTAAGATGGACCCTCGAAAGATTGAAGCGATTTTGGAGTGGAAGCCACCTATGACGGTGTCAAAAATTTAGAGTTTCCTAGGGTTGGCAGGATACTACAGAAGGTTTGTGGAAGGTTTTTCTGTGATGGCAGCACCGCTGACAAAACTCATAAGGAAAGGAGTACCGTTTGTATGGACTGAGAAGCAGCAAGAAGCTTTTGAGAAGTTGAAGAAAGTTCTGACAGAAGCACTTGTATTAATTCAGCCTGAGTCTGGGAAGGATTTTACCGTGTATAGTGATGCATCACATGTAGGTTTGGGTTGTGTGTTGATGCAAGAGGGTAAGGTGGTTGCTTATGCATCACGACAGCTTAAGCCTCACGAAGGAAACTATCCTACTCATGATTTGGAGTTGGCAGCAATGATCTTTGCACTTAAGATTTGAAGACATTATTTGTACGGAGAAAAGTGTATTATATACACAAACCATAAGAGTCTTAAGTATTTGCTGACTCAGAAGGAACTGAACCTTAGGCAAAGGAGATGGATAGAGTTGCTTAAGGACTATGACTGTTCAATCGAGTATCACCCAGGCAAGGCTAATGTGGTAGCCGATGCTCTAAGTCGTAGAGTTGTATATGATTTGAGAGCAATGTTTGCTCATCTGAGTCTGTATGATAATGGTGCTTTGTTGGCTGAATTGCAAGTAAGGCCAACCTGGGTGGATCAGATTAAGGAAAATCAGTTGAATGATGAGTCTTTGGTCGCTCATTTTCAACAAGTTAAGGAATGGGAAACTTCTAAGTTTGGGTTAAATAGCGAAGGAGTTCTGTGTTTTCGAGGAAAAATTTGTGTTTCGAAGGACTCTGACTTGAGGCAGACAATATTAAAGGAAGCTCATGGTGGACTTTGTGCCATGCATCTTGGAGGGAATAAGTTGTATCACGACTTACGAGAATCGTACTGGTGGCCTGGGCTAAAGCGAGAAGTAACGGAGTTTGTAGGGAAATGTCTGACATGCCAGAAAGTGAAAGCTGAGCATCAATTACCTTCTGGACTGTTACAGCCAGTGAAGATACCACTTTGGAAATGGGAGAGGGTAACCATGGACTTTGTGTGTGGGCTACCCTTGACACCATCGAAGAAAGAATCGATTTGGGTGATTGTGGATAGGTTAACCAAATCGACCCATTTTATACCAGTCCGCACTGACTTTTCACTTCAGAAGTTAGCCAAGTTGTATGTGGCGGAGATTGTGCGACTTCATGGTGTCCTAGTTTCAATTATTTCTGATCGGGATCTAGATTCACATCTCGATTTTGGTAAAATTTGCATGAGGCGTTGGGAACGCGATTGAACTTTAGTACGGCTTTCCATCCCCAAACTGATGGTCAGTCGGAAAGGGTTATTCAGATTCTGGAGGACATGTTGAGGGGATGTGTGATTGACTTTCGAGGTAGTTGGGAAGATTACTTACCGTTGGCAGAATTTGCGTACAATAACAGTTACCAGGCAAGTATTCGAATGGCACCGTATGAAGCACTGTATGGACGAAGGTGTCGTACACCTAGTTGTTGGACCGAACTAGGAGAACGGCAGGTTCTTGGACTAGAGTTGGTAGCTGATACTGAAGATAAGGTCAAAATAATTAGGGATCGATAAAAAGAAGCTGTTGATTGGCAAAAGTCGTATGCAGATTTGAAGCGTAAGGAGATTGAATACTCAGTGGGTGATATGGTCTTCTTAAAGGTTTCTCTTTGGAAGAAGATTTTAAGGTTCGGTAAGAAGGGCAAGTTAAGTCCGCGGTTCATTGGGCCTTATCGAGTTTTGAACCGAGTAGGCCCAGTGGCTTATCAATTGGAATTGCCTCCAGAGTTAGACAGGATCCATGATGTTTTTCACGTCTCCATGTTAAGGCGTTATCGTTCTGACCCTACTCATGTCATGCTGGTTGCAGAGATTGAGGTGCAAACTGATTTGACCTTTGAGGAGAAGCCTATGCAAATATTGGATCGAGATGTTAAGGTTATAAGAAGGAAATCTGTCCCATTAGTGAAGGTGCTTTGGCGTAATCATGGCAAAGAGAAAGCTACTTGGGAGCCAGAAGAGGCGATGCAACAACAATACCCTCATTTGTTTGGATCAGGTAAAATTTCAAGGACAAAATTTCTTTAAGGAGGGTAGAGTTGTAACGCCCTAATTTTTGATAATTCTGTGAATGTTGGCAAAATTTAAAATTTCTGTGTGCTGTCTGCTTGGCGTAGGTTTAATTATGTTAGTGGGCCTCTAGAAGGCCCAAGCTTAAGTTAAAACCCGATAATTTTAATTAATTTTAATTCCATAAGAAAAAAGGGGTTCTGGTAAACTGGGCTTTTAAGTATTATTTGGGTAAAATAAATCACAAGGAAGTAGGTGGTAAAGTGGCATGTGACGCCACTGGGAAGGCTATAAAAGTGGCGTGTGGATGCTAGGGAGAACCAAGGTTTAAGTCACAATGAGAGCATATTAAGGGAATTATTTTTATGGTTAGAAAGGGGAAGTAATGGAACTCAAGTAAAAATCTGTCAGGAGGAGTTTGAGTTGCTCAGGAGATTGAGTAAGGAGGGGATAAGGGAGAGAATTTAGGAGCTGATTAGGGAGAGCAGTGTTGGCCGAATGGTGGACTCTTGAGGAGCAAGAATTGGCCGGCCAATGGTTTCTTTAGGGGGCAAAATTCGGCTAGGTTAAGTGCCAAATATAAATTCGGCATTAGGGGAGAGTGTGCTATTTTTTGACCATCCATCCTCCTCTCCTTTTCTTTTCTTTTTCTCTCTATCTATTATTCTTTTCCTCTTCTTTTCTCCATAACCAAATTCTCCTACCACTCTACTCAACATCACTTTCTTTCCATTATTTTTAAGCCTTACTGCTGAATATCACAAAAGCCGAAATCCCGAAAGTCCATATTCCTTGTTGTGCCAATTTTTTCTAGCCAAACCCTCTTATTTTTCCTCATCTTCCCGACCTATTCTCTCATCCTCTGAACCCCAAGTTTCTGTCGACAAGACCACAGCAAAACTCCCATATCTCATTTTTTTCTCTTAACTGTTTCAAAAGCCGAAAACGCATAGTCATAGGGTCATAGCCGAATTTTAAGATCGCTAAAGGCTTAACTTTTGTTATCATCTGAGGGGTTAGATCTGCGTCAGAATCGAGTAGGGGTTAATGGGAATCATTGATCGAAGGAACCGGTGGTAAGTCTTTGAACCTATTCTTTATTTCAGATTATAGGAAAAGCTGAAACCCCTAAAAGTTAGAGAGGCTGTCGATTTGGGTTTGTAGCTCTAAGGGTTGTGATAACTACTTTATTTTGATAATAGTGTGATCTAGAGGCTGCTAATCAAAGGCTTGGACAAGTGGAACGACTGGATCTAAACATAATCGCTAATCTCGGCAAAGGTAGGATCGCTAGTCCCTAAAGTGTTAAAGGCCGAATATGGTAAGGGCTTAAATACATAGTTGATTTTGATAGTTAGATTAACGTGTTAGTAATCTAATTGTAGGCAGTTCATCGTCAACGAATCGTCATAAAACAGGTGTGTAACTGACACCCTCTCATACACTAGATCGGTAAAAACCGAAAAGCTGAAATGCCAAAAAGTCAGTATTTTGGGAACTTGCGAGTGTGCGATTTGGTAATCTAAAGTGATAAAACTGTAGTACGCGCGATTTCATGCATTTTGATATTTTGGGCTTAATGGGCCAAAATCGGGAAAATGGGCCAACGAGCCCAATTCGGTAAGAATACTCAGTAAGTGGTTTTGTTGGTACATAGATGGCTATGATATGCATGAAAACCCTAAAATAGTTAAATTACTAGAATACCCCTATATATGAAAAATGACCATTATACCCCTAGGGTTAATTTTGTCTGAAAAGTATGATGATCTGAATCTGTATGATGTATGCCATAATTGTATATCTGTTGCATGGGGACATGGGTTATATTATGGAGGAAGCGTCCTGGTGGCTATGCCACAAATTATCTGATCTGGTGGCTCTGCCACATATATCTCTGCTCCGTGGCTCTGCCACGATTATCTGCTCTGGTGACTCTGTCACATTATTCGCTCGGCGACCATGCTTTATATTTCGTGGTGTGTAGCGGTTGGGTGGGTCGAGTAGTCTCCCCACATGGTGAAAGGCTGGTATGGGGGTGCTTATAGTTGGATATGGGTTGGGTTTTTGCATAAATATGTAATATCTGTTTTGATCTGTTATGGGCCTATGGGCATTATTCTGAATTCTGTTCTGGGCTAAAGCCAACTTATTCTGTTTCTGTGGTTTGAGCTGATATAGGTTATGGTTGGGTTAGTTTACACACTGAGTTTCCCCAAACTCACCCCTTTATTTTCATCCTCGCAGGTAATCCCTAACCATAGTGGGCTTGGAGTTGTGAGGGATTTGGAGTGGCCACACATTTTGCAAATTCGATCTTTCTTCTGGTGAACTAGACATCTTTTTATTTACGTTTATGGTTTTAGGTTTTTAATTGTAATAAGGCCGCTTAATTATTTTTGATGGTTTTAATATGTTTTATTAAGATAGGCATTACTTATATTTAACTGTCGAAATTGATTAACTTTAAGGCGCGTTTTCAAAAACAACAATTGATTTTAGAATAACATGACAACAAGCAAAGCTTCCGCAATGAAAATGTTTTCCAAAATTAATCACTTTTCCTAAAATGGACTTAATCAAATGGGTTGCCTGAAAATTTACATGATGTTAAGCTGTGGCAATGGCAGTGTGCATGTCTAGGATTGGATCCGAAGGGAGCTTGGTACTTAAGCAGTCCGATGGACTTACCTCCTCTTTTTCGGTTTCCTACCTGGTGCACAGCTTCCATTCACTTTAGCCTAAAATGATAGTATCTTTTAAAACACTAAGCAAGTTTTCTAAACCAACAATATAAAATGTTTTGCACACTTTGATGTGGCACGTCGGATTGGTCATAACGTCTAGGCCGAGTTTGGGGTGTTACAGATTATTCCTTGCCTCCCCTCCCTCTCTACTCATTCGGTTTTGTCATTGCTAGCTGATTGTTCTCTTCTTTTGAAACTGAATCTCTCTGCACTTGATAAAGGTAACTGGTTTTTCGTTTGGGTTGTTGAATTCTTAGCTTATAGCTAGATTTTGTTGTTGCTGTCTTCTATGTTAGGGTTCACGGCTATTTTTTTTTCCTTTTTCTCTCGGTCTAAATAAGCTTCCTCTCTAACACCATCTTTTATCTGCCATTCCTGACTGGGGTGTGACTGTTTCGTCTTGTGTCTCGATTTTAGAGTGTACCTTTGCAGGCCGATTGCTTCTATGTGGTGGTAAGTCGTTGTTCACTTGGTTCTAGTCATTTACGTTCATGGTTATAGTTAGCTAGATTGGGATGCAATGCAGATTTTGCCAATGTTTTGGAAGGCAACTTCGATATGTCGTTTAAGTGAGATAAATCGTTCTTGCTTATTCAAGGTAGGTAACAATTACCATTTTGAAGATTAGGTGCTATTAAGAGGGTGTTAACTTTGGTGGTTAAAGGACTGACGTTGGGTCATGATTGAATCTAGGTTTGGCATTCGTGGAGATTTGCGCACTTTTCGCATCAGGTGTGTAATCACACTGCAATAACTATTAAACGGAAAAAGCCGAAAAACATGTCCATAGACGCTATACGAGCGTGCGCTCGCTCGTGTGTGTGAAAGTACTATGGAATAGACATGGGGTAGATGAGGCTACATGGGAACCCGAAGAGGCTATGCGAAAACAGTACCCAAATCTCTTCACAGGTAAGATTTTCGGGGATGAAAATCCCTAAAGGGGGGAAATATGTAACATCCCGAAATAGGGCCTAAACAGAACAGTGGTTGTGAAACCACAAATCTGAGGTAGAAAAATTTATTTTATTATTATTTTGAGGTTCATGATATGATTGCATGATTGTGTGAAAATTTTATGATGAAATTCTATGCATAAAGTGCTTAAGTTGAGATTAGGGACTAAATCGAATAATTTGCAAAACTTGCATTCTAGAAGTTTTTAGTATGAAATTGCTTTGGAATATTAATTAGGAGGGTTTAAATAACAATTTGAGCAATTTCTAAGTTCATGGACAAAATAGGACATGGATGGAATTTTTGAAAGTTTAATAAGGAAGGGCATTTTGGTCATTTGGATATTTTTTTTGAACAAATGGTCATTTGGATATTAAATGAAATAAAAAGGGAAAAATAACACAAAATTCATCATCTTCTTCATTAGCACGAAATTTCAAGGGTTCTCCATAGCTAGGGTTTGTTTCAAGCTTTCAAGCTCCATAGTAAGTGATTCCAAGCCTGCTTTTAATGTTCTTTACGTTTTGAGTCCCATTAGCTCGATAAAGCTTATGCTAGCAATAATTTAAGTTAGGGTTCATATTTGGAAAAATACCCATAGGTGAAAAATGTTTATTTTGATGTTTTATGATAGAATATGAGGTCTTAGATTATGTTAGACAACTTGTGCTACTCGGTTTTAGGTAAACACGAGTAAAAGGGCTTAATCGGTAAAAATACCTAATAGTCATAAGTATATGTTAGAGTGAGAATTTGATTTTGCTATAGAAGGTAAAAACGATCATCATGTCATAAAACACAAGAAAATAGGCTGAAGTTTAATTTACAAGATTTGGGGCAAAAGTATAAATATGCAAAAGTTTAGGGGCAAAAATGTAATTTTTCCAAAGTTTGAGTAAAGGACTTTTTTGATAAATGTGAGTATTAAATAAGTTAAATTTGCTATTATAGATCAAGAAGAGCGAAATTCGGGAGTAGATCGGGGAAAAGAAAAAGTAAGGACTAAATTGTAAAGTTTAGTCACATTTTGTATCGAGATAAGTTTACAATAAATAAATGCAATATTCTTTTATTTCACATTATTATTGTCAATTTCTAGCATTTATATACTTATTTTATGAGAATATTTAAAGTCGAATTAAAGGCGAAGTGACAGAGAAAAAGCATTAGGAAGCCCCGTTTGAACCTTAGGAATGTTAGGATATTGGGGTTGACAGGACAGGACAAGATAGAAATGAGCCATGTAAGTCCATATCAGATATATGGCTTTGGAGACAGGAATGAGCCATGTAAGCCCAGATTAGATATATATATGGCATTGGAGATAGGAATAATTCATGTAAGTCCATGTCGAAGACATGGCATTGTGCAGATATTGATAGATGCAGAAAGCGACCTAGTATCCTTAGTATTCCGAGTGGTTCAACGGGTCATTGTACATGTTAAATTATAGTGAATTATCAGCAAAAGGGAAGGTAGATTATATTTATGAATAGTGAAAGGTCAGGTAAGAAAGAAGGTAAGTGAGTAAAGAAGAAGGTAGAAAATGAGAAGTAAAGAAAGTTTATGAGGCTAGGTGACATTATGTAAAATTATTCATTATGTTGAATGTTGTAATTTATTTGCTTGTAAGCTTACTAAGCCTAGTGCTTACTCTCTTTATTTTCTTTTTCTTATAGTTTTATCAAGCCACTCGGGATCGAAGGAAGCGTCGGAGACCCGATCACACTATCGAAGGAATCACATTGGTATAGTTAGACGTTTCGTTTTGTGTATGGCATGTAAAGGAACTTGGTTTCCTTTGATATGATATGATCAATGAATGATGTGTAAATACTTGCTAATGATTAGCTAATAGAATGGCTGATGATATACATGTTTAATAGTATGTATGATTAAGTAGTAACTATCACATGAAAACTATGAAAAATGTGAAAGTAACTTAAAAACGGATTCAAGTATTAGAAATAACGTGATTTTGAAAAATCACTAAAAATCGTAGAGACTTGGTTTAATGATGAATAATATATGAAATTAAATATCATTGTGTCTATTTTCATATGGAATAAGCAAAACAGGTAAAAATTTTTTATTTTATAAGATATCTGAGTTTTAGTGAAATAGGGCCAGAGCGATTTCTAGATCCCCTGTTTCAACTTTAGAAATTCACCATAAATTTTAAAAAAATAATTAGGTGGTGTACTTTATATGGTTAGAATCCTTATTGAATCTAGTTTTAATAAAAAGAAATGGTATAGTCATATGAATTTTTTTACAGGGAGAAAAGTGGTTTGTAGTAAGTAGAGGTCAGTGTAGTCAAATTCTGAAACAGGGGTAACTTTAACTAATAAACTGTTATAATTGGCTAAGTCAAAAATTCTAGAAAAAAATTAGTAGATAGATATATGAGTCTAGTTTCAGGAAAAATTTACGGATATTAATTTTGAGTTTTGAAACTCGAGAAATTAATTTTTAAGCAACCATGACGCAGAAAAATAATTTATTTCAAAAATTAAAATAAGTGGTTTAGAGTTGTTTAAAAGGTAAGATAAGTTTAGTAACACCTCAAGCTTCACTCCAGTGACGGTTTTGGGCGTGGGGCGTTACATTTATTGGTATCGAGAGCGAGTTTAGTCGGTTCTCTAGCAGTTAGTGTGAGTAAAAGTCTAGCTATACATGCCATACCTGTATTTTGATAGTGTGACGACTCCTGACAAATTTTAAATATTTTGTTTTATAGTAATGGATCCCGAGCAAGCTGATGATGATGATATAGAAAGTAATGCGCCTGCTCCCGCAGAAGGGGCAGCGCCATCTGGGAATAGGCTAGTAACAGTTGATCAGGGAGGAGTGACTCGAGAAGCTCTCTTCCAAGCTTTGAATGATTGGTTTGCCGAGTTCGTTCGCACGAATCCGGCAGTTAGACCTCCACCCCCTCATGATTCTCAGGCTACCCATGTAGCTCAAGCTCCCCCAATCACAGGTACAGTGATAAGAGAATAGCTACCAGTTGATAGAATCAGGAAACAAGGGGCAGAAGAGTTCCGAGCAACAAAAGATGATGGTTTTATCTTAGTTGAGTTGAGAGGTAAACCGATGTTTCTTGAAGAAATTTGTGAAGCTCAAAAAAATGACAGTGAGTTGTTAGCCAAAAGAGATCAGTGTGAGTCGGATATAGAGTCAGATTTTCAGATCAGTTCTGACGGTTGTTTGATGTTCCGAGACAAGGTATGCGTACCGAAGAATGATGAGCTTATTCGATAGATCTTACAAGAAGCACATAGTTGTTCTTTGTCTATTCATCCAGGTAGTACAAAGATGTATAATGATTTGAAGAAAATGTACTGGTGGGTAGGAATGAAAAGGGACATTTTAGAGTTTGTTTCTAGATGCTTGATCTGTCAGCAAGATTACCGTTTACACTGAGAAAGAAAGATGCAGTATGAGTTGTGATTGATAAGTTAACGAAGTCGGCTCATTTTATCCCAGTTCGTATGGATTATTCACTTGACAAGTTGGCCGAGTTGTATATTTTAGAAATAGTCAGACTACACGGGGTACCATTATCGATCATTTCAGACAGAGATCCAAGATTTCCTTCACGGTTTTGGAAGAAATTACAGAAGGCTTTGGGCACAAAGTTGAGTTTTAGTACAGCTTTCCATCCTCAAACCGAGGTCAGTCAGAGAGAGTTATTCAGGTACTTGAAGATATGCTTAGATGCTGTGTACTGGAGTTTCAAGGCAGTTGGGAAAAATATTTACCATTAGTAGAGTTTGCCTACAATAATAGTTATCAGTCGAGTTTGAAGATGGCACCTTATGAAGCTTTGTACGGATGTAAATGTCGCACACCTTTGTATTGGACAGAGCTTAAGGAAAATCAGATTTACGGGGTTGATCTAGTTAAAGAAACAGAAGAGAAAGTAAAAATCATCAGAGATTGCTTGAAAGCAGCTTCAGACAGACAAAAGTCGTATGCAGATTTGAAGAGAAAAGAGATTGAGTATTAAGTTGTGGACAAAGTTTTTTTGAAAGTATCCCCGTGGAAGAAAGTTCTCAGATTTGGCAAGAAAGTCAAACTAAGTCCACGTTTTATTGGACCGTTTGAAATGATTGAGAGAGTCGGACAATTAGCATATCGGTTAGCTTTACCGATTGAGTTAGAGAAGATTCATAATGTATTTCATGTGTCTATGGTATGTCGTTATCGTTCGAGATCCGTCACATGTGATTTCTCGAGAGCAGGTTGAGATTCAACGGACATGACTTACGGTGAAGAACCCAGAAAGATTCTAGCTCGAGAGGTAAAGTAATTAAAGAACAAAAGTATTGAACTTGTGAAAGTACTATGGAATAGGCATGGGGTAGACGAGGCTACATGGGAACCCGAAGAGGCTATCACAAAACAGTGCCCAAATCTCTTCACGAGTAAGATTTTGGGACGAAAAATCCCTAAAGGGAGTAATGTAACATCCCGAAATAGGGCCTAAATGAGAATAGTGGTTGCGAAACCACAAATTTGAGGTAGAAAAATTTTATTTTATTATTATTTTGAGCTTCATGATATGATTGCATGATTGTGTGAAAATTTCGTGATGAAATTCTATGCATAAAGTGCTTAAGTTGAGATTAGGGACTAAATCGAATAATTTGCAAAACTTGCATTCTAGAAGTTTTTAGTATGAAATTGCTTTGGAATATTAATTAAAAGGGTTTAAATACAATTTGACCAATTTCTAAGTTCATGGACAAAATAGGACATGGATGGAATTTTTGAAAGGTTAATAAGGAAGGGCATTTTGGTTATTTGGATATTAAATGAACTAAAAAGGGAAAAATAACACAAAATTCATCAACTTCTTCATTAGCACGAAATTTCAAGGGTTCTCCATATCTAGGGTTTGTTTCAAGCTTTCAAGCTCCATAGTAAGTGATTCCAAGCCCCGTTTTTAATGTTCTTTACGTTTTCGGAGTCCCAGTAGCTCGATAAAGCTTATGCTAGCAATAATTTAAGTTAGGGTTCATATTTAGAAAAATACCCATAGGTGAAAAATGTTTATTTTGATGTTTTATGATAGAATATGAGGTCTTAGATTATGTTAGACAACTTGTGCTACTCGATTTTAGGTAAAAACGAGTAAAAGGGCTTAATCGGTAAAAATACCTAATAGTCATAAGTATATGTTAGAGTGAGAATTTGATTTTTCAATAGAAGGGAAAGATGATCACCATGTCATAAAACATAAGAAAATAGGCTGAAGTTTAATTTATGAGATTTGGGGCAAAAGTGTAAATATGCAAAAGTTTAGGGGCAAAAATGTAATTTTTCCAAAGTTTGAGTAAAGGACTGTTTTGATAAATGTGAATATTAAATAAGTTAAATTTGCTATTATAGATCAAGAAGAACGAAATTCGGGAGTAGATTGGGGAAAAGAAAAAATAAAGGACTAAATTGTAAAGTTTAGTCACATTTTGTATCGACGTAAGTTTACAATAAATAAATGCAATATTCTTTTATTTTACATTATTATTGTCAATTTCTAGCATTTATATACTTATTTTATGAGAATATTTAAAGTCGAATTAAAGGCGAAGTGACAGAGAAAAAGCATTAGGAAGCCCCGTTTGAACTTTAGGAATGTTAGGATATTGGGGTTGACAGACGAGACAGACAGAGAGAAATGAGCCATGTAAGTTCATATCGATATATGGCTTTGGAGACAGAATGAGCTATGCAAGCCCATAGTAGATATATATATGGCATTGGAGACAGAATAATTCATGTAAGTCCATGTCGAAGACATGGCATTGGCGGAGATATTGATAGACAGGAACAACCCTAGTATCCTTAGTATTCCGAGTGGTTCAACGGGTCATTGTACATGTTAGATTACAGTGAATTATCAGCAAAAGGGAAGGTAGATTATATTTATGAATAGTGAAAGGTCAGGTAAGAAAGAAGGTAAGTGAGTAAAGAAGAAGGTAGAAAATGAGAAGTAAAGAAAGTTTATGAGGCTAGGTGACATTATGTAAAATTATTCATTATGTTGAATGTTGTAATTTATTTGCTTGTAAGCTTACTAAGCCTAGTGCTTACTCTCTTTATTTTCTTTTTCTTATAGTTTTTATCAAGCCACTCGGGGATCGAAGGAAATGTCGGAGACCCGATCACACTATCAAAGGAATAACATTGGTATAGTTAGACGTTTCGTTTTGTGTATGGCATGTATAGGAACTTGGTTTCCTTTGATATGATATGATCAATGAATGATGTGTAAATACTTGATAACGATTAGCTAATAGAATGGCTGATGATATACATGTTTAATAGTATGTATGATTAAGTAGTAACTATCACATGAAAACTATGAAAAATGTGAAAGTAACTTAAAAACGGATTCAAGTATCAAAAATAACGTGACTTTGAAAAATCACTAAAAATCATAGAGACTTGGTTTGATGGTGAATAATATATGAAATTAAATCTCATTGTGTCTATTTTCATATGGAATAATTAAAACAGGTAAAAGTTTTGTATTTTATAAGATATCTGAGTTTAGTGAAATAGGGCCAGAGCAATTTCTGGATCCCCTGTTTCAACTTTATAAATTCACCATAAAGTTTCAATCTAGTTTTAATAAAAACAAACGGTATAGTCATATGAATTTTTAAAAACAATAGGTATAGAAAAGTGGTTATAGTAGTAAGTGGTTCAGGTCAGTAGAGTCAGTCAGTCAAATTCTGAAATAGGGGTAACTTTAACTAATAAACTGTACTAATTGGATGAGTCAAAAATTCTAGAAAAAAATTAATAGATAGATATATGAGTCTAGTTTCAAGAAAAATTTATAGATATTAATTTCGAGTTTTGAAACTCGAGAAATGAATTTTTAAGCAACCACGACGCAGAAAAATAGTTTATTTCAAAAATTAAAATAAGTGGTTTAGAGTTGTTTAAAAGGTAAGAAAAGTTTAGTAACACCTCAAGCTTAACTCCGGTGCCGGTTTTGGGCGTGGCGGCGTTACATTTATTGGTATCAGAGCAGGTTTAGTCAGTTCTCAGAACAGTTAGTGTGAGTAAAAGTCTAGCTATACATGCCATACCTATATTTTGATAGTGTGACAACTCCTGACGATTTTTAAATATTTTGTTTTATAGTAATGGATCCCGAGCGAGCTGGTGATGATGATGTAGAAAGTAATGCGCCTACTCCGCGAAAAGGCAGCTATATCGAGAATAGGCGATGAATGATTGATCAGGGAGGAGTGACTCGAGAAGCTCTCTTCCAAGCTTTGAATGATTGGTTTGCCGAGTTCGTTCATTTGAATCCGGCAGTTAGACCTCCACCCTTTCATGATTCTTAGGCTACCCATGTAGCTCAAGCTCCCCCAGTCACAGGTACAGTGATAAGAGAAAAGCCACCAGTTGATAGAATCAGGAAACAAGGGGCAGAAGAGTTCCGAGCAACAAAAGATGATGGTTTTATCTTAGCTGAGTTGAGAGCTAAACCGTTGTTTCTTGAAGAAATTTGTGAAGCTCAAAAAAATGACAGTGAGTTGTTAGCCAAAAGAGATCAGTGTGAGTCGGATATAGAGTCAGATTTTTTTATCAATTTTAACGGTTGTTTGATGTTCCGAGACAGGGTATGCATACCAAGAATGATGAGCTTATTCGAAAGATCTTACAGGAAGCACATAGTAGTTCTTTGTCTATTCATCCAGCTAGTACAAAGATGCATAATGATTTGAAGAAAATGTACTGGTGGGTAGGAATGAAAAGTGACATTTCCGAGTTTGTTTCTAGATGCTTGATCTGTCAGCAGGATTGCCGTTTACACCGAGAAAGAAAGATGTAGTATGGGTTGTGATTGATAAGTTAATGAATTCGGCTCATTTTATCCCAGTTCGTATGGATTATTCACTTGACAAGTTGGCCGAGTTGTATATTTCAGAAATAGTCAGACTACACGGGGTACCATTATCAATCATTTCAGACAGAGGTCCAAGATTTACTTCACAGTTTTGGAAGAAATTACAGAAGGTTTTGGGCACAAAGTTGTTTTTAGTACAGCTTTCCATCCTCAAACTGACGGTCAGTCAGAGAGAGTTATTCAGGTATTTGAAGATATGCTTAGATGCTGTGTACTAGAATTTCAAGGCAGTTGGGAAAAATATTTAACATTAGTAGAGTTTGCCTACAATAATAGTTATCAGTCGAGTTTGAAGATGGCACCTTATGAAGCTTTGTATGGACGTAAATGTCGCACACCTTTGTATTGGACAGAGCTTAAGGAAAATCAGATTCTGAGGTTGATCTAGTTAAAGAAACAAGAGAAAGTAAAAATCATCGAGAGATTGCTTGAAAGCGACTTGAGACGCACAAAAGTCGTATGCAGATTTGAAGAGAAAAGAGATTGAGTATCAAGTTGGTGACAAAGTTTTTTTGAAAGTATCCCCGTGGAAGAAAGTTCTCATATTTGGCAAGAAAGGCAAACTAAGTCCACGTTTTATTGGACCGTTTGAAGTGATTGAGAGAGTCGAACCACTAGCATATCGGTTAGCTTTGCCGATTGAGTTATAGAAGATTCATAATGTATTTCATGTGTATATGCTACGTCGTTATCGTTCAGATCCGTCACATGTGATTTCTTAGACAGAGGTTGAGATTCAGCCAGACATGACTTACGATGAAGAACCGGTAAAGATTCTAGCTCGAGAGGTAAAGCAATTAAGGAACAAAAGTATTGCACTTGTGAAAGTACTATGGAATAGACATGGGGTAGATGAGGCTACATGGGAACCTTAAGAGGCTATGCAAAAACAGTACCCAAATCCCTTCACAGGTAAGATTTTTGGGGACGAAAATCCCTAAAGGGGGGAGAAATGTAACATCCCGAAATAGGGCCTAAACGGAATAGTGGTTGCGAAACCACAAATTTGAGGTAGAAAATTTTATTTTGTTATTATTTTGAGGTTCATGATATGATTGCATGATTGTGTGAAAATTTCGTGATGAAATTTTATGCATAAAGTGCTTAAGTTGAGATTAGGGACTAAATCAAATAATTTGCAAAACTTGCATTCTAGAAGTTTTTTGTATGAAATTGCTTTGGAATATTAATTTAAAGGGTTTAAATAAAAATTTGACCAATTTCTAAGTTCATGGACAAAATAGGACATGGATGGAATTTTTGAAAGGTTAATAAGGAAGGGCATTTTGGTTATTTGGATATTAAATGAAATAAAAAGGGAAAAATAACACAAAATTCATCAACTTCTTCATTAGCACGAAATTTCAAGGGTTCTCCATATCTAGGGTTTTTTTCAAGCTTTCAAGCTCCATAGTAAGTGATTCCAAGCCCCGTTTTTAATGTTCTTTACGTTTTCGGAGTCCCAGTAGCTCGATAAAGCTTATGCTAGCAATAATTTAAGTTAGAGTTCATATTTGGAAAAATAACCATAGGTGAAAAATGTTTATTTTGATGTTTTATGATAGAATATGAGGTCTTAGATTATGTTAGACAACTTGTGCTACTCGATTTTAGGTAAAAACGAGTAAAAGGGCTTAATCGGTAAAAATACCTAATAGTCATAAGTATATGTTAGAGTGAGAATTTGATTTTTCTATAGAAGGGAAAAATGATCAGCGTGTCATAAAACATAAGAAAATAGGCTGAAGTTTAATTTATGAGATTTGGGGCAAAAGTGTAAATATGTAAAAGTTTAGGGGCAACAATGTAACTTTTCCAAAGTTTTAGTAAAGGACTGTTTTGATAAATGTGAATATTAAATAAGTTAAATTTGCTATTATAGATCAAGAAGAGCGAAATTCGGGAGTAGATCGGGGAAAAGAAAAAGTAAAGGACTAAATTGTAAAGTTTAGTCACATTTTGTATCGAGGTAAGTTTACAGTAAATAAATGCAATATTCTTTTATTTTACATTATTATTGTCAATTTATAGCTTTATATACTTATTTTATGAGAATATTTGAAGTCGAATTAAAGGCGAAGTGACAGAGAAAAAGCATTAGGAAGCCCCGTTTGAACTTTAGGAATGTTAGGATATGGGGTTGACAAGACAGGACAGGATAGAAATGAGCCATGTAAGTCCATATCAGATATATGACTTTGGAGACAGGAATGAGCTATGTAAGCCCATATTAGATATATATATGGCATTGGAGACAGGAATAATTCATGTAAGTCCATGTCGAAGACATGGCATTGGCAGGATATTGATAGACAGGAACAACCCTAGTACCCTTAGTATTCCGAGTGGTTCAACGGGTCATTGTACATGTTAAATTACAGTGAATTATCAGCAAAAGGGAAGGTAGATTATATTTATGAATAGTGAAAGGTCAGGTAAGAAAGAAGGTAAGTGAGTAAAGAAGAAGGTAGAAAATGAGAAGTAAAGAAAGTTTATGAGGCTAGGTGACATTATGTAAAATTATTCATTATGTTGAATGTTGTAATTTATTTGCTTGTAAGCTTACTAAGCCTAGTGCTTACTCTCTTTATTTTCTTTTTCTTATAGTTTTTATCAAGCCACTCAGGGATCGAAGGAAACGTCGGAGACCCGATCACACTATCAAAGGAATCACATTGGTATAGTTAGACGTTTCGTTTTGTGTATGGCATGTATAGGAACTTGGTTTCCTTTGATATGATATGATCAATGAATGATGTGTAAATACTTGCTAACGATTAGCTTATAGAATGGCTGATGATATACATGTTTAATAGTATGTATGATTAAGTAGTAACTATCACATGAAAGCTATGAAAAATGTGAAAGTAACTTAAAAACGGATTCAAGTATCAGAAATAACGTGACTTTGAAAAATCACTAAAAATCATAGAGACTTGGTTTGATGGTGAATAATATATGAAATTAAATGTCATTGTGTCTATTTTCATATGGAATAAGCAAAATAGGTAAATGTTTTGTATTTTATAAGATATCTGAGTTTTAGTGAAATAGGGCCAGAGCGATTTCTGGATCCCCTGTTTCAAATTTAGAAATTCACCATAAACTTTAAAAAAATAATTAGGTGGTGTACTTTATATGGTTAGAATCCTTATTTAATCTAGTTTTAATAAAAACAAATGGTATAGTCATATGAATTTTTTACAGGGATAAAAGTGGTTCGTAGTAAGTAAAGGTCAGTGTAGTCAAATTCTAAAACAGGGGTAACTTTAACTAATAAACTGTACTAATTGGATTAGTCAAAAATTCTAGAAAAAAATTAGTGGATAGATATATGAGCCTAGTTTCAGGAAAAATTTACGGATCTTAATTTTGAGTTTTGAACCTGGAGAAATGAATTTTTAAGCAACCATGATGCAGAAAAATCGTTTATTTTGAAAATTAAAATAAGTGGTTTAGAGTTGTTTAAAAGGTAAGATAAGTTTAGTAACACCTCAAGCTTGACTCCGGTGATGGTTTTAGGCGTGGGGGCGTTACATTCACTTTTTATCATACTAATGTAATTGCATTGATTGATCCTGGTTCTACTTATTCTTATGTGTGTGAGACATTAGTATTTAGTAAGACTTTACCTGTTGAGTCTACTGAGTTTGTGATTATAGTGTCAAACCCCTTGGGTCGGTGTGCTATGGTTGACAAAGTGTGTAAGAATTGCCCTTTGATGGTTTGAGATTCGTGCTTTCCGACTGATTTGATGTTGCTGCCATTTGATGAGTTCGACATAATTTTGGGTATGGACTGGTTGACTTTGCATGATGCTATTATAAACTACAAAAGAAAGACTATTGATTTACGGTTCCAAAATGATGAAATTATTCAGATTGAATCTAATGATCTGGATGGGTTACCAGTAGTGATTTCTTTGATGTTAGCTCAGAAATATGTGAGAAAAGGCTGCGAAGTTTGCTCTGCATATGTGCTTGATGGTAAAGTGGCGAAAGAAACGTTGAATCAGTACCTGTTGTGTACGAGTATCCAGATGTGTTTCCTAAAGAATTACCGGGTTTGCCACCTATTCGGGAAGTAGAGTTTGGTATTGAGTTAATGCCTGGGACGACTCCGATATCCATAGCTCCGTACAGAATGGCACCTACAGAATTAAAAGAATTGAAAGCTCAGTTGCAAGAGTTGACTGATAGAAGTTTCGCGTGATCGAGTTTCTCTCCTTGGGGTGCACCAATACTGTTTGTGAAAAAGAAAGATAGAACTATGAGAATGTGCATTGATTATAGATAGCTCAATAAGGTGAATATAAAGAATAAGTATCCGTTGCCACGGATTGATGATCTGTTTGATCAACTGAAAGGGGCTACAGTGTTTTCAAAGATAGATTTGAGATCAGGCTACTATTAGTTGTGAGTTAAAGACTTTGACATGCCAAAGACTACTTTTTGAATGAGGTACGGACACTATGAGTTTTTGGTTATGCCTTTCAGACTTACTAATGCACCTGCTATTTTTATAGATTTGATGAATCAGATCTTCAGACAGTACTTGGATCGATTTGTGGTTGTATTCAAAGATAACATTTTGATCTACTATCGTGATGAAATCGAACATGCCAAACATCTGAGACTTGTGTTACAAACTCTATGAGATAAACAGTTGTATGAAAAGTTCAGTAAATGTGAATCCTAGTTAAGTGAAGTCAGTTTTCTGGGTCATGTTGTATCAGCATCGGGTATTAGGGTTGATCCGAGTAAAATTTCAGCTATACTTGATTGGAAACCTCCTAAGAATGTTTTTGAAGTCTAAAGTTTTCTGGGACTTGCTGGTTATTACAGACATTTCGTGAAAGGCTTCTCGATGATTGCAGCCTCGATGACAAAGCTATTACAGAAGATGTTAAGTTTGAGTGGTCAGAAAAGTGCCAGAAAAGCTTTGATCTGTTGAAAGCCCTTTTAACCGAAGCTCTAATGCTAGTTCAGCTAGAATCAGGTAAAGAACTTGTTATCTATAGTGATGCATCTTTAAATGGTTTGGGCTATATTTTGATGCAAGAAGGCAGAGTTATAGCTTATGCCTCGAGACAGTTAAAGCCACATAAAAAGAACTATCCGACACACGACCTAGAATTAGCAGCTATCATGTTTGCATTGAAAATTTGGCGCCACTATCTGTTCGGTGAAAAATGTCATGTTTATTCTGATCACAAAAGCCTAAAATACTTGATGACTCAGAAAGATCTAAATTTGGGACAACGTCGATGGTTAGAATTGCTAAAAGACTATGAGCTTGTGATTGACTATCACCCGAGAAAGGCTAATGTTGTTCCTGATGCTTTAAGCCAAAAATACTGTTTGCTTTGCGTGCAATGAATGCGTATATGGCCATGTCTGATAATGGTTTGATATTAGCTGAATTGAAAGCAAGATCGTTATTTGGTCAACAAATTTGTGATACCCAGAAGTTTGAAAATGAGTTGATAGCAAAACGAGCTCAATGTGATTTAAATGTTGATTTAGAGTTTCGAGTTGATGCTAATGACTGTTTGAGATTCAGAAACTGAATATGTGTCCTGAGGAATTCAGAGTTGATTCAGATGATTTTGAATGAAGCTCACAGCAGTCGATTATCCAGGAAGTACGAAGATGTATAATGATCTGAAACAGCTCTATTGATGGCATGGTATGAAACGAGGCATTTTTTACTTTTTTTCAAAATGTGTAGTCTGCTAACAAGTAAAAGCCGAGCTTCAGGTACCTTCTAGATTACTTCAGCCAATTATGATACTTGAGTGGAAATGGGATAGAGTCACTATGGATTTTGTATCAGGATTACCGTTGTCACCGAGCAAGAAAGATGCAATCTGGGTTATTGTGGATAGATTAACTAAGTCAGCTCATTTTGTTCTGATACGTACAGACTACTCGCTTGATAAGCTAGCCGAATTGTATGTTTCTTAGATTGTGAGATTACATGGTGTGCCTATATCTATTATTTCGGATAGAGATCTGAGGTTTACATCGCGGTTTTGTAAGAAACTACAAGATGCATTAGGTACGAAATTACAGTTCAACACTGCTTTTCATCCGCAAACAAATGGTTAGTCTAAGCGAATCATTTAGATACTTGAGGATATGTTGAGATGTTGCATTCTCGAGTTCGAAGGTACGTGGGAACGATCCTACCTCTGATTGAATTTGCGTATAATAAAAACTTTCAATCGAGTATCAAAATGGCACCTTATGAGGCTTTGTATGGTCGTAAATGTCGTACACCGTTGTACTGTACTGAGCTCAGCGAAAATAAGATACATGGGATGGATTTGATTAGAGAAACTGAATAGAAAGTAAAAGTGATCCGTGAAAGTCTGAAAGCAGCATCAGATCGTCAAAAATCATATGCGGATTTGAAACGAAAAGATATAGAGTTTCAGATCGGAGACAAAGTCTTCTTGAAAGTCTCACCATGGAAAAAAGTACTCAGACTCGGTCGTAAAGGCAAATTAAGTCTGAGGTTTATTGGACTGTATGAGATCATAGAACGCATCGAGCTGGTTGCTTAGAGACTGTTGTTGCCACCTGAGTTAGAAAAGATCCACAATGTATTCCATGTTTTGATGCTTTATAGATATCGATCTGATTCTTCACATGTGATTAGTCTGACTGAGGTTGAGATTAAGCCCGATATGACTTACGAAGAAGAACCGATTCGTATTCTGGATCGTGAGATTAAAGAATTGCGAAATAAAAAAATTCCATTGGTTAAAATATTGTGGCATAAGCACGGAGTCGAGGAAGCAACATGGGAGTCAGAAGATACAATGAAAGAGCATTATCGGAACTTATTCACCAGTAAGATTTTCGGGGACAAAATCCCTAAGAGGGAGAGTTGTTACAGCCTGATTTAGACCCTAATTGGAATGGTGGTTTCGAGACCACAGATTCGAGTCAAAAAAATATTTTAAATTTTTTTCTGTGTTTATTTTGTGTAAATTTATATCTGTGAAAGTTTCATGCTTTAATTTTATCGTTTGAGTGTCTAATTGAATAAAGAACTTAATCACGTAAAATGAAAATTTGGTGGTTAAATGTGGAAGTAGTTAATTGTTGTTGTCTTTAATAATGGAGGCACTTATAATGAAATTATACCCTTGGATGTTTGCATGGACACATTCGGTCATAGGAAGGTGAAATATGAATAATTTAAAACAAGGGTAAAATGGTAAACTATGTGATAATATGTTTATAATATAAAACATATCATAAAAATAAAACAAACATTAGTGCTCATACTTTCTCTCATTGCCGAAATAAAAAAAATAACAAAAGAAAAGAAAGGAAGCTAGGGTTCGATTGATTTTAAGCTCAATCAAGGTATGAAATTAGCTTGATTTATTTATAATTTCTACGTTTTTGATATCGTTGCTTCGAGTATTACAAAACCCGTGCTTGAATTTTTGTTTCTGGTGAATATTTTGAGTTATGCCATTGTTGAGAGCTTGTGATTTTTGTTGTTTGATGATTAAATATGAAAGATATGTTTTAAATTAACATGTTTTGTATTGGAGTTTTTGATGATTTTGAGTAATTAAGACCAAATTGCAAAAAAATAATAATTTGAGGGACTAAAATATGAAATAAATGAAATATATGGACTTATAAGAGTATGGGTAAAATTCGGCCCAACATGGGTATATTGAAATTTTCTATATTTTGTGTTTAGTGCAATAGGGACTAAATCGTAAAAAGTGTAAATGTCAAGGGTAAAATGGTAATTTGCCCATTTATGTATTTTTGGATTAAATTTAATGAAAATATGTTTGAATGAGCTTAATTTAAATATGTTTAGATCAAGAACCAAAGAAATCAGATTTGGATCGGGGGAAAACGAAAGTTGTCGACTAGGTACCCTGATCCATTTTGTATCGTCCGAGGTAAGTTTATAAGCAAATAGACATACTTAACTGTAATTATGTGCAAATTATACTTGCTGAAATGAAATATGTGATTTTAATTATGCATTGGCCGAATATGAATAAGCTTGAATAATATGTTTCCAAATTCATTTCGACCGAGTTACGATGTCCGAAAGCCCCGTATGAACCTTAAGAATAGCTAGGATACATATGTCATGACATAAGAGACCGATATATGTGTGCGAGTAAGACCATGTCATCGATATGTGGTTCCGATATATGTGTACGAGTAAGACCTTGTCTGGGACAGTGGCATCGATGTGTGACTACATGTAAGACCACGTCTGACGTTGGCATTATACGATATGTGTGATTATTTGAGTGTCCTATCCAATTCCGAATGGTTCATCGGACAAAGGTAAATCGAGTTCGAATGTGTAAAACGAGCTATATGCTAGGTATGAATTAACTTGTTTCCTATTTGAGGTAAGGTAAGTAAGTACCTTGGTTATTGGTTGTAAATCTTAAAATGCAAGTGAAGAAAATATGTGTATGTGATATGTGTATTTGGCCTTGTGAATGAGTAACTTGTATGTTATGAATAATCCTTAAATATGTGTATATATGATGTGGTATATTCGGTTACATAACTAATATATGTAGATGAAATTATATTGTAACACATGAGCTTATGAAATTGTGAGTATGTGAACTAGGTTGGGATGTTTATTTGGCTAGGTAGTTAAATGATAATATGTAAATTTGGCTATGTAAGCAATCGGCCAAGGTGACATATATTAATGAATACATATTTATATATAATATAAACTTATTATGTTTGGATCTAAATGTATTAAGATAAGATAATTTGGTTTAGTTAATTAAGTCATTAATAACATTGGGACGTACATTTGCTTATGACTTACTAAGCTATGATAGCTTACTCTATGTGTACATGTTTATTTTGTTTTATAGATTTTGGATTCACGTTACAAGCTCGGGGATCGTCAGCAAAGGTCATCACACTATCTACTGTTTCGGTATTTAAATATTTGACTCGAATTATGGCATGTATAGGCTAGACTTTTTTTTTTGAAATGTTGGGTTTTGGTCATGTATAATTAAAGCCATGCGAAAATGGATTAATTTCTAAGCTTGGATTTGTTTATGCTTAGTCGTAGTTTACTCTATTTTGGCTATTATAAAATATATTATAAATTATATGATATTTGCGTTAAATGTGATATGTTTGGGAATTGATTTGATAGTGATGTTAGTAAAAAGGTGTAACCGATTGTGTATTAGCTCACTTTAGAGATTATATATATTATATGTGAGTGGTGTACTTGACTAAACAAATCTGTTTCAATAATGCATAGGTTGGTGAATGTGAACTTGCTTGATATTTGTCACTATTGTTCGATTATGTCTTCAAATAATGGAAACATGAAATGTGATATAGTCAGAACGATGCATAAGTGGTATGTATTGTTCGTATTATATGAATAATTTGGTTGATTGTCTTGGTATAAATTTATTCAATGTTAAGAGTGACCCTTATTTTGGGGTAATTTGTGTAATATGCGAATGTACATTATTAGCATGCTTGGCCATGGTATAATTTATTAGAAATACATATGTAATTTGCTTATTAAATTATATGATGTGATTGTATGCTTAAACATGGTTATTATAAATTTGCTATTTAAGTTAAGACAAGAATGATAATAAGTGACTAAAAATTAAGATGTCCAAATAATGATTAATATTTTGTTATTGAATAAGTAATTTTAGACATATTAACTAGTATATGTAATAAGTGTACCTTTAAATGGTGTATGCATAAAATAATTAATTTTACTAAGGCCAAATGCAGATAACCTAATGATTAGATAGTATGTATATTCTTTAATGATTATTCACTTTAAATAAAGTATATAGAAATGCATGTTTATTACCATATAAATGTTTTAATTTGTATTAAAGTGAAAGGCATGCAGGTTTAATTTGCATATGTCCTAAGCCGTATAGGTAAGTATTTTAAGATGTGTACTATGGCTCGTTAATTTATGAGGATATGAACATAATTTGGTAGCTACATGCATAATTACATAAGTGGTAATAGAAGTATATTTAACCATGTTGGTAATAGATAATGCTATGAAAATAAATACATTATATGCTGTTAGTAACAAATTGAAATTGGTTGTGACTTGTATATGCAAGGTGTATATCGATGTATATTCTGAAATGTGAATTGATTGTATTTTTATTTATAAATGGGTTTGACTGAAGTGAGTATATATTAATTAATGTTTTCAATTTGTGTTTTTTGATCGGAAATGCCTTGTAACCTTAATCCGGTGATGGATATGGATTAGGGGTGTTACATAGTTCATCATTTAACAACACAAAACTCATGAATTCATCCATAGCATATTTTCAAATCATCATCAAAATCAGAAATTGAGGCATGGGCTTAGTAAAACACAAAGCAACGATCTCAAATACGTAAAAATTATTGAAAACAGATCAAAGAACATACCTTAATCACAATCAAAAGAGCCGAACACTAGCTTAGACTTTTCTTTCTTTTTCTTTGATGAATTTGGCGATGCTAAGCATAAATGGCCTTATTTTCATACCTTTATTTCATTTAATTAACGTTAATAATTATTTTACCATTATACCCTTACATTAAAACATTAATAAACCACTATATCAAGGCTATTAATGTCCACTCATGCTTTCAATGGTTTAATAACAACATAAGGACCTCTTTTTTAATAAGACAAATCAATTAAGCACTTTAACAAACAGCAGACAACTTTTACATTTTATGCGATTAGGTCCTTTTATCAAATTAAGCATACAAATGATCAAATTTTCATACGAAACTTTCACACATGTCAATTCATATATTTTAAGTATAGAAAATAATATTTAAATATTTTTCTGACTCAGATTTGTGGTCCCAAAACCACTATTTCGACTAGGGTCTAAACCAGACTGTTACAGAATTCAGTGTGAGTCCAGCAGTGAACCAGATTTTCTGAATGACTTCAATGGTTTTTTGAGATCCCGTGGCAGGATTTGTGTTCCAAAAGACACTGAGTTGATTCAGAATATTTTACATGAGGCACACAACGGTTGTTTTTCAGTTCATCCGGGCAGTACAAAAATGTATAATGACTTGAAGAAACTGTATTGGTGGAACGGTATTAAGGGAGATATCTCAGAGTTTGTATCAAAGTGTCTAATTTGTCAGTAGGTAAAGGCTGAACACCAAGTACCATCAGGTTTACTTCAACCTATTATGGTTCCTGAGTGGAAATGAGACCGGATTACTATGGATTTTGTAACCGGTCTGCCAATGACTCCAAAAAAGAAAGATGCCGTGTGGGTTATTGTTGATAGATTGACTAAATCGGCTCACTTTATTCCGGTACGTACCGATTACTCACTTGATAACTAGATGAGTTGTATGTTTCTGAAATTATGAGATTACACGGAGTACCTTTATCGATTAATTCGGATAGAGATCCGAGGTTCACTTTGCGATTTTGGAAAAAGTTACAAGAAGCTTTGGGTACAAAGTTAAACTTTAGTACCGTTTTCCATCCACAAACTGATGATCAATCAGAGAGAATAATTCAAGTACTTGAAGACATGCTCCGATGTTGTGTATTGGAATTTCAAGGAAGTTGGGAAAAGTACTTACCGTTGGTAGAGTTTGCCTACAATAACAATTATTAGACGAGTTTGAAAATGGCACCTTATGAGGCATTGTATGGGCGTAAGTGCTAAACACCATTATATTGGACCGAACTCAGAGAAAATCAGATTCATGGGGTTGACTTAGTTAAGGAAACCATAGAAAAAGTAAAGGTAATTCGAGATTGTTTGAAAGCTACTTCGAATAGGCAAAAGTCCGATGCGGATTTGAAGCGGAAGGAGATTGAGTTTGAAGTTGGTGATAAGGTATTTTTGAGAGTGTCTCCATGGAAAAAGGTTTTGCGATTTGGTAGAAAGGGCAAATTGAGTCCTCGTTTTATTAGATCGTATGAGACCACCGAGAGAGTAGGGCCGGTTGCCTATCGATTAGCCCTAACTTCCAAATTGGAAAGGATTTATGATGTGTTCCATGTGCCTATGTTGCATCGTTACCTATCTGATCCTTCACATGAGATTTCACCGACAGAAGTTGAGATTCGACCGGATATGACTTACGGTGAGGAACCGATTAAGATTTTGGCTCGAGAATTTAAACAATTGAGGAATAAAAATATTACCGTTGTGAAAGTGTTATGGCAAAGACATGGGGTCGAGGAGGCTACATGGGAACCTGAGGAGGCCATGAAAAACCAATACCCAAACCTCTTTACCAGTAAGATTTTCGGGGACGAAAATCCCTAAAGGGGGGAGAGTTGTAACATCCCGATTTAGGGTCTAAATGTAACACCCCAAACCTAGCCTAGATGTTATGGCTGAATCTAGCGTGTCACGTCAAAGTGCTTTTCAAAAATTGATCTTTTCGGTAAACATCTATTACTGAATTTAAATCCTTTTATTTTTATTTAACAAAAGTTCTCGTCAAAACATTTACCTTATTAACCATCAGTGTTATATTAAATTGATTTAAAAATGCGAAAGCTTTTTAAGTCGATGAAGTTTAAAATGCGTGTTTTAGAAGACAGTAATTGTTTTAAAAAACTCGTCTTTACCTAGACTAGCAATTTAAAAATATATAGTCCAAAGCCTAATTAAAAATTAAAACCCACAAACGGCCTTATTACAAAATTAAAAACCCAAAAGTAAAATTTAAATTAAATAAAGTCAAATGCAAGACACAGCAGTCGTGTGGCCACCTCCAAGTCCCTTGCAGCACCAAATTGTCTAAGGCTGGGCATCACCTGTACAGTTAGAAAGAAAGGGTGAGTTTCAAAAACTCAGTGTGTAGCCCCCTATCAGTCAATCAGAAAATAGTGCATGCAGTATAGTCTAGGCTTGAGCCTTATTCAGTTTCAGTACAGTCTGGGCCTAAGCCCTATTCAGTATCAGTATAGTCTGGGCCTTAGCCCTATACAGTAACAGTGTGGGCCTAAGCCCAATATAGTATCAATATAGTGTAATGCAATTATGCATCCCACCCAAATCCAGCCAGCACACCATCCGTACCAACCAACACACCATGTGGGGATATAAATCGACCCATCCAGGCAGCACACTAATGTCGCAGCAAAGCTTCCAGTAATAATAATACAACATAGCTGCCAGAAATAGTAAATGTAGCAAATCCACTAGTATTGGTAACTGTGGCATAGCCACTAGTAACAGTGAATATGACATAGTCACCAGTACAATACTTCCTCCATATCAAAATCCTAACCCCATGCAGTATGTCATGTCATAAATATTACGTATATGCAAAGTCATACTCAGTACAATCATATATATAAATCATAAGCACATTAGTCATACGGAACATAGGGCATAATCGTAATTTTACCATTCAGGGGTATTACGGTGATTTTACCTTACAGGGGCATTACGGTTATTTTACCTATTTTTAGGTTTCAGCTTAGATAATGACCTCTCTGAAGGTCTACAGCCGCCTCGAGCGACACAGATAAGCTAAATGATCATAACGGTGTAAATGGGCCCAAGGCCCATTACTAGGCCCAAGTGGGCCTACACGCTCGTGTGGCCCATTTAGCCCAAATTCAGCTACGGCTATGTGACCTACATAGCCCAGTCTAATATTTATCACTTACCGTGGTTTTAATCTGTGTGGGCCCACGAGCCCATTAGGCCCACACGGTTTATTTTGGCCCAATGTGGCCCATAACAGCCCAAGTCCATGAAAACGCTCGTGGTGGCCTTTACAGTTTATCACCCATGATTTGTGGGCTCGGTTTACCCCACGAGCAATTGCACCCTCGTAAGGCCTCAAATGCCGAAGTTTCGGCACTTCAGCTTTTTGGCTTTTTTCGATACACAGTAAGGAAGGGTGTGGTTACACACCTGTATATGAACTTGAGCTAAGATCCACGAGCTCTGAACCCTGATACAAACAAGATATACTGTCACCAATCGATTTAACAACTAATAGAGCCCAAAACACCAACTCCTACTCACCTTGATCGGCTAAAAGTCGATTGTTTACCTTAGGTCACTAACTATAACTGCCCACACGTCCCTTGCCGATTAACTGAATCACAAGTGCAATCCATCCATTGTTATTGACTATAATCATGGTTAAACAGATAATAGTCTAATGAAAGAACATAAAAACCTTTCTCCAAAAAGAAAATACCATTCGGTTCAACACTTACAGACAGCGCAATTGTCCAAGATTTGATGAAAGGAGGAGTCGGCCTATACCCTTTCACAAGCTTAAACCAAACGTAATAGAAATAGCAGGGACAACACGCACTGAGGGTATCCCTATTCGAGCAACAACAAAACAAGAAGGTGTTAACGAAATAAGACCCTATCGAATAGAAAAGCAAGATGAGCATCGGTAAAGAGAAAAAGAGAAGAACCCGATATCGAAGAAACACTTACTAGTAATATTCGGCCAACAAAAAATTGACTGAGAGAAAACAAAGAGCAAAGTACTCAGTCAAGAGGAGAATCGACTGAAGAAAGAAGAATAGAAAATAAATTAAAGAAAGAAAGATGGGGAATTCGGCTATGAGAAAAATTGAAAGGAAACAAGGTAGAGTCCTAACACTATTCGGCCAAAGCAAGAAAATATAGAAGAGACAACTCACAATTGAGTGATTCAACAAAGATTGAAATAGAAAAGAAAGAGACTTGGGCAAAACAACACAAGGCTTCAGTATTTTGACAATTAAAGGTTTCGACACATTTGTTGAATAGTTACAGAATAATAGAATCTCAATGAAATGAAAAGAAAAGGCACGAATGGTTATTTGCAATTTCGACACTAGAAAGAAAAGAGAGAAAAGGAGATCAGGAACTCAGAAATTCAGAAATAAAGAAAATGACAAAAAGTGAAAGGAAGCCCACCTAGCCAAATTCCTATGTTTTTCCCCTTACCAAAATGGCACTAAGTCAAAACTGAATGGGCACCCATAGACTCCCAAATTTGGCCAACTCCACCCCTTGTCAAACTCCACGATTTTCTCCACCAAAATCTCCTCCATATCCAGAACAACCATCATCCAAACTCTTGATTCTCTCCCTTTGACCAAGTCCACAACCACCTCAAAAAAATTTCAATCCAACTCTACCTTTCTCTCACCTCATGGCAATAAAATAAATACACCTTGTACGCCATGGGACTCAAACCCAAGTTCTCCCAGTTACCAAGTCACGCTACTTGCCACCAAGCCACAAGGCTTTTGTGACAAAAACCCCTCCCATTTAAATATAAGGCCTAAATGCTAACATTCAGATTCACTTAAGAGCAAAAACTAAAACTTTTTCAAAAGTAAGAACTTGAACCCAAGCTTCCCTAACACTCCTAAATATGCCCAAACACTTAGCCATTACAGCAGACAATCCATTTGTAAAATTTTCTTGCACGACTAAATTCCAATTGTTCTGATACTCGAAGCCCAATTCTTCTAGGCCCAAAATTTAGGGCGTTACACTAGTCAAAATAGTGGTTTCGAGACCATAAATTTGAAATAAAAATAATTATTTTATGATTAATTGATGGCCTATGATATGATTTCATGTTTGTTTGAAATTTTCATGAAGAAGTTCTATGCCTAAAATGTCCAATTTGAAGTTAGGAACTAAATTGAATAAGTTGCAAAATATGTGTTCTAGAAGCTTCAAGCATGAAATTGCATTAGATTACAAATTAGAAGGTTGTAAATAGCAATTTGACCAATATCTATAATTTTGGACAAAAATGGGCATGAATAGTGCAAATTTGAAAGAAAGGCCTTAAGGGCATTTTTTTCATTTGGTTAATAAAAGAATAAGAAGGGAAAATCAAGTCAAAATTGTGTCCATCTTTTCCTTGTGTGCCAAAATTTGCAAGGGTTCCATACCTAGCATTTTCAACTTTTCAAGCTTGATTGTAAGTGCTCCCAAGCCCCGTTTTTGATGTTCTTTACATTTTTGAGATCCTTGAAGCATGATCTATCCATTTCTAGCCATATTTTGAGCTAGGGTTCATGTATGAAGTTTGAACCATGTGTGACATGTTTGTATCTTGATGATTAATGGAAGAATATGAAAGTTTGATATGTGGTGAACATATTTTACTAAGTGATTTTTAGTGAAAACACCTAAAAAGGACTTGTTTGAAAAAGGTGTAAAATGAGTAGTAAAATGTGAAATAAAGGAAAATATGGACTGATAGGAGCACGGTATAAGTTTGGCTAGGCTTGGGTAACCAAGAAAATGCATGCATTTCATTTTACGAGCCTAGAGGCTAGAGTGTAAATAAGTGAAAAGTTAGGGGTAAAAATGTAGTTTTACCAAAGTATGTGTTATGGGTCAATTTGACCAATGTATGTATTGAACAAATTAAATTTGACATTATAGATCAAGAAAAACGTGATTCAGGCCTTGATCGAGGGAAAAACGGAGTTTACAAGGATTAAGCTCATTTCTATCATTTTGTATTGTGGTAAGTTCATATGTAAATTATGCAACATATACCATACTATAAATGCTTTAATATTGCATGTATGGTAAGTAAATATTTAATTAATTAATGTTGTATCATTTGTTTAATGCCTAAATTATATTATGTAATATGCTTTGATTATTCCATAAGTATGTGATTGGTGCTAAGAGTATTGAAATCGACACTACGAGCAAGTTTGACAGAAATGTGGTATTGAAGAATCCCATTTGAACCTTAGGAATAGTTTAGGATACAAGTGACATGTCACTAGGAACTATGTGATCTGAACTCATGAGTTGAGGCCTGAGTTCATGATATATGCGACACCTGACATGTGTTGATCTAAATCGATGGCTGGGTAGTCTGGCATGTGTTGCAGACATCTAACAGCTGCTGTGGACAGACTCGTGAGTAGCTCGAAAGTGAGCAAAATGTGATATGAGATATGAGGTAGCGTTGGCTACATATGGGGCACTTAGGTGCGAAATTCCGATGTATCCGATAGTATTCCAAGTGTTCAACGGGTAGTTCTAAGAGAAATTCAGTGAGTAGTCTTGATGAATACATCAGAGACGAGAAAGTAAGTATTATGTGGAAGTTGGTATAGGTACATACGTAAAACCAATGAGTAAAGGACTTGGTATGCTAAGTATGTGTGGTAGGAATGTATATGAGAAAGCTATGCTTATGAGACTTGATGTTAATTTTGAACTTTGCCTTATGTAAATCGTATGATTTATGTTGCTTATTATTTTCATGTGAACTTACTAAGCTTTAAAGCTTACCTTCCTTTCTTTTCCTTTTCTTATAGTGTCACCAAGCTAGCTCGGGGATCGTAGAATGTTGGAGACTCGATCACACTATCAATTGGATATTTGGGTATAGTTAGTTTCATCATTTTGAGTATGGCATGTATAGGGACTTGGTCTTTTTGTTATGTGTCATATTGATTAGCCAAGTGTGTTGGCTCATGATGGTATTGTTATTCCTTTTGTAAATGGTCATGAAAGGTGACTCATATTGATTATTGGGTTGTAACCCTAATCATTTATGTATACATGCAAATGTGTTTATGCTTGATGTGGTTGGTTGCTTGTGGATGATATGTGAGATGAATGGCATGTGGTTAATGAATGAATGATTGAATATGAAATTGGTGTGGAATACCACATGAAAGCATGATGGTTGGAGTATGTGATATGTCCACATTATAAAGTCATGGATAAATCATGATTGTGTATGCTTGAGTAATCAAATGTGCCATGTTGCATATCATGAAGTGAGATTATGTATGTAAGTGTTTAAGGGTGACAAAAGGCTTGGAAAATAGCCTAGAAACTGTCCGCACGGTTAGACACACGGGCTTGTGTCTAGGCCGTGTATGACACATGGTCTGCCCCATGGGCGTATGGTCCGATCGTGTGTCCCCTATAGCCTAATTAATGCAAAATAGAATGCCCAATAGTAAACACATGGGCAGAGACATGGTCGTGTGTCTCAGCCGGGTGGAGGACATGACCTCAGGACATAGGCGTGTGCCCAGGTTGTGTGCCCAGGCTGTGTGAAGTCTGCACTTGATTTTTGGAATTTAATTTGCCACACGGCCTAAGCACACGGGCGTGTGACTTGGCCGTGTGGCCTTATTTGATTGATGACATCATAAATAGAGAGTTACACGGGCTGAGGACACGGGCGTGTCCCAAGCCACACGGGCGTGTGGGACTTCACAGCCTACCCACACAGGCGTGTGACTCTCCAAAACAAGAAAATTTTCTAAATGTCAAAAAGGTTCTGAAAGTTCACGGTTTAGTCTGGAATCACTTCCGATGCATGTTTTGGGCCTCAGGCCCTTATCAGGGACAATTTGCATGTGATTGAAAAGTTTTAAATTTGAACGAAACTTTATGGCTCGAATTTATATGTTTGTTTATGTTTAAGTTTGGTAATACCTTGTACCCTGTTCTGGTGTCGGATACGGGTAAGGGGTGTTACAATATTGAACTCCATTATACTAGACTAAGCATGGTGAGAAAAAGATACACAAGGTTGATTTGATTCGTGATACAAAAGAAAAAGGAAAGGTGATTCGAGACAGTTTGAAGGCAGCTTCATATCGTCAGAAACCATACACAGATCTTAACATAAAGACATTGAATTCCAAGTTAGCAACAGAGTATTCTTGACATTTTTTCCCTGGAAGAAAGTTCTTCGATTTGGCCGCAGAGGAAAATTGAGTCCGTGATTTATCGGGCCGTATGAGATTACTGAAAGAATTAGACCTGTGGTATACTGACTAACTTTACCGTCAGAACTAGAAAAGATTCAGGCTGATATGTCGTACAGTGAAGAACAGATTAGAATTCTAGCACGACAGGTGAAAGAATTAAGAAATAAGAACATAGCTTTACTAAAAGTTTGCTGGAAATGACACAGAATAGAAGAAGCTACCTGGGAACCCGAGAAAGCTTTGAGAAAGCAATAACCACACCTCTTTTCTGGTAAGATTTATGGGGACAAAAATTCCTTTAGGGTGTGAAATCGGAACAACCTATTTTTAGTGAAACTAGGACAGTGGTTTCGGGGCCACAAATTTGAAATTATAAAAAATTTATTTTATTATTATTTTATGGTTTACATTATGGTAGAAATACCGTATAAAAATTTCATTAAGAAATTTTACCGTTTACATGCTTAATTTGATAAAAAGGACTAAATTGTGTAAAGTGAAAAAGTTGAGTTCTAATAGCTAAAGGTATTTAATAGCTATGGAACTTTAAAGTAAAGGTCCTTACATGGTAATTAGTGCATAATAGTGATAGTGGATTATAATGGCTTGTCATTTTGTGTAATTTGTAAAGTTAATAAATGTTGATTAAGTAATTAGGTAATTAAAGTTAATAATAAATAAAAGCACGTTAAACACCATTTTGTATCATCTTTCTTCAACAGAATTTTGCAAAGAAGAAAGCCATTTTTGTGCTTAAATTTTAGCAATCTTATCTCCTTCAGTTAAGTATGTATTTTTAATCTATTTTTTTATGATTTCTATGTTTTCAGAATCATTGCAACTTAATCTAGCTAGCCCAGGGACTAATTTGTGAAACTGTTAAATTATTAGGTTTTTATCATTGATGATTACATATGAGTTTTAAAGTTTTATGATAGAAAATGAATGGCTATTGTTAAATAAACAACTTTTGTAAAGGAATTTTTAGTGAAATTGTAAAATAGAGACTAAATTGAAAAATAGGACATATTACATGGGGAAAATGAACTAAGGACTAAATTGCAAAGAATTAAATGTTTAGGGGAAAATGATAGTTTTCCGAAAAATATGTTTTTGACTAATTTGAATGAGAAATATATTAAACAGAATTAAATTTATCCGTATAGATTGAGACAGACCTCGTACGGAGTTAGACCGGGGCAAAGGAAAAATCTCGAATTAATCGCCTCTATATCTACATATACTCGTCGAGGTAAGTTCGTGTAATTAAATTGAGTATTTATATGTTGTAATTTGAATTATATGTATGTGATTTGTATAATTTCCATGTATAAATACTGATTGCATCTCCGACAACGTACGGTAATTACCGAGTCCCATTTGAACTTTAAGAATTCATAGGATACAAATGACATGTCATTAGGGCTACCGATTTGGTTGTGGTCCTGCATGTGTTGCGGACACACCACAGCTCGTTTGAGCTTACCGATTTGTAGCTCGTGAGAGCTTACCGATTCTCAGCTTGTATGAGCTTACCGATTTACAGTTCGTGAGAGCATACCGATTCATAGCTCGTATGAGCATACATGTACAGGAATTGATGGATTAGAGTTTAGTACACTACATGTGAGCTATCCGAGTATCCAATGGTATTCTAAATGGTTCAATGGGCAATGTTTTGTTATGAAATGATATGAGTTCGATACAAACTATTACATGTATATATATACATGAAATACATGGAAAGGCTATTACATGATATATAGTTAAATGAAATAGATGATACATGTATAATGAAATTTTGATTATTTGTTGAGCTCATCCATGATTTGGTGTATATGTGATTTTACATGGCTAACATGTTGGTGAATATGTGTTTAGGCACTTGGCCAAGTTGTGTTGGGATATGTATTGTTTACTTACCTAATATGTGCTTAAATGGTAAGTTAAATTCTATGTTATACAAACTTACTAGGCTTAAATGCTTACTCTGTGTTATTTTTCCGTGTTTTATAGTGAACCAGAAGTTCGTTCGGGTTAGAAGCTTGTCGGAGCTATATCACACTATCCATAGGCTCTTTTGGTATTTCAGTTGGTTTAATTTTGGTTATAATGACATGTATAGGTTAATTTGGTTAATGTTGGCCTATATGTTTTGTTGTGATTGTAGCCATCTGAGTTGGCTTGTATTTTGGTATATTTTGGTATGTATATATGTGGCCATAATTTGGTTGATGTGTGGCTTGATTGGTGGTTGAATGATGAAAGGTAAAATGATAGTATATGCGCACTTTGTATAAGTGTTCTGTGAGTTGATGAATTGGTTGTAAATTGGTACCTTGTTATATAAGACATATATGTCTAATTATGTGAGAAATTGAAGGGCATGCTTAACATCAATTGGTATGTTTTGTAAAGTGATCTACATGTTATGTAATGATGCAATTATGCATATAATTTAGTTTAACTCTTAGTTATATTGAATACATGGTTAAACATGTTTATAATTGTCATTTGAGGTGCCTAAGGGCATATTGGTTGTACGTGAATATACTACATGTTTAAGGCTTGATTTTGCTTGTTTTGGATACCTTAATATGGCTTGTTTATATGCACAATGTTGAGTGTAGGTGGATGCCAAATTGGGTGAGAAATATGGCTTGTAAAATGGCCTACTTTCGTCCACGTGGGCAAAGACACAGGTGTATCTCTGCCATGTGTCAGGTGAAACGACTGTGTGTCCCCTGTATCTTTCAAAATGATTGCAAGTCAGGCTGTTACGCGGCCTCGTACATGGCCTAGTACACGGCCTGGCACACAGGTGTGTGAAGTTACTTTAAGGGTACACGGCCTAACACACGAGCATGTGGCTTCGCTATGTGACTAAGTCAGAGAGTTAATGGGACGGAAACGGGTTGGGACACAGCCATGTGTCCCCATTTTGAATGCCCACACGAGCGTGTCTCTTGGTCGCGTGACCCCTGCAGCTTTGAAAATTTCCAATGTTTTCCATAAAAAAATTTTAATTTTCCTATTTAGTCTCGACTTGTTTCTAATATGTATTTTAGGCCTCAAGGGCTCGTTTATGTGACAATATGAATGATTTCGTTTGGCTTTTGATATGAATATTGATATGTTTTGAAATGTTGAAATTTTTGTTTGTTTGATCCATAAACACTAGTAATGCTCCGTAACCATATTTCAGAGATGGATACGGGTTAGGGGTGTTACAGTCTTAGAGCTTTATCCCTATCATTAGCAATAAGGACAGGATTTTGAGCAGGGTTTGCTCTGTTTACTTGATTCTAGTTTTTGAAGTTCATCTCTTCGATCCTTCTTTGAGTTGCTTGTCTTATTCATTGTTAAAAAGTTCTTTCAATCTCATGATCTACAGGAAGTAAATCGATAATTCGATCAATACTCATAAACACCTGAAACAAACACAGAAAAAATTAACTAAGTTGAAATTGAAAAAAAAAAAACCAAAATGCAAATTTAACAAATTCACAAATAATGACTTTTAAAACAATCCCCGACAATGGCACCAAAAACTTGGAACGATGGAAATATGCAATTGTACAAATCGCAACAAGTAATAAAGTAACAAGTAAATGTCGAGTTATCGTACCCACAAGGACTGTGTAAGAAAATATTTATGAAATGTAATTAAAACACTTTGGTGAAGGAAAATCATTTGTTTTGAAAAAGGGTTTAATAAAACTAAATTTTAACTAAGTAATTAACTAAGAAAATTAAAAAGGCAAAAAGTTCAGTGCGCGATTTTTGAAAAAACAAGTTTAATCAATATGAAATAATTGTGTTAGATCAATTACATTTCTTAACTTAATATTACTAAAACAATGTTCATGTTGTTACGAAGAAATTCACAGCAACTTGGTAATTTGTTAACTATAGCACATATAGACTTACAAAATTAACTAATCTCTTGAACATATTACTATGCCAATTCAAACAATTAATCAATTTTAATAAGAAAGTAAAAAATTAAGTGAGGTAAAAATACATCTCTATATTGAAACAATTTAATCACAAAACCGTGCAAGTTATGCAAGGCTAATGTATTGTTTAATATAGTTGCTAATTTAACCTTTAGCTACCTTAGAAGATTAAACATGCACCAATTAAATATTGTGTTCATTAATTACAATTTCAATCCACTTAATAATTAATTCAGTTGTTACCTTACAATTTAAATGCAAGGCTTATAACAACACAAACATTATTTTTAATAAATAAAGCAATAGAACGTAATAAATCTAACAAGAATTAAATTTAAGACATTTTAATTAAATTGAGAATAACAACATAACAAATATTCATAAACATGTTCATAATAATAACAATAAAAGTTAAAGGATAGGAAACTAGAATCAAATCTGGTGTTTCTCTCTGCTCCTCCTTTTTTCGCTCATTCTATTGAACCGAGACTTATACAAGCACTTGAATGCTGCTACCCAAGGTGGTTAAAGGGCTCTTTTCCAAGAGGGAAATCGGCAAAGAGAAGTAGAAGGGAAAATGGGAAACAAATGAGAGAAAGTGAGTGAAAGAGAGAGAGATGTGTGGAATGAGAGGTGTGTTGAAATGAATAGGTGAAGGGGGTATTTATAGGTGGGATTGGCTTATAAAACTAGCAAAAGGTCAGCAGCCATATACCCCCTTTGCCGGGCACACATGTGACAAGTTTGAATGTTTCAAACTTGCTAAATTTAGCTTGGGGAAAATCTTTAAAAGCACAGAAAGTGGAGGGGTTTGAATGCGATTTCAAGGAGACATCAAGAGCTTATTTTCAAGTCAATAAATCAGTTATTTTGAGTTGATTGGGTCAACATGTCGGATGGCTTTGGGCAGCCCAATTGCTCGGTCGGATCAGTCTCTCATATTAGCACAACTGGGCCTACTCTTCATAATATAATTAACAATAATTATTTAACCCAAAATAAATTGGATAAAAATTAAAACTAATTATATTATGTATTACTATTCATAAATTGGACCATGTTTAGGCTGAAAAATTAATTCGCCTTGATGCTTCAAAAATCGCTTCTCGATTTTGTGCTTCTATTAGTGTTTGTCGAGCCAATTTTCACCATTTTTGCAAATTTGTCAAAAATAAAATAAAATTTATTATAAAATTAATTAAAATTCAATATGTTAATAATTTAAGTACAATTTAATTATTTATAATTATATTATATTTTTCGACAAGAATTACTATGAAACTGCATGAATTTGAGTTAAAAAGAGCATGAAAAGGTCTATATATTTTTGTGTTTCCACTATGTAGTGATACAGGTCCTGATGTGTGATGACATCAACTATATAACAAGAATAAAACATGAAGTAGGGGCATTTTGGTATGCAAAATAGAACTTTAAGCTCAATAACGTCAGCTAACCTAGGGTTAAGGACAACGGCCACTTGAAGGCTATATAGGCCCTTTTAGCACATGTAAAGTACACCTTAGTTTTGAACCTAGTTTTCTACTGTTAAATTTAGTCTTATTTTCTTTGCTTCTTAGGTTTTCCTAGTTTTAGTTATTTGCTTTCTTCGAGAGATCTGATTTTAAAGGAGATCAACTTATGTGGATTCGTGCTTATTATCAATATCAATCAGGCTTTTCTTAAACTCTCTATTTCAATCCACTCCCTATGATTAATTCTTCCATTTATTCTATGTTTATGAAAGCTATGAGGAACTAATCCTTCTTTAGGGGATTAACGAGTTGAAGCATGATCTCTTAACTAATTTGTAGGGTTACTCAATGGATCAATTTTTTGGGAAAGGAAGAACATGAAACAAACCCTAAGCTTGACAACCCCGAGAAGTCATCAAGATGGGAATTAACCCAAAATTGGTATTTGCCATCCGTGAACAACTTGAACCCAAACTAGTCTAGACTGTGTGGTCAGAAGATAAGTAGTTCTTACTGACTCGTTATGTTAGTGGAAGATTAGAAGGTCCATCTAGGGTAGCGACTAATTGATTGACGAAGAACCCAAGATGACAATTGATTGAGAATGCTGAAGCAAGCTAATCACCCATCTTCATATTTGATTCACTTTATTTCTCTCTATCTCCTGCAATTTTACTCTTTTTATGTTATTTTATTTCCTTAGTTTAAGAAACCCTAAAATCATCTCTTATTTTACTTTCGTACTACAACTGACTTAAAGTATTAATTAGATCTTTAATTGTTTAGGTTAAGATTGATTTAGTACTCACCTCTCTTGGGTACGATCCTCGGAGTACTCACCTACTTCATTGTAAAATCTATATTACAACTCTATCCGTATACTTGCAGATATCACATTGTAATTCTTCATTCTATTTCAGTATTCACACTCTAGACGTTAGTACCTCCGGAGGCGATCAATAGCATTGAGAATAGCACTATTAACCTCGAATGATGATTAAGAAACATGGGAGGAAGAAGCTGGTAGAGTAGCATTCTTGGGTGAAGGGACGTGTTCAAAAGCGCCTTCATTATCGTCATCTTCTCTAGCAGCCAGATAACCTCCCTTGATCTACTCACCAAAGTTGGCATCGTAGTGATAGCCGATATGGTGAATTGCCCCGTAACTTATAGGTTGATTAGATGTAATAAGGGAGACTCTAAAAGTGTCGATTCTAACTGTCTAAAGATGTATTCATCCTTCTCTTGATAGCCTTAGTAATGTCATTAAAAATAATGAGAGGAAGGTCAGGATGCCTATTAGTTTTGATAGAATTGAGCCACCAATAATTGGTGTTTCGAAGCTTGGCATGTTTCATAATAGGATGTAAATTCCAAGCTAGGATTAAGTGGAAGACTCAATCATGAGGAGAAATTTCAGAAGCTAAACTGGATTAAATTAAAAGAGCTTGATTAATAGGGCCTTTATCATTAGAGTTACCTCCGGAAGGCAAGTGCAATAAATATCTAAACTCTTTAACAGTGAGGTAAATAGGAGTGTTCATTAAAAATAAGGGGATGGAAACAACGAGGTCATTGGACTCGTCATGTTCAAGTTTGACATTTGAATAAAAGGCTCGAACAAGATTATAAAATGTCAATAAAATTTTTTTAAAAAATCCATCCAACCCCAATTTTGAAAAAAAAGATAGATAAATAAAATTTTTGACTTCAAGCATACCGACATCTATTTTTCTAGATTCCCAAACCTTTTTGGAACCAAAATTTGTATTAAAATGAGATAGAAGTTTGAGGATTGAAAACGCTTGTTAAAAGATGACTCTAACTCACTAGATGGATTAGATGAAGATGCACCAGTTTTAAAACATTTCTTAGGAGCCATTCTATCTATTAAAACACTTAGAAACACTAAGACTTTAAAAAAATTCTTTAGGGAATTTTAACAAACACTTGGTGGACAAGGGATTTTGGTAAAAATGTTAAGAAAATCTTTAGGAAATAGGTAACCTCCTGTAATAAAACATAATATATATTGTTCAAAACAACCCAATAAACAATCAACAAGCACTATTTCAACCTACATTTTAAAAAATTAACAAGTTGAAAGTTTTAGGGTTTTACCTCAAAAATGTTGAAATAGGCAAAATCTCCAAGCAATGTTGAACGAATCTTTAGGAAATGATGTTTGAAGATGTTGAAAAGCCAAGATATGACGAAGAAATCAAGAAATTTGAAGAAATTTTAGAGAAAAGTTGAGAGGCTTTTGATGAAAGGAAGAAAAAGGTTTTAGGGCATTTGAAAATATATTTTAGAAACAGATGTAGGTACCTTTAAACACCCCATGGTATCGATAATTTCTCACGAGTATCTATACCAAATTACAGTTCTGTTTTCCAAGTGCAGTGCAAATTGCAAAACTAAGATTTTTTAGTCTTTAAAGGTTCTAAGGGTCCTAAAATGACACAAAGATCATTCTTAAATATTTCATATTCATGGAAATGCAAAATGTAAGCATAATACATATACTTCATAAAGCAAACTTAGATTTTAAAGAAAAATGACTAAATTAGTAAGAATAAGACTAATTTAATGAGTTCAAAAATATCACAAGAGTAAGTCATGTTAGATAAATAAGGTCAAAATAGATCAAATATCTACATAAACTCCCCCTATCTTTATGCATACAATAGCCATGAAATTTTTACTTAACAAGCTTTTTGCAACAAAAAATCTCTCTTTTTCTAATGGCTTTGTAAAAATGTCAGTTAATTGGTTCAAGGTGTCTATATACTCTAGAACCATTTCACCCTTTTGGACATGATCTCTAATGAAATGATGTCTAATTTCAATGTGTTTAGTCCTAGAATGTTGGATGGGATTTTTAGTGAGACAAATAACACTAGTATTGTCACACTTGATAGGAATGGTATCTATATCAATTTCATAGTCCTTAAGTTGTTTTATCCATAAAACTTGAGCACAACAACTACCGACAGAAATATATTCCACTTTGGTGGTGGACAATGCAACATTATTTTTTTTCTTTGAAAACCATGATACTAGCATGTTGCCTAGGAATTAATAAGTATCGAAGGTGTTTTTCCTATCTAATTTGCAACCTCCAAAATCCACATCCAAGAATGCATGCAAGATAAAGGATGAGTCTCTAGGATACCAAATGCCTAAATTTAGGGTGTTTCTAAGGTATCTAAAGATTCTCTTAAGGGCTTATAAATGCGATTCCTTAGGGCAAGACTGCTATCTAGCACACAAGCATACACTAAACATAATGTCAAGTCTACTTGTGATAAGATAAAATAATGAACCAATCATTGACCTATATAATTCTAAATTAACACATCTACCTTCCTCATCTTTATCAAGCTTTGTAGAGTGGCTCATAGGAGTAGCTTCTGGTTTGAGAGTGTCCTTCCCAAACTTCTTGAGTATTTCCTTTGTGTACTTAGATTAATTGATGAAGATGAAATCCTTTCTTTGCTTGATTTCGAGTCCCAAAAAGAAATTTAGTTTTTTAATCATGATAATCTCAAATTCACCTTGCATTAACTTAAAAAATTCTTGACAAAGAAAATCATTAGTAGAACAAAAAATAATATCATCAACATAAATTTGAACTATTAATAAATCTTTGTCTTTTCTTTTAATAAAAAAAGTGTTGTGTCAACCTTCCCTTTACTAAAACCCTTTTCAATAAGAAAATTTGATAACCTTTCATAACAAGCTCTAGAAGCTTATTTCAAACCATATAATGCTTTTGAAAGTTTAAAAACATGGTTTGAAAATTTTAAATCTTCAAAACCGGGTGGTTGTTCAACATACACTTCTTCATTTATAAAACCATTTAGAAAAGCATTTTTTTACATCCATTTGATATAATTTAAAATCATTAAAGCATGCAAAAGCTAAAAGCATTCTAATGGCTTTCATCTTAGCTACGGGAGCATAAGTTTCATCATGATCTATTCCTTCCTCTTGAGTGTAACCTTGAGCAACAAGTCTAGCCTTCTTCCTTTCTATGTTATCGTTCTCATCTAGCTTGTTCCTAAAAACCCATTTAGCACCTATAGTAGATTTATCATAATGTCTTTCACCTAGTGTCCTTAGTTTACTTCTCTAAAATTGATTTAACTATATTCATAATTTAATGCTTCTTTGATATTTTTAGGCTCAATGTATAGATAAATGCAACAAAATTACAAGTATTTATAAGAGAAGATCTAGTAGTTACCCCTTTCGATGGATCTCCCAATATTTTATGATCCATCACATAGTTGAATTCTCTTGGATGAGTGACTTTCACTTCTTCTATTGTAAGCTCTTTTAGAGCTTCTTGTATTTGTTCTTGAATTTTCTCACTTCATGATTGATCCCCTTCCTTATTATTATTAAAAATTTATGCATAATCATCATCAACACAAGAATCCTTTCTAGGAGGAGGGTTAGAGTCAACAAAAACATGTATAGACTCTTGTACAACTAAAGTTCTTTTGTTAAACACTCAAAAAGCTTTAGAATTTAAAGAATAATCAAGAAAAGTTCCTTCATCACTCTTTGCATCAAATTTACCAAGATTATCTTTGTCATTGTTTAAAATAATACACTTGAATCCAAAGCGATAAAAATAGCGCTTTTATTTTTGAAATGTTCATCTGGAATTTTCTTTAAAATAGGTCTAATCATTACTCTATTAACAACATAGCAAGTAGTGTTTGTGGCTTCCACCTAAAAATATTTTGGTAAATTATTTTCACAAAGCATGGTTCTAACTATTTCTTCTAAAGTTCTATTTTTCCTCTCAACAACTCCATTTTATTGAGATGTTCTAGGTGCAAAAAAATATGGCTAATTCTATTTGAGTAGCTAAAATTTTTAAGACCAAGATTTTGAAATTCGATTCCATGGTCACTTCTAACTCTACTGATAGAGTAACCTTTTTCCATTTTGGTTCATTTTTTAAAATGTGATGAATTTTTCTAAAGCTTCATCTTTAGTACTTAAGAAAAGAACCCCAAGTAAATCTAGAATAATCATCAACAAATACAAGCTAATTGTCCTAATAAGGCAAATAAGTCCATGTGAATTACTTAAAGAGCTCTACTAGTTGATACATCATTAATAGGTTTAAAGGAAACTCTTTTATGTTTACCCTTAATACATGCATCACAAACTTTAGCTAGTTCAAAATCAATTTTAGGTAATCCTCTTACTAAGTCATTTTTAACTAGTTTATGCAATATGCTCATGATAGCATGTCCTAGTTTTCTATGCCATAATAAAGAACAATTTTCATTTTTAGCAACAAGACATATGTTAGATTCATGTAAATCATCAAAATGCATCATGTATGTATTTCCTATCCTATGCCTTAAAAGCATAATCTTATTAGAAATGATGTCAATAACTTTACAACTATTAGACTCAAATATGACATTGAGACCTTCATCACATAATTGACTAATGCTTAGTAGATTGTGCTTAAGGCCGTTGGCATACAAGACATTTTCAATAAGAGTTGAAGATTTTTTACCAATAGAGCCTATTCCTTCAATTTTTCCTTTGGAGTTGTCACCAAATGTAACTTCTCCTCCATTTTTTGGCTTCAATTTGATAAAGTGACTCTTGTCACCAGTCATATGTCTTGAGCATCCACTATCAAGGTACCATGAGTTTTTGCTTGACTTATCCACCTTGAAACAATGTTTCTCTTACTAAAAACATAGAATTAAGCTTTGATTTTTTTACCCAAATCATTTGGGGTCTATAAGCATCAGTACCTATAACTTTGGTCCTTTTAGGTACCCATTTAGAAATTAAGTTCTTATCTTGAGAAGTTATGAGTCCTTTAGTGACCCATACACTTTTAATAATTTTCTTTTATAAAGTTTTGGGGACCTCTATGTTTATAGAAATTAATGTTATTTTTAACAAATTTTTGTTTTGAATTTTCTCCTTTTTTAAAAACTTTGTTAGATTGAGCTTTTTTACTCTTAAGCAACTCAAGTTGCTTTTGATGATCATCATGAACTTTAGAAACCAAATTATTGAAGTCAAAATTCTTTTTCTCAAAATCTTTTTTTATTAGCTTGCATATCATTTATTGTACTTTCAAGTTCATGCTTTACTTTGGAGAGTGAATTGTTTTCATCTTTATGTTTTGAAATAGCTTCTTTATATTTTGAAACCATAAATTCAAACTCCAAACCCAATTCATCATAGGCATCTTGTAACTCATCAAAAGAATAAGAATTTGAAGTGGATGAGTTAGAAGTTACCTTAGAGTCATCGATGGTCATAAGGCAAGGGCTGGCTACTTCTTGATCTTCATTGTCGGATGAGTCCTCGTCGCTCCAAGTAGCAACATGAGCCTTAAGCTTTTGTTTGTTTGACTTGAATGACGGAAATGTGCAAGCATACACAATCGCAACAAGTAATAAAGTGACAAGTAAATGTCGAGTTATCGTACCCATAGGGACTGTGAGAAGAATTATTTATGAATGCAATTTTAAAAACACTTTGGTGAAGAAAAACATTTTGATTTGAGGAGGTGATTAAAAACTAGGATTATAACTAAGTAAAATAAATAAAAATAAAATAAAAGTTCCAATGCATGATTTCAAAAGATGATTTTAATCAATATGACATGATTGTGTTAGATTAATTACATTTCTGAACTTCGAATTATTAAACTCATGTTTATGTTGTTACGAATAAATTCACGGCAACTCAGTAATTTGCTAACTTATGAACATAATTACTTACCAAAATTCATTTATCTATTGACTATATCTCTATGTCAATTCAACCGAGTAAACTAATTTTAATAAGCAAATGTGTTAATGCACATACATACTTATGAAGTCAAAATAATCTCTTGTACATATCTCTATGCCAATTCAAACAATTAATTCAATCTTATAAGCACATAAAAGATCATGTGAGGTAACAATGTATTTCTACCTTGAAATAGTTTAATCACAATAATCTTGCAAGTTATGCAAGGCTAATGTATCGTTAGATACCGTTGCTAATTTAATCCTCAGCTACCTTAGATAATTAAACATGCACTGATTAAGTATCGTGTCAATTAATTACAATTTCAATATGTTTAAATAATTAATTCATTAGTCACCTTACAGTTGTAATGCAACAATAACTTAGTCATGGTTTTACTTAATCAAACATCTTACCGAGGCCTATAACAACACAAACACAATTTTAAAAAAATTAAGTAAATGAAATGCAATCAACCTAACGTGAATTAAATTTAAGCCATATTAATTAAATTAAACATATCAAAATCACAAATATTCATAGACATGTTCATCATAACAACAACAAAATTAAAAGGATAGGGAATAAGAATCAAATCCGGTGTTTTCTCCGTGGCTTGACTAGTTTGCTCCACTCTTCCTTTGCTTGTTCTTGTTGAACTGAGGCTTCTACAAACACTTGAATGCTGCTCCAAATGGTGGTTGATTGAATCTTTTTCAAAAGGTGAAATCGGCAAGGGAATAGGGGAAGAAAATGAAGAACAATGGAAAGGAATGAAGAGAGAAAAATGAGAGAAAAGTGAAGAGATGAGAATATTTGAGATGTGTTTGAAGTGAGCAGCAAAGGCGGCTATTTATAGGTCAAGATGACTGCTAAAATTATCAAAATTTAGCAGCCATGGAGTCCCCCCATGGCCGGCCACACATGTGGCAAGTTAGAAGAATTCAAACTTGCTATTTTAATGTAGGGGCAAATCTTGAAAGACACAAATAGTGGAAGGGTTTGAATGCAATTTGAAGGAGACTTCAAGGTCCATTTTTCAAGTTAAATAATTAGTCAAGAAATCTGATTGGGTCAGTATGTAGGACGGTTTTGGGCTACCCAGTGCTCGGTTGGGTCGATTTTCTCGGTTCAGCTCAATTGGGCCACTTTTCATAATTAATTAATAATAATTTATTTAACCCAAATTAAATTGGATTAAAATTAAAATTAATTATATTATGAATTAATACACAAAATTTGGACCGTCTTAGGTTGAAAAATTAATTTGCCTTGATGCTTCAAAATTGCTTCTCGATTTTTTACTTCTAGCAGTGTCTGCCGAGCCTTTTTTGCCCTTTGTGCGAATCTGTCGAAAATGATCAAAATTAATCAAAATTTATTATAAATTTAAGTAAAATTCAACATGTTAATAATTTAAGTACAATTTAATTATTTTATAATAATTAAATATTTTTCGACAAGAATTTTATCGAAACTGTATGAATTTGAGTTAAAAAGGGCATGCAAAAGTGTGTATATTTTCGTGTTTCCATTGACCCTGTTTTCTTCCATTGAGGACAATAAAATTTGATGTGTCCTGGCTTCTTGCATTTATAGTATATGATGGGGTCATTCTCCTTAGTAGATTGAATCTTGAGTTATTTTGAAATTTTCTTCCTTTGTTGAACCTTATAAACCTCTTGAATCTTCTTGCAAACATGGTCATCTCTTCATCCTCGTCCACTTGTTCATTTGAATTATCTTATTCTATTATGGAGTTGAGAGTAACACCAACCTTCATCTTTTCAACTTTATCTTCTGTTTTATTCAGTCCCTTGAGTCTTATTTCATGAGTGAGCAAAGAACCAATTAGCTCATATAATGAAAGAGCCTCCAAATTTTTTGCTTCCTCTATGGTTGTAACTTTGGCATCCCAAGACATAGGAAAGCTTCTAAGCATCTTCTAAACTAGTTCTTTATTAGGATAGGCCTTCCCATAGGATTTGAGCTCATTAATGTTGATGGTGAATCTATCAGACATTGATTTGATGTCCTCCTCAGGCTTCATTGTGAAAGTCTCATAATTGAGAGTGAGGATTCCCACCTTTGATTTCTTGACTTGATCAGTACCCTCATGAGTGACCTCTAATTTGTCCCAAATTTCTTTAGCATTGGAACATGAAGAAACTCTACAATATTCATTCGAACCAATTGCACAAAAGAAAGTGTGCATGGCCTTGGTGTTAAATTGTATGTTTTTCCTATCTTCCTCATTCCATTCTTTCTTGCTGTTTGGAACTAACTTCTCAACTTCTTGCTTTTGAGGAATGGATGGACTATCCATGATGACATCCCACGCGATAAGATCATTGGCTTGTATAAACTTCATTCTAGTATTCCAATATGAATAATTTTCACCATTAGAGTAAGGAGGATTATTAACAACTTGAGACTGACCAACCATAATAGAGTTGGAAGTAGATGTCATATTGTGCGATTTTAATAGATGAGATTTGAGCTACCTCGATGATCTTCTCTTGGTTGTTAGAGCGTCTTTTAGAGAATAGCTCTAATACCAATTGTTAGTTCGATAAATCAAACCAAAATTGCCAAGAGGGGAGTGAATTGGCTTTTTAAAAAATAGTGAAAGCTAGAAAGAAAATTGAAAGATGAACACGATAATTTAGAGTGGTTCAGCCCCAATTGCCTACTCCACTACCTTAGATTTCCACAATTAAGGATTTTTTCAAATTCACTAATTTGATAGCCTTTGAGGACAAGGTTTAACCTTACAACTCCCATAAGATTTCTACTCAGAATCTTAAGACACAAACTCTCCCAAGGAAATACAAATAAACAAACAATGAAATAATCCTTACAAGATTAAATTGTTTGCAAATTTAGCTCAAATACAATGAAATACACTTGAGCAAAAGAACAGAACTAAAACTAACAAGTATATGTAAACAATATGGAAATAGTAAGCTGAAAGGTTGTTTGATTGATGGTTTTCTTGAAAGTGCTTTTTTGTTGTTGTAGGAACTTTAGAAGTTGGTATTTAAACCCCTTAATCAATTTCCAACTATTGAGGTTGTTGGTATCATGAATAAAGCCGCTAGGGATGTAAAAATCATAGCATTTAATTCACCTACAACACCGAGTATTGATACCATATAAAAAGGTATCAATAATTTTTGCAATAAATGCTAAATTCAGTGACCATTAGTGTTTTACTATCGATACCAAAACACTTTTATCGATACTTTGTTGGTTTTGTGAGAAACAAAATGCTATTTTGATATTGCTTTTAAGAGGTGGTATCGATAGTTTAAAAAATATTGATACTTGGCCAAAAAGGTATCGATACTTTTTGGCTTGAAGTAATTTTAACTTGTTTGAAAATTTTTTAATTTTTTAAAGGTCTTTTTGCAAAGTGAAAATCATTTTGACTTGATTTTAAAGTTGTTTCAAAAATTTTCTAAGAGTTCAAAGTAGATATTAAAAATTGTATCTCTTATACTGCAATTTTAAACAAATCATTTTGTCAATTTTGTTCAATTTTGACTTTTATTCAAAAACACTTCAATTTATTGTATCAAAATATTTTATCAAATAAAGCTTGGTTTAAAACCCTTCTTTTTTATTTCCATTTAATAAAAACACTCTTAAGAGTTGTTTATTTGCAAGATTCAATTCATGTAGTTTTTCAAAAGTTTTTCACCTTAATTTTATTTTAAGATTTTAGAAGAAGTCTTTACACTCCAATTTGTCAAGAAACCACTCTTGAAGGGTTGGTCAGAGCTTTTGATTTAGTTTGTTAGAATCGTTATTCCAAAAGGTTCAACCGAACAACATATTTTTCAATAATCCGACTCCTATTTTATTCATTCCCATAATTCCATCCTTTCTTTAATATTCTTGTTTGTTTTATGTTCTTGAATATTAACTAATTTGATTTCAATTTTTAACATTCAAGAACACCTTTTTCTTAAAAGATTTGAAAACATTCTTGGTGTTCAAGAAAGTTTTTTCATGTTTAAGGAGTCCTCTTCTTAGCTGATTGTGCCAATTATTATAAGCTTTCTTGTTTTCAATTTTTTTTTTTGTTTTTCGTAATAACGTTTAACCTCTTCTTGCCTATTCTTTTCAAATTCGAGCTAGGCTTCTCAAGTCACAATTTGGCAACTTCTTGCTTACTAAGAAAGCCTTATTCTTTGTACCGCCCTAATTTTTTAAAGTCTGTTTTACAAATTCAGTCATAATTAAGTATTTGTATTAGTGGTTAAGTATCTTAATTCTACGTTTGAGGTCTTGGGTTTGAGTCTCAGTTTGATCCTTTTTGTTCCTAAGCCTATCTGATTTTAAATGAAATGTCTTTTGTTGTCAAAATAATTTTAAAGATGATTTTAAATGAGTTTGTTGATAATAATAATAAAAATAATATACACTTATAATAAATCAAGTAGTAATTTTAAAATGCTTTAACTTTTGGGCTTGTTTCGAAATAAATAAAACAAGTGTCTTATTTAGGTTTAATTTCATTTTAAGTTTGGCCTTTTATTTTATTTATTTTTGAAAAAAAAATGAATAAAAGACACCAAAACCCACATTTCCCTTTACTATTCCCCAAGCTACGACACAATTTCAATTTGCAAAATCTTGTTTTTCTTGTTTCTTCTATTCGTCAGTTCTTTCAATTTTGTTTTAGGAATCATCTCTAAACATTGGATTGTTATTCATTGCGTCTTTAATTTTGCTCCTCTTAGGTAAAATTTTGGTTAGTTCTTGATTGGCTAATTTAAGGGTTTTGGGATGCAATTGGTGCTATGAAATTTTGTTATTATTTGATTAATTGGGTCGTTACATTTAGGTGAGAGTCGTGAGATGTTTGGCGCTCCTTTAACATCGTATTTCATGTGGTTGCGGTTTGATAATCGGTAAGAGTTTGGAGGAGTTTTGGTGTTTTTAAATAGTTTGATTTTTGGCTATCTCGTGCCTAGATACTGCAATTAACCGTTTTCTTGGTCGTATTTAGGTCTCGAGAGTCTTGTGGTTGCATTCTTGTCGAAATCAAACCAGGTGTGTAACAGGAAACTCTAAAAACAACGAACAACAAAAGCCAAAACTGAGGCCTGTTGACACCACACGGTCGTGTGGTAGGCCATGTGCGACACACGACAATGTGACAAGTCGTGTGTCACATACAGTCTAGGCCATTTTGGGCTATATGGGCCCAAATTTTAGAATTTTTCCCTAGGGTCGTACATGTCCCGATCGACTGTGGGCCTTCCGCGGGGTCGTCAGAATGTGTTATGTAAGCCTTAAAGCATGAATTATACTAATCTATTCGTATGAATTTGACGTAAATAATGCCTAAATGCATGTAAAGAGATGCGATATGTTTGATCTGTTATGTAAAAGCATGTCCAATATGTGTTATACGAGTATGCATGATGTATATACATTCTGGTATCTGTTATTCTGTTATATCTGGTATTCAATTTGTGTCTGGCTATGGGGCGGGTTTGGTATTTTGTGGAGGAAGTGTTCTGTGTTCGAGATTATACTGGCAGCACTGCTGCGATTTTTCTAAAAAGTGTAGTAAGGACACTAAGTGGTGTGTAGGGTTGGGTAGGTGTTTTATACCCCACATGGTGTGTTGGAATGGTCGGAGATGGTGTGTAGCAGATAGGGGTAGGATTGTAATTTGATTGTGACTCTAATTTTGCATGAGACATTTGCCAGTATCTATTCTGTTATGTATTCGATCTGTGGTTTTGTTTCTATTCAGTTACAGCCTGTGTAACAGCCCATTTTCGGCGAGGTCGGAATAGTGGTTTCGAGACCACAAATTTTAGCCAAAAATAAAAGTTTATTTTATTTTATGGTTGGCATTATGATAGAAAGGTCACATGAAAATTTTGATACGAAAATTTTATCGATTGTGTGTTTAATTAAGGAAAGGACTAAATTGCATAAAATGCAAAAGTTGAGTTCTAGTAGCTATAGGTATCAAATAGCTATGGAATTCAAAACTTAAGGTCCTTATATGGTAATTAGACCATTGAAAAGTAGTTAGTAGATATTTTAATGACTCATCCATGGAAAAATTAGAAAAGGATAGGGACTAAATTGGAAATCAATAAAATTATTAGATGATAATTAATTAAAAAGAAAAAAATCAGTTAATTTCATATCATCTTCCCCAATTTTTCTATGGGAACCCTAAGAGAGGAAGAGAACTTTTCAAGCTTAATACAGTATGAAAATCAAGTCTCATTTTTAGTAATTTCTATATTTTTGGAATCGGGATAGTCTAATCTTTCTATTTAGGGTTTATTTGAAAAGTTATCAAGGTATGAAATTTGGGTCATGGATGAATATGCTGAAAATTAAAAATTTATGGTAGAAAATGAAATGTTATTCATAGATAAACAACTTTTACAAAGTAATTTTTGATGAAAGCTTGATTTAGGGACTAAAACGAAAAAATGGTAAAAACCCATGAAAAATTTTGAAATTTATAAAAATAAGTGTAATAACCCAAATTTGACCGGGCCTTGAAACCCAAAACCAAAATTAAATAATAAATAAATGTTTATTTATTAAACAGTCCCTTTACAGCCCAAAAGTTAAAACCTACACCTGGTAGCCCAAATACCCCTTAAACTATCCCTTAACCCATTTACACTCTTGACCCATTACAATTACGACCTTAGCCCAAATACACCCAAAGCCCAGACCTAAACTAGACCCAAATAACAGAGGCCCAAAAAACCCAAAATTATCAGCTAGGGTTTTCAACCCTAGCTCTTCCCCCTCGCGCCGCAACAGTTCCTGGAAGCTTCGGGGAGCACCGGTGCAACTCCCCGGATCGAGGCCATCAATGCACAATGATGCGCCATCAATACATCCGTCCCTCTCGTGGCCGTCCAGCACCGCGATCTCAGGCCACCCCTCAGGCCTTGGTACCACTGTTAACGCCAAGATCATCGGGATACCTGTAAGAAAAGGAAACACAGCAGATACGTAGAGCAAGAAAAGGAAACTAAAAGAATCTCAGATCACGGTCAAAGACACAGTGACCAAGAAATAGAAAGAAATCGAAGATTTCTTTCCCAGTTTTTGTAATAAACAGCGGCTATAAAAAGCCTTTTGTAACCCTCTAATTTTTACAGATACAGAAATAAAAAAAAGAAAGACAAACAGTTTCAAAGGTGATAACCGAATGACTTATTCTTTATTTTTTAGCGCATATATGAACTATTAGCAGAATACTAAGGGTATTTTTAAGGAGAAGAACTACCTGTTTTGGATATGAAGAGACGAGAGTTTTTTGAACTCTCCGATCTCCGTATACGGTGGCCCTTAGGGCGGCGCGTGGGTGCGTGGGCGCATGGGCGGAGCACAGTCTGGTGAGGGCCGGGCAGCTCGGCTCTTCCCTCTCTCTTTCGAGAGAATTTCTCGATTTTTTACAAATCAGGGTTCAAATGAATTTTAAGCTGAGAAGGTAGCTTATATAGCTTGAACGAAACGGCGACGTTTTGTGACCCCCAGGATCCGCGCGTTGACCCGATTACCCGGGGAGGATCCGCGCATTATTAAAATTGGGTTAATTTTCCAATTAGTCCTTCTCCGCCTTTTGTATTCACAGTTAAATTTTATTTTATTTATGATTTGGCCCTGTTATTTTTTTTAGTTTTAATTTGGTCCTGACAGTTGTTAAATTATATTTTCGGAAACGCGACCGTTTTGGGAATAGGGCAATTTGCCCAGTGAGTCCCTCTAATTTTACGCGTGTTTTAAATAGGGCCTTAATCCAGTTTTGTTTCTTTGAAATTCGCCTTGACATTTTGCTGAACTTTAAATTTAGTCCTATATTTATTTTTATTATTCTATTTATATATATTTTTATCTATATTGTTACTTGTTTTATTTTTATATCATACGTTATAAGATTATTTTATTATAAGTGTTATTTTTATTATATGTATTATTATTATTTGTTATTTTTCTCAAATTATTATTTTATATTATTTTTATATATATTGTTATATTTTCACATATATTATATATTATATATTTATATATTATTTTACATTTAAACTTTCATTATTTTATGCTATATTTATTATATTTCCCATATATTTTATTATATAACATTTATTATGTTTTATTTTTATACTACTTATTATTTTTATAAATATTATATATCACATATTACCAATTATATTATTTATGTTTATATCAGATATATATTATTTAGAATTTGTAAATTATTATTATTAAATCATATTTTAAACTCATATTATATACACATTTCATTATTTATTTATTTATTTATTTATTATATATCATTTCATTTTAAAATTAATATTGTTATATTATGAATTCTCTTACATACTCTTAAACCAAATTATTACCATATAATTATTATTCTTGTGTAAATATTCTTGTTATTATATATTATATATTATATATTAAATACTATTTAAAAATTGTTATGAAGTATCTTATCTTTAATTATATATATTTTGCTAGTAATCAATCATTCTTATTTTTTAGTTCTTTAGATATTTTATGTATCATGTATGTGTTAAACATTATTTTTATTATTATTATTATATGTTATATTTTGTGAATATGCACATTGACACTATATTTCTTCTATTTGTATATCATACATTATTCGATTATGTTTTTTTATATCATGCATCATTTAAATATTATTTCAGTATGTTTATATACTTTGTTTATTCATTTTCAATACATGCTATATATATATATATCTTTGTTTGCATATTTTTTGCTTTATATGTATTATTCTTTTATCGTAGTATTCATTTTTATCTACCTAGTACAATAATATATTATTATGATTTATAATGTAATACAATTCTCCACACATCATCTTTAAAAGACAAGGCTCCAAAATTTTCAAAAAATATAAAGGCAATGCTTGGTGTTTGGAAATTTCGAAAAAAATAGTGCCCTAAGTTATTGGGTTGCAACTTTTCTCCTTAAGTTCGAATAGTCAAGTACCCTTCTAAGGTTGTTAAAGGTTTTCAAAATACAAGTGACTGTCTTGGAATTGCAAAGTGATATGTCCTAACTTACTGGATGTAGCATTTTGCTGTTTTGAGATAGAGATTTCTAAAAGGCTAACTTATAGTCAATACTTTGATACAAGTGAACCCAAATTTTCAAATACTTTAAAGAGGATTACATCTTAAAATTTTTAATTTCTGACATTAAAGACATTTTGATAATCAATTAGGTACCAATTTTTGGGCGTTACGAGGGTGCTAACCTTTCCTCTTACGTAACCGACTCCCGAACCCATTCTTTTGATTTTGTAGACCAAAACTAACGATTTTAAAATAAATGTTTTAAAGGTGATCCAATCACACCTAAAAAGATTGGTGGCGACTCCTGTTTTTCATTTTTTAAAGTCGATTCCCATTTTCCAAAACATCAATTTTAAGACGGTCTCGACAGCTTGGCGACTCCACTGGGGACTAATAAGAGAGTCAAGCCGTGTAATTGATTATCTCTTGTCTTAATGTCAGAAATTAAAAATTTTAAAAATTTAATCCTCTTTGCATTATATGTGTTTGTATTATAGCATGTGTTGCTATATTCTAAAACGCATTGCATTTGCACGACCATTGTGGTCACACCCTTAAGTGGGAGTGAAAAGCTACGCCTTCGTGAGGTTTTCGCCTCCGTGCAGGATAGTGGATCGCTTTCGGGATACATCCGTACCTATGGTTTCGTGAGATTTTCATCTCCGTGTAGCCATAGGGAAATGTATTCCCCTGAATTGAACTCGATTCAAATGAGCCTATAAGGGGTGAGGATCGAGGAATCTGCTAGTTCAGGTACCTAAAACTTTAGAACCAACTTCATATAGAAAAAACCGTAAGAGCCCAACTTAGTTACAGTTAAACTTTAGATATTACCCTTATAAATTATTGTTGAGATTTATTGATATCATGCGATACTAACTATTTCTTTTCTTGTGTTTGCATTTTGCATTTACAAAGGTATCGATTCACGGTCAATTTCTAAGTTAGATAGTTTTGTTATGGAGAACGGACTTCTTGATAGCGTGGAGGGCAATGCCAACGTCCATAGATGAGAATTGGTTGGTGCAGGTCCTTAGGCACATGTAGGAAGGCTGGTGCAGGCAGGTTTGTTGGTTGTGCCCAATTACTTCTAGCTTGGTTCTTTAGCCATTTTCAGTCGATAGATAGGGTCATTTGTCGGGTTTTCTTCGAAGATTATTCACCGCTGAAGGACATAGTCACTTCAACTAGGAGAATTGATGTTTCAGAGAAGAATTGGATAGCATTACTCCAGAATCTTCAAGCAAAAGATGTTGAGTGGAAAGCTGCATGGATGATTCCTGGTGAGATTCTTTACCGGTGTGGCAGTTTCAATTGGGTCCCTCTATTGGGAATTTGGGGTGCCATTGGTTATGCCCCTTTGCTTGTGTTAAGGCAATTTGGCTTGAGGCAGTTCGTGCCAGCAACTCATGGGCTTGCTCAAAGTGAGTTCGCATATAGAGGAGCTGATTACAAGAAAAGGGTCGGTGAGATCTCTAGTGCTTGGAACAAGACGTATCGGTTGAAAGGAGTAGCTATTAGCCCTGCTATGACTCCAGAGTATGTTGAATGGAGAGGTAGAAGGATCAATGATAATATCCCTGAGCCAAGCGTGGAAGGAGCTCGACCGATGGAGGAATATTTGCAAGTGATACCCTCGGAGTTGAAAATTATGAAATAAGAATTTGAGAGGAAAAATTTGGAGCTTGAGAAAAGGATATCAAAGCTCGAAGAAGAAAAGATGTACTTGAGTTTAGACGTTGATGTCCAGAAGATGGAGGTCGAAAAAGAAAGAAAAGAAAAGAGGAAAATAGAAGAGGATAGAGATGATTTGAAGGAACACTACAAAAAGGCACAGGTATCCTTGAGGAAAGCAAGAGTAGGAGGGTCCTCAGCTCAGTTGCAGAAAGAGGTCCACGAAGGAAAGGCTAGAGTTGAGTACTGGGAGAAGAGGTTTCAGGAGATGCAGTCACGAAATTTAGCGTTAGAAGAAGAAAATAAAGGGTTGAAGTCCAAAGTAACTGAGCTTGGAAGATCCCTCCATTGGCATCGTAGCCATGATTCTACAGTCGAGTTAAAAGAGTTAAAAAGTAAAGTTAAATATTTGGAAGTAGCATTGCATAAAGGTAAACTTCGGATCGAGCAACTCGAGACACAAGAAGATTATCTAAAGGGAGAGCTTCATCAGTCTAGAGGGCAGGTCAAAGAAAGGGATCATGTCATGGGAGAAGCCATAACCCAGATTCGAGAGGTTGCTGAATATGTGTAGGACTTGGCAGTACGAGCTGATGTATTGAGTCTGATGTGTGGGTCATCGTCAGATATAGGACGAGAGTTAGCCCTTTTATTAGATAGAGTTAAAACTTTGGGCATTAGGGCGAAAGCGTACTTGTAATCCATTTATATGTAAAGATATTCTTTTTCTAAATAAAGTTTTCTAAATGAGATTGAATCGAGATTGATGCCTTTGTTGCACTCATGCATTTGCATCACATCATATCATATGCATTCAAGATTACAGAAAGACCCTAATTAGTTAAAGTTTCTTTATAAAGGTAGAAAAGAAAATCTGGAAATCACATATCCCTACGGCACTCGCACTAAAACTAAAAACATGGATCAAAGGTTTGAGCAGTTGCAAAAGGATATGCAAGACCAGTTGCAAGAGCAATTGGCTAAAATGCAGAATGAGATGAGGGAGCAAATGATGGAAGCTCAGAGGAATATGATGGCCGAAATAGCTCAGTAACTGAGGGCCACTGATAAGGGAAAGGCTCCTATGGCCATCATTGAAGAGGAAAATGAGGGTCCTCCTCCAGGTTTTACTCCGCCTCATGTACCATTGCAAACTGAGGCACCTCCTAGAAGGCCATTTACTACTATGAGGCCTCAGCATGGGCCAATTGATGCTGGTGTCCATATGAATTTCTCGGCTGGTTCAGGGTTTAATATGGGTGAAAATCCTACTAATCCTCTTGTTCTCGATCTAGATATAATGGAAAAGGAGGATTTCAAAGCTGAAGCTACAAGGCAATTGGATGAACGCTGCAGATGGTTAGAAGAAAAGTTTAAGGCTTTGGAAGGCACTGGCAATAATCATGGGGTTGATGCCAAGGATTTAAGTCTAGTCCCAAACCTAGTATTGCCTCACAAATTCAAAATGCCAGAATTTGAAAAGTACAATGGCACTACTTGCCCAGAGGCCCACATCACAATGTTTTGCAGAAGGATGACGGGGTATGTAAATAATGATCAAATGTTGATCCATTGTTTTCAAGATAGTTTGATAGGTGCGGCAGCTAGATGGTATAATCAGTTGAGCCGAGCTAGAATAAGTTCATGGAGAGATCTTGCACAAGCCTTCATGCAGCAGTACAATCATGTGACAGACATGACCCCTGACAGGATTACCCTGCAAAACATGGAGAAGAAGCCTAATGAGAATTTTAGGCAATACGCATAGAGGTGGAGAGAAGTAGTGATGCAGGTTCAACCACCACTGTTGGAGAAGGAAACCACTATGTTATTCATTAATACTCTGAAAGCCCCATTTATTACTCATATGATTGGAAGCACTACTAAAAGTTTTGCGAACATAGTTATGGCAGGAGAGATGATAGAGAATGCCATAAGAGGGGGAAGAATTGAGGGGGAGGTAGCCAAAAGATCAACCCCAAGAAGAAAATACAATAAGGTAAACAATACAAGTGGTTTTAATTCAAAAGCAGTCACAGTTAGCCAGCCCAAAGTAGCCACAGTTGGGAAGCAAGGCTCTCAAAAGCAGGAATCCAACGCTAGGCATGAGAGGATGCAATTTACACCTATACCTGTGACGTAGAGGGAGCTCTATCAAAATCTATATGATGCGCATGCTATAGCCCCTTTCCATTTGAAACCATTACAACCTCCGTATCCTAAATGGTATGATGCAAATGCCAGATGTGAGTATCATGCTAGAATATCAGGGCACTCAATCGAAAATTGTATTGGATTCAAGAAAACCGTAGAGAGGTTGATCAAGAATGGGGTTTTAAAATCTGAGAGTACCTCAAATATTGAGAACCCTTTGCCGAACCATGACAATCAGGGAGTAAATGCCATTGGTGAAGCCGGTGAAAAAGGGGGGAAGGAAAATGTTGCTGAGATAAGAATGCTGGGAGGAGATGATGAAAAGAGGTATGTTGACCTCTAAAAATACGAGAGAAGGAACGAGGGACTACGGTGAGTTCCATGAAGATTGCGAGGAATTCAAGGCCTTGGTACAAGGCTTTATAGACAATAAAGAGCTACAGATTTGTGAAGGTAGATCTAGTGAAAAGCAAGTATGTGCACTAGAAAATGAACAGCAAAGAACCAGCAGACCAAGAATCATTATCTCCCTGCCAGGGAATAATGAAGTGGGGACACCAGTAGCGCCCAAGGTCATTATCCACACACCTACTCCTTTCCCTTACAAGGATAGCAAGAAAGTACCATAGAGTTATGACTGTAGCGTGATAGTGCCGGAGGAAGGAAATATAGCCAGCGCATCTAAAGATGTACAAGTTGAAGGTTCCCATACGCGGAGTGGGAAGCGCTATGATACGGGGGACGTCAGAGTGGAGCCCACAAAATCCAAGAGTGTAGAGATTGAAAAAGAGAAAAAGAGCGAGGTACCTGTTAACGAGCTAGTGAGGGAGGAGGAGGCTAAGGAATTTCTAAAGTTCCTTAAGCATAGTGAGTACAGTGTGGTCGAGCAGTTGCGTAAGCAACCAGCACGCATATCAATTTTAGCCTTACTGCTGAGCTCTGAAGCGCATCGAGAAGCATTGTTGAAGGTACTCAATGAGACATATGTCACTCACGATATATCTGTCAATAAGTTGGATCGATTGATAAATAACATCAGCACTGATAATTTCATCTACTTCAATGATGATAAAATTCCACCTGGGGGCATAGGGTCAACTAAGGCTTTGCACATCACCACTTGTTGTAAAGGATACACGCTTCCAAGTGTACTTGTTGATAATGGGTCCACTTTGAATGTCCTTCCATTATCTACATTGAACAGATTACCCATTGATAGTTCACACATGAAGACATGTCATAATGTGGTAAGAGCCTTTGACGGAACCGAAAGGAAAGTGATAGGGCGAATTGACATTCCCTTGGAAATCAGGCCAAATACGTATGAAGTCAATTTCTTGGTGATGGATATCAAACCCTCCTATAATTGCTTGTTGGGGAGACCATGGATACACTCGACAGGAGCAGTGCCCTCCTCATTGCACCAGAAATTGAAATTAGTAACAGATGGACGGTTAATAGCTATTAATGCGGAGGAGGATATCATAGCAATAGTAACCGGCAAAGCCCCTTATGTCGAGGCCAATGAAGAGTCTGTTGAATGTTCTTTTCGCTCTCTAGAAATTATCAATGCAACCTTCATTTCGGAGGGAAGTGAGGTGCTAGTGCCCAAAATGTCTGGAGCTACAAAGATGGCCCTGTAAATGATGATGGGAAAGGGGGCATCACCGGGAAAAGGACTAGGAAAACAGTTGCAAGGAGGAATTCAAATCCCATGGAGAAGAAGGATCGCTTTGGTTTGGGTTTCAAGCCAGACCATAAACATAAGAGACAGGAGATGGAAAAGCGTCAAGTAAGAAGGAAGGCGTGATTGAACGGAGGAGAAATAGAGTGGGAACCGATGACATTCCCACCTATATCCAAAACCTTTAAGTCAGGAGGGTTGCTGGTAGAAGAGAGTCATCAAATCAATGTTGTACATAGTGAGTGGTTGAGACAGGAAAACCTTGAGGGTATTCGCCCTTACGAATCGGGGAGCTCTCTGAACAATTGGACTGCGGAGGATCTTCCTATAGTCTTTAGAAATTTTTCAGAGTAATTCTCGAAACATATCTATTACTCTAGGGCTTAGGAGTAATAAGATTACATTTGTGAAAATAGGCTTATGTTCATCTATTATTATTCAAATAAAACGTAACTTTTATCAATTTAAAAGAGTATTGCTTCATTTTTATCAACCAATATTCCTTTAAATTCTAAAAACTCTTATTCTTTTATTCATAGCACATAAATGATCATTCTCAAATTCATTCATTCTTTGTATATTCTTTCATACCCTTCACAGGTCTCTAGATATCAGTGATACGAGCGCTAATACTGTCGCTCTTGATCTCTCTTGTGAGCAAGACATGTGTTTAGAGGAGTCTCAAGATTTTGAAAATGTTCAAGATTTTGACGTATCTCTCGATCTATTGAGAATGGTAAAACAAGAGGAGAAACAAATCATGCCACATGAGAAAGAGGCAATAGAAAGTATAGCCCTAGAGGAAGGGAAGGAGGTGAAAATTGGAACACTAATCACTAAAGACACAAGGTGTAGCTTGATTGAGTTGCTTCAAGAATTCAAGGATATTTTTGCATGGTCTTATCAGGATATGCCCGGATTGAGTACCGACATTGTAGTACATCGTCTTCCGATAAGACAAGAATGTAAACCAGTCCAACAAAAATTGTGAAGAATGCGGCCAGATATTATTCTAAAAATAAAAGATGAGGTCAAGAAGCAGTTTGATACAGGATTCTTGCAGGAAGTGAAGTAATCCAAATGGGTAGCTAACATTGTACCTGTCCCTAAGAAGGACGGGAAGGTACGAATGTGCGTGGATTACAGAGATCTAAACAAAGCAAGCCTAAAGGATAATTTTCCTCTGCCACACATTGACACTTTAGTAGACAACACAGCAGGATATTCGTTGTTCTCCTTCATGGATGGCTTCTCAGGATACAATCAGATAAAGATGCATCCAGATTATATGGGTAAAACTACTTTCATAACATTGTGGGGCACCTTTTGTTACAAAGTAATGCCATTTGGGCTGAAGAACGCAGGAGCAACATATCAACGAGCCATGGTAAACTTATTTCACGACATGATACATAAGGATATTGAGGTATACATTGATGATATGATCGCCAAGTTGCGAACAGAAAAAGAACACATTGAGGTCTTGAGAAGATTATTCTTAAGGTTGAGAAAATTTCAGTTGAAGCTGAATCCAGCAAAGTGCACCTTTGGAGCCAGGTCGGGGAAGTTATTAGGTTTCGTAGTCAGTGAAAAGGGAATTGAAGTTGACTCAGACAAGGTCAGAGCCATACGAGAGATGCCTCTGCCACGTACTCAAAAAGAAGTTCGAGGATTCCTAGGAAGATTGAATTACATCGCTCGGTTCATTTCACAATTGACCGAGAAATGTGATCCTATCTTTCGCCTCCTCAGAAAGCACAATCAAGGTACTTGGGATGAAGAATGCCAGAATGCTTTTGAGAAAGTCAAGCAAAGATTTGTTGAATGCTCCAGATGTTATCTCCACCTAGTCCGATAAACCGTTAATACTATACTTGTCGTTGTTCAAAGAATTCTATGGGATGTGTGCTTGGTCAACATAACGAGTCGGGGAAAAGGGAGAAAGTAATTTATTATCTCAGTAAAACATTCACTGACTGTGAAATGAGATATTCGCCAATTGAAAAGTTGTGTTGTGCGCTAATCTGGACCACCCGGAGATTAAGATAGTACATGCTATACCATACCACTTGGCTTATCTCCAAGTTGGATCCATTGAAATACATGATGGAATCAACTGCTCTAAATGGAAGGATAGCGAGGTGGCAAATTTTACTTTCAGAGTTCGATATAGTCTACGTAAGTCAGAAGGCTATAAAAGGAAGTGCGGTAGCTGATTTCTTATCTAGTAGAGCTTTAGAGGATTATGAGCCATTAAATTTTGATTTTCCAAACGAGGAGTTAATGTGTATAGCAATGATTGAAGATTCTCCGTGGAAGCTTAATTTTGATGGGGCTTCTAATGCAGTGGGAAACGAAATTGGGGCAGTCTTGGTATCCTCTAATAGCGATCACTACCCATTCACGTGCAAGTTGGACTTTGATTGCACGAACAATATTGCTGGGTATGAAGCATGCATCATGGGACTTCAAGTGGCCATAGAATGAGGTATAAGAATCCTAGAAGTATATGGAGATTCGGCGTTAGTAATTTATCAGCTTAGAGGTGAATGACAGACAAGGGACCCTAAATTGATCAATTATCGAAAGGTAGTTTTGGGGTTACTTAAGGAGTTTGATGATATCACCTTTAATTATCTCCCGCGAGACGAAAATCAGATGGCAGATGCTCTAGCAACCTTGGCCTCAATGATTAAGGCAAATAAAGAAGAAGAGATAAGACCAATTCAAATGAGTGTCTATAAAGCTCCGGCTAGTTGTTATAACCTTGAAGAGGAAGAAAAGGATGATAATCCTTGGTACCAGGATATATTGCGATATGTAAGAGATCGTAAATATCCAGAGCAGGCAACCGAAAATGACAAACGAACTTTGAGAAGGTTAGCTTATGACTATGTTTTGGACGGGGATGTTCTGTATAAGAGAAGGAAAGACCAAGTACTTTTGAGATGTGTCGATGCTGTGGAAGCCAAGCTAATTCTAGAAGAGGTTCATGAAGGTGTATGTGGTACGTATGCAAATGGGTTCACGATGGCAAGACAAATCATGAGGTTTGGCTATTACTGGGCCACTGTGGAAGGAGACTACATCAACTATGCCAAAAAATGCCATAAGTGTCATATTTATGGGGACAAAATTCATATACCACCCTCACCTTTACATGTCATGACGTCCCTATGGCCGTTTTCCATGTGGGGCATGGATGGCATCAGACCAATATCGCCGAAAGCTTCGAATGGACATCGGTTTATCTTCGTGGTGATTGACTACTTTACAAAATGGGTAGAGGCTGTTTCTTACGCAAATGTTACTAAGTCAGCTGTAAGTCGATTTTTGAAGAAGGAAATCATTTGTTGGTATGGGATGCCTAAGAGGATCATATCCGAAAATGCATTGAATTTGAACAACAAAACGATAGCATAGGTTTGTGACCAATTCAAAATCAAGCATCACAACTCTTCACCCTATCGTCCAAAGATGAATGGGGCAGTAGAGGCTGCCAATAAAAACATTAAGAAAAGAGTGGGAAAGATGACTGAGACTTATAGGGATTGGCATGAGAAGCTACCGTTTGCACTCTTGGCCTATCGAACATCTGTCAGAACTTCTACTGGGGCAACTCTGTTCTCGTTAGTTTACGGGATGGAAGCCGTGTTACCTATTGAAGTAGAAATACCTTCTCTCCGAATTTTAACAGAGATAAGGTTAGATAAAGCTGAATGGGTTCAGTCCCGATATGACCAGCTAAACTTGATTGAGGAAAAGAGGCTGAAAGCCATCCAATATGGTCAGATATACCAAAAGCATATGATGCGAGCTTATGATAAAAAGGTTCGTCTAAGGGAATTCCATGAGGGGGACCTTGTGCTAAAGAAAATCCTTCCCATTCAGAAGGACTTTAGAGGAAAATGGATGCCAAATTGGGAGGGGTCATACGTCGTGAAGAAGGCTTTTTCTGGCGGTGTATTGATTTTGACAGAAATGGATGGAAAGAGCCTACCCAATCCAGTGAACTTAGACTCAGTCAAAAAGTACTTTGTCTAAAGGAGAAAAGAATCCAAGGTGAAAACCAGCAAAGGGCGCCTTAAATTTTCAAAAAAATAAAAATAAAAATGGAGAGGCCAAGGTGAAAACTCGCAGAGGGCGCTTTGAGACCAAAGGGGTTTTGAGTTGAAAACCCGAAAGGGCAACTCAAATTTTGAAGGGCATACAATAATTTGGCTATATCTGACTTGGTAAAGAGTAAAGCATGGTGTACATTGGGGCATCAACAAAGTGCTTCAGATCTTTTAAACACATGTCGAACTCAAGAAAGATCTTATGGAACTAATGTATAGACGCTCAAGCTGCAATATTTAGAGCATCTAATTTTTATCTTGTTTGATTCTATTTCTTCTTAAAGATATGCTATTAGACTTATTTCCTTTGTATTATTAACAATTCATTCAAATCCAATTATTCTTAAAGGTTTATTCATCTTTCGATATCATTAAAATATGTTGTATTGAAATAATGATAGATGAACTAAAATATTTTCACAAACAAAGTTTTGCACATTACTTTGGAATTTTTAGATAATGCAAGAAACTAAAATAGGACAATTGTTCGAGAAATTCACGTAAGTAAGGGATGTAGAAACTCGAGGAATTTCTTTTTTCCAGTCCAAAAGGAAATGGACAAAACCAATTATTCAATTCTTACAGACATCCTCAGTAGATTGTAGCATTGGAAGAAGGCCTACAAGCTGAGTAAGAATGAAATTTTGAGAAAAGAAAGGACTAACGAAGGAATAAATGGTGTCGCTTAGGATAGGGGTCATATTCACAACACTTTGCATCATAACATGTTTGATTAGGGACATTCAACTCACTTTGAGTATAGCATCTTAATTATCAAGCATAATCATTCTACAGGTTATCAAAGACGGCGTGCTTTAGTCCGCTAAACAAAGAGAGGTAATAGGTCATAGATGATGGCGATCTAGACTTGAGACATTTATATCAAGGCAGATCCAAGATGATTTGGTATTCTTGTGTTTACAAGAAACAAATCGAGGACATAGTAGATTTGACTCTCAGATGTTCTCAGATATAGCAGATCTAGACTTCAGACATTTATACTGAAGCAGATCCAAGATGATTTGGTATTCTTGTGTTTTCAAGAAACAAATCAAGGACATAGTAGATTTGACTCTCAGATGTTCTCAGATATAGCAGATTTTGACTCTCAGATGTTCTCAGATATAGCAGATCTAGACTTCAGACATTTATACTGAAGTAGATCCAAGATGATTTGGTATTCTTGTGTTTACAAGAAACAAATCGAGGACATAGCAGATTGAACTCTCAGATGTTCTCAGATATAGCAGATCTAATCTTCAGATGTTTATACTGAAGCAGATCCAAGATGATTTGGTATTTTTGTTTACAAGAAACAAATCAAGGACATTGCAGATATGACTCTCAAATGTTCTCAAATAGACTCAAGATGGTTTGGCATCCTTGTGCTTACAAGGAACAAATCGAGGACGTAGCAGATATGACTCTCAAATATTCTCAAACAGATTCAAGATGGTTTGGCATCTTTGTGCTTGCAAAGAACAAATCAAGGACGTAGTAGATTTGACTCTCAGATTTTCTCAAAACAGACTCAAGTTGATTTGGCATCCCCACAAATCAAAGAAGCAGATTCGACATCTCTACGATCGGCGAGGAGCAGATCAAAGATATCAACATAGCAGTCATAAAATTGAATTCCATTATTTGATAAGGCCACCAAATTGGGTCTTTCTATGAGTCTTTGCTTGATTCTGTTACAAAGAATAAGCAGAGAGAGGGGCAAATTGAATAACCCAAATTTGACCTGACCTTGAAACCCAAAACTAAAATTAAATAATAAATAAGTGTTTATTTATTAAACAAATCCCTTCTGACCCAAAAAGTTAAAACCTACACCCAGTGAGCCCAAATACCCTTAAACTATCCCTTAACCCGCTTACACCCTTGACCCATTACAATTACGACTTTAGCCCAAATACACCCAAGCCTGCACTCTAAACTAGACGCAAATAACAGAGGCCCAAAAACCAAAAATTATCAGCTAGGGTTTTCAACCCTAGCTCTTTCCCCTCGCGCCGCAACAATTCCTAGAAGCTTCGGGGAGCGTCGGTGCAACTCCCGAGATCGAGGCCATCAATGCACACTGACGCGCCATCAATACGTCCGTCCCTCTCGTGGCCGTCCAAAGACATGCGATCTCAGCCTCCCCTCAGGCCTTGGTACCACCGTTAACTCTGAGATCATCGGGATACCTGCAAGAAAAGGAAACACAAAGCAGAATCGTAGAGCAAGAAAAGGAAACTAAAAGAATCTCAAAGATCCACACGGTCAAAGACACAAAGAGCAAGAAATAGAAAGAAATCAAGATTTCTTTCCCGCTTTTGTAATAAATAATGGCTATAAAAAGCCCTTTGTAACCTCTAATTTTTACAGATATGAAATAAAAAAGAAAGACAAACAGTTTCGAAGGTGATAACCGAGTGACTTATTCTTTATTTTTTAGCGCATATATGAACTATTAGCAGAATACTAAGGGTATTTTTAAGGAGAAGAACTACCTGTTTTGAATCAAGAGACGAGAGTTTTTGAACTCTCCGATCTCCGTATACAGGTGGCCCTTAGGGCGGGCGCGTGGTTGCGTGGGCGGAGCTGCATTCATGAGGGCGGAGCCCGAGCTCCTTCCTCTCTCTCTTTCGGAGAGAAATTTCTCGATTTTTTTACAAATCAAGGTTCAAATGAATTTTAAGCTGAGAAGGTAGCTTATATAGCTTGAACGAAACGGCGACGTTTTGTGACCCCCAGGATCCGCGCGTTGACCCGATTACCCGAGAAGGATCCGCACATTTTTAAAATTGGGTTAATTTCCCAATCAGTCCTTCTACCCCTTTTGTATTCACAGTTAAATTTTATTTTATTTATGATTTGGCCCTGTTATTTTATTTTAGTTTTAATTTGGTCCTAACAGTTGTTAAATTATATTCTGGGAAACGCGACCGTTTTGGGAATAGGGTAATTTGCCCAATGAGTCCCTCTAATTTTACGCACGTTTTAAATAGGGCCTGAATCCAGTTTTGTTTCTTTGAAATTCGCCCTGACATTTTGCTGAACTTTAAATTTAGTCCTATATTTATTTTTTATTCTATTTATATATTTTTTTATCTATATTGTTACTTGTTTTATTTTTATATCATACGTTATAAGATTATTTTATTATAAGTGTTATTTTTATTATATGTATTATTATTATTTGTTATTTTTCTCAAATTATTATTTTATATTATGTTTATATATATTGTTATATTTTCACATATATTATATATTATATATTTATATATTATTTTACATTTAAACTTTCATTATTTTATGCTATATTTATTATATTTCCCATATATTTTATTATATAACATTTATTATGTTTTATTTTTATACTACTTATTTTTTTTATAAATATTATATATCACATATTACCAATTATATTATTTATGTTTATGTCATATATATATATATTATTTAGAATTTGTAAATTATTATTATTAAATCATATTTTAAACTCATATTATATACACATTTCATTTTTATTTATTTATTATATATTATTTCATTTTAAAATTAATATTGTTATATTATGAATTCTCTTACATACTCTTAAACCAAATTATTACCATATAATTATTATTCTTGTGTAAATATTCTTGTTATTATATATTATATATTATATATTAAATACTATTTAAAAATTGTTATGAAGTATCTTATCTTTAATTATATATATTTTGTTAGTAATCAATCATTCTTATTTTTTAGTTCTTTAGATATTTTATATATCATGTATGTGTTAAACGTTATTTTTATTATTATTATTATATGTTATATTTTGTGAATATGCACATTGACACTATATTTCTTCTATTTGTATATCATACATTATTCGATTATGTTTTTTTTATATCATGCATCATTTAAATATTATTTCGTATGTTTATATACTTTGTTTATTCATTTTCAATACATGCTATATATATATATATCTTTGTTTGCATTTTTTTGCTTTATATGTATTATTCTTTTTATCGTAGTATTCATTTTTATCTACCTAGTACAATAATATATTATTATGATTTATAATGTAATACAATTCTCCACACATCATCTTTAAAAAGACAAGGCTCCAAAATTTTCAAAAAAATATAAAGGCAATGCTTGGTGTTTGGAAATTTCGAAAAAAATAGTGCCCTAACTTATTGGGTTGCAACTTTTCTCCTTAAGTTCGAATAGTCAAGTACCCTTTTAAGGTTTTTAAAGGTTTTCAAAATACAAGTGACTGTCTTGGAATTGCAAAGTGATATGTCCTAACTTACTGGATGTAGCATTTTGCTGTTTTGAGATAGAGATTTCTAAAAGGCTAACTTATAGTCAATACTTTGATACAAGTGAACCCAAATTTTCAAATACTTTAAAGAGGATTACATCTTAAAATTTTTAATTTTCGACATTAAAGACATTTTGATAATCAATTAGGTACCAATTTTTGGGCGTTATGAGGGTGCTAACCCTTCCTCGTACGTAACCGACTCCCGAACCCATTCTTTTGATTTCGTAGACCAAAACTAACGATTTTAAAACAAATGTTTTAAAGGTGATCCAATCACACCTAAAAAGATTGGTGGCGACTCCTGTTTTTCGTTTTTTAAAGTCGATTCCCATTTTCCAAAACATCGATTTTAAGACGGTCTCAACAATAAGTGTTGTAAATTTGAAGTTGAAATTTTGGTTCGGCTTGGAATAGAGAGTAATTTGCATGAATTTTATTTTCCGGGCCTAGGGACGAAATTAAAATTTTTGAAAAGGATAGGGGTAAAATGGTAATTTTGCCTAAGATGTAATAAAATGCAAATGTAAATGACATGTCATAGGTTAATAGTTAAATTTATCCATATAGATCCGGAAAGACCAACTACGGAACTAGATCGAGGAAAGTTAAAGGTTTCGGATTAGTTAACATTCAAATACGAATCATTTTCAAGGTAAGCTCGTGTAACTTAAATATGTATGCTAATATACTTGAATTGAATTGTATGATTGTGTTGATATGTATGAGATGATACACATAATGTAATAGTCATAAGTTGTGAAAAATGGACAAATTGTCATGATCCGGTTGAATGTTGAATTTCGATGGGTTAAGAATAATAGTGCATATGTTGCAGATAGAATTTAGCCTGGACGGGTAGTTCTAATTTAAGCCCTCTTGAGCTTAGATTATAAATTGGATTTAGGCTAGACGGGTAATCCATATTAAGCTCTCTAGAGAATATGCTACGGATAGGATTTAGCCTAGACTGGTAATCCTACTGTAAAATGTACGGCTCAAGAGTGTGTCTTTCTATTATGTACCCTAATGGGTACTTTTGCACATGTGTATATTACCCGAACATCCATTGATATTTTAATAGTTCGATGGAAAGGACCCTTGAAGTGTGGAAAGGTTAAATTAACAAAAACTTGTAATGTGATGAGGTCATCTATGTCTACTTGATATTCATATGTGATTATGTAACTAACTTGTTGAATAAGTGTATGTGTGTTTAGGTAGCTTGCCCAAAATCGAGGGAATGTAAATTTATGTATGCTTGTATTATTAAATATGACCGGTAAGTTTATTTTCCTTTATACGAACTTACCAAGCATAAAATGCTTACTCTGTTTAATTTTCCCTGTTTTATAGTGCTCAAAGCTCGTGAAAGTTGGAAGTCGGTCGGAGCAGTAATCACACTATCCACTATCTCCTTCTCGTATAATTAGAAATTTCATTTTGGTATAATGGCATGTATAAGCTTATTTGGCCAATGATGGCTTGTAATTGTGGTTTAGTAAACTAGCCATTGGAGTGGCTAGTGATGGTCTAAGTTGGCTATTTTTGAAGTAATATTTTTGTAATCACATAAGTGCTTATTATGTGTTAGTTTGTTTAAATTATATTAGCATAGAAGTTTATGTTAAAAGTAAGTTTATATCCTTTGATGCATGAGACAATACCACATGATTGATGGCAAATTTTATGTGAATATGATGTTGGATTAGTGGATAAGCTTTTGAGTTTTCGTGCAAGAAAATGGTAAGTCTTGGGTGACAAATGAGGCTAGGAAATGGCCTTATTTTGTCCACACGGGTAGACACATGGGCATGTGTCTTGGTCGTGTTTGACACACGGCTTGTCCCATGGACATGTGGTCCGGCCGTGTGTCCCTTGCATCTTAAAAATGAGAAACAAAATGCTCAGAATTGGACACACAGGCATGTGTCTCAGCCGTGTGGTTGACACGGCCTTGAACACAGGCGTGTTACACGGCCATGTGAAAACTAAACCTAAATTTTAAAAATAAAATTTGCCATACGGCCTAGCACATGGGCGTGTGACTTCAATTTCTTCATGCCTTAAAAGTTAGAGAGTTACATGGGTGAGGGACACGGGCGTGTGTAGTACACGACCTAACCACATGAGCGTGTCCCTAGACCATACAGGCGTGTAAGCCCTGTACCTTGGAAATTTTTGAAATGTCGTGAAAAATTTTATGAGTTTTCAATTAAGTCCCAACTTGATTCTAATGCTCATATTAGACCTCGAGGGTCTAATTAAGGGACGTTTTGAATGATCTCAGTAAATAAATAGTAATTTATAAGAATTATTTATAAAATGTTCTAAATGTTCTGGTAATACGCTGAAATCCTGTTCTGACGATAGGTACGGGTTAGGGGTGTTACATTTAGTGGTATCGAAGCTATGGTTTAGTCGATTTTTAAACTAACGTAGCAAGTACGAGTCTAGCTATACATGCCATTATATAAATTATGATAGTGTGATATCTCCTGACCAGTTTTAAATGTATTTTCATATAGTAATGTAAGCTAGAGCTAAGATTGAGAAAGTTGAGAGCGCTGCTCAAGCTTCCGCTTAACGAGCTGCATCTAGTGGTAGTAAAAGGCCCGTATCTGAAGGCTGAAGTGAGGTGGCAAAAGTAGCCTTTTTTGAATTGATGGATGAATGGTTTAGTGAATATGTAATAACAAACCCTGCTATTCAACGACCTTCCCCACCTACTTCACAACATGATGAAATGCCACAGAATGCTAGACCTGTTAGAATTGGTAAGGCTCTAGTACATAAAATTAAAAAACATGGGGCTGAAGAATTTAGGGCTATGCCCAATGACGATCCAGAGAGGGCCAAGTTCTAGCTAGAAATTACTATTCGGGTTCTAGATGAGTTATCATTTACACCAGCCGAGTGTCTGAAATGTGCAATATCCTTGCTGAAAGACACAACCTACCATTGGTGGAAAACCATATCTTCTGTGGTACTAAGGGAAAATATTACATGGGAATTTTTCCAAACAGAGTTTAAAAAGAAGTATATTAGTCAGAGATTTCTAGAACAGAAAAAGAAAGAATTTCTAGAGCTCAAACAGGGAAATATGACAGTGTTTGAGTATGAACGAGAATTTGTTAGATTGAGCAAGTATGCTAGTGAATGGGTCCAAACTAAAGCTGAAATATGCAAATGATTTGAAGAAGGACTAAACAAAGATATTAAGTTGTTAATTGGAATTCTAGAATTAAGAGAATTCGTGGTGTTAGCTGAATGAGCACACAAGGCTAAGGAATTAAGCAAAGAAAAGAGGCAAACGAAAAGGGAAGCTTGGGTTACGAGCAAAAGATTTATGAACAAGACGCAATCATCTACTTAAAAGAAATCAAAGAATTATCATGAGCTTTTGATACATCAAGGGAGTATTCAGGAAAGGAACGAAGTTCTAAACGCACCAACCCGAGTTTTCGTCTCCCTTAACAACCAGTGTTGGCAGTGTTGGAAACCCCAAACCACGATGCAATGTCTGTAATAAATTACATTTCAGAGGGTGTCGTATAAGAAGTGGGGTTTACTTTAAGTGTGGTTCTCTCAACCATTTTCTTAAGGATTGCCCGGAAAGGGTTGAGAAAGACATTGAATAGACCCCAAAGTCGAGTAATCTTGTCTCGAGGGGTAGACCACCACAGTATTCCAGAAATGTCGTGGTAGTCGTAGTGCTGCAAAAGATTCAATAGCTAAATCTGAGGCTCAAGCTGCAACAAGAACATATGCAATACGAGCAAGGGAAGATGCTTCGGTACCACATGTTATCTGGTACATTCTCTCTACTTGATACTAATATTATTGCTTTGATTGATCCTGGTTCCACTTACTCATATATATGTATAAAATTTATGTTTGTCAAAAATATGATTGTTGAATTCACCGAATTTGTGGTTAAAGTTTCAAACCCCTTAGTTTAGCATGTTATGGTGGATAAAATTTGTAAAAATTTCCCATTGGTGATAGAGGGTTATTATTTTTCGGCTAATTTGATATTGTTACCCTTTGATGAATTTGATGTAATATTGGGAATGGATTGGTTAACCCAACATGATGCAGTGGTAAATTGTAAGTATAAATACATTGTAATGAAGTGTCAGAATAGTGAGTTACTCCAGGTTGAATCTGAGAAACTGGATGGGTTGTTTAATGTGATTTCAGCAATATCAACACAAAGATATATTAAAAAGGGGTATAAGGCTTATCTTGCTCTTGTACAGGATGCCAAAGTATCAGAGTTGAAAACCCAGTTGGTGCCGGTTGTTTGTAAGTTTCCTGAGGTATTTACAGAAGAACTACCTGGTTTACCTCTAGCTAGAGAGGTGGAATTTTCCATAGACCTTGTGCCAGGGACGATGCCAATACCTATAGCACCATATAGAATGGCTCTTGCTGAATTGAAAGAGCTGAAGTGTAACATCCCAAATTTTGCGCCTAGAAGTATTGGGCCTTGAGCGTGGGATCTGTTAGTAAGCGGCTTATAAATATTTTAGTTGAGCAATAAAGTGGCACAAATTGCATGTTTCGTGTAGTGGTTAAATGAATTGGGTGTGTTTAGGGATGTCTGAGAAGTCTTGGGTTCAAATGTAGGCTTTAGCAAAATTTTAGTTTTTCCCTTAAGTGAACCTTGGCTTTAGCTTGTAGGCCTTAAAAATATTAGTAGCTAAAATTTATCACAAGGAAGTATGTGGTCTAGTGGTTGTGGCGTCATTATGGTAGAAAGGGATCTTGAGTTTGAATCCCATGATTTGCAAGGTACATTTATTTTATTCCCATGAGGTGAGAGAGGTAGAGTTGGATAAAAACTCTCTTGAGGTGGTTGTAGATTGGTCAAGGGGAGAAAATTAAGGGGTATGATAACGGTTGTTATGGACATGGAAGATAATTGGGTGGAGAAAATCAAGGAAATTTAAACTTGGAGAGTGTTGTAGCCGAATAGGGGAGCTAGTGTGTGCAAATTTGGCTAAGGGGTCCCTTTGTGTGCATTTTCAGCATTTGGAGAGTTTTGGGAAATGTTCTCTTTGTGCAATTTCGGCTTTGGGGCATTTAGTGCCGAATTGGTGCCTTTCTTTTCTCCTTTTGCAAGTCTAGTCGAATTCAAGTGTGACCATTTCGGCAGTTTGTGTGACTTTTTACTTCTCTATTACCTTTCAAGTGCATTCGCTTGAATGATTTGGTATGTTGTTCCTTGATTAGCTGAACCTTTATTTCTCTTTTCTCACAATCAAGTCGACTACATTCTTCAATTACCTTTCTTCTCCTCTTAATATCCCTTTTGGTTCTTGGTCGAATATAGTTTTCCTCTACCCTATATTTTGTTTCCTTGGGTTTTCTCCTAACCAATTGATTCACCTTCCTTTTCTTAACCTTCTATCGATTTTCCTGCTTTATGGTGTTGGCAATTTTCTTTTGTGTCTGCTATTGGTGTTATGGTTGCGGTCTTGCAAGGTTCTAACAAATCAATAGAGTTCTAGTAGAGTGAAGAAGCACTGCTGTTTGGGTAGCAATCGGACCTCTCTTTCACTAAGGTAAATGCAATGCCATATTTTACCTTGGGGCTTAGGCCGAATGTGATCTGTTTCTCCTTAAGTAATAGTAAGTGGGTGTTGACCCTTGTTGCCAAGAGGTTAATTGAATACCATGAATGATGTAGGTTGTTGCTTGAAGGATTTTTGCAAAGTTTCGCAATCAGGTGTGTACTCACACCCCTCTTTATTGAAAATCGGTAAAAGCCAAGAAGCCGAAACTTCAGCATTTGAGGCCTCACGAGCGTGCGATCGCTTGTGTGGTAAATCGAGCCCACAGATCAGGGGCGATAAATTGTAGAGGCCACCACGAGCGTTCTCGTGTACTGGGCCTATTCTGGGCCTCTATGGGTCATAATGGGCCGTGTGGGCCCAATGCACTCGTGGGCCCCATACAGGTAAAATCTGCTGTAAGTGATAAATAATGAACTGGGCTATGGTGTTCGCATAGCCGTGACTGAAATTGGGCTAAATGGGCCTCGGGCCCATTTACATTGTTTTGACCATCTAGGTTATTTGAGTCGCTCGAGGCGACGACAGACCATTTATGAGGTCGTAATCTGTACTGGGACCGCAAAATTGGTAAAGTGACCAAAATACCCCCAAAGGGTAGAATGACTGTTTTGCCCCTCGAGGGTAAATGACTGATTTGTCTGTGATTTGTATGACTGATTTTTGTACATGACACTCTGCATACATGGCATACTACTCAGAATTGGGATATTGTTTTGGAGGAAGAAACCGTATTGGTGGTTATACCACATATTCTGATATTAGCAGCTTTGCTGCGATTCTAGTTAGAGTCGCAACTAGTGCTAGCACTGCAAGTGTAGGGATAGCGTAGGTAATTTATTCCCCACAGGTAGTGTAGGGTTAGATGGAGGCAAGTGCAGGGTTGGATGGGTTATCATGCATTATGCATATAGGTTTGAAATTAAAATAGGCTAGGCCCAACTGAGATGGGCTAGGCCCAATTGATACTGTGATAGGTTGAGACCCAAATGTTAATTAATCGGGCTTTGGCCCACATAAATTCTGAATTCTACTGTTTTGTTACTGAATAGGGCTCAAGCCCACATTGGTTCTAAATTCTATTTTTGACTAACTATTTGGACGCTAGGGGATTACACACTGGGTTTTCGTAAACTCACCCCATTTTTTTTACTGTGCAAGTAATCCCCAGAATTAGGAGGATTGGTGCTGTGAGGGACTCGAATATGGCCATACAGCTACTTTTTTTATCTACTATGTTTATTTGCTTCTCAGTACTTTAATTTTGGTTTGGTTTGTAACAAGGCCTCTCTGGTTTTTGTTTTAAACTTTAAGACTTTATTTACTATGTTTGATATCTATTAGAAGTAGATCTCGGTTTTCCAAAACAATAACTGTTTTTAAAGCACTACGTTTTCGCAACTTAACTTCTAAATATCATGTTTTCGTAAATCGACTATTTTAAATTAAGCTTCCACAACAAACACCATTTTAAATAGGAATAACTTTCCAGTGAACCAGGTTTTGCAAAATAAATCAACATAAACTAAGGTTTTCACAAGTTTTAAAATGGCCGGAGGTTTTAAAAAGGGTTTTCAATGGAAACATGGTTTTTGAAAAACACTTCAATGTTGCACGCCAGATTCGGCCATAACGTCTAGGTCGGGTTTCGGGTGTTACATTTAGTGGTATTAGAGCCAAGTTACAAAACTCGACTGTGGATTGGGTTTTAAAATGGAATTTTTGAAAGAACTGTTTTGAAAGATTTGGAGTATTTGAACTATTTTACTGGATGTTTCCTGAAAGTGTGGTTCATCGAGTCTCCAGCGCCGAATCCGTAAGTTTTTTGAATTCTATTGTCTGCTTTTAAACTATTATGCAATAGGAAACACTGTGATTACTTTAGAAATTTGACCGTACTACTCTAGTTAGAGTAAACTGTGAAATCGTAGGAAACTAAAACTGTAGTGAGCCTACGTATGCGAAAACAAACTCTAAACTTTTGCTTCCCGTAAAACATCTGTTTAATTACTAGAACTATGAGTTAATCTGCATAAAATTTCTAATTAAGATAATACGTAAATTGATTATGAGCACCAGAGGTACTCATGGAAAGGGTACTAGAGGCCGCGGCAGAGGCCGTGAAGGTGCTCGGGCTGGATCTTCAGCTTCGGGCCATATGCCTAATGTTGAAGCAGGAGAAGCTTCGGGTTCACTTGTGACCAAGACTGGGTCACACGATCGAGCGACTGAGGATAACGCACTATCCTAAGCTATGTTGCAGATTTTGGAAAGGGTCATTGGGCCCAATACTAGTACTGCGGGCTGTGGGTCAATTACAGAATGACTTCGGTCGAATGGAGCTGAGACTTTTAGAGTTATTACTGGAGTAGCTGCTAATGTGGCTGAATATTGGATTGAGGCCACGGAAAGGATAATGGATGATTTTGACTGTACCCCTAAGCAGAAGCTAAAAGGTACAGTGTCCTTGCTACGAGACGAAGCCTATCAGTGGTGGCTTATAGTGAAAGAGGGTACTCAGCCTGACTGGTTAACTTGGGATTTCTTCAAGTCTGCATATCAAGGAAAGTATGTAGGTGCTAGTTACATGGATGCCCGAAGAAGGGAGTTTCAGAACTTGACTTAAGGGAATAAATTTGTGGCAGAATATGAGGCAGAGTTCTTACGACTTAGCTGCTATGCTAGTGGAATAGTGGCAATGGAATATGAGCGTTGTGTTCATTTCGAGGAGGGCCTTAGAGATAGTCTTCGGGATTTGATAGCTCCATAGAGGGAGCGAGATTTTGCTGCGTTAGTTGAAAAGGCAAAGATCAACGAGGAGGTGAAGCACGTGAGTGCCAGAACCGTGAGAAGGAAAGAGGAAGAAATAAGAGGGATTCAGAGCCCTCAGGTTCATTTGGTAGGTCTAAGAAAAAGGCCAGAGTTGATGGGCCAGTCTGAGTTGAGGTCCCTATTGCTATTACTGGATCACAGCCTTGTGCAGATTGTGGGCGAAGTCATCTTGGCGAGTGCTGGAAAAAGACTAGAGCCTGTTTAAGGTGCGGATCGATGGAGCACCGTTTCAAAGAGTGTCCTCGGAGGCTAAATTTTGCGCGAGCTACTGGTATGGGTAATGTACAGTTGTCGAGGGGTAATCAGCAGCCACCGAGAGGTCATGGTAATGGAATGGGCCATGGTCATGGAGCATCAGGCAGGGGTATGGGTTATGCAGAGGCGAGGTAGTTAGCTTTGATCTACGCAGCATGTCGTCTAGAGGACAGAAACGCTCCGAATGCGAATACTAGTACGTACTTTACCCATAGGGTACTATTTATTCAATTCAGAATTAGAGTTCACAGCGGGAGCGTAGTGTTGTAATCCATGTTGTGCGGCTATTTTAACAATTGGAAATTTCGGGGACGAAATTCCTTTAAGGAGGGGTGAGTTGTAACTCCCTAAATTTTGCGCCTAGAAGTATTGGGCCTTGAGCGTGGGATATTTTAGTAGACGGCTTATAAATATTTTAGTTGAGTAAGAAAGTGGCACAAATTGCATGTTTGGTGTGGTGGTTAAGTGAATTGGGTGTGTTTGGGGATGTTTGAGAAGTCGTGGGTTTAAACCTAGGCTTTAGCAAAATTTTAGTTTTTCCCTTAAGTGAACCTTGGCTTTAGCTTGTAGGCCTTATAAATATTAGCGGTTAAAACTTATCACAAAGAAGCATGTGGTCTAGTGGTTGTGGTGTCATTATGGTGGAAAGGGATCTTGAGTTCAAATCTCATGATTTGTAGGGTACATTTATTTTATTCCTATGAGGTGAGAGAGGTAGAGTTAGATTAAAACTCTCCTGAGGTGGTTGTGGAATTTGTCAATGGGAGAAAATCAAGGGATATGATAATGGTTGTTATGGACATGGAAGAGAATTGGGTGGAGAAAATCAAGGAATTTTAAGCTTGGAGAGTGTTGTAGCTGAATAGGGGAGCTAGTGTGTGCAAATTCGGCTAAGGGGTCCCTTTGTGTGCATTTTCAGCATTTGGAGAGTTTTGGTGTTGTTCTCTTTGTGCAATTTCAGTTTTGGGGCATTTAGTGCCGAATTGGTACCTTTCTTTTCTCCTTTTGTAAGTCTAGTCGAATCCAAGTGTGACTATTTCGGTAGTTTGTGTGACCCTTTACTTCTCTATTACCTTTCAAGTGCATTCGCTTGAACGATTTGGTATGTTGTTCCTTGATTAGTCGAACCTTTATTTCTCTTTTCTCACAATCAAGTCGACTACATTCTTCAATTACCTTTCTTCTCCTCTCAATATGCCTTTTGGTTCTTGGCTGAATATAGTTTTCCTCTGCCCTATATTTCGTTTCCTTGGGTTTTTTTCCAAACTAATTGATTCACTTTCCTTTTCTTAACCTTCTATCAATTTTCCTGCTTTGTGGTGTTCACAACTTAACTTTTAAACATCATGTTTTTGTAAATCGACTATTTTAAATTAAGCTTCCGTAATAAACACCATTTTAAATAGGAATAAGTTTCCAGTGAACCACGTTTTGCAAAATAAATCAACGTAAACTAAGGTTTTCACAAGTTTTAAAATGGCCGAAGGTTTTAAATAGTAAGAAAGGTTTTCAATGGAAACATGGTTTTCGAAAAACACTTCAATGTGACACACCAGATTCGACCATAACGTCTAGGCCGGGTTTGGGGTGTTACATGAAGGTAAAGTTGCAAGAGTTAATTGATAGAGGATTTGCCCGACCCAGCTTTTCACTATAGGGTGCACCAGTATTGTTTGTAAAGAAGAAAGATGGATCATTAAGATTATGCATCGATTACAGATAGCGTAATAAAGTCACAATAAATAATAAGTACCCGTTGCCTCGTATAGATGACTTGTTCGATCAATTAAGAGGTGCCACTGTATTTTCAAAAATTGATCTACGATCTAGCTACAATCAGCCACGAGTAAAAGATTCAGATGTGCGGAAGACAGCTTTCAGAACCAAATATGGGCATTATGAGTTTTTGGTGATGCCATTCGGATTAACAACTGCCCTAGCAGTATTTATGGATTTAATGAACAGAATTTTCATACCATACTTGCAAAAGTTCGTGGTTGTTTTTATTGATGATATTTTGGTTTACTCTTGGGATGTGAATGAGCATGCTAAGTATCTGATAATTGTTTTGCAAACTCTGCGAAAGAAACAGTTGTATGCTAAATTCAGTAAATGTGAATTCTGGCTACGGGAAGTTAGTTTTGCTTGGACATGTTGCATCTGCAGAGGGTATTCGGGTGGATCTGAACAAAATTTCAGTTATTGTAAGTTGGAAACCACCAAAGAATGTTTCAGATGTCAAAAGTTTTCTGGGACTAGCAGGATATTATTAGAGATTTTTTAAAGGGTTCTCAATGATAGCTTTTCCGAAGACTCGATTGTTGTAAAAAGAAGTGAAATTTGAGTGGATTGATAAGTGCCCGTAGAATGTTGATAGATTGAAATCTTTATTGATGGAAGCGCCCCTATTAGTCCAACCTGAATCGAGTAAGGAATTTATAATTTACAGCGATGCCTTATTGAATGGTTTGGGATGTGTATTGATGCAAGATGATAAAATAGTGGCTTATGCATCTAGATAGCTAAAACTGCATGAAAGAAATTACCCGGTATATGATCTTGAATTAGCAGCTATTGTCTTTACATTAAAAATATAGTGGCATTATCTTTTTGGTGAAAAATGTCACATCTTTACAGATCACAAAAGTCTGAAGTATTTGATGACACAGAAAGAACTAAATTTGAGACAACGTAGGTGGTTGGAATTATTGAAAGATTATGATCTCGTTATTGATTGCCATCCAGGGAAAGATAATGTAGTGGCGGATGCCTTGAGCCGAAAATCCTTATTTGCCTTACAAGCATTGAACACCCACATGTCTTTATCTGATGATAGTTCAATCAGAGCTGAGTTAAAAGTCAGACCAACATTTTTGCAACAAATCTCTGAAGCTCAGAAAAATGATAGTAAGTTGCAAGCAAAGTAGATGCGAAGTGAATCGACTCCTGACTTAGAATTTCAAGTTGGAACCGATGGATGTTTATTATTTATAGGTAGAGTATGTGTACCAAAAAGTTTAGAACTAGTACAAAAGATTTTTAATGAAGCTCATAATGGTAACATGTTTATCCATCCTGGTAGTAATAAGAATTATGCGGATTTAAAAAATATGTACTGGTGGCCGGGAATGAAACAGGATATTTCTAAATTTGTATCGAAGTGTTTGATATGTCAACAAGTGAATACTGAACACCAAGTAACTTTGGGATTATTGCAGCCAATTGCAATACTGGAATGGAAATGGGAAAGAGTTACCATGGACTTTGTAACGAGATTACCTTTATCACCAAAAAAGAAAGATGTTGTCTGGGTAATTGTTAATCGTTTAACGAAGTCTGTACACTTTATCTTGGTACATATGGATTTTTCATTGGATAGATTGGCTGAGTTATATTTCTTTGAGATTGTAAGGATACATGGAGTGCCTATTTCAAATAGAGATCCCCGATTTACATCTTAATTTTAGAGTAAGTTGCAAGATGCTCTGGGCACTCGTTTACACTTTAGTACTGCATTCCATCCTCAAAAAGATGGACAATCTAAACGTGTGATACAAATTTTAGAAGACATGCTTCGGTGTTGTATACTTGAATTTCGAGGTAACTAGGAAAAATACTTGCCTTTGATTGAACTTGCTTACAATAACAGTTATTAGTCTATTATTAGAATGGTGCTGTATGAGGCTCTATATGGTCGTAAATGTAGAACTCCATTGTATTGGACAGAGCTAAGTGAGAAAAAGATACATGAAGTTGACTTGATCCTGGAAACTGAAGAAAAGGTGAAGATAATTCGAGACAGTTTAAAAGCGGCCACAGACCTTCAAAAGTCTTATGCCGATTTAAAGCGGAAGAGATAGAATTTTAGGTTGGTGATAAAGTATTCTTGAAAGTGTCACCTTGGAAGAATGTTCTCCAATTCGGCCGTAAAGGAAAACTGAGTCCACGGTTCATCGGGCCATATGAGATCATTGAAAGAATCAGGCATGTTGCATGTCGGTTAGCATTACCACCGGAGCTTGTCAAAATTCATAATGTGTTTCATGTGTCCATGCTACGACGACATCGATAGGATCCTTTACACGTTATTACTCCAACAAAAGTTGAGATTCAGCCTGATATGACTTACAATGAGGAATCGATTAAAATATTGGCATATGAGATAAAAGAGTTAAGAAATAAAAAGGTGGCATTGGTAAAAGTTCTCTGGCAACAAAATGGATTAGAGGAAGCTACCTGGGAGCCTGAGGATACCATGAGGAAATAATACCTTGACCTCTTTCCTGGTAAGAATTTTCGAGGACTAAAATTTCTAAGGGGGGAGAGTTGTAACAGCCTATTTTCGGTGAGATCAAAATAGTTTGGGACAACAAATCTGAGCCAAAAATAAAAATTTGTTCTATTTTATTTTACTTTATGGTTTTTATTATGATAGGAAGGTCACATGAAAATTTTGGTACAAAAATTTTACCAATTGTGTGTTTAATTAAGGAAAGGACTAAATTGCATAAAATGCAAAAGTTGAGTTCTAGTAGCTATAGGTATCAAATAGCTATGGAATTCAAAACTTAAGGTCCTTATATGGTAATTAGACAATTGAAGAGTAGTTAGTAGATATTTTAATGACTCATCCATGGAAAAATTAGAAATGGGTAGGGACTAAATTGGAAATCAATAAAATTATTAGATGATAATTAATTGAAAAGAAAAAAATCATCTAACTTCATATCATCTTCCCCAATTTTTCTATGAAAACCCTAGGAGAGAGGAAGAGAACTTTTCAAGCTTAATAAGGTATGAAATCAAGTCTTACTTTTAGTAATTTTTATATTTTTAGAATCGGGATAGTCTAATCTTTCTATTTAGGGGATTTATTTGAAAAGTTATCAAGGTATGAAATTTGGGTCATGGATGAATATGCTGAAAATTAGAAATTTATGGTAGAAAATGAAAATTTATTCATAGATAAACAACTTTTACAAAGTAATTTTTGATGAGAACTTGATTTAGGGACTAAAATGAAAAAGTGGTAAAAACCCATGAAAAGTTCTAAAATTTATAGAAAATAAGTGCTGTAAATTTTAAGTTGAAATTTTGGTTAGGCTTGGAATAGGGAGTAAATTCCATGAATTTCATTTTCCGGTAGTAGGGACGAAATTAGAATTTTTGAAAAGGATAGGGGCAAAATGGTAATTTTTCCTAAAATGTAATAAAATGCAAATGTAAATGAAATGTGATAGTTTAATAGTTAAATTTATCCATATAGATACGGAAAGACCAACTACGAAACTAGATCGAGGACGGCAAAACGTTTCGGATTAGTTGACATTCAAATACAAATTATTTTCAAGGTAAGTTCGTGTAACTTAAATATGTATGTTAATATACTTGAATTGAAATGTATGATTGTGTTGATATGTATGAGATGATACACATAAAGAAATAGTCATAAGTTATGAAAAATGGACAAATTGTTGAATGTTGAATTTCGATGGGTTAAGAATAATAGTGCATATGTTGTAGATAGAATTTAACCCGAACGGGTAGTTCTAATGTAAGCCCACTTGAGCTTAGATTATAAATTGGATTTAGCCCGGATGGGTAATCCATATTAAGCTCTCTAGAGCACATGCTACGGATAGGATTTGGCCTAGACTGGAAATCCTACTGTAAAATGTACGGCTCAAGAGTGTGCCTTTCCATTATGTACCCCAATGGGTACTTTTGCACATGTATATATTACCCGAACATCCATCGAGATTTCAATAGTTTGACGAAAAGGACTCTTGAAGTGTGGAAAGGTGAAATTAACGGAAGCTTGTAATGTGATGAGCTCATTTATGTCTACTTGATATTCATATGTGATTATGTCACTAAATTGTTGAATAAGTGTATGTGTGTTTAGGTAGTTTACCAAAGATCGAGGGAATGTAAATTTATGTATACTTGTATTATTAAATATGATCGATAAGTTTATTTTCCGTTATACGAACTTACTAAGCATAAAATGCTTACTCCGTTTAATTTTCCCTGTTTTATAGTGCTCAAAGCTAGCAAAGGTTGGAAGTCGGTCGAAGCAGTCATCACACTATCCACTATCTCATTTTGGTATAATTAGAAATTTTATTCTGGTATAATGGCATGTATAAGCTTATTTGGCCAATGATGGCTTGTAATTGTGGTTTTGTAAACTAGCCATTAGAGTGGCTAGTGATGGTCTAAGTTGGCTATTTTTGAAGTAATATTTTGGTAATCACATAAGTGCTTATTATATGTTAGTTTGTCGGAATGATACTAGCATATAAGTTTATGTTAAGAGTAAGTTTATATCCTTTGATGCATGAGATAATACCACATGATTGATGGCAAATTTAATGTGAATATGATGCTGGATTGGTGGATATGCTTATGAGTTTTGGTGTAGGAAAATGGTAAGTCTTGGGTGACAAATGAGGCTAAGAAATGGTTTTATTTTGTCCACACGAGTGTGTGTCTTAGCCATGTGTGACACAGGGCTTGTCCCATGGGCATGTGTTCTGGTCGTTTGTCCCTAGCATCTTAAAAATGAGAAACATAATGCTCAGAATTGGACATACGGGCAGAGACACCGGGGTGTGTCTCAGCCATGTGGTTGACACGGCCTTGAACACGGGCGTGTTACATGGCCGTGTGAAAACTACACCTAAATTTCGAAAATAAAATTCACCACATGGCCTAGCACACGGATGTGTGACTTGACCGTGTGATTTCAATTTCTTCATGCTTTAAAAGTCAGAGAGTTACACGGGTTAGGGATACGGGCGTGTATAGGACACAAGCGTCTGTAGTACACGGCCTGACCACACGGGCGTGTCCCTAGACCACACGGGCGTGTGAGCCCTGTACCTTGAAAAATATTTGAAATGTCGTGAAAAATTTTATGAGTTTCTGATTAAGTCTCGACTTGATTCTAATGCTCGTATTGGACCCTGAGGGTCCAATTTAGGGACCTATTGAATGACCTTAGTAATTAAATAGTAATTTATGAGAATTATCTGTAAAATGTTCTGAATGTTCTAGTAATACTATGAAATCCTATTCTAGCGATAGGTACGGGTTAGGGGTGTTACACCCTGAGTAAAAAAATTGACTTTCTATTTGTCTGTTACTTTTAGGTAACCCTCAGACTTAGGCAGATCAGTACGACGGGGCCTCAGATATGACCACTTTGCCATAAAAATTTATTTACATAAATTTGGTTTATTTAAAATTTTGTTTTAAGAGTTTTGTAATTTTTGGACTCTGTGGACATAAGGTTTATTTTTGGATTTGGATTTCCATTTTGAATTTTAGCTTAATATTCGATAAAATGAATCTTCAAAAAACAATTAACAGTTTCAACAACTAATTATGACAAATGTTTTCATATAAAACGGGTTTTTAATTAGCAAAGATACACGAAGTTTTCCAATAAGAAAAAGTCATATTTATAACTATCTTACATAACATTTCTAGATTCAACCATAACATTTGAGGCGGGTTTAGGGTGTTACATTTAGTGGTATCAGAGCCAGATTGTAAAACTTGAGCTGTGAAAATTTTGGGTTTAAAATTGTATTTGTAAAAAATACTTTTCCAGATAAAGTTTATTTCTGAATCTAAAAAGAAAGTTACGGAACACCGAGTTTTCGACATTGATCCTGTAGGTACTTCTAACTTAGAAATACTTTAGTTAGAAAACTCAAAAATGATTCAAACTATATTGATTTAGTTAGAGACTAAAATTTTTTGAAATTTCTAAAACTCTTTCTAATAATTATTTGAAGCATAAAACACTTGCTAATAAACACTGAAACTGATACATAAAACATTGTAATATAGATAAATTTGTGAATACGATGAGTGCTCGCGGAACTTGTTGTCGTGGTACTTGTGGGTGCAGTGGGCGCCGTAAAGGGACTCAAGTTGAGTCTTCCTCAATGGGCAATATGCATAATCTGGATACGAGTAAGACACCGACTACACCTACTACTGAGATTGGGTTTCAAAGTTGCTCGGCTGGGGATGACACCTTGTCCAAAGCCCTTCTTAGAGTGTTGGAGAGGGTCATTGGGCCCCATTCTAGTTCTCGAGAGCATGGTCAAGAATCGAATGAATGACTCTAATCTAGATCTTTGAAATCATGTTTAGGGCGTCACTAGAGCTGCCCCGATGGTGGCTGAATATTGGTTGAAGGCTACTGAGAGGATCATGATTGATATTGACTGCACCCCTGAGTAGAAATTGAAGGGCACAGTATCTCTACTTCACGATGAGGCATATCAGTAGTGGTTAACGATTGAGGAGGGTACTCAACCAGATCAGATTACTTGGGAATATTTTAAGGCCACCTTCCAGATTAAATATGTGAGGGCAAGTTATGTGGATGCTCGTAGACGCGAGTTTATAAACCTCATTTAAAAGGATAAAACTATGGTCGAGTATGAGGTAGAATTTTTAAGATTGAGCCATTATGCTCGTGGGATGGTGGCCACTGAGTACGAGAAATGTGTCTGCTTTGAGGATGGTTTAAAGGATTATCTGAGAGATCTGATAGCTCCGCAGAGGGAGCAGGAATTCACCATCTTGGTGGACAAGGTAAAAATTGCTAAGGAGGTTAAACGCGTCAAGCGCGAGAATAGGGACCGAGAGAGGGGAAAGAATAAAAAGGATTCGGAGCCCTCTAATTCTGTTTAGAGGCCTAAAAAATGGGTTGGGAGCGTAGAGACTGTGGTAGATACCATCCAAACGACTGTTAGAGGAGGTTGGGAGCGTGTCTGCAATGTGGGTTGATGGAACACCATTAGAGATTTCCCATAGCGTTCCAATCAGATGCAAGCTTTAAGTTTGGGTTTTGTTTAGCCTTAACGGGCAGTGCAGCAGCCACCTGAGGGTTGTGGTCTAGCCAAGGGTGGTAATTGTATGGGTAGAGGGCAGAGAGCAGAGAGCACTAGGCAATGGTGCTAATCAAACTGAGGCGAGGCAGCCTGCATTGGTTTATGCCGCTAGGCGTCGTGAGGACAAAGACGCCGCTGATGTGATTATCGGTATGTTCTCTATTTATGATGCTCATTATTTTACATTGATAGACATAGGGTCAACACATTCCTATATAGTAGCTCTATTGCTATAAACTTGGGGATTTCTATTAAGAGCACTTCTGGTCAGATTATTGAACTTACTTCATTGGGTCAATCGATTCAGATTAATAGATTGTATAGAAATGTACCATTGGAGGTGCAAAGTGTTGGGTTTTCGGCTAATCTGAAGGATCTACCATTTGGAGAATTTGATCTGACTTTGGGGATAGACTGGCTTGTGAAGCATCAAGTCAATTTGCATTATGCTTCTAAGAGGATGGTTCTGAGATCTGAGGATGATGTAGAAGTTGTTGTGATCGGCGAGCATCGAGATTACTTATCCAATGTGATCTCCACTCTTGTGGCTGAAAAACTGGTTTAAAAAGGGGTGTGAAGTGTACTTAGCCTTTATGAGTGATTCGACTTCTGTAGGTTCGTCAGTTGGGGACATTCGAATGGTTAAGGAATTTTCAAATGTTTTTCCTGAGGAATTACTGAGTTTGCCTCTGAATCGAGAGGTCGAATTTGGTATTGAGCTTCTACTGGGTACGGCTTAAGTGTCCATCGCTCCTCACCGTATGGCACTGAAGGAGCTTATAGAGCTAAAGGCTCAGCTTCAGGAGCTCTTGGATTGTGGGTTTATCCATCCCAGTGTGTCTTCGTAGGGGCGCATCAGTGTTATTTGTAAAGAAAAAGGATGGAACTATGAGGATGAGTATCGACAACCGTAAATTGAATAAGTGAATAATAAAGAACAAGTACCCACTTCCAAGGATCGGCAACCTGTTTGATCAATTCCATGGGGCTTTTGTATTTTCCAAGATAGATCTTCATTCTGGGTATCATCAACTTAAAGTTAATGAAGTTGATGTTCACAAGATTGCATTTAGGACTCGCAATAGGCACTACGAGTTCCTAGTCATGCCCTTTGGTTTGATGAATGCTCTGCTTGCATTCATGGATCTAATGAACTGGGTTTTCCAGCCGTATTTGGATCATTTTCGTCATGGTCTTCATTGACGACACTCTGGTATACTCTAAGACCAGAGATGATCATGATGAGCATCTTAGAAGAGTCTTTCAGATACTTCAAGAGAAACAACTCTATGCTAAGTTGAGCAAGTGTGAATTCTAGTTAAGGGAAGTAACTTTTCTGGGGCATGTGGTTTCTAAAGAGGGGATCCGACTTGATAATAGAAAGATTGAGGTTGTGCTTGATTGGAAACAGCCTAGGAATGTTTTTGAGATCTACAGCTTTCTGGGTCTTGTGGGCTATTATTGGATATTTGTTGAGGGGTCTTCATTAATTACAGCTCCTCTGACTAAGCTGTTGCGTAAGAACGTCCATTTTAACTAGAGTGATGAGACGCAATCGAGCTTTGAAAAGCTCAAATCTATTTTGACTCAGGCTCCTATTCTAATATAGCTTGAATCTGGTAAGGAGTTCGTGGTATATAATGAAGCATCACACGTTAGTTTGAGATGTGTTCTGATCCAAGATGGTAAGGTAGTGGCTTTTGCGTCCCAAGAGTTCAAGTCACACAAAGGAAATTATCTGACGCATGATCTCGATTTAGCTGTTGTTGTTTTTGCCTTAAATATTTGAAGGCACTATGTAACACCCCTTACCCGTATTCGACACCGTAACAGGGTACTAGGCATTATCGGGCTTAAACTCAAACAAACATTCGAAATCGATACTTGAATTTCCACTCAAATTTAAATCTTTTCAAAAACATTCATGTCCTCCCTTAAACGAGCTTACGAAGCCCAAAACATATAGTAGGAGTGGTTCGGGACTAAATCGAGAACTTTGGAAACTTTTAGGAAACCTAGAAAATTTTTCATGTAAAAGGAGTCACACGTCTGTGTGGCTTGGGACATGCCCGTGTGGATAGGCCGTGTGGTCACACATACCCTTGCCTCTGACCCGTGTAATTTTCTGTTTATGACATCATCAGCAAATTAGGGTCACATGGACAAGTCACATGCCTGTGTGCTTAGGTCGTGTGGCGAATTAAATTCCAAAAATCACGTGCAGACTTCACACGCCATGTCCTTCACACGGCTGAGACACACGGCCGTGTCTCTGCTCGTGAGGCCCAGAAAATGGCTATTTAGCAAGCCATTTGTCACCTTTAATTACACAAACACATACATGACTTCAAAGGCATTTAAATGGCATGATTGAGCACTTAAACATACACAAACAAGACATGATCATGATCATTTCATCTTTATTTATACATGCATATGACTTCATATTTGGTCAAGCCCAAACTTACCAATTCTCATGCATTAACAATTATAGGTTTACTTCCATTTTACACATTTAGACCTTAGTTATCATCATACCAACACATCTCAATTTAACCATCAAGTATTCATCACTAATCACATAACCCATCACATACACATAATCACTAACCACATGTTAAAGACATAGGCACATACTTAATCATATAATCAACATAAGCGATCATTCATGACTATATAGAATTTGGACCATAAACCACTCTAGGCCAACACATTTGGCCACATTAACAATGACATAATTAATCAAAAGACAAAGTCCCTATACATGCTATAAACTTATAACACTTGCGTTCACTTCTACCCACATAATAGCTTGGTAGTGTGATGGCATCTCCGGCAGCCTCCAACCCGAGCTAGCTAGATTAACCTATAAAAGATGGGAAAGGAAGGGGAGTAAGCTTCAAAGCTTAATACATTCATATGCAAATAAATAGCAACTATTAACATTCATTTACTTTTTCCTTCCATAAGTGTATTATTATTACAGTTTGCATTAAATCTCATGATTACCACTTATTCGTTCATAATGCGTACTCTTTTATTTTACAATCATCAATTATACATCCTGGTATTATAATAACAACCATAATTTCACCATTATAGCATATCACATTATTAACAAGTTATTTCAACTCACTTGACAACATGTACATCATTTACGAGTAATCATAATTTTAACATATAGATTAACAATCTTTCACATATCTATACCTCACTTCTCTCTATGTTTTTTGATAAACCGTAATTTATCCATATTTTTATCCCTCGCTTAACAAGTTTATGAATGATTTCTTCTTAGATTTGGTGAATTTGATGCTCCTAATCCTTTAATTTCATGTTTTATACTTAGGTGAGCATATGAGAGCGAAAAGAACGAGAAATGGACCAAAAACAGAGAAAATGGGCCGACGTGGGAAAACAACATGGCCTAAACTTCCTCACACGAGTAGAACACACGCTCGTACCATTTTAACAGGCTCGACCATGGCCTAAAATAATCCAAGCACGGGCGTGTTAAATTTTCTGCCTCGTCCACGGCCTGAAGTAATCGTACACGGGTGTGTCCCTGCCGAGCCCTAGCTAAGTTCCATTCGGAAAAGGGCAAGTTTGAGGTCTTTTAGGAATTCTAAAGCCTATTTAAACACCCTAGAGGAAGATTAAAGGGAGACGGAGAGTAGAGAGCAAGGAATTACTCCAAGAAATCCAATTGATCCATCTTAGAAGCTGGATTCGTTATAAGACTGAAGATCTCTCCTCAATTTCCCTTCAGGAGTTTTGGGTTTCCTTTATGTTGTGTATTCTTTATTCTTCTGAGATGTTTTCCTATTTAGTTATGAACTAAAACCCCTAAATACCTAAGGGGGATGAAACCTAAGATGAATCTTGTTATTATTTTCTGAATTGTATGATAAATATTTGACTTGTTCTTAATTATGTGTTCTTAATTCTTGTTTTGGTATTTCAGGATATCGATTCAAGTTAACGCTCTTAGTTGGAGGATGAATAGTCCCTATTTAAGAGTGACTTTGTCATAATTAAGCGGAGTTGATTGTGCGCCTAGAAATAGGGTGACAAGATTTTGCCGGATTAGGGTAAAACCTAATAAAGGGATCCATAGATTGAGTTAATGCAACCCTAGGGTGTTAATTAGAGAAAAGTCTCAATTATTCAATCTAGGGATTAGACGTTATTAGTCTTGAATAGGGATAATAACATACCTTAGGGATTTCTACGGAACAAGTTAAATGATAAATCATTCGATTCGGAGCGAAAATAACAAGTGAAATCTAGGTGGATTTTTCCTTAGGTATTGTCCTAAATCAATCGTTTTTCCAAAAGTAATTTCCCAATCCTATTTTTTGCAATTTCATAGTTTAGTTAATTAGTTAATTAAAACAAACCCCTTTATTCATAGGCTAGATAATAAAAAAGACAGTCATTACTAGTACTTTTAGTTCTTTTGGGTTCGACAATCTGGTCTTGCTAAAGCTATACTACTGTTCGATAGGTACACTTGCCTAAATCGTGATAATAGTTAGTTTCAAGAACAATTAATTATAAATTTATAAAACTTATCACAGAAAATCATGATCAAGTTTTTAGCGTCGTTGTCAGGGAACTAGGATATTAGGAACACTTAATTTTTATTACTTTAGCCATTTATTTTTCTTGCAATTTAATTTAATTTTAATTATTATTTTGCTAATTTTCTTTTTCTTCTGGCAGGTTCTTATAATTTATGACTAGAAGAAACTCGTCGGGGCCACTATTTTTTGATGAAGAAATTGATCGCACAGCTCGTAGAAACCGACGAGAAATAAGGCGAAGCCTAAGATACACAGAGGAAGAGCAAGAGGATGATATCTCAACTACAAACGAGGAGATGGCTGAAAATCAGGAAAATCAGTTACCTCCTACGATACCCGCTGACCTAGAAAATCAGAATCCTGCTCCTCTTACTATGTACGATTATGCTAAACCTACATTAACAGGAATTGAATCAAGTATAGTTAGGCTTGCAATTGCTGCGAATAATTTTGAACTGAAATTAGCACGATTCAAATGATACAGCAATTTGTTCAGTTTGATGGTTTGCAGGATGAGAATCCCAACACTCACTTGGCGAATTTTCTAGAGCTCTGTGACACTTTTAAAATTAATGGCATTTCTGATGATGCCATTTGTCTTCGGTTATTCCCTTTTTCACTAAGAAACAAAGCTAAACAGTGGTTGAACTCGTTACTACGAGGGCCCATCACTACTTGGGAATAAATGACTGAAAAATTTTTATTAAAGTATTTTTCGCCGGCTAAAACGGCTAAATTACGTAATGATATCTCTTCTTTTGTGTAAATGGATTTAGAAACACTTTACGATGCATGGGAGAGATACAAGGACCTATTGCGAAGGTGCCCTCACCATGGGTTACCTCTATGGCTGCAAGTTCAAACATTCTACAATGGTGTGAATCCTTGAACAAGACAGATGATTGACGCAGCCGCTGGTGGAACTATCAACAGCAAAACACCTGAAGAGGCTTACGAATTCATTGAGAAGATGTCACTGAATAACTATCAGTGGCAAGTCATTAGGACTAAGCCAACTAAAACAGCAAGCGTTTATAACGTCGATTCGGTTACTATGTTGACAAATCAGGTAGAACTTTTAAAAAAAAAGATTGATGGTTTACTTGGTTCTACACAGGTCCATCTAGTAATGCAATGTGAAGCAAGCGGAGGTGGATTGAGCAATTCAGAATATCAACCCTATGGCCACAACATGAAAAATGAGCAATTAAATTATATGGGTAATAATCCTCGATCTCAAAATAATCCTTACAGTAATACTTATAATGCAGGTTAGAGGAACCACCAAAATTTCTCCTAGGGTGGTCAAGGGAATCAAAGGCCACAAAATCCTTCGGGTTTTCAACAGCTACCTTACCAACAAGAGAAAATGCCAAACCTTGAAGAAATGTTATCCAAATTCATCTCGGTGTCAAAAACTAGTTTCCAGAATACTGAGACAGCACTTAAAAATCAACAAGCGTCGATCCAAGGGCTCGAGACTCAGGTAGACCAACTATCCAAACCAATCTCCGAATGACCACAAGGTAGCTTGCCAAGTAATACTGAACCTAAACCAAGGGAACAACTTAACGCAATTAATGTTCAAGGTGAAGAAGGATTCGTTGAGCCTGAGCCAAGACCGAGGCAAGAGACTGTGATGATCAAAGGTAAAGGTGAGATAGGTCCTAATGAAAATAAAACGGTAAGTGTAGAATATAAACCTCGTGTGCCATACCCTAATGCGGTAAGGAAAGACCGCTGAGATGAACAATTTGGTAAATTCCTTAAACTCTTAAAAAAATTACATATTAACTTACCGTTTATTCAAGCTCTCTCGCAGATGCCGAACGCAATGAAATTTTTAAAAGAGCTTTTAGCAAATAAGAGGAAGTTGGACGAGGCATCGCATGTAGAACTAAATGTAGTTTGCTCAGCTATTCTACAAAATAAGCTACCCAAAAAATTAAAAGATCCAGGGAGTTTTACAATTCCTTGCTTAATTGGTAGTTTAGATGTTAATAATGCATTAGCTGATTTAAGGGCTAGTATCAACGTCATGCCTTACAAAATGTTTAAGTAACTAGGTCTTGGGAAACCTAAACAGACTAGGATGAGCATTCAATTAGCAGATAAAACCATTAGATTTCCTAGGGGTATTATTGAGGATGTGCTAGTTAAAATCGATAAGTTTATATTCCCCGTTGACTTCGTTGTTCTAGACATAGAGGAGGATAGCAACACTCCTTTGATTTTAGGAAGGCCTTTTTTAGTAACTGCTAGAATAATTATTGATGTTGGCACAAGTGAACTCACACTTCGTGTGGGAGACGAAACAATCACCCTTCGAGCTCAAAATTCTGGTAACATGTCGAAAATTGAAGGTGATTGTATAAACCATTCCACTAAAACTGACAATATGGTGCAACCTACTTTGCAGGAAATGAGTTTGAAGAAAGTACATGAACCATGTTCCAGCAACAATATAGGACCTATTCATGAAGAACGAAGGCTACAAATAGAGGAGCTAGATGAATGGCAGACACATAAACTGAGAACACACGATAAACCAAAACTACGCCAGAACGAGCTCAATACCTCTCTAAATCAACTTAAGGTTGGAAATAAAGTTTTATTAGATGCCGTAGCTCCTCACATTGCCACTGCCAACCTAAATGAAGAAATCCCTCTTACGGTACTTAGCATTTTTCCATTCAGTATAGTCGAGGAAAGTCATCCCAAGTTCGGTACTTTTAAGGTAAACAACACCCGTCTAAAACCTTATCTTGATAAGATTGATCGCAGGAATAAGGAGTATAAACTCCTCGAACCACTATGACCATTTAATGGAGAGGTAAGTTGAGCTTAGACTATAAATAAGCACTTCTCGTGAGGTAATCCGAGCACTAACTGTATTAACTTCTTTAAAATTTTAATGGTTAACACCTAACTTACTAAAGGAGGTCTTGAAAATAGGTTCACCACACAGACACGGCCAAGCACACGGGCATGCTTAGGAATGTGTGGCAACAGGGCAAAGATTTTTCCCAAACACGGGTTGCGACAACACGCCACGGCTGTGCGACATGGCCGTGGGTGAACCTGCCAAAACAACACGGGCGTGCAACACACCTGTGCCTGAGAACCGTGGTTGAACCTAAGAAAATAGCACGAGCGTGCGACACGCCCGTGTCTAGCACCCGTAGTCGAACCTGTCAAATTAACACGGGCGTGGGCTTACATACACAGGCATGGGAGAAGCGAACGAAGCTAGATTCGGTCATGTGACACGGCCGTATGCACCAACACGCCCAAGGTACACGGGCATAGACGAATTTTAGACGCACCAAAATAGGAAAAACGCAAAACACACGGGCTAAAATTGGGCCACACGGGTGTGTCCCCTGGCCGTGTGGCCCAAAATCTATAAATACCCTGCACTATTCATTATCTTCTTCACCCAAAATCCCCAACCCTAGCCGTTGCAAGTCCACACGGCCTCTCTGCCACGCCCATGTGCTGCCTCTAACTCTATTTTTGACGCTCATTCTTTCATTTTTAGCATTTGTTTACTCTTTTCCCTTTTATTTTACTTATTTCTAATGCTGTTTATCATAACAAACTACATTTTCATATTATTTTTATTTTTCTATCACTCAAATCCCATGTCTAGGGTAGTTATCATTTATTTCATGTTGAAGTTTTCACTTATTTCATGATTTCTCATGCCTTATTCACTTATTCTAAGTCAATATTCATAGTTTCACTTGCTTCTTATTCTTTTTCATTATAACCCTTGCAATATGCTAAATATATGCTTTTTAGATTTCCATAGAATTTGTTGCTATCTTGATATTCATACTAAGGCCACGACATTATGCCATAGAATTTATTGTTTTAGTTAGATTTAGATTTGTTAGTGTTAGTAGTTGTGGCTAAACTGATTTATGGCTTTTTCCTCTTTGAATTTAGTTATATTTTACCTTGTCCATTCATCAAGACGGAATAATAGTTTTGCTTGCAGGTATGCCATGCCGTCTTTACGAGGAAAGAAAGCCGCTATCCCCGCTTCGTAGAAAAGGAAGGGAGCGTCATGTTCCTTGGGTCCCACCGTGAAAATTTATCACCCTTTCTTGCAGTTACCTGTTGGGCCCCAAGAAGAACTTTTCCAAATACTCCGGGCCCAACCTTTAATTCCGGGCCGTTGATCAACTGGGCTGCAGTAGAACAAGTCTAGTTGGCTGATGCAATTCGGGCACTTCTCACCACCGACCCATGAAACCTCTTTTTTGAGATCGTCGAGCTGACGTATCTCGAGCTCACGATGGAACTGTGCTCGACATTCCATCTTCAGACCGTAATGACCAACCATTATGATCCCGGTACGGTCTAATTCTAACTTGGCGGTCTAGTCTGCTAGTTGAGCATTCCAGAGTTTGGTTCGGCACTAGGTCTTTACACGGAGGAGTTCCAAGAGGAGAACGATCTTGATACCCTTAACCGCCACATCCATTACTCTCCCTTGAACTGCTGGAACGCCCTCGTCCCACAGTTGGCCACCTAAGACCCCAGTCACTCCAAGGCATCAGCTCTCCCTCTGTCCTTAAGGTATCTACATTCTATTTTATCTCACACTTTGACAGGGCGAAGAGAGAGCACCAGCGTCATCACTACTCACAACGTCTACTACTTATGGTGTATGTCGCACGGGCATGTCTTCGACCTTGCCTACTTTATCACCCTTGCCATTCGCCACTAGATGGAGCGACATCAGAAGGAGGTCGTCTCCATTGCCTCCTACGTGACTCGACTGGCACGGCACTCGGACTCCTCGACACCGCGACCTAAGAATCATCCCTTACACTCATTGGCCAGATGTCCCCACAAGGCATCTCGAGCATGCTAAGCATGATGATGATCGAGAAGCGCCGAGGAACCTACCCTCCCCAATATTGTCTCGCCCAATCTACCGGGGAGGAGGCCCCAGAGGACATTACTGATGATGTCCCTCCACAGCACGAGGACCCACCGTCTCAGCCACCACGCTCCCATCGTCCAGTTCATGCGGCGGCTTCATATGCTGACATCTCTGATCGCCTCAATCGATTCGAGCAACAGTGTTTTCAACGATTTGACAACATTGATGCTACTCTCCAGTAGATGGCGATGATGATGTTTAATTTAATTTTATCTTTATTTTTATTTTTATTTCTATTTCTATTTCTATTTCTTTTTTTATTTTATGTTTTTTTTAAATTTCACTTTTAACTTTTAAATATTATTTCCTTTTTGATACTATTTTATATTTAGGTTTTATAAATTAATTCTAATCTCGGCTATTTCTTTATGAGTAATTATTCTTCCTAATATCCCCTAAAAAGTTCCTGATTTTCTCACAGTTATAAAGAGCCCCAAAGCTCACAATCACTTAGGAACTTCAAACTCCATTGGAAAAGGTTCTCCATGACTGTCATGCCCTGCTCAATTACGAGATATAATACTCTTTTGGCGCAGCAATTTTGGAACCCAACCTCTACCACCACCGGAGTATCCTCCTCCACTCTACATAACTCCAAACTAGGGAGTTTATTCATGTAAAACTCAGGAAGTTTCAATTCTTTCCCCATCTTATGATCTTATATTTATATTTCTCTATATATCTATCTCTGTACATTGAGGGCAATGTACATCCTAAGTGTGGGGGGATAATCATTTCATTATCAGAAAAATCCCTGAATGTTGCCTTCTTCTCTTATAAATCTCTCATACATAGGCATTCATGCATTGCTTATTTAAACTTGAAGACATTAGAAAATTAAGCATGATAAGTTGATTTTTAAGAATTTAAAATCTTAGATTGTTTCCCCAAGTCTAGGTATTATCTTGAATTGAATTCCACAAGTTTAAACATCAAAATGCCATAATTTTGTGAGATTATTGAGCCTTTAAGAGCATCTATTATTTCTTTCATGCTCACTTTTATTATTGCTTTGAGTGCGTCAATATCGAATTGTTATTCTAGAACTTGCTTGATTATGCATGTCAAGACCACACCATTTGATTTGATATGTCAAGATGATAGAGGCACTTAGGATTAACTCACTCATGCCATGAAAAGCCTACCTCCACGATTAACCCTTAGTAAACCCCTTTGAGCCTAACAAACTATTCCTTATATTACCTTTAATATTAACCCTTAACCCATTATTTTTGAAATCCCCTCAATTAATTTGATTCCTATTTTTGTCGAGATTTGATTTGAATAAATTGCTTAGCTATGTCCTGTTAGTCTTTGTCATTTGACTTGTTCTTAAATATATATATATATATATATATATACATGTATACATATTAGTAGTAATCTTTTGTTTTTGATCTTAGGTATTTAAATTCCATATTTTGAGAAGAAGCTCTGTTTACGTAAGCGATAATTAAATATTTTTCTAGTTAAGTAATTTTTCAACTCAATCTCGATTCTAACATTTTCTTTCAGCTTGTGACCACACCCCCTAACCAAGCCTCGTTACAACCCTCTAAAGACCTTTTGATTGATGTATCATTTCAATTTATAGTGGTAGAGATTTGATTTTCATGCAAGCCTATGGTAATAACTTTTCATATTGACTGATGAGTGCTGATTTCATTGTCCTTAAACACTTCGAGTGATTTGAGTGAACATTTCAGTGAGGATGTTAAACTCTGTGAGATTTCGAATCAATGGTAACTACTTAGATGAGGGGAGATGCCTAAGTTTTTCGTGATTAAATACTCAACTTGGAATGTTTGAAACTTTAATATTCTTTTAGTTGAATTCTCAATGTATGATTACTTATGGATTAGTTTGAGATATTATTGATAGGAATTATAAGTTGAGAAAAAGGAATTCTTAATTGTGAATTGAGAATTTTGCTTGAGGACAAGCAAACGCTTAAGTGTGGGGGTATTTGATAAACCGTAATTTATACATATTTTTATCCCTCACTTAACACGTTTATGAATGATTTCTCCTTAAATTTGGTGAATTTGATGCTCCTAATACTTTAATTTCATGTTTTTTACTTAGGTGAGCATAGGAGAGCAAAAAGAACGAGAAACGGGACAAAAACAGAGAAAATGTGTCGACCTGGGAAAACAACACGGCCTGAACTTCCTCACACGGGCAGAAAACACGCCCGTGCCATTCTAACAAGCTCGACCACGGACTAAAACAATCCAAGCACGGGCGTGTTGAATTCTCAACCTTGACCACGGCCTGAAGTAATAGTACACGGGAATGTCCCTGCCGAGCCCTAGCTAAGATCCATTCGGAAAAGGGCAAGTTTGAGGGCTTTTAGGCATTCTAAAGCCTATTTAAAGACCCTAGAGGAAGACTAAAGGGAGACGGAGAGGAGGGAGCAAGGAATTACCCTAAGAAAGCCGATTTATCCATCTCAGAAGCCGGATTCATTATGAAGACTGAAGATCTCTCCTCAATTTCCCTTCAAGAGTTTTGGGTTTTCTTTATGTTTTGTATTCTTTATTCTTCTGAGATGTTTTCCTATTTAGTTATGAACTAAAACCCCTAAATACCTAAGGAGGATTAAACCTAAGACGAATCTTGTTATTATTTTCTGAATTATATGATAAATATTTGACTTGTTCTTAATTATGTGTTCTTAATTCTTGTTTTGGTATTTCAGGATATCGATTTAAGTTAACGCTCTTAGTTGGAGGATGAATAGTTCCTGCCTAAGAGTGACTTTGTCATAATTAAGCGGAGTTGATTGTGCACCTAGAGATGGGGTGACAAGATTTTTTCGGATTAGGGTGAAACCTAATAAAGGGATCCATAGATCGAGTTAATGCAACCCTAGGGTGTTAGTTAGAGAAAAGTCTCAATTATTCAATCTAGGGATTAGACGTTATTAGTCTTGAATAGGGATAATAACATAACTGAGGGATTTCTATGGAACAAGTTAAATGAATAAATCATCCAATTCGGAGCCAAAATAACAAGTGAAGCCTAGGTGGATTTTTCCTTAGGTATTATCCTAAATCAATCGTTTTTCCCAAAAGTAATTTTCTAATCCTATTTTCTGCAATTTTTTAGTTTAGTTAATTAGTTAATTAAAATAAACCCCTTTATTCTTAGGCTAGATAATAAAAAAGACAGTCATTACTAGTACTTTTAGTTCCTTTGGGTTCGACAATCTGGTCTTACTAAAGCTATACTACTATTCGATAGGTACACTTGCCTACATCGTGATAATAGTTAGTTTCAAGAACGATTAATTATAAATTTATAAAACTTGTCACGAAAAATCACGATCATTTTCATAATGACTTAAATCGACAATTATGCTTGTCTTTCCTTTTTCTCATATCCATTGAATAACAACTTAAATATATATATCGAACTATATCACAACTCAATTAGGCTCATAAGCCCAATAACCGATTATTTTCAAATCTTATCATACATCCATTCATTATAAATGTAGATCATTAGTCACAAGGTTATCAATATTTCATAAGCATAACTTGTTCGTATGCATTCTTACCACATATTCATAGTATATCGAGTCCTTTACTCATGAGTTATAAGTACATACTTGTACCAACTCGTAGCACATTCTCATATTTTCTCATCATTGACTTACTTGTCATATAACCCACTGATTCACCCGTTGAACACTTGGAATAGTATCGGATACACATAAAGCTTACACATAGTGCCTCATAGGTAGCCAAAGCTACCTCATATCTCATAACACATGAAGGCTGATTCTCGAGCTACTCAAGGGTCTGCTCACACAAGCTGTTGGTCAGGACGTAGCTACACGGGTAGCTCACACAAACTGTCAGGTATCTGCAACACACGTCAGACTACCTAGCCACCGGTAGGACGTACAATACCAGCACCCAGAAGCACATAAACATATATCACATATCTCATGAGCTCATAAATCACAAGGTTCCTAATGACATGTCACTTGTATCCTAAACTATTCCTAAGGTTCAAACGAGATTTTTCTCACTTATCCGAACTTCGTCAAATACAACCATAGAATTAATCATTTATTTCATTCATTATCAAAGCATTTAGAATATTTAAAATACAAACATAACATAACATTATTTACATACAAACTTACCTCGACACCAAAAATAGCAAAGGGGGACCTAACTATTAATTACTCGTTTTTCCCCCGTTCTAGGTCCGAACCTCGTTTTCTTTGATCTATAACATCACATTTAGCTCACTTATTAGTCACACTATTCATTGTGACCCAAAAATCATATTATGGCAAAATTACATTTTTCCCTTAAACTTTATCATAATTACACTTTTGCCCTTAGGCTCGTAAAATGATTTTCATTCAATTTCTTTGTACTTTGAGCCTAGCCGAACCCTTTTTATAACTATAATAGCTCACAAATTTTATTAAAACACACTTTTACTACATATTTTATAACTTTTACAATTTAGTTCTTTTAGTCATTTTCACCGAAAATCATTTAGCAAAAGTTGTTTCTCCAACCATAAACATGCATAATCTACCATTAAACATCAAAATACACAAATTTATAACATGGTTCAAACCTTATACCTTCATCATAACTCAAATATATGGTAGAAATAGATAAATCTTGTTACGAGGATTTTAAAAACGTCAAAATCATTAAAAACGGGGCTAGAATGGACTTACAATCGAGTTTGAAAGCTTGAAAAACCCTAGCAATAGTTTCTCCATGCAATTTTCAGCCAAGGGGTTGAAGATGGACAAATTTTGGCTTTTAGTTTTGTTTTTAATTCACTTAATTGCTAAATGACTGAAATGCCCCTAATTTAAAAATATTCTATTTCACCCATTTCATGTCCATTTTTGTCCAACAAATTAACCATTGGCCTAATTACCATTTAAGGACCTCCAATTTAAAATTACATAACAATTGGACACCTTTAGCTTCTAGAACTCAAGTTTTGCACTTTTTACAATTTAGTCCTTTTGACTAAATTGAGTGCCCAAACGTCAAAATTATCGAATGAAATTTTCAAAAAACAATTCCATAAAATTGTAGACCAGAACAATATAATAAAAATGAATTTTTACTATATCAAATTTGTGGTTCCAAAACCACTATTCCGACTAGGCCTAAAATTGGGCTATTACACACTATCTGTATGGTATGAGGTGTATCATCTACACTGATCACAAGAGCCTCAAGTATCTTCTTACCAGTAGGATTTAAACCTTAGGCACCCTAGGTGGATCGAACTGCTTAAGGATTACAATTGTATAATTGAGTATCATCCTGGTAAGGCCAATGTGGTGGCCGACACTCTTAGTCGTAGGTGTAACACCCCTCACTCCTATTTAACGCCGGAATGGAGTTACAGAGCATTACTGAACATATTATACAATTACACATACATTTCACGTACATTTTCAATTTTCATATAATCATCAAACAACAACATTCATATCGTCCCTAATATGAGCCTACGAGGCCCAAAACATGCATTCGGAGTGGTTCGAGACTAAACCGATAACTTTAGAAACCTTTCACACATTTAGAAAATTTTCCCAAAAATAAGGGACATACGCCCGTGTGGTCCGGCCGTATGTCTCACACGGCCAAAGACACGCTCGTGTCACAGGCCGTGTGAACATTCAAAATGGGATCAAATGGCCATCTCCCAGCCCGTGTCTGACCCCGTGTAACTTTCTGACTTGGGTCACGCGGCCAACACACACACCTGTGTGCTAGGCCGTGTGCTAGGTCGTGCCAAACCTATAGGGTATACTGACTTATGCCACATGGCCAAGTCACACGCCTATTGTAACAGCCCGGTTTAGACCCTAATCGGAACAGTGGTTTCAGGACCACAAATTTGAGTGAGAAAAATATTTTTATAATATTTTCCTTACTTATAATATGTGAATTGATATTTGTGAAAGTTTCATGTGAAAATTTTATCATTTGTGTGCTAAATTTGCAAAAAGAACTTAATCGCGTAAAATGTAAAAGTGGCTAGCTATTTGTTAAAAGTGCCTATTTGCTATGGCTTTTTAATTGTGAGGTCCTTATGTTGTGAATAGACCATTTTAAGCTTGAGTGGACCATTATGGGCATGTATTAATGAGCTTTCATGAAATAACATTAAGGTTAAAATTAGAAATTGATATTTATGTTAATATTAATAAAGCAGATGATCGTGATTTTCCGTGATAAGTTTTATAAATTTATAATTAAATGTTCTTGGGACTAACTATTATCACGATGTAGGCAAGTGTACCTATCGAATAGTAGTATAGCTTTAGCAAGACCGGATTGTCGAACCCAAAGGACTAAAAGTACTAGTAATGACTGTCTTTTTATTATCTAGCCAAAGAAATAAGGGGTTTATTTTAACTAACTAATTAATTAAACTAAGAAGTTGCAAAAAATAGAATTGGGAAATTACTTTTGGGAAAAGCGATTGATTTAGGACAATACCTAAGGAAAAATCCACCTAGACTTTTACTTGCTATTCTGGCTCTGAACCGGACGATTTATTCATTTAACTTGTTCCGTAGAAATCCCTAAGTTATGTTATTATCCCTATTCAAGACTAATAACGCCTAATCCCTAGGTTGAATAACCAAGACTTTTCTCTAATTAACACCATAGGGTTGCATTAACTTGATCTATGGATTCCCTTATTAGGTTTCACCCTAATCCGGCAAAATCTTGTCACCCTATCTCTAGGCGCGTAATCAACTCCGCTTAATTATGACAAATTACTCTTAGCTAGGGACTATTCATCCTCCAACTAAGAGCATTAACTTGCAGTGATATCCTAAAATACCAAAACAAGAATTAAAAACACATAATTAAAAACAAGTCAAATATTTATCATACGATTCAGAAATTAATAACAAGATTCGTCTTAGGTTTCATCCTCCTTAGGTATTTAGGGGTTTTAGTTCATAACTAAATAAGAAAACATCTTAGAATAATAAAGAATACAAAACATAAAGAAAACCCAAAACTCCTGAAAGGAAATTAAGGAGAAATCTTCAGTCTTGACGATGAATCCGGCTTTTAAGATGATCAACCGGCTTCGTTGGAGTAATTTCTTACTCCCCTATTCTCCGTCTCCCTTTTAGTCTTCCTCTAGGGTGTTTAAATAGGCTTTAGAATGCCTAAAAGCCCTAAAACTTGCCCTTTTCTGAATGGAACTTAGCTAGGGTTTGGCAGGGACACACCCGTGTGGCATGGCTGTGTGCGATTACTTCAGGCCGTTGAAATGTGTTCAATATTTTTTAATATGAAGTAAGTATATGTACAAGTAATGATATGTGATATAAGTATGAGAAAATATGCCATATGTGAAAATGAATTTGAAATATGTGAAATGTATATGAACTATGAGGTTTGTGATAGTATATGTATTTTATGATGCTTATATGCTTAAAATGATAAGTTTATTTGTATATGGCTTACTAAGCTTTTGGAAAGTTTACTTTATGTGTGTTTGCATTGTTTTTAGATATCAAAGCTACTAGAAGCTCGGGGATCGTCGAGGATCATCACCACAATATCAAACTCTATTTTTGGTACCTTTTGAAAATGTAAATATTAAAGTATGGCATGTATAGGATAGAAGTATTTGGATATGTTTTTGAGTAATGTATATTTAGCCATATGATATGGCTTAATTTTGGTTGTGTCTATGAATGAAATTTGAGTAAACTATGTGATGCAATATTGCCAATATCGTGTGTTCATGGATGGCCAAAGAGATTTAGTCAATTTGGTAAGCTTATTTGAGAAATTGGTAAGATTATGACATGAGATTGAATGAAGTAAATTGAGGTTATGAAACATATGCTTGGTATGACTTTGGCTTATGATTTGGAATGATTTGGTATGAATTATAAGCATGAAATTGGTTGATAATAATATGACATGAATGATGTATGTTTTGGGATTGAAATTGGTTGAAACTATGGTGCACATGTGTTTGATTTGATACTTGTAGGAGTGACCAATAAGGGTGGCAAATTGGCTTTGCAAATAGCTTATTCTTGTCCACACGGGTAGAGAAAAGGGCATGTGTCTTAGCTGTGTGCGACACACGGTTATATTACATGACCGTGTGTCCCCTGGGGTGGTCCTACATTTTTAAGTCAGTCTTGAGCATGGCCTAGACACACGGGCGTGTCTGGTGGCCGTGTAAGGCATACAACCTTGGCACATAGGCGTGTGTGGCCATTCTGAAAGGGTACACGGGCTAGACACACGGGCGTGTGGTCAGCCGTGTGACCCAAGTTAGTTTCGACCACAATGAAGGCACACGGGTGTGCCTCCAGCTGTGTGGTTCAAATTAGTATGTATGCCCTATCTTCACATAGTTTGTGACACGGGCGTGTCTAGTAACCGTGTAAGACACACGACCTGTTCACACGGGCATGTGTCCCTTGAAATGTTGAAAATTTTTCTAACTTCCCGAATTGTTTATATGTTATCGTTTTAGTTTCAAAAGTATGATTAAAGCTTTGTACGCTTGATTTGAATGCTTATAGAATGTGAGTGAATGATATTGACTGGAATGTGACGAGTATTTGATAAATGTTTGTTCTGAACTGAATTACGAGTCTGGTAATGCCTCTTAACTATTATGGCGACGGTTACGGGTCAGGGATGTTACATTTTATTGGTATTAGAGCTACAGTTTAGTCAATTCTAGGACTAACATAGTGTATGTGAGTCTAGCTATACATGCCATATATATGAACTATGATAGTGCGATGAATCCTGACAAACAAAATGTGTTTTTCGTATAGTAATGGATCCCAAACGAGCCGTAGCTGACGATGTTGAAAGTATTGTGCCTACTCCCGCTCAAGGGACATCGTCATCTGATTCTAGACCTGCTACTAGTAGCCACGAGGGAGAGGCTAAGCAAGCTTTTTACCAAATGATGAATGATTGGTTCACTCAGTATATTAGAACCAATCTGGCTGTGCCACAACCTTCACCCCTGCCTAATCCTTCACAAGTTCCAATTGTGCCACAAGCTGTAGATCTGATTCGTCTGAATAAGCCTCCAATTGATAAGATTAGAAAATATAGGGCTGAAGAGTTTCGAGCTACTACCGATGATGATGCTAAGAGAGCTGAGTTTTGGCTCGAGAATACAATACGGGTGTTTAATGAAATGTCATGTACCCCCGAGGAATGTTTAAAATCTGATGTTTCACTTCTGAGAGATACAGCGTATCATTGGTGGAAGACGTTGATATCAGTGGTTCCAAGGGAACGAGTCACCTAGGATTTCTTTCAAGCTGAATTCTGAAAGAAATAAATCAGTCAGAGATTCATCTATTAGAAACGCAAAGAGTTTCTTGATCTAAAACAAGGCCGTATATTTGTTACAGAATACGAGTGAGAATTTGTGAGATTAAGCCAGTATGCACGGGAATGTGTCTCGACTGAAGTAATTATGTGCAAAATATTCGAGGATGGTTTGAATGAAGACATCAAATTACTAGTCGAGATTTTGGAAAGAAAAGAATTTCTAGTACTTGTTGAACGAGCGTGTAAAGCTGAAGAGCTCATGAAAGAGAAAAGAAAAACGGATGCAGAAGCTAGAAATGTGAGAAAGAGATCTGCAGGTAAATCATTTTAGTCTGCATCAAAGAAATTTTGAGATGATTATAGCCGTTCATGTAACAGCCCTAAATTGACCCTAATCGGAAAGTGGTTTCGGGACCACAAAACCGAGTCGTAATGATAATTAACCGTCACGTTTGGTACTTATTATATGTGATTATACATGTGTAAAAATTTCATGTTTGAATTTTGCTGGTTGTATGTAAATTTATCAAATAGGACTTATATAAAAAAATGTAGAAATGTGCTTGACAAAAAATAAAAATGATCTAATAATGCATAATGTAAAAAGAATGGTACTTGCATGTCAAATTAGCCAAATCTATGTTAGTGGCCGGCCATGTTTAAGGTTAGAATAAATTATAATATTCTTTATGTTAGTAAATTAATATTACAAAAATGAATTAAAGAATAAAGAAATGAAAACATGAGATAGTGGGAGGAGAAACCAAGGTTGACTATGCTTTCTCCTCCATTGCCGTAGCTAGAGAAAGAAGAGAAAGGGGAAGCTTTAAGAATTCGGTCAATTGAAGCTAGAGAGGTTAGTAAATGGTGTTAAATTTTCTTGAAATCTAAACTTGTTTTAGGTAATCACCTTGTTTATTAATTAGCCCATGCAAAAAATTTTAAGTTTAAAGGATAAATGGAGCATTCGGCTATGGGAATTAAAGAAAGAATTTGATGATTTCATTCAATTGTTGATGATGGATGAGTTAAAAAAAATATATATGGATATTTGATGTCATGAACAAATATTATTAAGATGTTTTTGAATTGAGTGAATTAGACTTTGGAGCAAATGAAGATTCGGCATTCTCATAATGTTTTGTTTAGAATATGATTTTTATTTTAGGATTATGATAGTTGGAATGTAAGTACATGTGTGCTTAGTCATAGAAGTTTGATATGAAATTTCATTAAGATTGAGTAAGGAATAGCCGAATAAGCTATAGGCTATACAAGGATAAAATTTGTATACAAGTTGTGTATGTAACTTTAATAGCTAACAGTATTATTATTGTATATATATACATATATATTCGGTCCTTAAAGAAATGGATGAAAACGAAATGTATCTAAAACTTATCAAGTCATTGTGGTCATTGCTTAAATGTGGGATGGTTAAAGGAGATTTTCAAATTCGGATTATGTATATGTATGTGAATGGGATATTCAATAACCATTTCGGCAAGATGGGGTAAAGGGTTAAGTTATAAGAATTTTAGGTATCATACGCATTTAGACATTAAGATTATATGCTTGAAGTGAGGTGTTAAAATAATTAGATAAATGGTTGATTTCATTATTGAGTATAAAAGTTAGAGAGCTTTAAATTTTCCTTTGATGTTCAAAAGATTAAATAGATTTATTTGTTTAAATTTAAGCTCAAGAGCTAAAGGGATCAAATCCGATAAAGGAAAGGAGAAAGCAATCTGAATAGTCTATCCGTAATTATCCAAGCATACCCGAGGTAAGTCTTTGAGTAGTTACGATTCAATTTAGATTATGTTTTAAGTAAATTAAAGTCATGCTCTAGAATATAGTTAAGGAACCGAAAATGATATTGCTTAATAAGCGATTTGTGTTGGAATTCTAATTATGAAATTGAAATATATATATGTGATGATTTATTACTACGTGCATGGATATTATGATGATAACCGGCCGAGCCCCAAGGCAATTGTGCGAGATACCATATCCGGTTGAGTCCTCAAGGCATTTATGCGAAGCTACCACATCCGGCTAAATCAAGACATTTTTGTACGAGTTACCATATCCGGCCGAGTCCCAAGGCATTTGTGCGAGTCACCATAACCGGCTAAGTCCCAAGGCATTTGAGCAACGTAGCTATGTCCGGTCAAATCCCAAGGTACTTGGTTGAAGAATGAATGGTTTTGCTGTAATAATTCAATTAATACACTTGAAAAGTCCCAATGGATGAGGTATGTTTTGAATATGAATCGAAATATTGATTCCGTTAAAATAACAAAGATTTTGCTCTATCGATTAATCACTTTCCGTTTTTAGTTAATTTGATTTTCTTACGCATGAATATAAGGATTAGAAATATGAAGTAGGTATGATTTTGAGTATAAGTGAGTATGAGATAAATTGTTTAGTCATATGAATGTTATATTTCGGTTGTGCACAATTTCACTACTCAATCTTACTAAGCATTAAACGCTTATTCCGCTTTCTTTGATTTTTGTTTTATAGATATTGGTTAAATCGCTTATCGGATTCGGGATTGTCGCAATCAAGTCACCCACACTATCAACGCTCCTTTTTGGTACATTTTTGGATGAACTTTGAAATGGCATGTATAGGACTACCTTTTTGTTTGATGGTTATGCACCTTTTGGAATTGTATAAATTTGGTTAGCCATGCGAAAATGGCTTGTGTTCATATTCGAATCATAATGTTATAATCATCGTGTATGTATATGGTTATCGAGAAGTACGGATATGTGTGGCAATGATTGACCATTGGGATGGTTAATCACAATTATAAATTGTGTTATGTATGCTATCGGATTAGTTAAGTCATGGAAACTAGGCAATAGGTAAAGTCTACCCTAAAGTCAGACGTTGACAGCATCAATGGGGCAAATTTGAAAAATCGGTAAAATTTGTAAGAATGGAGTTAATTAGTGGATAAATTATGTAATCGAACCTTGATGAATCTACTTTCTTATAGAAGAAACGAAACGGTCAAATGAGTTGTATGTTAAGAGATATTTAGGTTTTCATGTAACAGGGCCAGAGCGATTTCTGGATCCCCTGTATTGACTTTGAAAATTTGCCATAAATTAACCAGAGATAATTAGAAGTCATGCCCCATATGTGCAGATTCCTTATTGAGTCTAGTTTCTTTAGAAACAAACGGCATAAGATTTGAAGCCCTGTATAGGAAGATACTTAAGTTGCAATGCATGAAGGTCTGTGTAGTCGAACCCTGTAACATGGGAGACTTAATCTAATAAACTGTACCGTTTGGCCTAATCAAAAATTGTAGAAAAAAATGTGTAGATAGATACATGAGTCTAGTTTCAGGGAAAATTTACGGATTAAGTTTTCGAGCTTCGGAACTCGAGATATGATTTTTAAGGTGTTCGTGACGCAGTTAGCCAGCATGTCTGAAATTTTAAAATGAACCGTAAAGCCAATGAAGTAAGTTCGTAAATACCTCGTTTTCAATCCCGGTAACGGTCTCGGGTTCGGGGCGTTACATTTTATTGGTATCAGAGCCATGGTTTAGTCGATTCTAGGACTATCGTAATACGTTTGGGTCTAGCTATACATGCCATTTTGTGATTATTTGATAGTGTGGGTATTTCGATAGCTTTAAATGTGTGTTTATGTTAGTAATGGATCCCGATCCCAATCGAGCGGTAGCCGACGATGTGGAGAGTGTAGCGCTGCTCCCCGCAAGACGGGGCGGTGCCGATGGACTCTCAACCTGTTATTGAGCAATCAAAATGATGAGGCTAGACAAGCCTTTTATAATGTGATGAATGATTGGTTTAACCAATACATTCGAACTAATACGGCTGTTCCACAACCCCCACTCCCGACTAATACCTCTCCTGCACCTGCGGTACCTCCGATAATCGACTAGATGAGGTTAAACAAGCCCCGGTTGATGTAATCCGAAAGCACGGGCTATCGAATTTAAAGCTACGGACAATGATGATGCCGAGCAAGCTGAATTTTGCTTGGACAACACTATCCGGTACTTGATGAACTATCCTGCACACCCGAGGAATGCCCGAAGTGTACTATCTCTTTGTTACGTGATTCCGCCTACTATTGGTGGAATACATTGATTTCTGTTGTCCCTAAAGAGCGGGTAACTTGGGAGTTTTTTCAAACCGAGTTTCGAAAAAAGTATATCAGCCAGAGATTCATTGATCAAAAACGAAAGGAATTTCTTGAACTTAAACAAGGTTCCATGACGATTCACGATTATGAACGAAAGTTTGTGAGGCTTAGCTTGGTATGCTCGCGAATCGCTTTCTTCGAAGCTATAATGTGTAAACGGTTTGAAGATGGTTTGAATGAGGATATAAAATCGTATGTTGGCATTTTAGAGATCAGAGAGTTTGTAGTGCTTGTCGAGCGAGCTTGTAAAGCCGAAGAGCTCGGTAAGGAGAAAAAAAAAGCTGAATTGGGGGCCAAAGAGTTTCGTAAGAGATCATCGGGAAAGCCCTTCCAACAATCATCGAAGAAATTTAGAGATGATTCTGGCCGATCCCAAGACACTTCGGGTTTTTCAAGACGAGATCGCGATCGACCTCCTGTGAGTACACGAGTCACTTCGGTTGCCAGTGTGGGAAATGATCGACGGGATAGGTCAGAGTGTCAGCATTGTGGTAAATGGCATTCGGGGAGTTGTAGATTCCATGACCGCTCCTGCTATAAGTATGGATCAGCCGACCATTTTATCAAGGATTGTCCGAGAATGTCTGAATAGAATGTAAATCAGAGTGGGAAACCGGGTGCTACTACTGCTCGTGGTAGACTATCTAGAAATGCGGGGAATGCTAGCGGAGGTCAGAGAGGATCTAGAGATGTCACAACCAGATCTGAGGCTCGTGCTCCAGCTAGAGCTTATGCTATACGCGCACGCGAGGATGCCTCTTCGCCGATGTTATTACGGGTACTTTTACTCTCTTTGATACTTGATGTGATTGCTTTGATAGACCCTGGTTCTACTCATTCATATGTATGTGAAACCTTAGCATCCAGTAAGACTCTACCTGTTGAGTCTACTGAGTTCGTAATTAGGGTGTCAAACCCCTTGGGTCGTTACGTGCTTGTCGACACAGTGTGCAAGAAATGTCCTCTAGTAATCCGAGGTTTCGCTTTCCACCGATTTGATGCTTTTACCGCTTGACGAATTTGATGTTATCCTCGGTATGGATTGGTTGATCAGACATGATGCAATTGTAAATTGCAAAAGTAAAACCATCGATTTGAGATGTGTAAATAACGAGATAATCCGAGTCGAGTCTACCGACTCGAATAGGTTGCCAGTAATATCGCCGATCTTTGGCTCGTAAATATGTAAGAAAGGGGTGTGAAACATACCTTGCGTATGTACTTGATGACAAAGAGTTAGAAAAGAAGCCCGAATGCATACAGTGGTTTGTGAATACCCTGATGTTTTTCCCGAAGAATTACCGGGTTTACCACCTGTTCGGGAGGTAGAGTTTGGCATCGAGCTTGTACCTGGGACTACCCCGATTTTGATAGCTCCATATCGTATGGCCCCAACGGAATTAAAGGAATTGAAAGCTCGATTTGCAAGAGTTGATGAGATAAAGGTTTCGCTCGACCAAGTTTCTCACCTTGGGGTGTGCCAGTTTTGTTTGTGAAAAAGAAGGACGGAACCATGAGGTTGTGCATAGACTATCGTCACCGAATAAAGTGACGATAAAGAATAAATATCCGTTACCGCGTACAGATTGATGATTTGTTTGATCAATCAAGGAGCCTCGGTGTTTTCAAAGATAGATTTGAGATCGGGTTATTATCGCCATGCGAGTTCGAGATTCGGATATACCTAAAACTGCTTTCAGAACGAGATACGGCCATTATGAGTTCTTAGTGATGCCGTTTGGGCTCACTAATGCCCCTGCGGTATTTATGGATTTGATGAATCGAATCTTCGACAATATTTGGACCGGTTCGTAGTTGTGTTTATCGATGACATCTTGGTCTATTCAAGAGATGAGACCGAACATGCTAAGCACCTAAGATTAGTGTTGCGAATTTTACGGATAAGCGATTATATGCTAAGTTCGATAAGTGTGAGTTCTGTTAAGAGAGGTTAGCTTCTTGGGTCATGTGGTCTCCGTGACGGTATTCGAGTTGATCCGAACAAAATTTCAGCCATACTTAATCGGAAACCACCGAGAAATATTACCGAGGTTCGAGCTTTTTGGGACTTGCCTACACTACCAAGATTTGTAAAGGTTTTTCGATGATAGCCACGCCAATGACGGCTACTTCAAAAGGATGTTAAGTTCGAATGGACGGATAGGTGTCGAAAAAGTTTTGATCAATCAAAACTTATTTGACTCAAGCTCCAATCTTAGTGCAAATTTAATCGTGCAAAGAATTTGTCATTTATAGTGATGCTTCCCTACTTGGGTTGGGTTGCGTATTGATGCAAGAAGGTAGAGTTGTGGCGTATGCGTCGAGACAATTAAAGCCACATGAGAAAAATTATCCGACTCATGATCTCGAATTAGTTGCCATTGTTTTCGCTTTGAAAATATGGCGACATTACTTATTTGGTGAGAAGTGCCATGTGTTCTCGGATCACAAAAGTCTCAAATATTTGATGACCCAAAGAGACTTAAATCATGCGACAAAGACGTTGGCTTGAGTTGTTAAAAGATTATGAACTTGTTATTGACTACCACCCGGGAAGGCTAATGTGGTTGCGGATGCCTTAAGTCGTAAATCACCGCTTGCTTTTTTACTTGAGCAATGAATGTACATTTGTCTATTTTATCCGACAATGTGTTAGTGGCGGAATTAAAGGCCAAACCATCGTTGATTCATCAAATTCGTGAAACTCAGAAAATCGATGAAGAATTGGTTGCAAAACGGGCTGAATGTGTTTCGAGTATGGAATCAGAGTTTCAAGTTGATGATGACGATTGTTTGAGGTTCAGAAGTCGGTTGTGTGTTCCAAGAAATTCAGAACTTATTTCGACGATTCTGAACGAAGCTCATTGTAGCCGAATGGCAATTCACCTAGGAAGTACGAAAATGTACAACGACCTGAGACGTCAGTTTTGGTGGCATGGCATGAAACGAGACATTTCTGATTTTGTTTCGAAGTGTTTAATATGTCAACAAGTGAAAGCAGAACATCAAGTGCCTACGGGTTTACTTCAGCCGATCATGATACCTGAATGGAAATGGGATCGAGTCACGATGGATTTTGTATCTGGGTTGCCATTGTCGACAAGTAAGAAAGATGCGATTTGGGTTGTTGTTGATAGACTGACTAAGTCGGCTCATTTTATCCCCGTACGTACGGATTTTTCATTGGATAAACTAGCTGAATTGTATGTTTCTCAGATTGTGAGACTACACGGGGTACCGATTTCTATTGTGTCGGACAGAGATCCGAGATTCACCTCACGATTTTGGAAGAAATTGCAAGAAGCTTTGGGTACCAAAGTCGCATTTTAGCACCGCTTTCCATCCACAAATCGATGGTCAATCCGAGCGGATAATTCAGATACTTGAGGATATGTTGAGATGTTGCATCCTTGAGTTTAGTGGTTCATGGGAGCGGTATTTACCTTTGATTGAGTTCGCTTACAACAATAGTTTTCAATCAAGTATTAAGATGGCACCTTATGAAGCTTTGTACGGGCGTAAATGCCGTACGCCATTGTTTTGGACCGAGCTCGGTGAAAGCAAACTTTTCGGAGTGGATTTGATTAAAGATGCTGAACAGAAAGTAAGAATAATTCGTGAAAATATGAAGGCAGCATCAGATCGTCAGAAATCGTATGCGGACTTAAAGCGAAGAGATATTGAGTATCAGGTGGGAGACAAAGTTTTTCTTAAGGTCTCACCTTGGAAAAAGATACTTAGATTTGGCCATAAAGGCAAATCGAGTCCGAGGTTCATAGGGCCATATGAAGTATCCGAACGAATTGGTCCAGTTGCGTATAGATTGATTTTGCCCCCTGAACTTGAAAGGATTCACAATGTTTTTCATGTATCAATGCTTCGACGTTATAGATCCGATCCTTCGCACATAATTACTCCATCGAGGTTGAAATTCAACTGATTTGAGTTATGAAGAAGAACCGATTCGTATCCTAGCTCGTGAAGTGAAAGAGTTGAGAAACAAAAAGGTTCCTTTAGTAAAGGTGTTATGGCTCAAACACGGAATTGAGGAAGCTACTTGGGAAATCAAACATCTATGAAGGAACGATATCCAAATTTATTCATCGTAAGATTTTCGGGACGAAAATTTCTTAAGTGGGGAGAGTTGTAATGATCTAAATTGACCCTAATCGGAAAGTGGTTTCGGGACCACAAAACCGAGTCATAATGATAATTAACCGTCACGTTTGATACTTATTATATGTGATTATACATGTGTAAAAATTTCATGTTTGAATTTTGCTGGTTGTATGTAAATTTATCAAATAGGACTTATATAAAAAAATGTAGAAATGTGCTTGACAAAAATAAAAATGATCTAATAATGCATAATGTAAAAGAATGGTACTTGCATGTCAAATTAGCCAAATCTATGTTAGTGGCCTACCATGTTTAAGGTTAGAATAAATTATAATATTCTTTATGTTAGTAAATTAATATTACAAAAATGAATTAAAGAATAAAGAAATGAAAACATGAGATAGTGGGAGGAGAAACCAAGGTTGACTATGCTTTCTCCTCCATTGCCGTAGCTAGAGAAAGAAGAGAAAGGGAAGCTTTAAGAATTAGGTCAATTGAAGCTAGAGAGGTTAGTAAATGGTGTTAAATTTTCTTGAAATCTAAACTTGTTTTAGGTAATCACCTTGTTTATTAATTAGCCCATGCAAAAATTTTAAGTTTCAAGGATAAATGGAGCATTCGGCTATATGGGAATTAAAGAAAGAATTTGATGATTTCATTCAATTGTTGATGATGGATGAGTTAAAAAAATATATGTGGATATTTGATGTCATGAACAAATATTATTAAGATGTTTTTGAATTGAGTGAATTAGACTTTGGAGCAAATGAAGATTCGGCATTCTCATAATGTTTTGTTTAGAATATGATTTTTATTTTAGGATTATGATAGTTGGAATGTAAGTACATGTGTGCTTAGTCATAGAAGTTTGATATGAAATTTCATTAAGATTGAGTAAGGAATAGCCGAATAAGCTATAGGCTATACAAGGATAAAATTTGTATACAAGTTGTGTATGTAACTTTAATAGCTAACAAGATTATTATTGTATATATATACATATATATTCGGTCCTTAAAGAAATGGATGAAAACGAAATGTATCTAAAACTTATCAAGTCATTGTGGTCATTGCCGAATGTGGGATGGTTAAAGGAGATTTTCAAATTCGGATTATGTATATGTATGTGAATGGGATATTCAATAACCATTTCGGCAAGATGGGGTAAAGGGTTAAGTTATAAGAATTTTAGGTATCATACGCATTTAGACATTAAGATTATATGCTTGAAGTGAGGTGTTAAAATAATTAGATAAATGGTTGATTTCATTATTGAGTATAAAAGTTAGGAGCTTTAAATTTTCCTTTGATGTTCGAAAAGATTAAATAGATTTATTTGTTTAAATTTAAGCTCAAGAGCTAAAGGGATCGAAATCCGATAAAGGAAAGGAGAAAGCAACTGAATAGTCTATCCGTAATTATCCAAGCATACCCGAGGTAAGTCTTTGAGTAGTTACGATTCAATTTAGATTATGTTTTAAGTAAATTAAAGTCATGCTCTAGAATATAGTTAAGGAACCGAAAATGATATTGCTTAATAAGCGATTTGTGTTGGAATTCTAATTATGAAATTGAAATATATATATATGTCATGATTTATTACTACGTGCATGGATATTATGATGATAACCGGGCTGAGCCCCGAAGGCAATTGTGCGAGATACCATATCCGGGTTGAGTCCCGAAGGCATTTATGCGAGCTACCACATCCGGGCTAAATCCCGAAGACATTTTTGTACGAGTTACCATATCCGGCCGAGTCCTGAAGGCATTTGTGCGAGTCACCATAACTCGGGCTAAGTCCCGAAGGCATTTGAGCAAAGTAGCTATGTCCGTCAAATCCGAAGGTACTTGGTTGAAGAATGAATGGTTTTGCTGTAATAATTCAATTAATACACTTGAAAAGTCCCAATGGATGAGGTATGTTTTGAATATGAATCGAAATATTGATTCCGTTAAAATAATGATGATTTGCTCTATCGATTAATCACTTCTTTTTAGTTAATTTGATTTTCTTACGCATGAATATAAGGATTAGAAATATGAAGTAGGTATGATTTTGAGTATAAGTGAGTATGAGATAAATTGTTTAGTCATATGAATGTTATATTTCGGTTGTGCACAATTTCACTACTCAATCTTACTAAGCATTAAACGCTTATTCCGTTTCTTTGATTTTTGTTTTATAGATATTGGTTCGTCAGTTATCGGATTCGGGATTGTCGCAGTCGAAGTCACCCACACTATCAACGCTCCTTTTTGGTACATTTTTGGTTGAACTTTGAAATGGCATGTATAGGACTACCTTTTTGTTTGATGGTTATGCACCTTTTGGAATTGTATAAATTTGGTTAGCCATGCGAAAATGGCTTGTGTTCATATTCGAATCATAATGTTATAATCATCGTGTATGTATATGGTTATCGAGAAGTACGGATATGTGTGGCAATGATTGACCATTGGGATGGTTAATCACAATTATAAATTGTGTTATGTATGCTATCGGATTAGTTAAGTCATGGAAACTAGGCAATAGGTAAAGTCTACCCTAAAGTCAGACGTTGACAGCATCAATGGGGCAAATTTGAAAAATCGGTAAAATTTGTAAGAATGGATTTAATTAGTGGATAAATTATGTAATCGAACCTTGATGAATCTACTTTCTTATGGAAGAAACGAAACGGTCAAATGAGTCGTATGTTAAGAGATATTTAGGTTTTCATGTAACAGGGCCAGAGCGATTTCTGGATCCCCTGTATTGACTTTGAAAATTTTCCATAAATTAACCAGAGATAATTAGAAGTAATGCCCCATATGTGCAGATTCCTTATTGAGTCTAGTTTCTTTAGAAACAAACAGCATAAGATTTGAAGCCCTGTATAGGAAGATACTTAAGTTACAATGCATGAAGGTCTGTGTAGTCGAACCCTGTAACATGGGAGACTTAATCTAATAAACTGTACCGTTTGGCCTGATCAAAAATTCTAGAAAAAAATATATAGATAGATACATGAGTCTAGTTTCAGGGAAAATTTACGGATTAAGTTTTTGAGCTTCGGAACTCGAGATATGATTTTTAAGGTGGTCGTGACGCAGTTAGCCAGCATGTCTGAAATTTTAAAAATGAACCGTGTAAGCCAATGAAGTAAGTTCGTAAATACCTCGTTTTCAATCCCGGTAACGGTCTCGGGTTCGGGGCGTTACAGTTCAAAGGATAACGTGGGGCATTCGAGTAGAGATTGTGCTAGATCGCATTCAAGCTTTAAAACTCCAGTTACTTCAATTGCTAGTGTTGGAAATGTTAGATCCAATCGACCTGAGTGTAAACATTGTGGTAAAAGACATCCTGGCAACTGTAGACTATATGATCGGGCTTGTTTCAAATGTGGATCTTTAGATCATTTTATTCGTGATTGTAACACCCCTATCTCGTATCCGTCGCCAGACTAGGGTTAAAGGCGTTACCGGACAATTCAAAACATTTAACACTTATTACACAACATCATAGTATCATAATTCAAACATCAATATTAAGTCCCTTACATAGGTCATCGAGACCTAAAACATGCATTAGAAAGGGGTCGGGACTAAACCAAACACATACAAAATATTTTGAAACTTAAACAATTTTCAAAGTTGAACAGGTCACATACCCGTGTGAACTGGCAGTGTGCCTTACATGGCATTGGACACGCCCATATGTCTAGGTCGTGTGAAAACAGGCCATACATACTGACTTGCATAGATGGCCACAAGACACGCTCGTGTGCCTTGGCCGTGGTCGAGCTTGACTTAAAATCGTAGGGTACCCCAGGGGACACACGGCTGTGCAACATGACCGTATGCCACACGTGGCTAAGACACACGCCCGTGTCTCTGCTTGTCTGGACAAAAAAATAGGCCATTTCAAAAGCCAATTTGCCACCCATTTGGGTCAAATCTACAAGCAACAAAATCACAACATTTCATAACCGAAACATATACCATTCATGATATATCATTGCCAACCAATTCCATGCTCATAAACCTTACAAATTTGTGCCAAAACATAAGACAAAATCATATCAAAACATATGGTTTATAAACCTTAATACACATTATTCAATCTCATACTATGAACTTACTAAATTCTCAATAAACACATAACAAATCTTACCAAATTGACCAACCCTTTTGGCCATCTAGAACACATCATACATATCACCATTTCATCACATATCATATATCATTATCCAACCATAAGTTCAAACACAAGCTAGCCATATCACATGACATGATATATACATTACAAAACATATCCAAACACTACAAGCCTATTCATGCCATACTTCAAAATATATACATTTTCAAATGATACCAAAATAATGTTTGATAGTGTGGTGACGATCCTCAACGATCTCCGAGCTCCTGCTAGCTACGATATCTATAAAACAATGCAAACACACACAAGGTAAGCTTTGAAAAGCTTAGTAAGCCATATACAAATAAACTTATCAACATAAGCATATAAACATCATAGTTCACATATGGATTGCTTATTCCCAATCCCCTTGCCCATATAATATATTTGTTCATAATTATATCATATGTTCATAAAGTTTCATATACTTACCTTTCATTCTCAACATAATTTACAATTCAAACATACCTGAATCGAATACGCATTTTATATAATCATTCATATCTTGAAATTCCTATTGAACCGTTTAAAAACGTAAGGATACGCAGATAGCTTGGAAAGCATATACAATACCAATGTCCCAGACATGGTCTTACATGTAACCAAACATCGATGCCACTGTCCCAGATAGGGTCTTACACGAAATCAAATACGATGCCAATGTCCCAGACGTGGTCTTACACGATAGCACATATCGAAAATCCTATGTCATGACATATGTATCCTAACTATTCCTAAGGTTCGTACGGGGCTTTTCGGACGTCCATACTTTGTCGATACTTTCTCAGATAGCACATATTTATCTTGAACATTCATTCATCACAATTCAATATCATATGAATAATAAGAAGTCAATTCAATTCATGTTTATTTGTATATAGACTTACCTCGTACGGATTCAAATGGACAGAATTGGCTACTCGACGACTTTCGACTTTCCCCGATATAATTTCATTTTCTTTAATTCTTGATCTATATAAATTCAAATTTAACTTATTCAATCACACATTCATTCAAAACAATCCATAAACACACATTTAGGGCATTTTACAAATTAGCCCTCACATTTTCACATTTTTACACTTTAGTCCCTAATTCACAAAATCACAAAATACTTAAAATTTCCTTAGACATGTACTTGGCCGAATATTCATAGTACTCATACAAGTCCACATATTTCATTTATTTCACATTTTAGTCCCTCAAATTACAAATTTCACAATTTAGCCCATTTTACTCAAATTCATCAAAATTTCAAAGACAAAATATGCTAACCCAAAACATATCGTTAATTTTCTATCATTAAACTTCACAAAGCTCACAATTTCATTAATGGCACATTTCAAAATCATCATCAAAATCAGAAATTGAGACATGGGCTTGATAGTATACAAACCAACGATTACAAAAACGTAGAAATTATCCAAAACCGAACAAAAATGGACCTTTAATCAAGCTAGATGTTGGTCGAATGCTTCAAACACATAAACCTTATATTTTATTCTTTAATTTTGACGAAGATGGAAGATAATGGCTTTATTTTATGCCTTAGTTTTATTTAATACATAATAATAAATCAATTACTATTTTACCCTTGCATTATAAACATTTAAAACTTTAATATCAAGGCCTTTCATGTCCACTCATATGTTTAATGGTCTAATTGCATCATAAGGACCCCTCTTTTAATAAGACAAGTCAATTAAGCACTTTAACAAACAACAGGCAACTTTTACATTTTACGCGATTAGGTCATTTTCACAAATTAAGCACACAGACGATTAAATTTTCATACGAAACTTTCACACATGCTAATTCATATATCATAAGCTCGAAAAATAATATTAAAATATTTTTTTGACTCATATTTGTGGTCTCAAAACCACTATTTTGACTAGGGTCTAAATCGGACTGTTACAGTTCTCCCCCTTAGGGATTTTCATCCCTGAAAATCTTACCTTGAACAGATTCGGATATTGTTGTCTCATAACATCTTCAGGCTCCCACGTAGCCTCTTCAATACCATGTCGATGCCACATCACTTTTACTAATGGAATTCTCTTATTTCTTAGTTCTTTAACTTCGTGAGCTAAGATACGAATCAGTTTTTCTTTGTAAGTCATTCCAGACTGAATCTAAATCTTAGATGGAGGAATCACATGTGAAGGATCTGATCTATATCGTCGAAGTATCGATACATGAATCACATCATGAATCTTTTCTAGCTCTGGTGGTAACCACAATCTATATGCAACCGGTCTGACACGCTCGATAATTTCATACGGCCCGATGAATCTCGGACTCAATTTGTGTTTTCTACCAAACCGAAGTACTTTGTTCGAAGGAGATACTTTTAAAAACACTCTGTTGCCAATCTCAAATTCAATGTCTTTTCTTTTCAATCCTGCATAAGATTTCTGACGATCAGAAACTACTTTCAAACTATCTCGGATCACTTTTACTTTCTGTTCAGTTTTTTTTATCAAATCAATCTCGTGAATCTTATTTTTGCTGAGCTCAGTCCAATACAAAGGTGTACGGCATTTGCGACCATATAAAGTGTCGTACGGTGCTATTTTGATGCTCTATTGAAAACTGTTATTGTAAGTGAATTCAATCAAAGGCAAATACTGTTCCCACGTACCTTCAAACTCAAGAATACAACATCTCAACATATCCTCGAGTATCTGAATAATCCGCTTGGATTGACCGTCTGTTTGCGGATGAAAAGTAGTACTGAAGTGCAATTTTGTACCCAAAGCATATTGCAATTTCTTCTAGAACCGTGATGTGAATCTTGGATCCCTGTCTGACACAATAGACAATGGTACACCATGCAATCTCACAACATCGGAAATGTATAACTCAGCTATCAAGAGAGTAATCGGATCGAATCGGAGTAAAATGAGCTGATTTAGCCAATCGATCAACTACAACCCAAACTGCATTTTTCTTTCTCGGAGATAAGGGCAAACCCGAAACAAAGTCCATTATAGCTCTATCCCATTCCCACTCCGGAATTATAATCGGTTGTAGCAAACCAGATGGCACCTGATGTTTAGCTTTAACTTGCTGACAGATTAAACATTTCGAAACAAAGTTAGAAATATCTCTTTTCATTCTGGACCACCAGTAATGCTGCTTCAAATCATTATACATTTTTGTACTACCCGGATGAACAGATAATCGACTGTTGTGAGCGTCATTCAAAATCATCTGAATTAACTCTAGATTTCTTGGAACACAAATTCTATCTTGGAATCTCAAACAATCATCTTTATCAACTCTGAATTCTAAATTAGAATCCAAATCACACTAAGCTCGTTTTGCCAAAATCTCACTATCAACTTCTGAGCTTCGATAATCTATTGAATGAATAATGGTTTTGCTTTTAATTTAGCCAAAACTGAACCATCGTCGAATAGAACCAAATGAACATTCATTGCACGCAGAGCAAACAATGATTTTTGACTCAAAGCATCAGCAATAACATTTGCCTTACCCGTATGATAATCTATCACAAGTTCATAGTCTTTTAGCAATTCAAGCCATCTTCTCTATTGCAGATTCAAATCTTTTTGAGTCATCAGATGTTTCAAACTCTTATGATTAGAATATACGTGACATTTCTCACCAAACAGATAGTGACGCCAGATTTTCAAAGCAAATACAATTGCAGACAACTCAAGATCGTGCGTCAGATAGTTCTTTTCATGAGGTTTTAATTGTCTCGAAGCATAAGCAATGGCTTTACCTTCTTGCATCAAAGCACATTGCAGACCGATCAATGAAGCATCACTATAAACCACAAATTCTTTACCCGATTCGAGTTGTACCAATATGGGAGCTTCAATCAACAAAGTTTTCAATTGATCAAAGCTTTTCTGACACTTTTCAGACCATTCAAACTTCACATCTTTCTGAAGCAGCTTTGTCAGCGGAGTCGCAATCATAGAAAAGCCTTTTACAAATTGTCTATAATATCCTGCAAGTCCCAGAAAACTACGGACTTCAAAAACATTTCTCAGAGGTTTCCAATCCAAAATAGCAAAAATTTTGCTCTGATCAACTCGGATACTAGATGCTGATACAATATGACCCAGAAAACCGACCTCGTGCAACCAACATTCACATTTGCTAAATTTTGACATATAATTGCTTCTCTCTTAAAGTTTGTAGCACAATTCTCAGATGCTCGGCATGTTCAGATTCATCACGTGAATAAATCAATATGTCATCAATAAATATGATAACAAATCGATCTAAATATGGTCTGAAAATTCTATTCATCAAATCCATAAATATAACATGTGCATTAGTCAATCCGAACGACATAACTAAAAATTCATAATGTCCATACCTCGTTCTGAAAGCAGTTTTTGGAATGTCTGAGTCTTTCACTCGCAACTAATAATAACCTGATCCCAAATCTATCTTCGAAAACATAGTAGCTCATTTTAACTGATCAAACAAATCATCAATTCGGGGTAGAGGATACTTATTCTTGATAGTTACTTTGTTCAATTGACGATAATCTATGCACATTCTCATCATACTGTATTTCTTTTTCACAAACAGAACCGGAGCACCCCAAGGTGAAAAACTCGGTCTTGCAAATCCTCTATCGGTCAACTCTTGCAACTGAGACTTTAATTCTTTTAATTCGGTCAGAACCATTCTATACGGAACTATTGAAATCAGAGTAGTTCCAGACACTAATTCAATGCCAAATCAACTTCTCTAACGGAGGTAATCCCGAAAGTCCTTCAGGAAACACATCAAGGAATTCACAAACAATAAGCACTAATTTAACTTTCTTTTCTGACATTTTCGAATCAATCACATAGGAAAAATAAGCTTCACCACCTTTTCTCACAATACTTAGAGCTTTCATCGAAGATATTACTGCAAGCAAACCACTCAAATCACTAGATTCAATTTGAACTATCTCATCATTCTTGCATCTCAAATCAACAGTTTTCCGTTTACAATTCACAATAGCATCGTGCAAAATTAACCAATCCATACCCAAAATTATATCAAATTCATCAAAAGGTAACAACATTAGATCAGCCAGAAAACAAATATCTTGAAACGTCAGCGGACAGTTCTTGCAGACTTTATCAACCAAAACACATCTGCCTAGGGGGTTCGAAACTCTAATTACAAATTCAGTAGACTCTACAGGCAAAGTCTTACTGTTCACTAAGTTAATACATATATAAGAATGTGTTGATCCAGGATCTATCAAAGCAATCACAGAAGTATCATAAAGTGTGAAAGTACCCGTAATCACATCTGGAGACGAAGCTTTCTCACGAGCTCGAATGGCATAGTTTCTAGCAAGTGCACGAGCCTCGGATCTAACAACTGTGTCTTTTGTTCCCCTCTGACTGCCACTGACATTTCCTGTATTTCTGGGAGGTCCACCACAAGATGCATTGCCACTTGGCTTCAGATTTTGCACAATTTCTTACCTGACAGATTCAGGGCAATCACGGATAAAATGTCTAATGATCTACATCTGAAACAGTCCCGATCATACAGTCTACAATTACCGGGATGTCTTTTACCAAAATGTTTGCACTCAAGGCAATCGAATTTAGCATTTCCAACACTAGCAACAAAAGTAGTTGGAGCTTTGAAGATCGAATGTGATCTAGCACGATCTCTACTCGAATGTCCCACATTAGCCTTTGAACGACTATTATCATCTCGAAACTTCTTTGATGTAGATTGAAATGACTTGCTCGATGATCTCTTTTGTACTTCTCTAGTTTCTGAATTAGCTATTCCTTTCTCTTTTTTGAGATCTTCTGCTTTACAGGCTAGGTCAACAAGTACAACGAATTCTTTAATCTCAGGAATCCTAACTAACAAACGAATATCCTCGTTTAAGCCATCCTCGAATCTTTTACACATTATTGTCTCAGTAGATACACATTTACGAGCATACTGACTCAGTCTTACAAATTCTCACTCGTATTCTGTAACAGACATACGGCCTTGCTTAAGCTCAAGAAACTCTTTACATTTTTGGTCGATAAATCTCTAAATAATATATTTCTTTCGGAATTCAACTTGGAAGAAATCCTAGATGACTCGCTCACTCAGAACTACTGATATCAAAGTCTTCCACCAGTGGTACACTGTATCTCTTAGAAGTGAAACGTCACATTTTATGTAGTCTTCAGGATTCAAAGGCAATTCATCGAACACTCAGATCGTGTTCTCTAACCAGAATTTAGCTCTTTCAGTATCATCATTCATTATAGCTTGGAACTCTTCGGCCCCATATTTTCTAATCTTATCGACTGGTGGCTTACTTAACTATATCGGATTCACTGATGGCATAACAGAAGCTTGTGGAAGATTTACCGGGGCTAGAGGTTGTTGAACAGCCAGATTAGTTCTAATGTATTAACTAAACCAATCGTTCATCATTTCATAGAAGACTTGTCTAGCCTCACCATCATGGCTACTCGTAGCTGGTCTAGAATCGGACGGCACCATCCCTTGCGCGGGAGCAGGCACATTGCTTTCGACATCGTCAGCTATGGCTCATTCAGGATCCATATGCTAAAGAAAAATAATAAACCGTAATTTATACATATTATTATCCAATAATTAACAAATTTATGAATGATTTCTCCTTAGATTTGGTGAATTTGATGCTCCTAATCCTTTAATTTCATGTTTTATACGTAGGTGAGCATAGGAGAGCAAAAAGAACAAGAAATGGGCCGAAAATAGAGAAAATAGGCTGACGTGGGAAAACAACACGGCTTGGACTTTATCACATGGGTAGAACACATACCCGTGCCATTCTAACAGGCTCGCGCACGGCCTAAAACAACCCTAAACACGGGCGTGTTAATTTCTCAGCCTTGACCACGGCCTGAAGCAATCGGACGCGGGCTTGTCCCTGTCGAGCCCAAGTTAAGTTCTATTCAAAAAGGGAGATTTTGAGGGCTTTTAGGCATTCTAAAGTCTATTTAAACACCTTAGAGGAGGACTAAAGAAGACACACAAAGTAGGAAGCAAGGAATTACTCGAAGAAAGCTGATTGATACATCTTAGAAGCCAGATTATTCATCAAGACTGAAGATCTCCCTTCAATTTCCCTTTAGGAGTTTTGGGTTTTCTTTATGTTTTGCATTCATTATTCTTCTGAGATGTTTTCCTTTTTAGTTATGAACTAAACCCCCTAAATACCTAAGGGGAATGAAACCTAAGGCGAATCTTGTTATTATTATTTGAATTGTATGATAAATATTTGACTTGTTCTTAATTATGTGTTCTTAATTCTTGCTTCGGTATTTCAGGATATTAATTCAAGTTAATGCGCTTATTCAGAAGATGAATAGTCCCTGTCTAAGAGTAAATTTGTCATAATTAAGTGGAGTTGATTGCACGCCTAGAGATAGGGTGACAAGATTTTGCCAGATTAGGGTAAACCTAATAAGGGGATCCATAAATCGAGTTAATGCAACCTTAGGGTGTTAATTAGAAAGAGATTTCAATTATTGAACCTAGGTTAGACATTATTAGTCTTGAATAGGGATAATAACATAATTTAGGGATTTCCACGGAACAAGTTGAATGAATAAATCGTCTGATTTAGAGTCAAATAACAAGTGGAGTCTAGGTGGATTTTTCCTTAGGTATTGTCTTAATCAATCAAATTTTATAAAAAGCATTCTCCCCAAACCTATTTTCTGTGCATTCTTAGATTATTTAATTAGTTAATTAAAACCCCCATTATTCTTAGGCTAGATAATAAAAAGAAAGTTAATATCAGTACTTTTGGTTCCTTTTGGTTCGACATTCGGTCTTGCTAAAACTATACTACTGTTCGATAGGTGCACTTGCCTTTATCGTGATAATAGTTAGTTTGAGTATGATCATTTATAAATTTTAAAACTTATCGCGAGTGACAATTAGGTTTTTGGCGCCGTTGCTGGGGAACGAAGATATTAGGAACACTCGATTTTTATTACTTTAGCTATTTACTTTTATTGCAATTATAATTTTGTTTTGATTTTCATTACTAAATTCTCTTTTTCTTTCTTCTGGCAGGTTCTTATAGTTTATGACTAGAAGAAACCGATCAGGACCATTACTTTTTGATAAAGAAATCGATCAAACAGCTCATAGAAATCGAAGAGAAATAAGGCAAAGCCTAAGATACACAGAGGGAGAGTAAGAGGACGATATTCCAACTACAACCGAGGAGATGGCTGAAAATCACGAAAATCCACTGCCTTCTGTGATTGCTGCTGAAAATCAGAATCCTGCTCCTCGTACTACGTATTATTATGTTAAACCTACTTTAACAGGAATTGAATCGAGTATAGTTAGGCCTACTATTGCTGCAAATAATTTTGAACTAAAACCTAACACGATTCAAATGATACAGCAATTTATTCAGTTTGATGGTTTGTAGGACGAGGACCCCAACACTCACTTGGCAAATTTTCTGGAGTTTTGTGACACATTCAAGATCAATGGCATTTCTAATGATGCCATTCGTCTCCAGTTATTCCCTTTTTCGTTAAGGAATAAAGCTAAATAGCGGTTGAACTCGTTACCACGAGGGTTAATCACTACTTGGGAACAAATGACTGAAAATTTTTATTAAAGTATTTTTCTCCAGCTAAAACAGCTAAATTACGTAATGATATCTCTTCTTTTGTGCAGATGGATTTAGAAACCCTTTACGATGCATAGGAGAGATACAAGGACCTACTGCGAAGGTGTCTCACCATGGGTTACCTCTATGGCTACAAGTTTAAACATTTTATAATGGTGTAAACCCCTCGACAAGACAGATGATTGATGCAACAGCTTGTGGCACCATCAACAATAAAACACCTGAAGTAGCTTATGAATTTATTGAAGAGATGTCACTGAATAACTATCAGTGGCAAGTCATGAGGACTAAGCCAACCAAAATAGTCGGCGTTTATAACGTCGATGCGGTTAATATGTTATCAAATCAGGTGGAGATTCTAAATAAAAAGATTGATGGTTTAGTTGGTTCTACGCAGGTACATCTAGTGATGAGGTGTGATTCAAGTGGATAAGGCATACATACCGAATATCAACCCTTCAATCCTACAACCGAAGAGGAACAAGTCCACTATATGGGTAGCAATAACTCTATACTTCAAAATAACCCATACAATAATACTTACAATATAGGTTGGCGGAACCACCTAAATTTCTCATGGGGTGGTCAAGGAAATCAAAGGCCACAAAATCTTCCGGGTTTCCAACAACCACCTTATCAATAGGAAAAGAAACCAAACCTTGAGGAGATGCTATCTAAATTCATCGCGGTGTTAGAAACTCGTTTCTAGAATACCGAGGCAGCACTTAACAATCAACAAGCGTCGATCCAAGGGCTCAAAAATCAGATAGGCCAGCTGTCCAAACTAATTTTCGAATGACCACAAGGTAGCTTGCCAAGTAATACTGAACCTATCCCGAGGAACAGCTCAACGCGATTAATTTTTAAGGTGAAAAAGGATTAGTTGAGCCTGAGCCAGAACTGAGGCAAGGAATTATGGTAAGTAAAGGTGAGGTAGGTCACAATGAGAAAAAAACGGTAAGTGTAGAATATAAACCTCATGTGCCATATCCTAATGCGACAAGGAAAGACTGCTCAGATGGCAATTTGGTAAATTCCTTAAACTTTTAAAGAAATTACATATCAACTTACCATTTATTGAAGCTCTCTCGCAGATGCCAAACGCAATGAAGTTTTTAAATGAGCTTTTAGCAAATAAGCGAAAGTTGGATGAGGAGTCGCATGTGGAGTTAAACGCAGTTTGCTCAGCTATTCTATAGAATAAGCTACCCAACAAATTAAAAGATCTAGGGAGTTTTACAATTCCTTGCTTAATTGGTAGCTTAGATGTTAATAATGCATTGGCTGATTTAGGGGCTAGCATCAACGTCATGCCTTACAAAATGTTTAAGCAACTAGGTCTTGGGAAACCAAAACAAACTAGGATGAGCATTCAATTACCAGATAAAACTATCAGATTTTCTAGAGGTATTATTGAAGATGTACTCGTTAAAATTGACAAAATTATATTCCCAGTTGATTTCGTTGTTCTAGACATCGAGGAGGATAGTAACACTCCTCTGATTTTAGGAAGGCCCTTTTTAGCGACTGCTAGAACAATTATTGATGTTGGCACAAGCGAACTCACACTTTGTGTGGGAGACGAAACAATCACCCTTCAAGCTTGCAATTCGAGCAACACATCAAAAATTGAGGGTGGTTGTATAAATCATTCTATTAAAACTGACCATATGTTGCAACCTACTTTGTAGGAAATAAGTACGAAGGACACATATGAGCCTTGATCAAGCAACAACAAAGGACCTATCCATGAAGAACGAAGGATACAAATTGAGAAGCTAGATGAATGGCGGACACATAAACCAAGAACACACGATAAACCAAATCTACGCCAAGATGAGCACAATACCTCACCAATTCAACTTAAGGTTGGAGATAAAGTATTATTAGACGCCAAGATCTGCGCATTGCCACTGCCAACCGAATGAAAAAATTCCTCTTACGGTACTTAGCATTTTCCCATTCGGTACAGTCGAGGTAATTCATCCCAAATGCGACACTTTTAAGGTAAACAATACCTGTCTAAAACCTTATTTTGATGAGATTGATAGCAGGAATGAGGAGTGTAAACTCCTCGAACCACCATGACCATTCAATAGAGAGGTAAGTCGAGCTTAGACTCTAAATAAGTGCTTCTCAAAAGGCAACCTGAGCACTAACGGTATTAACTTTTTTTTAAATTTTAGTATTTAACACCTAATTGCAGCTCCGTTGATGAAATGGCTACAAAAAGATGTAAAATTTGAATGGTCTGAAAAGTGTCAGAAAGGTTTTAATCAATTAAAAGCCCTATTGACTAAAGCTCTAGTGTTAGTACAACCAAAATCCGGGAAAGAATTTGTGATCTATAGTGATACTTCGTTGAATAGTCTAGGATGCGTTTTGATGCAGGACGGCAAAGTTATAGCCTATGCCTCGAGACAATTAAAGCCACATGAAAAGAATTATCCGACGTATGACCTTGAGTTAGCTGCAATTGTGTTCATTTTGAAGATTTCGCATCACTATCTATTTGGTGAGAAATGTCAGGTATTTTTATCATAAAAGTTTCAAGTATCTGATGACTAAGAAAGATTTGAATTTGTGACAGAGAAGATGGCTAGAGTTGCTAAAAGATTACGAGCTTGTTATTGATTATCATCCTGGAAAAACAAATGTTGTTGCTGATGATTTGAGTCAGAAATCATTATTTCTATTACATGCTATGAATGCTCAATTGTGTATGTCTGGTGATGGTTCAGTTTTAGCAGAATTGAAAGTGAGACTATTGTTTTTACAACAGATTATTAATGCACAGAAAGTTGATAATGAGATAATAGTAAAACGAGCTCATTGTGAATTGAGTTCTGATTATTAATATCAAATTGATAATGATGATTGTTTGAGATTCTGAGTTCGGATTTGTGTTTCGAGAAATTCAGAGTTGATTCGAATGATTTTGAATGAAGCTCACAATAGTCGTTTATCTATACATTCAGGTAGTACAAAAATGTATAATGATTTGAAACATCATTACTGGTGGTCTGGAATGAAAAGAGATATCTCTGACTTTGTTTTAAAATGTTTGATCTATCAACAAGTTAAAGTTGAATATGAATGGATTATTCAGATTCTGGAGGATATATTGAGATGTTGTATTCTTGATTTTGAAGCTACGTGGGAATAATATTTTCCATTGATTGAATTTGCATACAATAATAGTTTTCAGTCGAGCATTAAAATGGCACCGTACGAAGCCTTATATGGTAGAAAATGCAGAACACCTTTGTATTGGACTGAACTAAGTGAGAATAAGATTCACGGAGTTGATTTGATTAAAGAGACTGAAGAGAAAGTGAAAGTGATACGAGATAGTTTGAAAGTAGCTTCCGATCGTTAGAAATCATATGCAGATTTGAAACAAAAAGATATTGAATTTGAGATTGGTGACAAAGTGTTTCTAAAAGTATATCTGTGGAAGAAAGTACTTTGATTCGGTAGAAAAGGGAAATTGAGTCCGAGGTTCATCAGGTCGTATGAGATTATTGAGCGTATCGGGCCAGTTGCTTATCGATTATTTTTGCCACCTGAGTTAGAAAAGATTCATAACGTATTTCATGTATTGATGCTTTGATGATACAAATTCGATCCCTCGCATTTAATTTCTCTATCTGAGATTGAGATTCAGTCCGATATGACTTATGAAGAGGAACTGATCCGTATTTTAGCTCGCAAGGTTAAAGAATTAAGAAATAAAAAATTCCATTAGTAAAAGTAATGTGGCATCGACACGGTGTTGAAGAGGCTACGTGGGATCCTGAAGATGCTATGAGACAACAATACCCGAATCTATTCAACGGTAAGATTTTCGGGGATGAAAATCCCTAAGGGGGGAGAGCTGTAACAGCCCAGTTTAGATCCTAATCGGAACAGTGGTTTCAGGACCACAAATCTGAGTCAGAAAAATATTTTTATATTATTTTTCATGCTTATAATATGTGAATTGATATCTGTGAAAGTTTTGTGTGAAAATTTTATCATTTGAATGCTAAATTTGCAAAAAGGACTTAATCGCGTAAAATGTAAAAGTGGCTAGCTATTTGTTAAAAGTGCCTATTTGCTATGGCCTTTTAATTATGAGGTCCTTATGTTGTGAATAGACCATTTTAAGCTTGAATGGACCATTATGGGCATGTATTAATGAGCTTTCATGAAATAACATTAAGGTTAAAATTGGAAATTGATATTTATGTTAATATTAATAAAACAAATATATGAAATTAAGCTCATTTTAGTTTTCATGCACTAAAAATAGAAAAGAAAAACCTAAGTTGAAGAGTTCTAAGTTTCGACACACATAAGGCTTAATTAAGGTATGAGTTTTGTTCAGTTTTTGATAATTTTTACATTTTTGTGATCGTTGCTTTGTGTTCTATCAAGCCCATGCCTAAATTTCTGATTTTGATGATGATTTTGAGTTATGCCATTGTTGATTGTGTGAGCTTTGTAATATTAGTTAATGAAATGTGGAAGCTTGATGATAGATACATATGTTTTGTATTGGGATTTTTGATGAAATTGAGTATTTTGGACTAAATTGTGAAAATAAGAAATTGAGGGGCTAAAATGTGAAATATATGGGCTTGCATGAGCTAAAGGAATATTCGGCCAAGCATATGTCTAAAGAAATTTTGTGTATTTCGTGGTTTTATGAAATAGGGACTAAAGTGTTTAAATGTGAAAATGTGAGGGCTAATTTGTAAAATGCCCTAAATATGTGTATATGGATTGATTTGAATGAATGTGAGAATAAGTCAAATTTGAATTTATACAGATCAAGAACCAAAGGAAAAGGAATTAGATCAAGGAAATTCAAAAGTCATCGAGTAGTCGATTCTGTCCATTCGAATCCGTACGAGGTAAGTCGATATACAAATAAATGTATTGAATTGAATTATTAATTGCTTATACGATATTTGAATTGTGATTGAATGGATTTAAGAGCAAAATATGTGAAATTTGAGAAAGTTCTGATAATGTGACGAAGTCCAAAAAGTCCCGTACGAACTATAGGAATAGTTAGGATACATATGTCATGACATAGGATTCTGACATGTGTTATCGTGTAAGACCACATCTAGGACGTTAGCATCGATTTGAGATTTACATATAAGACCATGTCTGGGACATCGGCATTGTATTTGATTTCGTGTAAAACCCTGTCTGGGATAGTGGCATCGATATTAATTATGTAAGACCACGTTTGGGACGTTGGCATTGTACGAGCTTTCCGAGCTATCCTATTTGATTCCGAACGGTTTAACGAGCATTACAAGAAATATTTGATTGAATGAATGAATATTTGATTCAGGTACATTGAAATGTGTTCAATATTTGTTAATATGAAGTAAGTATATGTACAAGTGATGATATGTGATATAAGTATGAGAAAATATGCCATATATGAAAATGAATTTGAAATATGTGAAATGTATATGAACTATGAGGTTTGTGATAGTATTTGGCTATGGAGTATATGTATTTTATGATGCTTATATGCTTAAAATGATAAGTTTATTTGTATATGGCTTACTAATCTTTTGGAAAGCTTACTTTGTGTGTGTTTGCATTGTTTTTAGATATCAAAGCTACTAGAATCTCGAGGATCGTCGAGGATCATCACCACACTATCAAACTCTATTTTTGGTACCTTTTGAACATATGAATATTGAAGTACGGCATGTATAGGCTAGAATTATTTGGATATGTTTTTGAGTTATGTATATTTAGCCATGTGATATGGCTTAATTTTGGTTATGTCTATGAATGACTTTTGAGTATAAACTATGTGATGCAATATTGCCAATATGGTGTGTTCATGGATGGCCAAAGGTAAGATTTTAGTTTGTGCTTAATTGAGAAATTGGTAAGATTATGACATGAGATTGAATGAAGTAAATTGAGGTTATGAAACATATATTCGGTATGACTTTGGCTTATGATTTGGAATGATTTGGTATGAATTATAAGCATGAACTTGGTTGATAATAATATGACATGAATGATGTATGTTTTGGGATTGAAATTGGTTGAAATTATGGTGCACATGTGTTTGGTTTGATACTTGTAAGAGTGACCAATAAGGGTGGCAAATTGGCTTTGCAAACAGCCTATTCTTGTCCACATGGGTAGAGACACAGGCGTGTGTCTTAGTAGTGTGTGACACACAGTCATATTACACGGCTGTGTGTCCCCTGGGGTGGTCCTACATTTTTAAGTCAGTCTTGAGCACGGCCTAGACACACGGGCGTGTTTGGTGGCCGTGTAAGGCATACAGCTTTGGCACATGGGCGTGTGTGGCCATTTCAAAGGGTACATGGCTAGACACACGGGCGTGTGGTCAGCCGTGTGACCCAAGTCAATTTTGACCACGGCCAAGGCACACGGGCGTGTCTCCGGCCGTGTGGCTCATGTCAGTATGTATGCCCTATCTTCACACGGTCTATGACACAGGCGTGTCTAGTAACCGTGTGAGACAAACGACCTGTTTACACTGGCATGTGCCCCTTGAAGTGTTGAAAATTTTTCTAAGTTCTCGAATTGTTTATATGTTATTATTTTAGTTTCAAAAGTATGATTAAAGCTTTGTATGCTTGATTTGAATGCTTATAGAATGTGAATGAATGATATTGACTGAAATGTGAGGACTATTTGATAAATGTTTGTTCAGAACTGAATTACGAGTCCAGTAATGCCTCTCAACCTATTCCGGCAATAGTTACGGGTTAGGGCTGTTACACCCGTGTGTGAGGCCATTTGGAGCATACTGACTTGATTTAAATTTCAACACTAGGGGACACATGACTGTGTAACCTGACCGTGTATCACACACTGCTGAGGCACATGCCCGTGTCTCTCCCCGTGTGGACAAAAACAGGCTATTTACCAAGCCATTTTGCCATCCACATTTGTATGCACCTACACCAAACCAAATGGCACAAAAACGTAGCATATATAGGCATTCAAACCAACTAAATCAAGCCTAAATCATGTCAACTCAATTCCATTATCCACAATATACACAAGTCACAAAATGGGCCATTACATTATACCAAATTCACATATACAATTCAACTAATTAAACATTTCCAAACATGCATCATTATGCTCAAATTCACAAGCATATATCTTCTCTAATATCAACCATTTGACAACCACAATACCTACTAACAATATGCATCACAAAGCCTACCTAAATCACATAACATAGGCCATTTACACACATATATATTCATAACCAAACAAACCAAATTAGGCCAACTCACATGGCTATATACAAAACTAGAAGCATTTAACATATACAAGCCATTTCAAATGACCAAAATCATTATCAACTCTTATACCAAAATGACCATAGTTCCTCTACATGCCATATATTCCTAAAACATAGATTCAAAAGTACCAAAATGATAGCTTGATGTGCGATGAAGTCTTCGACGATCCCTGAATCCGAGCTACTTTGAAATCACTAAAAACACGAAAAAAAATAGAGTAAGCTTTATATCTTAGTAAGCTCATGTGATTAAGAAGTATTAAAGCCAACTAAATCACAATTTAAAGAACATAAGAAATACATTCAATTCAACAATTTGCACATTGCCATAATTATTGGTATCATCTATAAATTCATCAACTTACTTCCTTTACATATAAACTTATCAATTATCACTTACTTGCCAAACTTATCATGATTACCTGAACTGATCCGTATCATTATTTACATCCTCGTACCATTATTTTTTCCCTTTGAACCATTGGAATAATATCGGATACTCAGGAATCTCGTAGCAAAGTGCCACATACATAGCCAATGCTATCTCAATCTCATATCACATATATGCTCACTCTCGAGCTATCAACGGGCCTACTCACACAAGCTGTCAGTCAAGACATAGCTACACGATGCTACTCAAACAAGCTATCAAGGAATTGCAAGACATGCCGGTATACTCAGCCACCGGTAGGACGTACAGGGCCAGCACCCGGATCACATAATCACAATAACCCCTAATGACATGTCACTAGTATCATATCTATTCCTAAGGTTCGACCGGGATTCTCTTTGTGTCAATGCTTTGTTGATAGATTTTGCAGTGTCATAATATCACAATTATAATGTTTAAGCATATAAACTCATATAACATTAAACTTATTAATCATACAAACTTACTTCAGTTCACAAAAATGATGAAATAGGTCGACTACTTGAGTACTTTGTTTTTCCCTCGATCTAGATCTGAATTTCGCTTTTCTTGATAATGTAGCTAGTAAGTGTCGAATTCTTCAAACCCTAAAAATGGTTTCTCCTATCTTCAATTTTTGGCAATTAGGAAGAAGATGGACAAAATTTAGATTTTGGTTTCACTTATTTTAGTTTTATTTAATAATTTACTAATATAACCTTAAATAAATCACACTAATGATGTCCATAAATGTCCATTACCATTATTAATGGTCTAATTTACTAATATAACCTTAAATAAATCACAACGGAGTTCAAAATTTGCGACCATATAAAGCTTCATACAGTGCCAACTTTATGTTCGATTGGAAATTGTTGTTATACGCGAATTCAACCAATGGCAAATATTTCTCCCAGGTGCCTTCAAATTCTAAAACACAACAACGAAGCATTACTTTGAGAATCTAAATTACTCTATCAGATTGACCGTCGGTTTGTGGATGAAATGCAATACTAAAGTTCAGCTTTGTACCTAGAGCTTCTTGCAACTTCTTCCAAAATTGTGACGTAAACCTCGGGTCTCTATCCGAAATAATCTAAATTGGCACCCCGTGCAATCTAACAATCTAAAAACTAAACAATTCAGCCAATTTATCAAGTGAATAGTTTGTACGTACCGGAATGAAATGTGCAGATTTCGTCAGTCGATCAACGACAACCCAAATAACATCTTTCTTTCTCGGAGACAGGGGTAATCCCGATACGAAATCCATCGTAACTCTATCCTATTTCTATTCTGGTATTATCACCGGTTGTAGCAATTCTGAAGGCACCTAATGTTCAGCTTTAACTTGTTGACGAACTAAACATCTCGATACAAACTCTAAAATGTCTCGTTCCATACCCAACCACCAATACAACTATTTCAAATCATTGTACATATTAGTACTCCTCGTGTGAGCAGATAAACACCACTGTGTGCTTCATGTAGAATTTTCTGAATGAGCTTAGAATTATTTGGTACGCAAATTCTATTTTAGAACATTAAACAATCGTCGGATCCGATCTGATAGTCTGAATCACTAGTCTATTCACATTGCACTCTTTTGGCTTGCAATTTATTATTACACTTCTGAGCTTCACAAATCTGTTGAAGAAATACCAGCTTAGCTTTCAACTCTGCTAGAATCGAACCATCATTAGATATGGTTAGTTGAGTATTCATCGCTCACAAAGAAAATAATGATTTTCTACTAAGAGCATCCGCGACTACATTCGCTTTCCTCGGATGATAATCAATCACTAACTCGTAGTCTTTCAACAAATCAAGCCATCTTTGTTGTCACAAATTCAAATATTTCCAAGTTATTATATATTTCAATTCTTGTGATCGGTAAAGATGTGGCTCTTTTCACCATACAAATGATGTCGCCAAATTTTCAATGCGAAGACAATAGCAGCCAACTCTAAGTCGTGCGTCGGATAATTCTTTTTACGCGGCTTCAACTGTCGAGAGGCATAAGCTATCACTTTTCGCTCTTACATCAAAACACAACCTAAACAGTTCAATGACATGTCACTGAAAATCACAAATCCTTTACCCAACTTAGGTTGAACCAAAACTGGTGCCTCGGTTAACAATGCTTATCAATTGTTCAAAACTCTGTTGACATTTCTCGGACCACTCGAATTTCACATCTTTTTTTAGCAATCTAGTCATCGGTGTAGCAATCATTGAAAATTCTTTGACAAAACGTCGATAATAAATAGTTAACCCCAAAAAGCTTCTGACTTCAGATACATTTCTAGGTGGTTTCCAATTAACAACTGCAGAAATCTTGCTCAGATCAACTCGTATGCCTTCAGCTGAAACAATATGTCCCAAAATCTGACTTCTCGAAGCCAAAACTCACATTTACTGAATTTATCGAACATTTGATTATCTCTCAAGGTTTGTAGCACAATTCTCAAATGCTCGGCATGCTCAGACTCATCTCGTGAATAGATTAAAATGTCTTAATGAATACAACAACAAATCTATCTGAATACGATATAAAAATTTGATTCATCAAATCCATAAATACAGTAGGAGCATTAGTCAATCCGAAAGGCATAACAAGAAATTCATAATGTTCGTACCTTGTTCTGAATGCAGTTTTCGGCACATCTGAATCTTTCACTCGCAACTGATACTAACCAGACCACAGATCAATCTTCGAAAAGACTGTTGCTCCTTTCAACTGATCAAATAAATCATCTATTCTCGGCAAAGGATATTTTTCTTTATTGTAACCTTATTGAGCTGGCGATAGTCAATACACATTCTCATTGATCCGTCTTTCTTCTTTACTAATAACACTGGCGCGCCAGGGTGAAAAACTAGGTCGTGCAAAACCTCTATCTGTTAACTCTTGCAACTGAGCTTTCAACTCTTTCAACTCTGTCGGAGCCATTCTATATGGAGCTATAGATATCGGTGATGTTCCGGGTACTAACTCAATAGCAAACTTAACCTCTCTAATCGGTGGCAACCCTGGTAACTCTTTTGGAAACACATCCAGATTCTCACAAACTATCAGTACTGATTCGATCTTTGATTCAGACACTTTTGTACCTAAAACATAAGCAAGATAAGTTCACAACCTTTTCTCACACATCTCTGAGATGATATAGACGAAATCACAACAGGCAACCACTCGACTCATCAGATTCAATTCTAAGAATTTCACTATTCTGACATTTCAATTCAATAGTCTTTCATCTACAATTCACAACAGCATCATGCAACGTCAACCAATCCACACCCAAAATTACATCAAACTCATCAAATGGTAATAACATCAAATCAGCCGAAAAACAGTAACCCCGAGACATTAAAGGACAATTGTTGCAAACTTTATCAACTAGAACATACTTGCTTAAGGGGTTCGATACTTTAATCACAAACTCAGTAGACTCAACAAGAAAACTCATACTAGACACCAAAATCATACAAATATACAGATGAGTTGATCTAGAATCAATCAATGCAACTACATTAGTGTCATAAAGAGAAAATGTACCAGTGATAACATCGGGTGATGACGCATCTTCGCGAGCGTGAATCGCGTAAGCTCTAGCAAGTGCTCTAGCCTCTGATCTCACTATAGAATCTCTCATAGTACTGCAACTACCACTCATATTTAGAGTGTTTTGATTTGGTCTCCCTCTAACAGTTGTATTGCTTGATCTTGCATTCTGAGATGTATCTTTCTCATTTAACACAAGATAATCCTGGATAAAGTTATCTTGCGAGCCATATCTGAAACAAGCCCGATCATTCATTCTACATTCACCAGGATGTTGTCTTCGACATCGTTGACATTCAGGTCTATTGAATCTAACATTACCAGCGCTCGCTATTGACGTAGCTTGGGCTTTAGAACTCGAGTGTTGCTTCCCACGATCTCTATTAGAATATCCCACTGAAGCAGTCGAATAGTTATACAAATCTCGTGATTTCTTTGATGAGGATTGATATGGTTTATTCATCAATATTTTTCTTGAATATCTAATTTCAAAATTATGCTTTCTCTTTTCTTTTCCAAGTTCTTCAGCTTTACAAGCTCTGTCAACAAGCACCACAAATTCTTTCAACTCTAGAATCTCGACTAACAATCTGATATCCTTATTTAACCCATCTTCGAATCTCTTGCACATAATGGCCTTCGTTGAAACATATTCACGAGAATATTTATTAAGTCTCATGAACTCTCGCTCATACTCTGTTACAGACATACGACCCTATTTTAACTCTAAAAACTCTTTGCGTTTCTGATCAATGAACCGTTGACTGATGTATTTCTTTTTGAAATCAGCTTGAAAGAATTCCCAGGTAACTCTTTCTCTCGGCACCACTGATACTAGGGTATTCCACCACTGATAAGTTGTGTCCTTCAGAAGTGATACGACACATTTTAAACACTCAGTCGTTGTGCAAGAAAGTTCATCAAAGACTCTGATAGTGTTTTCAAGCCAAAACTCGGCTCACTCAGGATCATCTTCAACATTAGCTCTAAACTCTTCAACACCATGTTTTCTAATCTTATCAACTGGTGGCTTATTCAGTCGTAAAAACTCTATACCTTAAGGAGCTACAGGAATCGACTGGGGATTAGGTGGGGGTCGAGGATATTGAGCAGTCGGATTTGTTCGAGCATACTCCGTAAACAACTCATTCATTATCTAGAAGAATGCTTCTTTAGCCTCTCCTTATTGGCTATCCGATACGGGTCTCGACTCTAACTGCACTACTCTACGAACGGAGGCAGGCGCATTACTTTTAGCATCGTCAGCTACAACTCAATTGGTGTCCATTTACTATATGAAAAGACGTTTTAAACTGTCAGGAGTCATCACACTATCATAGGTTATATATGGCATGTGTATCTAGACTCTCACATACACTACGTTAGTCCTAGAATAGACTAAACCATAGCTCTGATACTAAATAAATATAACACCCTTCACCCATATTCAATGTCAGAATAGGGTTACAGAGCATTACTAAAAATATTATACAATTACACATACATTTCACGTACATTTTCAAATTTCATATAATCATCAAACAACAACATTCATATCGTCTCTAATACGAGCCTACGAGGCCCAAAACATGCATTCGGGGTGGTTCGGGACTAAACCGATAACTTTAGAAAATTTTCACACACTTAGAAAAATTTCCCAAAAATAGGGGACACATGCACGTGTGGTCTGGCCGTGTGTCTCACACGGCCAAAGACACGCCCATGTCACAGACCATGTGGACATTAGAAATGGGATCACATGGTCGTGTCCCAGCACGTGTCCGACCCCGTGTAGCTCTCTGACTTGGGTCACACGGCCAACACATACGCCCATGTGCCTAGCCCGTGTGCCCTAAAAATGGCCACACACACCCGTGTACTAGGCCGTGTGCTAGGTCGTGCCGAACCTGTAGGGTATACTGACTTATGCCACACGACCAAGTCACACGTCTGTGTGTAAGGCCGTGTGGAGCATACTGACTTGATTTCAATTTCAACACCAGGGGACACACGACCATGTAACCTGACCGTGTATCACACACGGCTGAGACACATACCCGTGTCTCTGCCCGTGTGGACAAAAATAGGCTATTTACCAAGCCATTTTGCTACCCAAATTTGTATGCACCTACCCTAAACCAAATGGCTCCAAAACACAAAATATATAGGCATTCAAACCAACTAAATCAAGCCTAAATCATGCCAACTCAATTCCATTATCCACAATATACACAAGTCACAAAATGGGCTATTACGTTATACCAAATTCACATATACAATTCAACTAATTAAACATTTCCAAACATGCATCATTATGCTCAAATTCACAAGCATATAACTTCTCTAATATCAACCATTTGACAACCACAATACCTACTAACAATATGCATCACAAAGCCCACCTCAATCACATAAAATAGACCATTTACACACATATATATTCATAACCAAACTAACTAAATTAGGCCAACTCACATGGCTATATACAAAACTAGAAGCATTTAACGTTTACAAGCCATTTCAAATGACCAAAATCATTATCAGCGCATATACCAAAATGACCAAAGTTCCTATACATGCCATATATTCCAAAAACATAGATTCAAAAGTACCAAAATGATAGCTTGATAGTGTGATGAAGTGTAACACCCCTAACTCGTATCTGTCGTCAAAACGGGGTCACAAGGTATTACCGGACGAGACACCAAATTTAGGATGTTTACATATACTCGTATATTATATTCACATAACTAAAACATGAATTTGTTTAAACATTAAACGTATAATTTAAACCATAATACAAAGTCAATAAAAACTCAAGGATATATATATATAATAGAATTTAATGTACATGCAAAATTAAAACTAAGCACAGTTCATTCCATATATGATTTTAAACACTTATAACACAGCCTCCAATTTCACATATTTACTACATTGACTAATAGGCCAATGCACAATCAAAAATACCTAGCTACATATGAATTATAAGTTCGAATAATATATATATCAAATAAGTAATAAACATGCATACATGGTACATATTTACACGTTACTAATTGGACAAATATATATATCCATGTACTTTAATAATTCATAAGTAATTCACCATAAATTTTGTTTAATCACTTCGAACGTCTAAGACATTTTTCTTTAAACGCCCAACTCTCATGCTCAATGAAAGCAATATACTTAACTAAATTAACTCTTCACCTTAGGCGCATATAATAACTAAAGTGCACCTATATCACATGCCACGTTACTATGAATAAAAATACCTACCCACAACTATTAATTTACTTACTTGTTCGGTCATACGGTGTACCTTCAATACACCATATCTATATGATTTACCATACACAAATTACATAACTAACAAACCAAAATTATTCCTACACATTATCCATTAATCATCACATAGATATATAAAACAAAGTTCCTAAAATGATCTAAGTATTAAGGCCGATTACACACCAACTAGCCAAAATCACATATAATACATGTAACAAAAATCAACCCCAATCACCATAGAACATAACCGAATATTTCTTAGTACAAATACATATAATAACACCTTAGAAAAATATAGCAACCATTTCCATATAAATATTTTGACTCATGCAAAAACCATTACCAAATCAACCGTAAGTATTACCCAAACATCAACTATTTTAACGTACATAATACACATAAACTTAACTATTGTTTCGTATATAACCAAACTCAAGTGGAGAATTAACCACAACCAAAACCAATATAAGAACTTAGCCATTTTCGCATAGCTTTATACACAACCAAAATTCAACATTCCCAAACATACTTTAGCTAATACATGCCATAATCTTTAATTTAACTTATAAAAGTACCCAAAATAGAGGATAGTGTGATAAGCTTCGCAGACGATCCCCGAGCTTGTAACTTGACTTCCAAAATCTATAAAACAGAAACAAATATTCGCACAGTAAGCTATTATAGCTTAGTAAGCTATAAGCAAATAAACAAGCTGATAATATAACTATCACATAGTAGATTTAACCAAACTATACTAATGTGAATATGCTTAGTCTCAAACTACTACATTCACTCATGACATTTTGTTTTATACAAAATTCTTACCTTGGCTGAATACCTATAAAACCAACTTAAATAATTCATGTTTCATTTACAAGTCAAGACGTCATTAAACGATCGAATTCACATATATATTCATAACTTCTACTCAAGCATCAATATATACCATCGTATGTACATTATCCAAAAGACCGAATATAGTTGGTACCATTAATAAACATACCACATATTATTCGAAGACAAACACAGTACATTTATGTACATCCTTATCAATTTCCATTATTATAATATAATTTCACCATTCGCACTTATTCAATAAGACATTGTAACAAATACTAATTACTTATTTACTTACCTTGCCTTGATAACAAATTAATTCATACCTGACACATAGCTCGTTTTACCTTATCAAACATAGCTTATCATTGCCCGATGAACCATTCGAAATTGGATAGAACACTCAGATAATCACATAAATTGTACAAAGCTAACATCCCAGACGTGATCTTACATGTAACATCAAACGATGCCACTGTCCCAGACAGGGTCTTACTTCTAAATACATATCGAAATCACAAATCGATGCCATGGATTTACTCGCACACATATACCGGTATCCTATGTCATGACATATGTATCCTAGCCATTCCTAAGGTTCATATGGGGCTTTCGATCATCGTATCTCGGTCGAATCGGACTCGAAAGTGTAATAGCCACATTTATTCACATTCGGTCACAATATATTTAGTTTCTAATATTTCATAACAGCAAGTAATTATAACATTAAACTACCAATAAATACGTCTATTTCATTATAAACTTACCTTAGACGTCACAAAACGGAATCGGGCAGCTAGTCCATAACTTTCATTTTTCCCCGACCCAAATCTGATTTCTTTGGTTCTTGATCTAAACATATTCAAATTAAGCTCATTCAAATATATTTTCATTCAATTTAGTCCAAAGACACATAAATAGGCAAATTACCATTTTACCCCTAACATTTATAATTTTTACAATTTAGTCCCTATTGCATAAAACACAAAATACACAAAATTTCACAACACCCATGTTTGGCCGAATGGTACCCATGATTATACAAGTCCATATATTTTATCAATTTTACATTTTAGTCCCTCAAATTATTATTTTTGCAACTAAGTCCTAATTACTCAAAATCATCAAAAACTCCAATACAAAATATGTTAATCTAAAACATATCTTTCATTTTTCATCATCAAACCAAAAAAATCACAAGCTATCAACAAAGGCACAACTCAAAATATTCATCAAAATCAAAAATTAAAGCTTGGGTTTTGTAGTACTCGAAGCAATGATCTTAAAAACGTAGAAATTATCAAAAATCGACAAGAAAATGAGCCTTGATTGAGCTCCAAATAGGCCAAACCCTAGCTTTCTTTCTTTTCTTTTTATTTTAGTTTATATTCCTCAATGAAGAACAATTAAAACAAGTATGTAAGCTTTATTTTTTGTTTTATATTATATATGCTATAATATTTTAGTTTACAAAAATAACCTTAGTTAAAGAATTATAAAATCATTTATATCTTACCCATTACCGTCCAACACCATATAAATTAAGCTAATTTCATCATAAATACTCCCATTTAGAAAGCCATCAACAATTAAGCCCTTTACAAAATAAACTACCCACTTTTCAATTTACGCGATTAAGTCCTTTTATTCAATCGGACACCTAAACGACAAAATTAAATTACGAAAATTTCACAGATGTAAATTCACACAAAATAAACATAGAAAATCATTTTTAAATATTTTTCTGACTCAGATTCATGGTCCCGAAATAACTGTTCCAATTAGGGTCTAAATCGGTCTGTTACAACTCTCCCCCTTTAGGGATTTTCGTCCCCAAAAATCTTACCAGTGAATAGGTTCGGATAGCATTCTCTTATTGTATCCTCCAGTTCCCATGTTGCTTCCTCAACTCTGTGCTTATGCCATAATACTTTAACTAATGGAATCTTCTTATTCTGCAACTCTTTAACCTCACGAGTTAAAATGCGAATCGGTTCTTCTTCATAAGTTATATCAGGCTGAATTTCAATCTCAGACGGAATCTCAGACGGACTAATCACATGTGAAGGATCAGATCGATATCTACAAAGCATAGAGACATGGAATACATTATAGATCTTTCCTAATTCAAGTGGTAATAATAGTCTATAAGCAACTGGTCCAATACGCTCTATTACTTCATACGGCCTAATGAACCTCGAGCTCAATTTGCCCTTACGACCGAATCTGAGTATTTTCTTCCACGGTGAGACTTTCAAGAAAACTGTATCTCCAATCTGAAACTCTATATCTTTACATTTCAAGTCTACATAAGATTTCTGTCGATCAGATGCTGCCTTCAAACTTTTACGGATCACTTTCACTTTCTGTTCAGTCTCTCTAATTAAGTCAACCCTGTGTATTTAATTTTCACTGAGCTCAGTCCAGTATAATGGCGTGCGGCATTTTCAACCATACAAAGCCTCATAAGGTGCCATTTTGATACTCGATTGATAACTGTTATTATATGCAAACTCAATCAGAGGTAGATATCGTTCCCACGTACCTTCAAACTCGAGAATGCAACATCTCAACATATCCTCAAGTATTTGAATGACTTGCTCAGACCGGCCTTCTGTTTGCAGATGGAAATCAGTACTGAAATGTAATTTCATACCTAGTGCATCTTGTAGTTTCTTCCAAAACCGCGATGTAAATCAGAAACAATGGATATAGGCACACCATGTAATCTCACAATCTGGGAGACATACAATTCAGCCAGCTTATCAAGTGAGTAATCTGTATGTATCGAAAAAAAATGAGTCGATTTAGTCAATCTATCAACAACAACCCAGATTACATCTTTCTTGCTCGGTGTCAACGGCAAACTGGATACAAAATCCATTGTGACTCTATCCCACTTCTACTTAGGTATCATGATAGGTTGAAGCAATCCTAAAGGCACCTGATGTTTAGCTTTCACGTGTTGACAGACTAAACATCTAGCAACAAAGTCAGAAATGTCTCGTTTTATACCATGCCACTAATAAAGCCGTTTCAGATCATTATACATCTTTGTACTACCTGGGTGAACAGATAATCGACTACTATGAGCTTCATTCAAAATCATCTGAATCAACTCTGGATTCCTCAAAACGCATATTCGGTCTCTGAATCTCAAACAGTCATCAGCATCAACTTTGAACTCTGAATCAGCATCTGTCTCACACTGAGCTCGTTTTGCAATCAACTCATTATCGACCTTCTAGGCATCACCTATTTGTTGAACAAATAGCGGTCTAGCTTTCATTTTAGCTACTATCGAACCATCATCAGACATGGCCATATGCGTATTCATTGCTCGCAAAGAAAACAGTGATTTTTGACTTAAAGCATCAGCAACAACGTTGGCCTTTCCCGGGTGATAGTCAATCACAAGCTTGTAGTCTTTTAGTAATTCTAACCATTGACGTTGTTTCAAATTCATATCTTTCTGAGTCATCAATTATTTCAGGCTTTTATGGTCAGAGTAAACATGACATTTCTCACCGAACAGATAGTGACGCCAAATCTTCAATGCGAATACAATGGCTGCCAATTCTAGGTCGTGTGTCGGATAGTTTCTTTCATGTGGCTTCAACTTTCTCGAGTCATAAGCTATCACTTTGCCTTCCTGCATCAAAAAGCAACCCAAACCATTTAAAGATGCATCACTATAAACAAAAAATTATTTACCCAATTCTGGCTAAACTAGCACTGGAGCTTCTGTCAAAAGGGCTTTCAACTGATCAAAGCTTTTCTGACACTTTTTTGACCACTCAAACGTAACATCTTACTGCAATAGCTTTGTCATCGGAGCTGCAATTATAGAGAATCCTTTTACGAACCGTCTATAATAACCAGAAAGTCCCAAAAAGCTTTGGACTTCAGAAACATTCTTTGAAGGTTTCCAATCAAGTATGGCTGAAATTTTGCTCGGATCAACCCGAATACCTGCTGCTGATTCCACATGGCCCAGAAAACTGACTTCATTTAACCAAAACTCACATTTACTGAATTTTGCGTACAACTGTTTATCTCGCAAGGTCTGCAACACAAGTATCAAATGTTCAGCATGTTCAGCTTCATCTCGAGAGTATATCAGAATGTCATCTATAAACACAACCACAAATTAGTCCAGATACGGTCTGAAGATTTGATTCATCAAGTCCATAAAAATAGCAGGTGCATTAGTGAGTCTGAAAGGCATAACCGGAAACTCATAATGTTCGTACCTCATTCTGAAAGCAGTCTTTGGCACATCTGAATCCTTAACTCGCAGCTGATAGGAGCCTGATCTCAAATCTATCTTCGAAAATACTGTGGCTCCTTTCAGTTGATCAAACAGATCATCTATCCATGGAAACAGATACTTATTCTTTATAGTCACCTTATTGAGCTATCTGTAATCAATGCACATTCTTATAGTTCCATCCTTCTTTTTCACAAATAGTACTGGTGCACCCCAAGGAGAGAAATCAGGTCGCGCAAAACCTCTATCTGTCAACTCTTGCAACTGAACTTTCAATTCTTTTAATTCCATAGGTGCCATTCTATACGGAGTTATAGATATCGGAGTCATCCCAGGCATTAACTCAATACCAAACTCTACCTCCCGAATAGGTGGCAAACCTAGTAATTCTTCAGGAAACATATCCGAATACTCGCATACAACAGGTACTGATTCAATGTTTCTTTCAATAGCTTTACTATCGAGCACGTAGGAAAAATATGCTTCACACCATTTTCTCACATATTTCTAAGCTAGCATCGAAGAAATCACTGTTGGTAAACCATACAAATCACTAGATTCAATCCGAATAACTTCACCATCCTGGCTCCGTAGGTCAATGGTGTTTCTTTTACAGTTCACAATAGCATCATGTAAAGTCAACCAATCCATACCCAGAACTATGTCAAACTCATCAAATGGCAGCAACATTAAATCAGCCGGAAAGCATAGATCTCGAACCATCAAAAGGCAATTCTTACACATTTTATCAACCATGACACACCGGCCCAAGGGGTTTGACACTCTAATCACAAACTCAGTAGACTCAACAGGTAGAGTCTTGCTGAATGCTAATGTCTCACACACATAAGAATGAGTAGAACTAGGATCAATCAATGCAATTACATTAGTATCATAAAGAGTGAATGTACCAGTAATGACATCTGGGGATAAAGCCTCCTCTTGTGCACGTATAGCATAGGCCTTAGTAGGTGCACAAGCCTCAGATCTGCTTGCTGTATTTTTATTTCCTCTCTGACTACAACTCGCATTACCCGTATTTCTCGGTGGTCTACCCCAAGCCGTAGTATTACTTGACCTCGTGTTTTGCACTGGATTCTCTTCAACTAACCCTGGGCAATCTCGAATGAAATGATCTATCAATCCATATTTAAAACAGGCCCAATCATGCAATCTGTAACTGCCGGGATGTCGTTTACTACAATGCTCACACTTAGGTTGATTAGATCAAACATTACCTACATTGGCTACTGAGGTAGCTCTCGAGTTAGTAGGTGGTCTATTCTGCTCCTGTCTGGAGTGACCCGAAGTGGCTCTAGAATGATAAAATCATCTCGGGACTTGTTCGATGTTGACTAGAATGACTTACTGAATGATCTTTTACGCGAGTCTCTAGCTTCAAAATTAGCTTTCCTTTTCTCTTTCCTGAGCTCTTTAGCTTTGCAGGCTCGTTCAACAAGTACCACAAACTCTTTTATCCCAAGCATGCCAGCTAACAATTTAATGTCTTCATTCAGCCCATCTTCAAATCTTTTACACATTATAGCTTCAGTGGAAACACACTCTCGGGCATACCGGCTGAGTCTCACGAATTTCCTCTCATACTCCATCACTGTCATCCGACCCTGTTTCAGCTCCAGAAATTCTTTACGCTTCTGATCGATAAATCTTTGACTGATATATTTCTTACGGAACTCAATCTGAAAGAATTCACAGGTTACCTGCTCTCTCGAAACTACTGATACTAGAGTATTCCACCAGTGGTATGTTGTGTCTCGAAGTAGGGATATAGGACATTTTAAACATTCATCTGGAGTATAGGACAACTCATCAAACACATAGATGGTATTATCAAGCCAGAACTCAGCTCACTCAGCGTCATCATCATCCGTACCTTTAAACACTTCAGCTCCATGTTTTCTGATTTTATCGGCAGGTGGTCTATTCAATCGCAACGGATCACTTACTTAACATACAGCAGGCATAGAAGATGGATTAATCAGGGGTGGAGGTTGTTGTGCAGCCGGGTTAGTCCAGATATATTGACTGAACCAGTCATTCATCATTTGTTAAAAGGCTTGTTTAGCCTCACTTTCTGGATTACTCGAAGTCGGTCGAGAATCAGCCTGTGTTGTCCCTTGCACAGGTGCAGGCGCTACACTCTCGACATCATCAGCTACAACTCGGTCGGGATCCATTTACTATATAAAAACACATTTCAAATGTCAGAAGTCATCACACTATCACAGTATATAATTATGGCATGTATAGCTAAACTCACACACGCTACGTTAGTCCTAGAACCGACTAAACGTGGCTCTGATACTAGTAAAATATAACACCCCTAACCTGTATCCATCGTCAGAACGAGGTCACAAGGTATTACCAAACGAGACACCAAATTTAGGACGTTTACATATACTCGTATATTATATTCACATAACTAAAACATGAATCTATTTAAACATTAAACGTATAATTTAAATCATAATACAGAGTCAATAAAAACTCAAGGATATATATAATAGAATTTAAAGTACATTCAAAATTAAAATTAGGCACATTTCATTCCATAAATGATTTTAAACACTTATAACACAACCTCCAATTTCACATATTTACTACATTGATTAATAGTCCAATGCATAATCAAAAATAGTTAGCTACATACGAATTATAAGTTCGAATAATATATATATCAAATAAATAATAAACATGCGTACATGGAACATATTTACACGTTACTAATTGGACAAATACATATATATCCATGTACTTTAATAATTCATAAGTAATTCACCATAAATTCTTTTTAATCACTTTGAACGTCTAAGACATTTTTCTTTAAACACCTAACTCTTATGCTCAATGACCGGACGAAGCAATATACTTAACTAACTTAACTCATCACCTTAGGCGCATATAATAACTAAAGTACACCTATATCACATGTAACACCCAAATATCCGTGTCTATTACTGGAGTAGATTCATATAACATAACCTGCTCAACTCTTGAATAGAACACTTGAAGTACATAAAAAAAAATTTATTAAAGTGTGAAGCCTTGAACTTAATGCATGACATCACCCGATTTAAACCTTTCTATTAATTTATTGATTTTTCCCCTCTTGGCCGAATACACATACATAACATATATTTCAATCATATCACAAATATGAAGTTCTAAGTCAAGTTGATTAACATTTTGAGATTTATAACCAAAACATTTTCAAATCCATACATAGAAATTTAGCCATATTCGCATGGCTTTATATACAATTCTATCAAGATAGCAAACCTCCCAAAATATTATCCTATACATGCCATAATGTCTACTAAAGTTTTAAAACAAAAGTACCAAAAGGTTGTCAAAAGTTGCGATGACTTCGTGATGGTTCCAAGCTTTCCCTGACAAGATGATCTATACCAAAGCAATAAACACACCGAGTGAGTTATTAACTCAGTAAGTCCTAAGGAATTTCAATAATATAATAATAATCCAATTATCTACAAAGTAAATAATTAACTCAATACTATTCAAATTCAACCATGATATCACAAAGAAATCTTAAGTCACAAGCGTACCTTATGCATTTGGTACATACTTACCCGAATTCACTATGTACTCCTACTCCAAATATTCACAATTAAAATACCATGGCAAATGTCATGTCCAGACCATTGACATATTTATATATAAATAATATACAAGCCTAAATTTTATTTAATGCATAAACCACGCCACTCCATCCATCAATCAAATCTTCAATTTAATGTTTAATTGCATTCTCATTTGCAACAAGTAGTACTCCATAATCGACATTGCACACTTAGTGCTCGATTTGAAAGTCCACACACATAGTGCCATGTTTTCTCGCACACATAGTGCCGCATAGCCTCGCACACATAGTGCTGTAATTTTCTTATCTTTAACCATCACATTATCATAGATTGATCAATAATTTTACATTCGATTTCCAAGAACTCATACATTTTATGATTTCTTATCTAACTTATTTTGTGTCCTCTATGTTCAATATTAACTATAACTTAAATTACCTAAGGACTTACCTTTTTAATCGGATGAACAACTCCGATCGGCTACTCCACCACTTTCGCTTTCCCTTTGGCCGAACTTCGCTCCCTTTGATCTTGAACTTCAACTCCAGCTAAGCAAATAAAATAACTCAATCATCATAGCCCCAATTTATACTTCTTCCTCATAGACACACACACAGAGATTCGGTATTTGCCCATACATAATTTAAAATTTAACCTTTAAACTTAATGCATATCCAAACATACTTTTCATCTATTCCAATAATTCGATACATTACAAGATCAATTTCGGCAACTTACATTTCCATATTTTATTAGCTAAGTTCATTTTCGGTTAGTATTCATTTAAAATCTATCAAGCTCATATACTTCTAATTTCATGAGTTCAACATCTTAATGCCCATTGTAATTACTCAAACAAATTTCAAATACATAAATTAAGTCACTCAAGCTATCTTGATTTAAAAATCTAAAACACACATATATCAAGCTATTTTAACCAAATTCTACTTAACACTTAAACTAAAATATGCACTTAAACTTACTATGTTTTCATTATGCCTTTCACTCCCAAAACATAAAAAAAATATCAATCTTATCTCTTCTTCCATGTCTCGGTCAACTACTCAATTTACCACATAACATGAATTTTGCACTCTCCTATCCATCATGACTCATTTGGCTTTAACATTGACCCATTTCTCATAAAAGGAAATAACAAATAAAATGAACATTCCATTAAACCCATATGGCCGAATGCACCAAGTATTACCCAACTAATAATTCAACAAATTCAACCTCATAATAACCTCTACTTATTCAATACAACATGAAAACAACCTCTACTCCTAACCTCTTGATATACGGCTTAATGCCCAAATCACCATAAAAGTTTGATTTTCTTGACATTACCAAAATGCATTTAACAATTAGCTTAACATATATAAAAAGAAGTTTAAACAACATTTCAACACTTACCTCCAACTAGTAAAAAGGGTTGCCGAATTGCCTTAGTGTAAATTTCCTATTTCTTTCCTTTTTGTTTCAGTTTTGGCAAGGAGGAGAAGAAGATGAACACTCTTCTTTCATTTCTTCTTTTATTCATCTTTTTTTTGAATATTTTAATCACTTACCAATATAAAATTATAATTAATATAAACTTAGTGGAAGAACATCATTACTTGGCCGGCCACTTAGTACAAATTTGGCATTTTGACATGCAAACCCAAACTTTCCTACTTTAAAATTATTTGGTCCTTACATATTTACCTATCATATTTTTCTAAGTTCTCAACTAAGTCCTTTCAAGTGAAATTCACATTCATAAGACTAAATTAAAACCTCAAATTTTTCACACATGCACCATCACACATAGGGATATGTAAATTTAATTTTAAATAAATTTTATGACTCGATTTTGTGGTCCTAAAACCACATTCTGACTAGGGTCAAATTAGGGCTGTCACATCACATGCCACGTTACTATGAATAGAAATACCTACCCACAACCATTAATTTACTTACCTGTTCAGTCATATGGGGTAACTTCAATACACCATATCTATATGATTTACCATACACAAATTACATAACTAACAAACCAAAATTATTCCTACACGTTATCCATTAATCATCACATAGATATATAAAACAAAGTTCCTAAAATGATCTAAGTATCAAGGCCGATTACGCACCAACTAGCCAAAATCACATATAATACATGTAACAAAAATCAACCCTAATCAGCATAGAACATAACCGAATATTTCTTAATACAAATACATATAATAACACCTTAGAAAAATATAACAACCATTTCCATATAAATATTTTGACTCATGCAAAAACCATTACCAAATCAACCTTAAGTATTACCTAAAACATCAACTATTTTAATGCACATAATACACATAAACTTAACTATTGTTTCGTATATAACCAAATTCAAGTGGAGAACTAACCACAACCAAAACCAATTTAAGAACTTAGCCATTTTCGCATGGCTTTATACACAACTAAAATTCAACATTCCCAAACATACTTTAGCCAATACATGCCATAATCTTTAATTTAACTTATAAAAGTACCCAAAATAGAAGATAGTGTGATGAGCTTCGCAGACGATCCCCGAGCTTGTAACTTGACTTCCAAAATCTATAAAACAGAAACAAATATTCACACGGTAAGCTATTATAGCTTAGTAAGCTATAAGAAAATAAACAAGCTGATAATATAACTATCATTAGTTATAGAATTATGAAATCATTTATATCTTAGTTAAAGAATTATGAAACCATTTATATCTTACCCATTACCATCCAACACCATATAAATTGGGCTAATTTCATCATAACTACTCCCATTTAGAAAACCATCAACAATTAAGCCCTTTACAAAATAAACTACCCACTTTTCAATTTACACGATTAAGTCCTTTTATTTAATCAGACACCTAAACGACAAAATTAAATTACAAAAATTTCACAGATATAAATTCACACAAAATAAACACAGAAAATAATTTTTAAATATTTTTTTGACTCAGATTCATGGTCCCAAAACCATCGTTCCGATTAGGGTCTAAATTGGGTTGTTACATGAAGTCTTCGACGATCCCTGAATCTGAGCTAGCTTTGAAATCACTAAAAACACGAAAAAATAAACAGAGTAAGATTAATAAGTATAAAATCCAACTAAATCACAATTTAAAGAACATAACAAATACATTCAATTCAACAATTTGTATGCTGCCATAATTATTGGTATCACGTGTAAATTCATCAACTTACTTACTTTACTTATAAACTTATCAATTATCACTTACTTGCCAAACTTACACTACAGGAAATAGAATAAAATATAAAACCCAAACATTTAGTTGATTTGAAGGTAAGAAAGAGAAGAAGGGTTGAAATATGATAGTCATTGAAGTTAGAATGGTGATTTATTAGCATGGTAGAGCTATTGGTTTAGACAAAGTGGGATGTGTATTGGTTGGTGTTTTGCAAACTGCATTCAAGTTTCTTATCCTCTTTTCTGGGGTAAATATTTATATATTCCAGTTAAATTGAAGTTTCCAATTCTTTTCAAAGGTGCGTATACCACTAGATTAGTTCGTTCAAAACTAGCAAGGTTGCAATGGCTATACAATTTTTTAACTTTGTTAATTTCTATTTCTGTTGCTCTTCTTGCGGCATGCTAATGAGAGTTTTGTTGATCCTCCACTTTATGTTCTTACCATTCAAACACTAACAAGGTTAGCTTAATGCCATCTTTTCATCCAACCTCAGTCAATTATTTCCTCTTAACTCTCTAAACTTGCTGTCAAGGAACAACCTAAACGATTGAAAATCGTTTAATCATTTTATATTGAATTATTTCTGAAAATCATTTTTAATCATTTTATGATGCTTCAAAATGGATCTGTCATGTATCAAAATTTCAATAACGATTTTGATTTAGCTTAATCAATACAATTTTAATTAACCCAATTTTCTACTTCTACAAGATCCATCTATTTGTTTACCTATTGGGTTTATGTTTTTACTTCTAAAGTGATTATTTCATGAACATGTATATTGACTTCAAATAATTTTGTATATGGAGCTTTGCTCACATTTGTGGGTTATAGCTTACGTTAAGAAACTTCACAATGTAAAATAAATGCATTGATTGCATTTTTCTGTAACAGTTCAAACACTGATTACTAAAAGCTCTAGATATATATAGAAAGTACAGGTTCTTTCTTGTTCTGCTGCACTCAAGGGTAATATATTAGTATCTAATTGCAGCAGCTTTTTGCATATCCTTTTAAGTCGATAACAACTAGTTGTTTTGCTATGTTTGGAATAACGTACTTTAAACTTCCACAAGCTTATGATTAAGGGTATGTCTTTTGAGTTTTGATTTTTCATTTTTTTATCATTCCTAGTGATGATATACTGCAGATTCTGTCATTACAGTGCCTTCAAAGGGGATAATTTGATTGATAGAAATCTTATTACTTGTTATTATTGGTTTCCTACTCCAACTAAAAGCACTCTCTCAAGTATATGCATATATTATGGATTACCACATATATAGTTTTTGCTTTCCCACAAGATTGAAATTAAAAAAAAAATTACTTTGAAAAGTTATAAAATAAAGTTTTTTTTTAAGTCTTCCTAAAATCATTGTTACATGGCCTCCTTCATTTTCATTGTTAGTGTTTGCACCATCGAAAGCTTTCCTTTTATTTCCTTCTCAATACCTCAAAAATATTGATGGCTTAAGCTAATGTATTTAACTTCAAACACTTACTAGATTGCTAGAGTTTAAGATGCTTTGTTGACTGCTTGCAAGCTTGCTAATGTTTTCCTAGCGAAATACTATTTTAAAGACCTTTTAATTTCCATATTTTGCTTTCTGAAATATGCTTATATTTGTTTCATTTGCGATTGGAATTGCTTTGTATCAATGGTAATGAAATATGCGGACAATATTGTGAAGGTAAGATATGACCCAAAATTTCATGTTAGTCAATCATTGATTTGTCTGCATTTACATCCATCTCTCTGATTTTTTAAGAAACTTGTTAGGCATGTCATGGTTATCAGTAATGTTCATGCATTTACATAGCATAATGAAGGAAGTTGCTTCTCTTTCTTAAGTTGATTGGGTTATGTTTATTCCTCTGCTTCCACTATATGTAATATCCAATTTTCTTGCTGCTAAAACCTGTAAGTAAGGTGATTTATTTTATTGAGCCAGAATGTCATCTTCTGTCTTTTGATTATACTATTTACAACGCTGCTGCAACCCAAGCTAAGTGGTATGCGGTTTAATAATACTTTAAGAACCTTTAGCTGCATACTAGAAGCCTCTTTGAAAGAAATTGAAGCTAAGGAATGACTTTGTGGCTTCCTAATGATATAATCCACGTGTCCAGTGAATTATTTGACCACACTCGAAACTAAAATTATTTCGATGGATCAAACCTTATGCAAATTAACTTTTTAACATAAAGTAAACATCAGCCTATTCAGAGAAGTGATAAAAGGGATCAAATGGTAAATTCATAGCATATTAGTAACCATTTTGAATCCTTCAGTTGAAGTTCCATTGTCTATTCAATGTGGTGCAGGTCTATTCTACTTTAGTGGCAATGCTTCTTAATGCCGTTGTTTCAGTGTTTCTGTTCGGCTTCAATCTTACCCTTGCTTTCTTCCTCGGTGCTACGTAAGTTATCTCTGGCCACATTTTAATATCCATACAATAGATAGTCTCTCTTGTATTGAAGCTTCAAATCTGGCATCTAGCATAATTCAGAGCACCACCACCTGGTAATTGGTCCTGCACATACATATAGGGAGGATAGCATTTCGTTTGGATCAAAACATGTAGCAATTATGTATAATTTATGTATTTCACTTTCACTACAGTAGCATTTACGATTAGCCTAGCATCAGTTTTTTTATTATGGGTTTACTTTTTACTGATTTCGCTTTCATTATAGTAGATGGTATAGCTAATTTCCTTGTTTTGCTCAGTCAGGTGACCGAGATTCCGTTTAACAATTTTCTTTATTGCTGGAACAAGTCTTAACCAAGATCAAGATCAAAGTACTTCACTAAGTTATATATGCAGGCATTGCAATGAGAGGTGATGATGATATGGCATTATATTCTCACCAGGATGAATTTTGTTTTAGAAATTGTAATACTTTGTGTGTTTCTGTGTGTGTGTTTTTTTTATGTATTAAATTACTTATTGAATCAATGTTTATGTATTAAATTTAATTTCATTAATTTTTATATTTAGTTTTGAAGTTTAAATTTTAATGGAAAATTTAATTTAATTAATATTTTTTATTTTTCCTTAAAAGTTCAAATTTGTTTAAAGTTCAAATTTCAAAAATTAAACATAATATAATATTTAACATAGAAATAAATATTATTTAATTAAAATAAAATAAATTTTTTAAAGTTCATGATTTTTAGAGGCGTTTGTGAGAAAAGCGCCGCTAAAAGTCATGTTCTTTAGTGGCGTTTGTGTGAAAAGCGCCGCTAAAGGTTATGATTTTTAGCGGCGTTTTCAGGAAAAGCGCCGCTAAAGGTCATGGACTTTAGCGGCGTTTGTAAAAAAAGCGCCACTAAAAGTCATGGTCTTTAGCGGCATTTTTTTAAATAAACGCCACAAATTTTTGCGGCGCCTACTATAGCAGTGTTTTTTGCGGCGCTTGTGAAAACGCCGCTAATAGTTTTAGCGGTGCTTAAAAACGCCACTAAAGACCAAAAAAAACACCGCTAAAAGTCTGTTCTCCTGTAATGTTATCATGATTACCTTAACTGATCCATATCATTATTTACATCCTTGTACCATCATCTTTTCCCGTTGAACCATTGGAATAATATCAGATACTCAGGAATCTAGCACCAAAGTGCCATATACATAGCCAATGCTATCTCAATCTCATGTCCCATATATGCTCACTCTCGAGCTATCAATAGGCATGCTCACACAAGCTATCAGTCAAGACATAGCTACACAGTGCTACTCACACAAGCTGTTAAGTAACTGCAACACATGTCGGTATACTCAGCCACCGGTAGGACGTACAGGACCAGCACCCTGATCACATAATCACAATAACCTCTAATGACATGTCACTAGTATCCTATCTATTCCTAAAGTTCAACCGGGATTCTCACTGTGTCAATGCTTTGTTGATAGATTCTGCAGTTTCATAATATCACAATTATAATGTTTAAGCATATAAACCCATATAACATTAAACATATTAATCATACAAACTTACCCCAGTTCACAAAAATGATGAAATAGGTCGATTAGTTGAGTACTTTGTTTTTCCCCCAATCTAGATCTGAATTTCGCTTTTCTTGATAATTTAGCTAGCAAGTGTCCAATACTTAAAACCTTAAAAATGGTTTCTCTTATCTTCAATTTTTGGCAATTAGGAAGAAGATGGACAAAATTTAGGTTTTGGTTTTACTTATTTTAGTTTTATTTAATAATTTACTAATATAACCTTAAATAAATCACACTAATGATGTCCATAAATGTCCATTACCATTATTAATGGTCTAATTGCCACATAAGGGCTTCCACTTTAATATTCCATAGCTTTAAAACACCTTTAGCTAATAGAACATAAGTTTTATACTTTACGCGATTTAGTCCTTTTTATCGAATTAAACACTCAAACGATAAAATTTTTAAACGAATCTTTCACACAAACATGCTATCTTACTGTAAACCTTTAAATAATAATAAAATAATTATTTTAACTTTGGATTTGTGGTTCTAAAACCACTGTTCTTATTTGACTAAAAACGGGCTATTACAATAGGGACATGTTTGATTTGAGGGCGATGTTTGCTCACCTAAGTCTATTTAATGATGGAGGTCTGTTAGCCAAGTTGCAAGTTAAACTGGCTTGGAACGATCAGATTTGGGATAAGCAGTTGTGTAACACCCCAAACCCAGCCTAGACGTTATGGCCGAATCTGGCATGATACATCATAATGTTTCTAAAATCCATTACCGGTTCTAAAACCTTTTATTATCATTTGACAAGAAATCTCTTTAAAAACGTTCACCTATTTGATTGCCTTTAATAAATTACTTTAATTTAAAATCGCAGAAACGTTTTAAAAACTTTGTTGTTGATTGCTCATGTTTTTAGAAAAAAATTGTGCTATTTTGAAAACTCGTAATTACCCCAGACTAGCAGATAATATAAGTAATCAAATCAAAATTAAAAACTTTAAAAAAAACACCAACGGGCTTATTACAAAAATTAAAACCCAAACAAGATGTAATTGCAAAAATAGAAAGCAGAAGCAGTAGTGTGGCCATCTCCGAGTCCCTCGCAGCTCCAAACAATCATCGTTTAGGGATCACCTGCACAGTTTAAAAACGGGGTGAGTTTACGAAAACTTAGTGTGTACGCCCCTAACAGACTACAGATAAACAGTGCATGCAGTAGCAGTCTGGGCCTGAGCCCCATATAGTATCAGTACAGTTCGAGCCTTAGCCCTTAAGTAGTAACAGTGTAGGCCTAAGCCCAATACAGTCTCAGCATAATGCAAAAATGCAACCCATCCCAAAACCATCCAACACACCACCCGTACCAACCAACACACCATGTGGGGATATAAATCGACCCACCCAACCAACACACCAATAGCGCAGCAAAGCTGCCAGTAAATATATCGCAGCATAGCTGCCAATAGCAGTAAGTGTGGCAGGCCACCAGTAATAGTAAATGTGACATAGTCACCAGTACAGTACTTCCCCCATATCACAAACCCGACCCCATACAGATGTTGTGTCATAAATATCACATGTATGCAGTATGTCATACTCAAAAACAATCATATAAAAAGTCATACACATATCAACTCATCTACCCCTAGCAGGAGAGAAGTATTTGACTAGCTTCAAGAGAGGAAGAAACAGTAAGAAGAAAGAAGGAGGAGTTAGGTTCAGTTTCTACGACTTAAGCAACAAGAAGAGAGAGACTTTTCAGCCAATAAAAGAAAAGTTACCCATATTCGGGTAGAGAAAATTTGACAATCTTGACTCAAAAAGAAAAGAAGAAGGAGCAACAAAATGAGCGGAGGAGAGGGTCACAGCCAATTCGGCACTAAAGGGATAACACACACAAAAAAACACCTAAAAGATGAGGGAAAGAATTCGGCACCTACTTCCTAAAACACGAAATGCCGAAATGATCAACTCTAAACCCCCTAGCCGAATTTTTGCTCCCACAAGATACCTATTTGGCCACAACTCTCCCCCCTCTACAACTCCTTGAAACACACCTCAAAACCCTCCTTGATATCCTCTACAATCTTCTCCCAACCACTCAAGACCGAATCAAACTTCCAACACTTAGAAGCCTACTCTAACACAACCACTTGCCGTCATCATGAGCAAAATAAATGCTCCTTGTTTGCCATGGGATTTGAACCCCTTCTCTCCCCTTCAACTATGTCACGCCACTTCCACCATGCCACAAGGCTTTTTGTGACACATCACAACTGCTAATATTTAAAAGACACAGGTGCCAGTGCCCAAACTCCCCTAAGAGTAAAACCAACAATATTGTAAGAGCCAAAACTTGTCCCCTAGACTTCTCAGACCCTCTAAACACACCCAAATCATTCAACCCTTCAAACAAACATGGAATCTATGCTTAAACATGCAAAGATTACAGACCCTACCCTTTTTTGAGCGTTACAATTCTACCCCCTAAAGAAATTTTAGCCTCGAAATTTACCTGGTTAAATCAAATAAGGGTATTGACACCAAATTGCATCTTCCGGTTCCCACGTGGCCTCTTCCACGCCATGATTACGCCAAAGTACTTTGACCAGTAGAACAGACTTCTTTTTCAACACTTTAACCTCACGGTCCAAAATCTGCACTGGTTCTTCTTCAATAGTTATATCCGGCCTAACCTCAATCTCCTCTATCAGTAGGACGTGCGAGGGATTTGAACAATACCGTCTGAGCATTGAAATGTGAAACACATCGTGGATTCTATCCAGCCCTGGAGGTAACTCAAGTTGATACGCAACCGGTCCCACACGCTTAAGTATCCGATAAGGCCCAATAAACCTAGGGCTCAGCTTGCCCTTCCGCCCAAACCCCATAATTTTCTTCCACGGTGATACCTTAAGAAAGACATAATCCCCCACAGAGTACTTGATCTCTTTACGCTTTAAGTCTGCGTAAGACTTCTGCCTATCAAACGCTTCTTTCAAGCGATCTCGAATCAGTTTCACCTTGTCTTATGAATCAGCAACAAGCTCTGGCCCTAGGATTCGTCGTTCACTCAAATCAGTCCAACAAGTAGGAGTACGACACCTACGACCATATAACGCTTCATATGGTGCCATTCGAATACTGGACTGGTAGCTGTTGTTATATGCAAACTCCGCCAACGGTAAATAATCCTCCCAGTTGCCCTTAAAATCCAACACACAACTTCTTAACATATCTTCCAATATCTGAATTACTCTTTCAGACTGTCCATTTGTCTGAGGATGAAACACAGTACTGAAATCCAGTCGTGTACCCAAAGCTTCGTATAGCCTTTTCCAAAACTGAGATATAAACCTCGGATCTCTGTCCGATATGATAGACACTGGTACCCCATGCAGTTTTACAATCTCAGCCACATACAACTTGGCCAACTTCGGCAATGAATAATCAGTACAGACCGGTACAAAATGGGCAGACTTAGTCAGTCGATCTACAATTACCCAAACTGAATCCTTCTTAGAAAGCGTCAAGGGTAACCCACTTACAAAATCCATGGTCACCCTCTCCCATTTCCAGAGTGGAATCTTGACTTGCTGCAGAAGTCCAGAAGGTACCTAATGCTCAGCCTTAACCTGTTGGCATGTCAAGCATTTACTCACATAATTGATAACTTTGCGCTTTAACCCAGGCCACCAATACAACTCACGAAGATCTCGGTATAACTTGTTCCCACCAGGATGCATCGCATAAGGACTATCATGCGCCTCTCGCAAGATAGCCTGCCTTAGAATTGAATCCTTTGGTATACACACCCTTCCACGGAAGCATAACACCCTTTCCCCATTCAATTCAAAGTCTGAAGTCTCACCATTTTCCACTTGCTGAAAACGAGAAACTAATGACTCATCCAACAACTGTTTCTCCTTAATTTGTTCAATCCACAACGGTCTCACTTGTAATTCAGCTAACAAGCTACCATCATCGTACAAGCTAAGACGAGCGAGCATTGCTCTTAAATCAGAGACAACTCTACGGCTCAGTGCATTAGCTACCACATTAGCTTTACCTGGGTGGTACTCGATTGAACAATCATAATCTTTAAGCAACTCAATCCACCTCCGTTGCCTAAGATTTAATTCCTTCTGAGTAAGGAGATACTTGAGGCTTTTATGGTCTATATAAATCACCATTCTTTCCCTACATAAATGATGCCTCTAGATTTTTAGTGCAAACACCACCGCTGCCAACTCCAAATCATGTGTGGGATAATTCGCCTCGTGGGGTTTAAGCTATCGGAACGCATAAGCAACCACCTTTCCCTCTTGCATCAACACGTACCCTAATCTAACATGTAACGCATCACTGAAAATGGTAAATGCCTTTCCAGATTCTGGCTGTATCAAAACAGGAGCCTCAGTTAATACTTTCTTCAATTTCTCAAAACTCTCTTGCTGCTTATCAGACCAAACAAATGGCACCTCCTTCCGTAGCAATTTAGTCAAAGGTACAGCTATCACCAAAAACCCTTCCACAAAATATCTGTACTATCCTGCTAAACCCAGAAAACTCTGGATCTCAAAACAGTCTTTGGCAGCTTCCAACCCAAAACGGCTTTAATTTTTTGAGGATCAACCCTAATCCCCTCAGCAGACACTACATGACCCAGAAATGTCACTTCTCGCAGCCAAAACTCACACTTGCTGAATTTTGCATACAACTGCTTTTATCTCAAAATCTGAAGGACAATCCGCAAGTGCTCATCATGCCCCTCCTCCGACCCCGAATACACTAAAATATTATCAATAAACACCACTACAAATCGATCTAAAAAGGGTTGAAATACTCGGTTCATCATGTCCATGAAAGCAGCTGGCGCATTCATTAATCCAAACGGCATTATTAGGAACTCATAATGACCGTAACGAGTCCTAAATGCTATCTTATACACATCAGCTTCCTTAACCTTCAGCTGGTGGTACCCAAATCGAAGGTCTATTTTGGAGAACACAGCAGCTCCTCGCAACTGATCGAATAGGTCATCAATCCTTGGCAAAGGGTACTTATTCTTAATGGTCAACTTATTTAGTTGACGATAATCAATACACATGTGCATGGACCCATCCTTCTTCTTTACAAACAACACCGATGCTCCCCAGGGTGATACACTCGGTCGAATGAATCCTCGATCTAATAGCTCCTGAATCTGGGCCTTCAACTCCACTAACTCCTTTGGTGCCATCCTATATAGGGCAATGGACACCGGAGCCAACCCTGGTAGTAGTTCAATTCCAAACTTGACCTCACGGTCTAGAGGCAAGCAAGGAAGCTCTTCCGAAAAAACATCCGAAAAATTCTTAAAGGTCTAAAATCTTCCATAGAAAGACTTTTAGCCTCAGAATCATTAACATAAGCCAAGAGAGCCTCACAACCCTTGCGAACCAACTTCTCGGCTCTTAACGCTGATATCACATTAGATAAGTAATTCATTCGCTCCCCTATTACGGCCACCTCCTTATCCTCCGAAGACTTCAACACCAACCGCTTAGCAGTACAATCCAACTTCGCACGATGCTTTACTAGCCAATCCATGCCTAAGATAATACCAAATTCTCTGAATGGCAGTTCCATCAAATTTACAAGAAATACGACCCCTTGAACTTCTAAGGGCACATCCTTGAACAACTTATCCACCTTAACCGATTGTCTTAGCGAACTCAACACCGTCATTTCACTAACAGTGCTCTCAGATTGAATACCCAACATTCCAGACACAGTGCACGCAACATACGAATGTGTGGATCCAATATCAATTAAGGCAACATAAGGCAAATTATAAATCAAGAACATACCGGTTATGACGTCAGGGGCATCACCATCCTCTCGACGACGCGCGGCATAAACCAAAGTTGGTTGTCTTGCCTCAGTATTACCTGTGCCCCTACTCGGTGCTCCACGACCTCGTCCAAACCTATTTCCACCTCTGGCCGGTCCACGACCTCTCAATGGTTGTCCACCTGCCACTGGCTGAACATGACCCTATCCCGTAGCTTGCATCTGAGTAGGCCTCTGAGGATAATTCCTTACTTGATGATCCTTGGACCCATATCTGAAGCACGCCCCAATCTTTTTCCAACACTCACCCAAATGAGACCTCCCACAGTCAATACAGGGCTGCGGTCTTGCAGCAACAATAGGATCTCTAGCTCGAACTGACCCATCAAACCTGGCCCTTTTAAAAGGCCTACCTCCAGAACTCCAGGATCTAAAGTCCCTCTTAACTCTGCCCCTATCTTTCTCTCGATTCTGGTGCTCAGAGTGCTTCACGTCTTCAGCAATCTTCACTTTCTCAACAAGGGTCGCAAAGTCTCGCTCCCTCTGTGGAGCTATCAGAACTCTCAATTCATCGCAAAGACCATCCTCGAACTACACACAGCGTTCGTACTCAGTCGCTACTATCCCACGAGCATAATGACTCAATCATAGAAATTCTGCCTCGTATGCTGCCACAGTCCTATTCCCCTGGGTCAAGTTCAAAAATTCCTTCCTTCGAGCGTCCACGTAACTTGCTTCCACATATTTCCCTTGGAAAGACATTTTTAAGAAGTCCCATGCCAGACGGTCAACTTGTGTGCCTTCCCTCACAGTGAGCCACCATTGGTAAGCCTCATCTCGCAGTAATGACACTGCCCCTTTCAATTTCTGTTCCACAGTACAATCGAGATCATCCATTATCCGCTCTGTAGCCTCTAACCAATACTCTGCCACATTCGGGGCTACACTAGAAGCACCTCTAAAAATCTCCACCCCATTGGACCGAAGTCGCTCAAAAATTGACCCTCAAGCCACTGATCCTGTACTCGCTCCAGCAACCCTTTCAAGAACTCTCAGCATCGCCTAAGACAAAGCGTCGTCCCCAACTGCTCGATCATCTGACCTAGTGTCAGTTACCGGAGAAATCGGTGCCTCCCTAGCAGGCATGTGACCCGACGCTAAAGACCCAACCCTAGCACCCCCTCGACCTCTACCACAGCCTCGTGTACCCCTTCCACGAGGGCCTCTTGTACTCATATTGAGTTACGATTTATCTGTATTTAGAAGTTTTATGCTATAAGTTAATAATTTTATTTTATTAGTAAAGATATTTTATGACAAACAACGTTTAAAGTCTTATTTTCGTAGATCGACATCCCACTATCAATATCAGTCTTCTACGGTCTCAGTTTGTTCTAACAGTATAGTACTACTATCTATAACAGTTTCTCAGCATCATATTATAACTTAAAGCAGTGGATACTAGCAGTAAACTTACAAATTTGGCACTGGAGACTCGGTGTGCCACACTCCAAAAAAAATCATTTTAGAAACAAGTCTGTTTAGGATTTCTAGCTAACCTTTTAAAAACCAATCCACAGCTGACTTGTTGCAACCTGGCTCTGATACCATTAAATGTAACACCCCAAACCCGGCCTAGACGTTATGGTCGAATCTGGCGTGATACATCATAATGTTTCTAAAATCCATTACCAGTTCTAAAACCTTTTATTATCATTTGACAAGAAATCTCGTTAAAATGTTCACCTATTTGATTGCTTTTAATAAATTACTTTAATTTACAATCGCAGAAACATTTTAAAAACTTTGTTGTTGATTGCTCATGTTTTTAGAAAAAAATTGTGCTATTTTGAAAACTCGTAAAACTTTAAAAAAAAAACCAACGGCCTTATTACAAAAATTAAAACCCAAACAAGATCTAATTGCAAAAATAGAAAGCAGAAGCACTAGTGTGGCCATCTCTGAGTCCCTCACAGCTCCAAACTATCATCGTTTAGGGATTACCTGCACAGTTTAGAAATGGGGTGAGTTTACGAAAACTCAGTGTGTACTCCTCTAACATACTACAGATAAACAGTGCATAAAGTAACAGTCTGGGCCTGATCCCCATACAGTATCAGTACAGTCCAAGCCTTAGCCCTTAAGCAGTAACAGTGTGGGCCTAAGCCCAATACAGTCTCAGTATAATGCAAAAATGCAACCCATCCCAAAACCATCCAACACACCACCCGTACCAACCAACACACTATGCGGGTATATAAATCGACCCACCCAACCAACACACCAATAGCACAGCAAAGCTGCCAGTAAATATATCACAGCGTAGCTGTGAGTAGCAGTAAGTGTGGCAAGCCGCCAGTAATAGTAAACATGACATAGTCACCAGTACAGTACTTCCCCCATATCACAAACCTGACCCCATACAGATGTCGTGTCATAAATATCACGTGTATGCAGTATGTCATACTCATAAACAATCATATAAAAAGTCGTACACATATCAACTCATCTACCCCTAGCAGTGTATCGGTTACCGCATCAGAGAGAGGGTAAAACAGTAATTTTCCCTTCAGGGGTAATTCGGTCACTTCCCCAATTCTAGGGTCTTGAAAACAGTTTACAACCCTTCGGAGGGTTTACAGTTATTGCAACAGCCCAGGAAACCCTTATGGCCAAAATAGTATAAATGGGCCTAAGGCCCGCTACTCAGCCTAACAAGGCCCATTACTACCCTAGCCCATGACGATGCTCGTGACGGCCTCTACAGCCTGTCACCCACGACTTAGGCTCGGTTCACCACATGAGCGTTCGTATGCTCGTGCGTCCACAATACTAACGTTTTGGTTTTTGGGCTTTATGCCGTTCTGCAGTAAATCAGGGGTGTGACAACACACCTTTTGGCTTTTGGGCAGTACTATTGGTGACGTACAGTAAACACCTTTTTGGAAAGGAAAACATTGAACCCTTCACGCTCAACCTAAATCCAAAATAATGATCCATTGTCAGTTCTCCAACACTTGGGTTAACAAACCCCAACTCTGTACTCATAAATTCCCAACAATAAGCATCGCTTACCTTGCTTAGACAAATAGGGCTCAAACCACCCCTAACCAACGATCACCCTCCTATAGACAACGATCTGCATAAACAACCCATTTTTTCAGTAACTTACTAACACTTCATTAAAACCAAGTTCACTTCTTACCAAGACATGGACTAAAACGGAAGGCAAAAGCAATTGGCCCACCCCCTTGAGTAAGGTCACAACCCCCTAGCACGATTTGAATGAGAAAGGAAATGTTAGATTAACCTATCCTCACAACGGCCACAAGGATTCGGCTCAAGAAAATACAAAACGAATGTGAAAAAGGAAAAATCCCTCCACTAACGGCTAAAGAAAACACTTACCGCCACACCAAGAAGATTAAGAACCGGCTAGGCTTCCCCAATATTAGTCACGCAAGGAGAGAAGTATTCGACTAGCTTCAAGAGAGGAAGAAACAGTAGGAAAAAAGAAGGAGTTGGGTTCGATTTCTACGACTTAAGCAACAAAAAGAGGGAGAGACTTTTCAGCCAATAAAGGAAAAGTTACCAATATTCGGTTAGAGAGAATTCAACAATCTTGACTCAAAAAGAAAAGAAGGAACAAAAAATGAGCAGAGGAGAGGGTCACAACCAATTCGACACTAAAGGGATTACACACAGAAAAACACCCAAAAGATGAGGGAAAGAATTTGACACCTACTTCCTCAAACACTAAATGCCGAAATGATCAACTCTAAACCCCCCATCAGCCGAATTTTTGCTCTCACAAGATATTATTCGGCCACAACTCTCCCCCCTCTCCAACTTCTTGAAACACTCCTCAAAACCCTCCTTGATATCCTCCACAATATTCTCCCAACCACTCAAGACCGAATCAAACTTCCAACACTTAGAATCCTACTCCAACACAACCACTTGCCATCCTCAAGAGCAAAATAAATGCTCCTTGTTTGCCATGGGATTTGAACCCCTGCTCCCCGCTTCAGCTAAGTCACGCCACTTCCATCATGCCACAAGGCTTTTTGTGACACATCACAACTGCTAATATTTAAAAGGCACAGGTGCCAGTGCCCAAACTCCCCTAAGAGCAAAACCAACAATATTGCAAGAGCCGAAACTTGTCCCCTAGACTTCTCAAACCCTTCAAACACACCTAAATCATTCAACCCTTCAAACAAACATGGAATATACGCTTAAACATGTAAAGATTACAGACCCTACCCTTTTTGGAGTGTTACAAGTTGGAGGATGATTCTGTAGTTTTACAATTCCATTTGGTAGAGAATGGTGGTATGTTTAATTTGTGGTTGAATAGTGATGGGGTTTTGTGTTTCTGATGACAGGTTTGTGTACTTAGTGATTCTAGTTTGAGGCAGTCTATTTTGAGGGAAGCGCATAATATCTTTTATGCTATACATCCCGGTGAAAATAAGATGGATCAGGATCTTCGTGAACTGTACTAGTGGCCTAGTTTGAAGCGAGAGGTGACAGAGTTTGTTTCTCATTGTCTAACATGCCAACAAGTTAAGACTGAGCACCAGTTGCCTTTGGATTTGCTTCAACTCGTTAAGATTCCCATATGGAAATAAGAGCGTGTGACTATAGACTTCATTAGTGGGTTGCCCCTAACACCTACTAAGAAGGATTCTGTGTAAGTCATCGTAGATCGGTTGACCAAGTTTGCCCACTTCATTCCTGTTCGAACGGATTATCCAATTCAGAAGTTAGCTAAATTATATGTTTTTGAGATCGTAAGACTCCATGGGATATTAGTCCCGATTATTTCTAATAGAGATCCTCGGTTTACATCTCGATTTCGGAGAAAACTTCATTAGGCTTTAGGTTCGAAATTGGACTTCAGTACTACGTTTCATCCTCAGACAGATGGTCAATATAATAAGGTGATTCAGATACTAGAGAATATGCTTTAGAGTTGTGTGATCGATTTTCGAGGTAGTTGGGAGGATTTCCTACTATTAGTCAAGTTCACCTGCAATAATAGTTTTCAGTCCAGTATTCAGATGGCACCTTACGAAGCTCTGTATGGTCGTAAGTCTCGTATTCTATTGTGTAAGACTAAGTTGGGTGAGTAACGGGTTTTGGGTCCTGAGTTGGTTTCTAAGACTGAGAATAAAGTTAGACTAATTTAGGATCGTCTTAAAGTGGCTTCTGATAGACAAAAGCCCTATGTGAATCTGAAGATGAGGGACATTGAGTATTTTGTGGGTGATGACAACTTAAAAAATATAAAGAACATTAAAAACGGGGCTAGGATGCACTTACTATAGAGCTTGAAAGTTGAAGAAACCCTAGCTATGGTGAGCATGGAAATTTTGGCTATGGCATGGAGAAGATGAGCAAATTTTTGCTTGATTTTTCCCTTTTTATTCTTTTATTAACCAAATGACCAAAATGCCCTTAGGGCTTTTCTTTCAATTTTTTCCTATTCATGCCCATTTTTGTCAAAAGTTTTAGAACTTGGTCAAATTACTATTTAAGGACCTCTAATTAATAGCCCATAAAATTTTATGCTTAAAGCTTCTAGAACTCAAGTTTTGCAACTTATTCAATTTAGTCCCTAACTTCAAATTGGACACTTTAGGCATAAAATTTCTTCATAAAAATTTCACACAAACATGCATTAATATCATGGATCATCAATTAATCATAAAATAATATTTCTACTTCAAATTTATGGTCTCAAAACTACTATTCTGACTAGACCTTAATTCGGGATGTTACAAGACATTTGGGTTTATTTTTTTATTTGGACTTTTATTTTGAGTTTTACCTTGATATTCGATAGAACGAATCTTCAAAAAATTATTAACGATTTCAACGACTAAGTATGAAAAATGCTTTCATATAAAACAGGTTTTTAATTAGCAAAGATACAGGAAGTTTTCCAATAAGAGAAAGTCAGATTTATAACTATCTTACATAGCATTTCCAGATTAAGCCATAACATCTGGGCCGGGTTTGAGGTGTTACATTCTTACTCATACTTGGTCGATCCTTTTCTTTTTTTCTCTCAACTTTTCCTCTCTCTTGTATTGAAAAAATTAGTTTGGAAAATAATGTTTTTAGGCATAGCAAAAGTTTAATTTTTTTCTTAAAATTGAGTCTTGTGATATTTATATTAATAAACCCTTAACTGAATTACTACATGTGCTTTGTGCAAGGCAATCTAATTTGTTTTCTGGCTTTCAACCAAACGATCTTCTCTAGTATCCTTGAACTCCAAATTTCTTTAAGTTTAGGCTCAATCAAAATGAACTGAACGCACAGAATGAAAACTTTTATTTACTTTCAGTGGAAAAGTTAATTTCTCTCTAAGAGAACTGGAAATTTTGAGCCTTTAGAAAGTAGAATTTATTCTAAAAATAAATTACCGCTAATTTTTTTACAGAAATAATGCTTAATCACTTGGTCTAATTAGGTGATTATAACAGCTCAGTTTTAGGTAAATCAGAACAGTCATTTTGGCACCACAAATCTAATGTTGGAAAATTATTTTAATATTATTTTATGTGTTTACAACATGTTATTTGATATGTGTGAAAATTTCGTGAGATAATTTTATCGTTTGGGTGGTTAATTCGAGAAAAAGGACAATTATGGCCACCCATTATATGTTTATAAATGTTTATAATTAAGGTTAATTTTGGTAATTGATAAATAATGTTATTATTAATAAAACAAAAGAAAATTTATTCATATTATCATCACTCTGAATCGAAAATAATACAAAGAAGGAAGCCATTTAGGGCTTCAGATATTTGGCCAACTTTAAGCTTGACTAATGTACGGTTTTAGCTCGATTTTTGATGATTTTTATGTTTTTGTAATCGTTGCTTCATGTTCTAGCTAGCTCGTACTTTTAATTTTGAAACTATTAAAGATTTTGAGAGTTTCCATTGATGAGTTTATGTGTACTTTGGTGTTTTATGATGTAATATGAATTTTTGATGATAGATTTTCATGTTTTGTAAAGTGATTTTTGACAAAAATGTCAAAAAGGGATTAATTTGTAAAATGTGATAATTGTGTGGTTGAAATGTGTAATAAATGAAAGTTTTGGGCTGCTAGGGGTCCTTATGAAATTCAATCAAGCATGGGTTAAATTGAATTGTGTGAATTTTGTGTAATTGTGAAATAGGGACTAAATTGAATAAATGTGAAAGTTTAGGGGCTAATATGTAAAAATTCCCAAATGTGTATTTTTGGATTGAATTGAGTGAATGAATGATTAAATGAGTTAATTTTAAATACATATAGATCAAGAAAGAAAGAATTCGAATTTAGATCGGGAAAAAACAAGGTTATCGAATAGTTGATCCGATCCGTTAATTCTGAATATGAGGTAAGTTTCGAATACGGGGTAAGTTCGTATGTGATAATTTCATTATAAACGTATGTTAAATGCTTTGATATTGCATAAACTATGATTATGAGATTACGGATAATGGTTGAATTGTGAATACGACTTTACGGATGTGTTCGACGATGAAATCGACAAGTGTAACTTCCCAGTTGAACCTTAGGAATAGTTTAGGATGCCAATGACATGTCATTAGGTTATTGTGTTGGCTTTGAGCCATGATATCGGCACTTCGAGTGCGAGCGATACCTTGATTTGGCTACGGGCCATCGTATAGGTATTTCGGAGAAGAGTTGCCTTGATTTGGCTATGGACCATGGTATGGGTACTTATCGATTGAGATTCTTGAATATCTGATTTCTATTCCGAATGGTTCAACGGGTCAACGAATGATGTGGTTAAGAAAGAGGTTTGTACGAGACGGTACAGGTACGTACAGGAGCTATTTAAGTATTAAATAGAGAAACTTCGATGAAATGGTATTGATCATGTTATGAGACATGAGAAAGGTTTGTATTTAATGTGCATATGGAGATGTTATGTACAATTGGTTGCTTTGTATTTATTTGATGAATTAAGTTAATCGCATACGTGCTTACTAAGCTATGAAGCTTACTTTGTGTTATTCTTCTATGTTTTATAGTGAACCAAAGCTAGCTCGGATTCGGGAGTCGTCGGAAACATCATCGCACTATCGGACATCTAAGTTGGTACTTTTGAATTTTACATATGGTATATGGCATGTATAGGCTACTTGTGATGTTTTGGTTGTGTATATAGCCATGGGTGATGGCTTATTTTGGCATCTTTGTTATGAAAATGGTTGTGTTTTTATAGTTGCAAATGGTTAATTGAATTATGGAGTTTAATGCTTGTGAAATACATTTGATGAAGTATGATTTTAGAAGTTGAGTTGATAAGTATTTGAATAGGTATTTGGCATTGATTTAAATGTTGAATTTGGTTTATTTGTATATGGTATGAAATGTGCATTTGGATGATGATTGTGGTTGCCTATTGTATGATAATAAGGTACCATTTTAGTTGTTAGGTGAGTATGAGAAAGGGGTGGCAAATTGGTCTTGCAAATGGCCTATTTTTGTCAACACGGGCAGAGCTGTGTCTCTGCCGTGTACGACACACGGTCAAGCTACACGGTCATATGTCCCTTAGTGTTGATATTAAAATGAAGTCAGTATGCTCCATACAGCCTCATTACACAGGCGTGTGATCGGCCGTATGGCACAAGTCAGTATACCCCCTAAATGGCACATGGCTTAGCACACAGTCATGTGACTTGGCCATGTTGCATAAGGTAGTATACCCTGCAGGTTTGGCACAGCCTAGTACACGATCAGGCACACGGGCGTGTGTGGCCACTTCGAAGGGCACACGAGCTAACACACGAGTGTGTGGCCGGTCGTGTGACCCAAATCAGTATGTATGCCCTATTTTCACATAGCTTGAGACACGGGCGTGTCTAGAGCCATGTGAGGCACACGGCTTGTTCACACGGGAATCTGACCCTTGTATGTTTAAAATTTTACTAAGTTTCCAAAATTTTTGTATGTTATCGATTTAGTCTCGATCCAATTCTATTGTATGTTTAAGGCCTCGTAGGCCCTTATAAGGGACAATGTGATTGTGTTGAATGGTATTTGAATATAAATGTATATATGTATGTATTAGGTATGATTAATGATCTGTATTGATTGGTAATACCTCATAACCCTATTCTGATAATGAATAAGGCTGAAGGGTGTTTTAGATTTATTGGTATCAGAGCTACGATTTAGTTGGTTCTAGGACTAACTTAGCCTGTGTGAGAGTCCAGCTATACATGCCATATATACTCTGCAATAGTGTGATGATTCCTAACAGCTTAAATTGTGTTTTCATATAGTAATGGATCCCCAAAGAGCTGTAGCTGACGATGTAGAGAGTAACGCGCCTGCTCTCACTCAAAGGGCAGTGCTATCTGACTCTAGACCTATAGCAAGTAGCCACAAGGGAGAGGCTAAACAAGACATCTTCTAATTGATGAATGAGTATTCGAACGAATCCGACTGATCAACAACCTCCACCCCCATATGTTCCTTAAGAAATCCCTGTTATTCCTCAAGTTATAGATTTGATACGATTGAACAAGCCACCAATAGATAAGATTCAAAAACATGGGGCTGAAGAGTTTTGGGCTACTATTGATGATGAGAAGGAGAGAGCTGAGTTCTGGCTTGAAAACACGATTCGAGTATTTGATGAACTGTCTTGTACTCTTGAGGAATGTATCAAATATGTTGTAACTTTGCTGAGAGATAATGCGTACCATTGGTGGAAAACATTGATATCTATGGTTACTAGAGAACGAGTTGCTTGCTTTTACAATCTGAATTCTGAAAGAAGTAAATAAGTCAGCGATTCCTTGATGAGAAGCATAAAAAGTTTCTAGAGTTGAAACAAGGCCGGATGACTGTCACTAAGTATGAAAGAGAATTCGTATGTTTAAGCAAGTATGCCCGAGAGTATGTGTCTACTGAAGAGATTATGTGTAAACAGTTCGTTGACGGGTTGAACGATGATATAAAACGATTAATCGAGAATCTTAAATTGAAAGAATTTGTCATTCTGGTTGAAAAGGGCTTGTAAAGCCAAAGATCTTACCAAAGAAAAGAGAAAAACAGATTCAGAAGCTAGAGACTCGAGAAAAATATAGATGAATAAGCCGTATCAATCTTCATCGAAGAAATCCAGGGATTCGTATACTCGCCCAAATGCTTCAAATGAATATTCGAACAGAGATTGTAGAAAACAATACTCAAGTTCTAAAGCTCAAGCGACATCAGTAGCGAGTGTACCACTGAAAGTAATGTTTTCCACTAGTGGTATGTTGAATCCCTCAACAAGGATATGTCACACTTTAAGCATTCTTCAGATGTGTAAGATAATTCATCGAATACCCTGATGGTATTCTCAAGCCAGAATTTTGCCCTTTCGGGATCATCATCCTTATTAGCACAGAACTCCTCGGCTCCATGCTTTTGGATCTTGTCCACTGGCGGTCTATTCAGTCTCACAAAATCCATACCCTGGGGTGCTACAGGGATAGATTGAGGAATAGGCAGGGGTGGAGGAGGTTGAGCATTCAGGTTCGCTCAGAGGAACTCTGTGTACCATTCATTCATCATGTGGAGAAAGACTTCCCGAGTCCCTTCTCCCCCTCCCTGACTAACCGTGAGAGGTCGATTATCGAATGCCACCACCCCCTTAACAGGAGCCGATTCATTACTTTCTAGATCATCCGCCATAGTTCGATCGAGATCCATTACTATAAGAAAATATAATAACAAAATCAGGAGCCATCACGCTATCATAATTTATTTATGGCATATATAGTTAGACTCGTACACACACTAGGTTAGTCTGAGAACCAACTAAACCATAGCTCTGATACCACTAAATGTAACACCCCACACCCGTACCATATGCTGATATTTTCAAGTTATAAAGACTTACTCAAATTTAAAACCTTTTCAAAATTTATCTAAATATCAATAATATGGGCCTACGAGGCCCAATACATTCATTTGAAACCATTCTGAACTGACTCGAGTCCTTTAAGGGACTCTAAAAAATAACACATTAAACAGGGGCAAACACATGTATCTTAGCCCGTGTCTAAAAACCTTGAGATTCTATTTCTGACGTCAACATCCAATTAGGGGCACATGGCCAAGGCACACGCCTATGGCCAGAGGCCACGTCCTCCACATGGCTGAGACACACGGCTGTGCCTCTGCCTGTGTGTTTATTACCATGCATACTGACTTGAAATTTTTACTTGCAGGGGACACACGGCCGGACAACATGCCCATGGGGCTGGCCATGTGTCATACACGACCTAGACACATGCTCGTGTGTCTACCCGTGTGGACAATATAAGGCTATTTACCAAGCCCTCTGCCACCCTGAAACATAATTTAATACCAATCAACACATCAAGGTCTAACTTAATATGACTTCCCAACCAACAACCATAGCTAAGACCTATATACATTTCATAAATTCAACCATGCCAACAATTTCACATTCAAAAAGACCATCTTGCATTCATATAATGACTTACAATATTAGCCATTTCCATGGCCTTATACAAAATGAGTCAAATGCTAAAACAAGCCAACACCTTTGGGCCCAAAACAATGTAACATAAAAAAAAATCAAAAGTTCCTATACATGCCATAATCAAAATAATAAAACTAGCTATACCAAGTGTTTCAAGGATAGTGTGGCTGGCTTCTCTGACGTAGGCGATGATCCTTGAACTACTTTGACGGCACTAAAAGAAAATTAAAATGAAAGAGGGTAAGCATAGGAGCTTAGTAAGTACATACATGCAAATAAGTGTGATCAAAATAAAATTCATCAAACAATGGCTGATCATACTTAATTGATATATCTTTGTAACCTCATTTTCTTACTCTTCACTTTCTTTTTGCATACTTACTACATCTTATCACATACTAAGGTCTTATTCATGGGTTTATTATTCATACCTGTCATCATCCATAAAACTATCTCAAATTCATTCTCTCTAATGTCATACCTCATTGAAAATTTTCCCCAACTCGTTCTTCAAGCTACTCGTCGTACACTCGAAATACCAATAGATACTTGGGAAGTTTACACTTAAGTGCCATATAGGTAGTCAGAGCTACCTCGCACTTTGTAATACTTGCATTTTGAGTTACTCATGGGTCTTTTGTCAAGTCAGTACCCAGACTCTATAACTCTATTATGTAATGCTCGCTCATTGAGCTACTCACAGGTCTGCACACATGTAACAACCCGATTTACAGCCTAGTCAGAACAATGGTCTCGGGACCATAAATTTAGAGTCAAATAAATTATTTTATTATTATTTTGGAGTCATAGCATGTTTAATTTAGTGCATGAAAAATTTGGTGGAGTAATTTTAATGTTTGTGAGCCCAATTGCGATAAAAGACAAAATCGCATAAAGTGCAAAAGTCCTAATTTGATAGCTAAAGGTGTTATTTTGTTAGATAATCAAAACTGGGGGATTTTAAAGGGCAATTAGACCATTTTAAAGGAGCATAGCCCGCCATAAAGTCAAAGAAAAGACAAACTTTTCAAATTTTGTGACTTAGGTGGCTTATTTTTTACTAAAATAGAAATAAATAAAGGGTGGATGATATCATCCCTTTTTCATCTTTTTTCTCTACCAAAAATTGGCCATTGAATGGGGTTTGAAAGCTTAAAATTTTCACCAACTTGAAGCACTCACAAATCAAGAATTACCAAATCCAAACCTAGATCGGAGGAAAGCCAAGCAAATCGACTAAATCGACTAGTCGTCACATTTTGTAACCCGAGGTAAGTTGTATGTAAATAATACAACTACATTGTTACGATATGTGTTTGAATTATCATTGAATCAATATAGCATAAATTGCTTGATTGTAGAATTGAGATTGTATAACGATAATTGAGATAGTAGAACTCCCGTTGGAACTTTTGGAAGTAAATTGGATATTCATGCCATGACATTTGGGTCACTTGTGTGGGCTAGTGTAAGACATGTCTGGGACATGCATCAGCCACATTATGAGAGCCAATGTAAGACCATGTCTGAGACATGGCATCGACATTGAGACAAGTACCAGTATAAGACATGTCTGGGACATGCATCGACCTCGAGATGTAAGCCAGTGTAAGACATGCCTGGGACATGCATCGGCTATGAGATGTGTCAGTGTAAGACCATGTCTAGGACATGGCATCGGCACAGATGTGCAAGGTCTAGTGTAAGACCATGTTTGGGACATGGCATCGGCCTCGATGATGATAGCCAGTGTAAGACCATGTTTGGGACATGGCATCGGCATCTTACCCCATGTTTGAGGATTATGGAATATCCGACAGTGTTCCTAATGGTTCAACGGTGAGAGTTATGATTTCAAGTTAACGAGGAAAGTATAACCATGTTGTGATTGGTACAGGTACCTATTTGGTATGTATGAAATGTGAGCTCAATATAGACTATATAATGTGTATTGAATATTAATGAGTAAGTTTTGCTTATGCCCACTTGTGTATTATGAGCTTGTTGATGAATGGTAAAGTTGTGTTGTATATCTATTCATGTGCAACTTACTAAGTTTTATGCTTAAGCCCTCTCTTTTTCCTTTTTCTTATAGTGCCGCCTATCTAACTCAAGGATCAATAGAAGCCAGAGATATCAATCACACTATCAATCAAAGCATTCGGTATAGTTTTATTTATATTTTTGAATATGGCATGTATAGGGAGCTAGACTTGTGTTTTGTGTTATTATAACTTGGCCAAATATGTTGGCTTGGGATAAATCCCTCATTTTGTATTAAGCCTTGAATGATGGCTAATATTCATTTTGATTTTTATGAAATGATGTTATTTTCATGGTTGAATTAATGTCTATTGTGGCTAATTTGGTGGTTGAGTTATGTTTGCTTGGTATTGGTTAGTTTTGTATAGAACTATGGATGTAAGGGTGGCAATGAGGCTTGGTAAATAGCCTTATATTGTCCATACGAGTAGACACATGGCTAGCCCCATGGGCGTGTGGTCCGGCCGTGTGTCCCTTGCATGTAAAAATTTGAAGTCAGTATGCATGGTAATAAACACATGGGTAGAGACACGACCGTGTGTCTCAGCCATGTGAAGGACACAGCCCAGTACACGGGCGTGTGCCTTACCCGTGTGACATTTTGAGCATGCTGACGTCAGAAATAGAATGTCCAAGTTTTTACACATGGGCTAGGACACGGGCGTGTCATGGCCGTGTGGAGGACACGGGTGTGGGACACGGGTGTGTGCTAGGCCATCTGAAAACCCCTGTAGGTGTGCATTTAGAATTAGTTTTACACGGGTGGAGGACACAGGCGTGTCCCTGTATTGCTTAGGCCGTGTGGGCCACACGGGCCAATAGCACGACCTTGTTGAAATGGTCACACGGGCGTGTTGCCCCTCCCACACGAGCGTGTGCTCCTGTGTCAAGTGTCATTCTCTAAAGTTAGCTAAAGGATCCAAATTGGTCCTGAATGATTTTTGACGTGTGTTTTGGGCCACGTAGGCTCATATTAAGGATGTGTTGACAAGTTTGAGGAAGTTTTAAAATTGTTCAAGTTTTAGAGACTCGAAAATGGTTGTGAGCACGAGTTCAAGGTAAGTAACACCTCGTATTCTGTCTCGACATAGGATACGGGTATGGGGTGTTACATTTAGTGGTATCAGAGCTATAGTTTAGTCGATTCTAGGACTAACCTAGCATGAGTACGAGTCTAGCTATACACGCCATAACAGTATATTGATAGTGTGGCGACTCCTAACGCTTATAAATTGTATTTTCATATAGTAAATGGATCCTAATAAAGTTATGACGGATGACGTAGAGAGTAACGCGTTGGCTCCCACTGAAGGGACCGCGCCAATTGAGAGTGAGCCCGTGACTTTGGGCCAAGGCAGAGGGGCTAGAGAAGCTTACCTCCAAATGATGGACGTTTGGTACACGGAGTTTGTTCGTGTGGACCCAAACACTCCACCTCCCCCACCTCCTCCGATCCCTTAGTATGCCTCGATAGCTCCGCAAGGTGCGGACATGTTTAAGAGAGAGAAGCCTGAGGTAGACAAGATCCGAAAACAAGGGCCGAGGAATTTCAGGCTAGCATAGATGATGACCCAAAAAGGGAAAAGTTTTGGGTGGAGAATACCATTAGGGTATTTGATGAACTATCGTGCACACTTGAGGAGTTCATGAAGTGTGCAGTATCGCTCTTGAGAGATTCAGCCTACCAGTGGTGGAACACTCTCATGTCTGTGGTACTGAGAGAAAAAGTAACTTAGGAATTCTTCCAGGAAGAGTTCCAAAAAAAGTATATTAGCCAGAGGTTCATAGATCAAAAGAGGAAGGAATTCCTAGAGCTAAAGCAAGGCTGTATGACAGTGACGGAATACGAGCGTGAGTTTGTGAGGCTCAGCAAATATACACGGGAATACGTGTCTATAGAGCCACAATGTGTATGAGGCTTGACGATGGTCTTAATAAAGACATCCGAGTATTTGTTGGCATCCTAAAACTAAGAGAATTTGTGGTGCTCGTTGAGAGAGCATGCAAGGCAGAGAAGCTGGTAAAAGAGAGGAGGAAAGCGGCTATTGAGTCACGGGATTCAAAGAAGACACAGATGGGGAAATCACATCAGTCCTCATCCAAGAGATCAAAGGAATTCACTACCAGATCGAATGATTCAGTGGGGTTTCTGAATAGAAACAAGAACCTGCAGAACACAACTTCTAGAGCCCAGACCACTTCGATTGCAAGCGTTGGTAGCGCTCGGCCAAATAGGCCAGAATGCTCACAATGTAGTAGGCATCATTTTGTTGAGTGTCGAGGGAATGAAAGAGGATGTTTCAAGTGCGGATAATTGGAACACTTCATTCGTGATTGTCCTGAATTGGATGAGAGAGAGAGAAAACAAGATGTGAAAGCAAGTAGTGCTCCTTCAAGGGGTAGATCACAAAAGAAACCCAGAAGTGGGGCTACCAGTAGAGGCGCGCCAAGAGATGATGCGGTGAAGTCCAAGGGTAGAGCGCCTGCAAGGACTTATGCTATACGTGTCCGCGAAAAGGTAGAGTCTTCCGATGTGATCACGGGTACCTTTTCTATTCATGATATATCTGTTATTGCTTTAATTGACCCAGGATCTACCTACCCTTATATTTGCATGGAATTGATACCTCGTCTAAACATGCTAGTAGAGTCCACTGAGTTTGTGATCAATGTGTCTAACCCTTTAGATAGACATGTGCAAGTTGATCAAGTGTGTAGAGATTGTCCTCTGATAATTAGGGGCCATTGTTTTTTGGCTAACTTGATGTTATTGTCGTTTAATGAATTTGATGTAATCCTTGGGATAGACTGGTTGACTTCCCATAGTGTTGTAGTGGACTGTGAGAGAAAAGTTATTGAGTTGAAATGTAAAGACGGTAATGTTCTTCGGGTTGGACTAGATGAGTCGGATATATTGCCTGTAATATATCGTCTTTGACTACTGAGAAATATTTGAGAAAAAGATGAGGCTTACCAAGCTTTTATGCTGAATACTCAAGTGTCTGAGTTGAAGATTGAATCAGTGCCGGTGGTTTGTGAGTTTATAGACGTGTTTCCATAGGAATTACCTAGATTACCTCCAGTGAGGGAAGTTGAGTTTGAAATTGAGTTGGTTCCCAGTACGACACCCATCTCGATTGCTCCATATAGAATGGCTCCAACGGAGTTGAAAGAGTTGAAAACACAGTTGCAAGAGCTAACGGACAAGGGCTTCGCGAGACTAAGCTTTTCCCCATAGGGTGCTCCGGTACTCTTTGTGAAAAAGAAAGACAGGTCAATGAGGTATGTATCTACTATAAGCAGCTCAACAAGGTAACAGTGAAGAAAAAATATCATTTGCCAAGGATCGATGACCTATTTGATTAGTTAAAGGGAGCCACTGTATTTTCCAAGATTGACTTGAGGTTGGGGTACTACCAGTTAAGGGTTAAGAAGCGAGATGTGCCAAAGACGGCATTTCGGATGAGATATAGGCATTATGAGTTCCTTGTCATACCCTTTGGTTTGAGTAATGCCCCGGTGATTTTTATGGATCTGATGAACCGTATTTTTAGACCGTATCTAGATAAGTTTGTCATCGTCTTTATTGATGACATATTGATTTATTCGCGTGATGAGGGTGAGCACGCGAAGCATCTGAGAGTTGTATTGCAAACCTTAAGAGTCAAGTAGTTATACGCCAAGTTTAGTAAGAGTGAATTTTGGCTTAAAGAGGTTGAATTCCTAGGACACATCGTGTCGGGTGACGGGATTCGAGTTGACCCAAGCAAGATCTCTGCTATTGTAGAGTGGAAACCACCGAGGAATGTGATAGAAGTCTGAAGCTTTTTGGGTTTGGCCGGATACTATAGACAATTTTTAAATGGATTTTCTATGATAGCTACCTCAATGACAAGACTGCTACAAAAGATGTCAAGTTCGAATGGACAAAAAAGTGCTGCAGAGTTTTTTGACTGAAGCCCCAGTTTTAGTGCAACCGGAGTCGGGTAAGAAATTTGTGACATATAGCAATGCCTCCTTAAATGGTTTAGGGTGCGTGCTTATGCAAGAAGGTAAGGTCATAGCTTACGTTTCAAGGCAACTGAAGCCACATGAGAAGAACTACCCGACGCACGATTTAGAGTTGGTCGCCATCGTGTTTGCGCTAAAAATTTAGAGACACCATTTGTATGGAGAGAAATATCGAGTATTCACCGATCATAAGAGTCTTAAGTATTTGATGACCCAAAAAGAGTTCAACCTATGACAACACCGATGGTTAGAGCTAATAAAGGATTACGAGTTGGAAATAGATTACCATCTGGGAAAGGCAAACGTGGTTGCCGATGCATTGAGTAGAAAGTCGTTGGTTGCCTTGAGAGCCATAAATACTTAGTTGACTGTGTCTAATGATGGTTCGGTTCTAGCAGAGTTGAAGACTAGACCGATATTTCTACAAGAGATCCGTGAAGCTCAGAAAGGTGATAAGAAGTTGCAAGCTAAGATGGCTCAGTGTGAGACGAAAAATGAGTTTGAGTTTTGTATTGGTACGGATGGATGTTTAATGTTCAAAGATAGAGTTTGTGTACCCAAGGACAATGAGCTTATTCAGAAGATTCTACGAGAGGCACATAGTGGTTGTTTGTCCATCCACCCGGGTAGTGTGAAAATGTACAACGACCTTAAGAAAATGTATTGGTGGTCGGGTATGAAAAGAGACATTTCAAAGTTTGTTTCCAAGTGCCTAGTGTGTCAGCAAGTAAAGGCTAAACACCAAGTACCTTCAAGTCTACTTCAACCTATCATGGTCCTCGAGTGGAAATGGGATCGAATCACTATGGATTTTGTGACGGGTTTGCCGGTAACCGCGAAGAAAAAGGATGATGTTTGGGTTGTTGTGGATAGACTAACAAAGTTGGCACATTTTATACTAGTACGTACCGACTACTCCCTTGAGAGATTAGCCGACTTGTACGTTTCTGAGATTGTGAGGCTTCATGGAGTGCCGTTATTGATTATCTTAGATCGATACCTAAGATTTACCTCAAGGTTTTCTTAGAAGTTACAAGAGGCATTGGGAACCAAGTTGAATTTTAGCACGGCATTTCACCAGCAAACCGACGGTCAGTCGGAAAGAGTGATTCAAATTTTAGAGGACATGTTGCGGTGTTGTGTTCTCGAGTTTCAGGGAAGTTGGGGAAGATGCTTACCATTGGTTGAATTTACCTACAACAATAGTTATCAGACAAGTCTGAAAATGGCGCCTTATGAGGCTTTGTATGGGTGAAAGTGTCGAACGCCCTTATATTGGACTGAACTCAGAGAGAGTCAGATTCACAGGGTCAATTTAGTCAAAGAGACTGAAGAAAAGGTTAAAGTAATTTATGGCTGCTTGAAGGTCACCTCGGATAGACAGAAATCCTACGCGGATTTGAAACAAAAGGAAATTGAGTTTCAAGTCGGTGATAAGGTATTTTTGAAAGTTTCCCTGTGGAGGAAGGTCCTCAGATTCGGTAGAAGAGGCAAGTTGAGTCCACGTTTCATAGGACCTTATGAAGTTTTCGAAAGAGCAGGACCTATTGCCTATCGATTGGCCTGGCCACCAGAGTTGGAAAAGATTCATGACGTGTTTCATGTGTTCATGCTACGCCAATATAGATCAGATTTTTCGCATGTAATTGAGCTGACAGATGTTGCTATTCATCCCGATATGACCTATGGTGAATAGTAGGTCAAGATTTTGGCTCGAGAAGTCAAACAATTGAGGAATAAGAGTATAGCACTCGTGAAAGTCTTATGGCATAGACATGGAGGCGAGGAAGCCACATGGGAACCCGATAAGACTATGAGAGACCAGTACCTGAACTTATTCACTGGTAAGATTTTTGGGGACGAAAATCCCTAAGGGGGAGAAATGTAAGAACCCGATTTAGGGCCTACTTAGAACAGTGGTCTTGGGACCACAAATCCAGAGTCGAATAAATTATTTTATTATTATTTTGGAGTAATAGCATGTTTAATTTAGTGCATGAAAAATTTGGTGGAGTAATTTTAATGTTTGTGAGCTCAAATGCGATAAAGGACTAAATCGCATAAAGTGCAAAAGTCCTAATTTGATAGCTAAAGGTGTTATTTTGTTACAGAATCAAAATTAGGGGATTTAAAAGGGTAATTAGACCCTTTTAAAAGAGCATAGCCAGACATAGAGTCAAAGAGGAGAGAATCTTTTAAAATTTGGTGAGTTTGGTGGCTTTTTTTTTACTAAAATAGAAATAAATAAAGGAAGGATGATATAATCCCTTTTTCATCTTTTTTCTCTACTAAAAATCAACCATTAAAGGGGGTTTGAAAGCTTAAACTTTTCACCAACTTGAAGCACTCACAAATCAAGAATTACCAAATCCAAACCTAGGCCGGGGAAAGCTAAGCAAATCGACTAAACTGACTAGTCGTCACATTTTGTAACCCAAGGTAAGTTGCATGTAAATAATACAACTACATTGTTACTATATGTGATTGAATTATCATTGAATCGATATAGCATAAATTTCTTGATTGTGGAATTGAGATTGTATAATGATAATTGAGATAGTAGAACTCTCGTTGGAACCTTAGGAAGTAAATCAGATATTCATGCCATGACATTTGGGTCACTTGTGTGAGCTAGTGTAAGACATGTCTGGGACATGCATCAGCCACATTATGAGAGCCAGTGTAAGACCATGTCTGAGACATGGCATCAGTATTGAGACGAGTGCCAATGTAAGACATGTTTGGGACATGCATCGGCCTCGAGATGTAAGCGAGTGTAAGACATGTCTGGGACATACATCGGCTATGAGATGTGTCAGTGTAAGACCATGTCTGCGGCACGGATGTACGAGATCTAGTGTAAGACCATGTTTGGGACATGGCATCAGCCTCGAGGGTGATAGCTAGTGTAAGACCATGTCTGGGACATGGCATCGGCATCTTACCCCATGTTTGAGGCTTATGGAATATTTGATAGTGTTCTTAATGGTTCAACGGTGAGAGTTATGATTTCAAGTTAACGAGGAAAGTATAACCATATTGTGAGTGGTATAGGTACCTATTTGGTTTGCATGAAATGTGAGCTCAATATAGAATATATGATGTGTATTGAATATTAATGAGTAAGTTTTACTTATGCCAACTTGTGTATTATGAGCTTGTTGATGAATGGTAAAGTTGAGTTGTATATCTATTTATGTGCAACTTACTAAGCTTTATGCTTACGCCCTCTCTTTTCCCTTTTTCTTATAGTCCGCCTATCTAACTCAAGGATCAACGGAAGTCAAAGATATCGATCACATTATCAATCGAAGCATTCGGTATAGTTTGATTTATATTTTTGAATATGGCATGTATAGGGCACTAGACTTGTGTTTTGTGTTATTATTAACTTGGCCAAATATGTTGGCTTGGGATAAATCCCTCATTTTGTATTAAGCCTCGAATGATGGCTAATTTTCATTTTGATTTTTATGGAATGATGTTATTTTCATGGTTGAATTAATGTCTATTGTGGTTGATTTGGTGGTAAGAGTTATGTTTGCTTGGTATTGGTTGGTTTTGTATAAATATGTATGTAAGGGTGGCAATGAGGCTTGGTAAATAGCCTTATATTGTCCACACGGGTAGACACACGGGCGTGTGTCTACGCCGTGTGTGACACATGGCTAGCCCCATGGGTGTGTGGTTCGGCCGTGTGTCCCTTGCACGTAAAAGTTTCTAGTCAGTATGCATGGTAATAATCACATGGGCAGAGACACAGCCGTGTGAAGGACACTACCCAGCACATGGACGTGTACCTTGGCCGTGTGACATTTTTAGCATGCTACCGTCAAAACTAGAATTTCTAGGTTTTGGCACACGGGCGTGCCATAACCGTGTAAAGGACATGGGCCAGGGACACGGGCGTGTGCCAGGCCGTGTTAAAACCCCTATAGGTGTGCATTTAGAATTATTTCTACACGAACGGAGGACACGGGCGTGTCCTTGTATTGCTTAGGTGTGTGAGTCACATGGGCCAATAGCACAACCATGTCGAAATGGTCATACGGGCGTGTTGCCCCTCCTACACGGGCGTGTGCCCCTGTGTCAAGTGTCATTTTCTAAAGTTGGCTAAAGGACCCGAATTGGTCCCGAATGATTTCTGACGTGTGTTTTGGGCCTCGTAGGCTCATATTATGGATGTGCTGACAAGTTTGAGGAAGTTTTAAAATTTTCCAAGTTTTAGAGGCTCGAAAATGGTTGTAAGCTCGAGTTCAAGGTAGGTAACGCCTCGTATTCTGTCCCGGCGTAGGATATGGGTATGACGTGTTACAATACAAGGTCAGTACCCGAGCCCACATTACATATAACATTTATCTCATGAACTCATACATAACTCATGAGTTCAGACCATATAGGCTGTAACGCCTCGTACCCGAGACCGTCGCTGGATTCGAACACGAGGTGTTAACAGACTTAATTCATTACTTAAACCGCTCAAACAATTTATTTTTTTAAAAATTTCTAGTGAAGCTAGCAATCTGCGTAACAGTCACTTAAAATTTCATATCTCGAGTTCCAAAACTCAAAATCTAATTCTGTAAATTTTACTTGAAACTACACTCATATATCTATTTACTAATTTTTTCTAGAATTTTTGGTCAAGCCAATTAGTACAGCTTTATTAGTTAAATTCTCCTGCTGTTTGTGGTTCGACTACTCGACCTCTGTGTATTACGAATCGATATCTCCTGTATGCAATTTTAATGTCTATGACATTTCTTTCTCTTAAAGTCGAACAGGGATCCAAAATCACTCTGCCCTGCTTTCACAAAAATTCAAATATCTCATAAAATATAATTCATATACTGTTTTGTTCAATCCATATGAAAATAGACTCATTAATCTTCAATTTCATAACTTACTCATCATTTAATTCCATTTTTACTATTTTTAGTGATTTTTCAAATTTACATCACTATCTTTGCGATTCTGCTTTATGGCAAATTTCACTTTACTAAGGATTTTCATGGACTAAATATCATTTTAAATATACATAACATCAAATATGACTTAGATTGGCCATTCCAATGGCTAATCATTTACAAACCCTTTTCTTGCCAAACCATAGCCATATCATAAGATCATTTACACAAAGTGAGTATTTTGCCATACATGCCACATTCAAAACACACAAGCCATTTTACCAATTCAGGCCTTCGGATAGTGTGAACGAGTCTTCGACCTATCCCGATTCTCAAGCCGGCTTGTCAAAACTACAATAAAAGAAAAGGAGGGAGTAAGTACAAATGCTTAGTAAGTTCATATGCAAATAGCAAGTAACATAATCACACAATCCCACAAAAACATTATTTGCATAAACAACACCAAGACATTCATGTTTCACTTGTATTTAATATCTTTCTATGATTTCATCATACCAAGTTCTCAACCCAAGCGTTTAAGCACATACCTGTCAAATTTCCTCATTTACCACACTTACCAACATGTCACCTTCATTTTAGGCCTTCTTTATATTCACTTCAGATTCACCCATTGAACACATCGGAATATAATTCGAATACGCGGATCTCATGAACATAAGAGCCATACCCGCAGCTAGACAAACTCAATAGCCTACGGAACTTATGTAGCCAAGCTACCATGTAACCCGCCCATAAGTGAACTCAGACTCAACTCAACGAGCTCGGATGCCTAGTTACATCTCACGAACTCGGACTCAACTCAACGAGTTCTGAACTCAACCATCCTAGTGACATGTCACTTGTATTCTACTCTATTCCCAAGGTTCAAACGGGCTTTTTCCTCAATCACACATCTTTGCCGTCTTCCACGGAATATCGAAACCAATACTCGGTAGCAATTCATATTTAATAAGTAATAAACATAATTTGCATATTACTCAACAATAACCACAAAGCATAATATTTCATAATAATAATCATCATATCATATAAATATCATTAAGCTAATTAAAATGACAATTATGTTACTACATTTACACATGAACTTACCTCGGTACAAAATTATTAGCAATCGAGCCTATTTTTCGTAAACTTTGTTTTTCCCTCAATCGCGACTTGAATCTCGTTTCTCTTGATCTATAATGCCAAATTAATCGTATTTAATACATACATTCATCAAAACAGCATTTAATACAAACTTTGGCAAAATCACATTTTTGCCCCTAAACTTTTGCATAATTACACTTTTGCCCCTAGGCTCAGAAATTAAAGTTCATCCCTTATTCTTATGTTTTATGACATGCTGATCAGTTTCCCCTTCTATGGTAACATCAAATTCACACTCTAACATGTACTTATGACTATTAGGTATTTTTACCGATTAAGCCTTTTTACTCGTTTTTGCTTAAAACCGAGTAGTACAAGTTGTCTAACATAATTTATAACCTCATTTTCTATCATAAAACACCAAAATACACAAATTTCACCTATGGGTATTTTTCCAAATATGAACCCTAGGTTGAATTATTGCTAGCATAAGCTTAATCGAGCTACCGGGATTCCAAAAACGTAAAGAACATTAAAAATGGGGCTTGGAATCACTTACTATGGAGCTTGGAAGCTTGAAACAAACCCTAGCTATGGAGAACCCTTGAAATTTCGGCCTAATGAAGAAGATGGACAAAAATTGGCTTTCAATTTTGTTTTTAATTCATTTTAATAACTAAATGACCAAAATGCCCTTACTACTAAACGTTCCAAAAATTCCATCCATGTCCAATTTTTGTCCATAGACTTAGAAATTGGTCAAATTGCTATTTAAGACCTCCTCATTAATATTCCAAAACAATTTCATACTAAAAACTCCTAGAATGCAAGTTTTACAAATTATTCGATTTAGTCCCTAATTTCAATCTAAGCACTTTAGGCATAGGATTTCATCACGAAATTTTCACACAATCATGCAATCATATCATAAACATCAAAATAATTATAAAATAATTATCTCTATCTCGGATTTGTGGTCACGAAACCACTATTTTGATTAGGCCCTAATTCAGGATATTACAACTCTCTCCCCCTTTAAGGATTTTCGTCCTCGAAAATCTTACCGGTAAACAGATGTGGGTATTGATTTCTCATGGTTTCCTCATATTCCCATGTAGTTTCTTCTACTCCATGCTTTTGCCACAATACTTTCAGGAGAACGACACTTTTATTTCTTAGTTGCTTGACCTCTCGAGTTAAAATCTTAATTGGTTCTTCTTCGTAAGTCATATCCGGTCGTAGTTCAATTTCTGTCGGTGAAATTATATGTGAAGGATTTGAACGATATCGATGTAACATAGATACGTGGAACACATCATGAATCTTCTCTAATTCAGGTGGTAATGCTAGCCGATATTAACTTTTTCAATTATTTCATATGGTCCAATAAAATGCGGACTTAACTTGCCCTTCCGTCCAAATCTAAGGACTTTCTTCCATGGAGACACTTTCAAAAATACCTTATCACCAACTTGAAACTCGATTTCCCTTCGTTTCAAATCCGCATAAGATTTCTGTCTATCTGAAGCAGCTTTCAAACAATCTCGAATCACTTTCACCTTTTCTTCGGTTTCTTTTACTAGATCAACTCCATAAATCTGATTTTCCTTGAGTTCAGTCCAATACAATGGCGTCCGACATTTATGACCATACAATGCTTCATAAGGTGCCATCTTCAAACTCGTCTGATAACTATTATTATAAGCAAATTCTACCAACGGTAAGTACCTTTCCCAACTACCTTGAAATTCCAATACGCAACATCTGAGCATGTCTTCAAGAATCTGAATTACTCTCTCTGATTGTCCATCAGTTTGTGGATGAAAGGCGATCTTTGAAATTTAACTTTGTACCTAATGCCTCTTGCAACTTTTTCCAAAACCGTGAAGTAAATCTCAGATCTCTATCCAAAATGATTGACAAAGGTATTCCATGAAGTCTGACAAACTCACGGATATACAATTCAGCCAACTTATTAAGAGAATAATCCGTACGTACTGGAATAAAATGAGCTGATTTAGTCGATCACAACTATTACCCAGATGGCATTTTTCTTCCCGGAGTTAACAAAGAACCCCGATATAAAATCCATAGTAATCTGATCCCATTTCCATTCAGAAACCATGATAGGCTGGAGTAATCCCGAATGTACTTGGTGTTCAAATTTTCACTTGTTGACAAACTAAGCACTTTGATACAAACTCGAAAATATCTCTTTTCATTCCACTCCACCAAGTATTTTTTCTTCAAGTCATTATACATTTTCATACTTGCCTGGATGAACCGCCAAACAACCATTATGTGCTTCATGCAAAATCTTTTGAATCAACTCATCATTTTTTGGTACACAAATCCAATTTTTAAACATCAAGCAACAATCAGAACTGATTCTGAAATCTGATCCCGTATCAGCTTCACACTGCTTTCTCTTGGTTTGCAAATCTTGGTCATTTTTCTGAGCTTCACAAATCTCTTGTAAAAACATCGGTCTTGCTCTTAACTCTGCTAGAATCGAACCATCATCTGATAACTTTAACCGATTATTCATAGCTCTCAAAGCACATAGTAACTTTCTGCTCAAAGCATCAGCAACCACATTCGCTTTTCCCGGATGGTAGTCAATAACAAGCTCGTAATCTTTCAATAACTCCAACCATCTTCACTGTCTTAAATTCAAGTCTTTTTGTGACATTAAGTATTTAAGACTTTTGTGGTCGGTATATACTCGACACTTTTCACCATACAAATAATGTCGCCAAATCTTCAAAGCAAACACTATAGCAGCCAAATCCAAATCATGAGTCAGATAATTTCTTTCGCGAGATTTTAACTGCCTCGAAGCATAAGCCACCACTTTTCCTTCTTGCATAAGTACACATCCTAAGCCATTTCGAGAAGCATCACTATACACCACAAATTCTTTACCTGATTCGGGTTGTACCAATACTGGTGCTTCAGTTAATAACTTTTTCAATTCTTCAAAACTTTGTTGACATTCTTCCGTCTATTCAAATTTAACATTCTTTCAGAGTAGTCTAGTCATAGGAGCAGTAATTATAGAAAATCCATTTACAAACCGCCGATAATACCCAGCTAGCCCCAAGAAACTTCTAACCTCGGTTACATTTTTCAGTGGTTTCCAATCAACAATGGCTGAAATCTTACTAGGATCAACCCCTATACCATCACCTGAAACAATATGACCCAAAAATCCAACTTCCCGGAGCCAAAATTCACTTTTACTAAACTTAGCATATAGCTGCTTATCTATTAAAGTTTGCAAAACTATCCTCAAATGCTCAGCATGCTCTGTCTCATCTTTTGAATAAATTAAAATATCATCTATAAACACCACAACAAATTTGTCCAAGTATGGCCGAAATATGCGATTCATTAAATCCATAAACACAAAGAGAGCATTTGTCAACCCAAATGGCATAACTAAAAATTCATAATGACCATACCTTGTTCTAAAAGCAATTTTAGGCACATCCGACTTTTTTACTCGCAGCTGGTAGTTCCCAGATCTCAAGTCAATCTTTGAAAACCATGTCGCTTCTTTTAGCCGATCAAATAAATCATCAATTCTTGGCAACGGATATTTTTTTGATTGTCACCTTGTTTAATCTAGCGATAGTCAACACACAACCTCATAGAACCATCCTTCTTTTCACAAATAACACAGAGCACCCCAAGGTGAAAAACTCGGTCTCACAAAGCCTTTATCACCAACTCTTGCAATCTGCGACTTTAATTCTTTCAACTCTCATCTGGTGCCATTCTATATGGAGCAATTGAGATCGGAGCTGCTTCTCGGTATCAAATCAATACTAAATTCTACTTCCCACGATTGAGGCAAACCCAGAATTCTTCCGAAATACGTCCGCAAATTCACACACAACCTAAGACTCGATTCAACTTTCTTTTCAACTTCTTTTGTATCAATTACATACACCAAATAAGCTTCATAACCCTTTCTCAAATATCTCTAAGCCGACATTGAAGAAATCATACTAGATAATGCCTCTGATTTGTCTGGTTCAACCCGCAGAATTTTACCACTTTCACACTTTAATTCTATAATCGTTTCTTTGCAATTTATTATAGCATCATGCAATGTCAACCAATCCATACCCAAAATAACATCAAATTCATCAAACGACAACAACATCAAGTCGACCGGAAAGTAATGACCCCGAATCATTAAAGGGCATTTCTTGCTTACTTTATCAACTATCACACATTTGCCTAATGGATTCGACACTCTAATCATAAATTTCGTGTTCTCAACAGGTATATTCATACTAGACACCAATTTCATGCACACATATGAATGAGTAGAACCGAGATCAATCAAAGCAATAACATTAACATCATAAAGAGAAAATATACCAGTAATCACATCGGGTGATGAAGCATCTTCACGTGCCTTTATGGCATAAGTTCTAGCTGGAGCCCTTGCTTCAGATTTAGCTACTGAATCTCTGACTAAATTTTTGCTGCTTACTTAATTTCCAGCTTTTCTCGAATATCTTCCCCTCGAGTCTGCACTACTAACTTTTACATTCTGAAATTTTTCTTTCTCAGCTCTCTCTAGGCAGTCTCTAATAAAATGATCCAGAGAACCACACCGAAAACATTCATTCACTCTACATGGGCCAAAATAATTTACGCCACATCACTGCACTCACTCTGCTTAACAAATCTCATATTTCCCACACTAGCTGCAGAAGTAGTCTGAGATTTAGAACCCACATTTTGCTTCTTAAAATTTCCATATGATTGTCCAGCTAAAACCTGTGAACGAGGATTCATATTTCTAGATTTTCTGGATTGATGTGAGAATGAACTGCTCGTCGGTCTTTTCTTCCAATTTCTAGTCTCAGCCTCTACCTTTTTCTTCTCTTTAAGTAGTTCTTTAGCCTTGCAAGCTCGATCAACCAGTACTACCATTTCTTTTAATTCAAGAATCCCAAAAAATACTTTGATGTCTTCATTGAGTCCGTCTTCAAATCGTCTGCACATTTTAGCTTCTGTAGGAATATATTCTCTAGCATACTTACTCAACCTGACAAACTCCCTTTTGTATTCAGTAACTGTCATGTTCCCCTGCTTTAATTTAAGAAACTCTTTATGCTTTTGATCAATAAATATTTCACTGATATATTTCTTCCGAAATTCTTCTTGAAAGAACTCCCAAGTTACTTTCTCTTTCGGTACTACTAAAGTCAATGTCTTCCACCAATGATAAGCTGAATCCCTCAATAATGATATAGCACATTTCAAGCATTCTTCAGGTGTACAAGACAATTCATCAAATACTCGAATAGAATTCTCGAGCCAAAACTCTGCTTTCTCGGCATCATCATCAATATTTGCCCCAATTCTTCTACTTTTTGTTTACTGGATTTTGTCAACTGGAGTTTTGTAAAATTTCATCAGATCTATACCTTGAGGCATCGGGGGTACAGGTTGAGGAATCGGGGGAGGTGGGGGAGGTTGTGCATTCGGGTTCGTACGAACGAACTCAGTATACCAGGCACTCATTATCTGGAGAAAGGCTTCCCGAGCCCCTTCTCCTCCTCCTTGACTGACAGTAGGAGGTGGATTTTCAGTTGGCACCGCCTCTTCAGCCGGAGCTGGTGCATTACTCTCTACATCATCAGCCGCAACTGGATCGGGATCCATTTACTATAAAAAAATCATTTAAAAGGTCAAAATTCGTCACACTATCACAATATATATATGGCATGTATAGCAAAACCCGTACATACAACACATTAGTCCAAGAACTGACTAAACCTGCTCTGATACCACCAAATGTAACGCCCCGTACCCTAGACCATCGCCGGATTCGAACACGAGGTGTTAACAGACTTAATTCATTACTTAAATCGCTCAAATAATTTATTTTTTTTTAATTTCTAGTCAAGCTAACAATCTGCGTCACAATTGCTTAAAAATTCATATCTCGAGTTACGAAACTCAAAATCCAATTCCGTAAATTTTATCTAAAACTAGACTCATATATATATTAACTAATTTTTTTCTAGAATTTTTGGTCAAGCTAATTAGTACAGTTTATTAGTTAAATTCTCCCCTATTTCAGGGTTTGACTGCTCTAACCTCTGTGTATTACGAATCAGATATCTCTCTGTACAGAATTTTAATGTCTATGACGTTTGTTTATCTTAAACTAGACTCAATAATAAATTTGTAAATATAAATCATGACTTATAATTATTTTTTTACAATTTATTATGAATTTTTAAAGTCAGAATAGGGGATCCAGAAATCACTCTGGCCCTGTTTCACAAAAATTCAAATATCTCATGGAATATAATTCATATACCTGTTTTGTTCAATCCATATGAAAATATACTCATTAATCTTCAATTTCATAACTTACTCATCATTTAATTACATTTCTACTATTTTTAGTGATTTTTCAAATTTACATCACTTATTGGTTGCGCAGATTCTGCTTTTATGGCAAATTTCACTTTACTAAGGATTTTCATGGGCTAAATATCATTTTAAACATACATAACATCAAATATGACTTAGATTGGCCATTCCAATGGCTAATCATTTACAAACCCTTTTCTTGCCAAACCATAGCCATATCATAAGATCATTTACGCAAAGTGAGTATTTTGCCATACATGCCACATTCAAAACACACAAGCCATTTTACCAATTTAGGCCTTCGGATAGTGTGAACGAGTCTTCGACCTATCCCGATTCTCAAGCCGGCTTGTCAAAACTACAATAAAAGAAAAGGAGAGAGTAAGCACAAATGCTTAGTAAGTTCACATGCAAATAGCAAGTAACATAATCACACAATCCCACAAAAATATTATTTGCATAAACAACACCAAGACATTCATGTTTCATTTGTATTTAATATCTTTCTACGATTTCATCATACCAAGTTCTCAACCCAAGGGTTTAAGCACATACCTGTCAAATTTTCTCATTTACCACACTTGCCAACATGTCACCTTCATTTTAGGCCTTCTTTATATTCACTTAAGATTCACCCGTTGAACACATCGGAATATAATTCGAATACGCAGATCTCATGAACATAAGAGCCATACCCGCAGCTAGACAAACTCAATAGCCTGCGGAACTTATGTAGCCAAGCTACCATGTAACCCGCCCATAAGTGAACTCGGACTCAACTCAACGAGCTCGGATGCCTAGTTACATCTCACGAACTTGGACTCAACTCAACAAGTTCAGAACTCAACCATCCTAGTGACATGTCACTTGTATTCTAATCTATTCCCAAGGTTCAAACGGTCTTTTTCCTCAATCACACATCTTTGCCGTCTTCCACGGAATATCAAAACTGATACTCGGTAGCAATTCATATTTAACAAGTAATAAACATAATTTGCATATTACTCAACAATAACCACAAAGCATAATATTTCATAATAATAATCATCATATCATATAAATATCATTAAGTTAATTAAAATGACAATTATGTTACTACATTTACACATGAACTTACCTCGGTACAAAATTATTAGCAATCGAGCCTATTTTTCGTAAACTTTGTTTTTCCCTCGATCGCGACTTGAATCTCATTTCTCTTGATCTATAATGCCAAATTAATCTTATTTAGTACATACATTCATCAAAACAGCATTTAATACAAACTTTGGCAAAATTACATTTTTACCCCTAAACTTTTGCATAATTACACTTTTGCCCCTAGGCTCGAAAATTAAACTTCATCCCTTATTCTTATGTTTTATGACATGATGATCATTTTTCCCTTCTATGGTAACATCAAATTCACACTTTAACATGTACTTATGACTATTAGTTATTTTTACCGATTAAGCCCTTTTACTCGTTTTCGCTTAAAACCGAGTAGTACAAGTTGTCTAACATAATTTATAACCTCATTTTCTATCATAAAACACCAAAATACACAAATTTCACCTATGGGTATTTTTCCAAATATGAACCCTAGGTTGAATTATTGCTAGCATAAGCTTAATCGAGCTACCGGGATTCCAAAAACATAAAGAACATTAAAAACGGGGCTTGGAATCACTTACTATGGAGCTTGGAAGCTTGAAACAAACCCTAGCTATGGAGAACCCTTGAAATTTTGTCCTAATGAAGAAGATGGACAAAAATTGGCTTTTAATTTTGTTTTTAATTCATTTTAATAACTAAATGACCAAAATGCCCTTACTACTAAACTTTCCAAAAATTCCATCCATGTCCAATTTTTGTCCATAGACTTAGAAATTGGTCAAATTGCTATTTAAGACCTCCTCATTAATATTCCAAAACAATTTCATACTAAAAACTCCTAGAATTCAAGTTTTACAAATTATTCGATTTAGTCCCTAATTTCAATCTAAGCACTTTAGGCATAGGATTTCATCACAAAATTTTCACACAATCATGCAATCATATCATAAACATCAAAATAATTATAAAATAATTATCTCTATCTCGGATTTGTGGTCATGAAACCACTATTCCGATTAGGCCCTAATTCGGGATATTACATAGGCTCTCATGACATCCCCCTTTTTATTATCCAACACTATTTCGAAGGTTCACGGGATTTCGTGTCTAACATGATGTTGTTGCACTTATTCATCGTTTAGATTACTCTTATATCACAATATTTATACTTTTATGGTAACAAGCAAGATTAAGATACATGATAATGATAAAACATTTAAAAGTATGCTACAATGACACATTATTTACATATGTATTTACCTCAGCACAAGATGATGGAAACGAGCTTAATCCTTGTAAACTTTGTCCTTCCCTCGATTAAGACCCGAATTACATTTCTCTTGATCTAAAATGTCATAATATAGCTTGTTTAATACACAAATCATTCAGTTCAACTTAAGACTCATACTTTGGTAAAATGACCGTTTTGCCCTTAAACTTCGTAAAAATTACGATTTTACCTCTAGGCCCAAAAATTGATTTTTATCGAATTTCCTTATTAGCCAAGTCTAGCCAAATTCATTTTATAACTATAGCATCTCACAATTCTCATTATTTCACACATTTAGCACCTATTTCATAGCTTATACAAATTGGTTCTTTGTTAGGGTTTCCACGAAAATTACTTCACAAAAGTTGTTTATTTCACAACTATTGTAACACCCCTAACCCGTAACCGTCGCCGGAATAGGTTAAGAGGCATTACCGGACTTGCAACTCAGATCAGAAAAATCAAATATGAAATATCATTTCATTTCAATAAATATAAGTCATTCATATTCAATATGAACTTAAATAGAGCATTCAAAGTCTAAACTATGCATTCAGCACCAAAACGAAAACATGTGAACTTTTCAAAACTTAGAAAATTTTTCATCTTTTCAAAGGTCACACGCCCGTGTGAACAAGCTGTGTGCCTCATACGGCATTAGACACGCCCGTGTGTCTAAGCCATGGCGAAACAGGGCATACATACTGACTTGTCCACACGGCCACAAGACACGCCCATGTGCCAGGCCGTGTGAAAATTAGGGAGGCTACTGACTTAGCCACACGGCCGACTACACGTCCGTGTGCCAGTGTGCCACACACGACCAATAGACACGCTCGTGTGTCTTGGACGTGTCAAAACTAGAGGGTATACTGACTTTAATTCGTAGGGTACCCCAGGGGACACACGACCGTATAATGTGACCGTGTGTCGCACACGGCTGAGACAAACGCCCGTGTAGACAAAAATAGGCCATTTGAATAGCCAACTTGTCACCCCAAATGGGTCAATCCTACAAGCAATAAAACAAGCATATTTGCACACTCAGTATCAGCCAATCTCAATACCAAAACATACATTATTCATGACTTAACATAATCAACAAATTCCAATCTCAATTCATCAATCAATCTCATGCTCAAAACTTACTAAAACTTCTCCACATTGACCATTTCTTTCAGCCAACCAAAAACATACCACAATTGCACATTAGCAACACATATCATATACCATTATCAAACTATAAGTTCAAACCCAAACTAGCCATATCACATGGCTAAATATATACATCACAAAACATAATCCAAAAACTTCTAGCCTATACATGTCTTACTTTAATATATACATTTTCAAAGTACCAAAATAATGTTCGATAGTGTGGTGACGATCCTCGACGATCCCCTAGCTCACAGTACCTTCGATATCTATAAAATAATGTAAACACACACAAAGTAAGCTTTCAAAAACTTAGTAAGCCACATACAAATAAACATATCATTTAAAGCATATAAACATTATCAATTCGTTTATACTTTGCAGCCAAATGTCAATACAAAATCTCATATTCATATACTTAGATCATAGACCAACAACTGTTCACATACTTACCTTTCATTCTCAAATATGCTATACAATGCAAACGTACCTGAATCAGATATAATTTCACAAAGTCATTCATTTTCTCGGAATGCCCGTTTCAACCATTCGAAAATGTAAGGATACGTGGAAAGTTTGGAAAGCATATACAATGCCAACGTCCCAGACATGGTCTTACATGCAATCAAACATCGATGCCACTATCCCAGACAGGGTCTTACACGAAATCAGATACGATGTCGATGTTCCATACATGGTCTTACACGTAAAATATAATTCGATGCCAACGTCCCAGACGTGGTCTTACACGATAACACATATCGGAATCCTATGTCATGACATATGTATCCTAACTATTCCTAAGGTTCGTACATGGCTTTTTAGATGTCGAAACTTTGGCGATACTTTCTCGGATGTCTTATTTTTCTCAACTCATATATTCATTCATCATATTTCAATGGCAATAAGCATAAATAAACCATTTCAAATACATTTATTTGTATATAAACTTACCTCGTACGAATTCGGATAAATTGTATCGACTACTCGACAACTTTCGACTTTTCTCGATCTAATTCCGTATTCTTTAATTCTCGATCTAAATCAATTCAAATTTAACTTATTCAATCAAAAATTCATTCAAAAATAATACAAAAATGCACATTTAGGGCATTTTACAAACTAGCCCTCACATTTTCACATTTTGACACTTTAGTCCCTAATTCACAAAATCACAAAATACACCTAATTTGCTTGTACACAAGCTTAGCCGAATTTCCATAAGGTTTATATAAGTCCATTTAGTTCATTTATTTCACATTTTAGTCCTTCAATTTACAAATTTCACAATTTAATCCATTTTACTCAAAATCATCAAAAATCCAAAGACAAAACATATAAACCCAACATCAAACTTTCATATTTCATCAATTAACAACATAAAGCTCATGAAGTCATCCATGGCACATTTCAAAATTATTAACAAAATCAGAAATTGAGGTATGGGTTAAATAGTATACGAAGCAACGATTATAAAACGTAAAAATTATCAAAAACCGAGCAAAACACATACCTAACTCACCAAATCAAAGTGTCGAACCCTAGTTTGCTCTTCTCTTTTCTTTTTCCTTTTTATTTTCAACAATATGAGTGAAAATGAACCAAATTTTAAGCTTTTGTTTTATTTTAATTAACATATTAACTAAATGACAATTTTGCCCTTTATTATAAAACCATTTATTCACCTAACACATGACCTTTTATGTCCATCCAAATTTCCAATGGTCAAATAACCATATAAGGGCCTCTCATGTACAAAGCCATATCAAGTAGACACTTTTAACAAGTAGCAGGCAACTTTTACATTTTACGCGATTAAGTCCTTTTATCAAATTAAGCACACAAACAATTAAATTTTCATACGAAATTTTCACAGATGCTAATTCACATATCATAAGCACAGAAAATAATATTTAAATATTTTTTGACTCAGATATGTGGTCCCGAAACCACTATTTTGACTGGGGCCTAAACTGGACTGTTACAACTATGATTCATTTTCTTCCATAAAATTTCAGAAAACAACATGAATACTCTCATGGCAAAACCCTAGACTTTTAACCATCTTGCAAAATAGTCCCCTCATTAGCTAGCCCATGCTACAAGGGTCATAAAAAAGCAAAAATCATAAATAAAAACTATCTAAATCACTTACTTGTAAGGCTAAGAAGTTGTTGAAATTTTGAGCTTCTAAAACCCCTAGAATGGCTAGATATTTTGGTGGAGAGAAGAGGAAGATGATGGCCCTTTTTCGTTTGTTTTATTTTGTTTAATTAAGTCACCAAATGTCACCTAACTTTGAAATTTTGACCAATCTTGTCCCCTATGGCCGGCCAAGTCTCTTTTAAGGGTCTAATTGCCCTTTAAAGACCCTCAATTATGGTTCTCTAGCTATTTGACACTCTTAGCTAACAAAATAGGACTTTCGTACTTTATGCGATTTAGTTCTTTTTCGTAATTAAGCATACAATCGCTAAAATTAATTCACCAAAATTTTCATACTCTCATATAATCATGACACAACACATAAAATAATATTAAAACTAATTTCTCCGACCTCAGTTTAGTGGTCCCAAAACCACTGTTCTGACTAGCCCCAATATCGGGTTGTTACACATGGTCAAGCCACACCACCATGTGTCCCCTGGTGTTGATATTAAACCACATGGCCTCACACACGGGCGTGTGATCGGCAGTGTGGCACAAATTAGTATACCCCCTAAATGGCCCACGGCCTAAGACACGGGCTTGTGACTTGGTCGTGTTGCATAAGTCAGTATACCCTATAGGTTTGGAACGGCCATGTACACGGTCTGGCACACAGGCATGTGTGGCCACTTCGAAGGGCACAGGACACACGAGCGTGTGGTCGGCCATGTGACCCAAGTCAGTATGTATGCCCTGTTTTCACACGGCCTGAGACATGGGCGTCTCTGGAGCCATGTGAGGCACACGGCCTGTTCCTTGAATGTGTGAAATTTTTCTAAGTTTCTAAAATTTTTGTATGTTATCAGTTTAGTCCCGAACCACTTCTATTGTATGTTTAAGGCCTCGTAGGCCCTTATAAGGTACAATGTGATTATGTTGAATGGTATTTGAATATAAATGTATAAATGTATGTATTATGTATGATAAATGATGTGTATTGATCGGTAATACCTCGTAACCCTATTTTGGTAGTGAATACGGGTGAGGGGTGTTACAGTCATCCCATGGATACTATTTATAGAAAAATGGTAAAAGAGTTTTACTTAAAGAATGGGTAATTAAATAATAATATTTAAATAGAAAAATACGGTATTCCACTGTAATTACAATATAATGGGCGATGACATAGCCTTGTTGGGATTAGGGTTTGTCGTGCTTCTAACACGGGATGGGCTCTCAAGCCTGTCTCATGTATTAGGTATAAGTATATGTGTTAGCTAGACTTTTATCTAACACTTATAATTTATCCAACCTAATAACTATTTTTGCAATTACCTGAAATATTAAATTTTAAATTAAATTAATCCAATTAAATAATTTTCTCAACCCAATTCTAATTCTGTTAAAGTCATGATAGCTTTATCGTATTAGAATCTATGAGAAAATATATCTAATTGCCCCATCCAATAAAACTATGATGACTTAATTAATTTAATTCTCACTTCAAACTTCAATTATTTAATACAATCAATTAAATAATAATTCAAAGAAATTAATTTAATTTCTATGCCATCTTTTGTACTCAGCAAACGTTGGAAAAAATCTGATTCAAAAACGGTTTTCTTGCATAGTAGAAATATAAAATTTTCAAAACCGAGCCGGTTTGTTATATTTGTAGTAATAAACTTTTTCCCGAAATAATACTTGATCGGGTCATGAACTGCTTTGAGTGTGGGCTCGAACAATTTCAACCGAAAAACATTCTCTATTATTCTCATATCACAAAGTACTTCGAGTGTGGGCTTTAATAATTTCGAATCAAACACAAACCCAGAAATAATTTTATTACTTTCAGTAGGAAAGTAATTCTCTTTCTCTTATAGAAGCCAGTAGAATTGTTATTCCCGAAAAATGGAATTTATACTTATGAATGTCACAAGTGAATAAATCCATAAACAGATTTAAGATATTTTCTATTTGGGTCCTATCCGATGTATTATCGGTCTAGTAAGTCACATCTATGTCTGTATCTTCTGGGAGTCATCAACTCTAATGGCCAAGACAAAGCATCTTCCTAATTGGACTTGATAGACAACATATTAGTCTTTCAATCTGTAACACTCTTTACTTAACCCGATCGTTAGATCCGAATAACGGAATGTCACATTCGTTGCAAAAGCAACGCACATCAAATAAATTCAAACTTAAATACAATTTATATAATTACAAATCTCAAATCATACATACATAGTAAATTGAGATCATTAAGGAACTAATTAAGAAAATCTAGACATGAAATGGGATTAGATTGTAAAATTTCAATGTTTTAAAGTTAGTATCAAAAGTTCATAGTTGGTATCGATACTGTATCAATACCTTATTAAAAATCGATACCAATGTATGAATATGTTTTCTTTGCAAATCAAGGTATCAATGTTTATCAACTAGTATCAATATTTTATGAAAAAGTATTGATACTCATATAAACATTGATACCATTTTGGCATTATGTTTGTTTTAAAACTATTCATATAGTCAAGTATGGATACCAAATGCCAAAATATCGATACTTGAGCTTAGAAATGGAAAAACCTATCTTTAAAATACCATCAAGATAACACCAATTTGACCATTTCCATCAACCACATATATAAACACTTACACACATAACATTCAAATACCATCAAGATACAAAATGATCATATTAACCAAAAGACTTCCTAAGTACATGTCAATACAAAAATTTAAAACATCACCAACACTTGAGTTCAGGATTGCCCCATGGATGTTGCATCAACGATCAAATTGTAAAGTACCTAACCTACAACCGAAAAGTAAAACCATATGCTGAGTATAACTTAGTGGTATTTCTATAATCCAAATGTTAAACAAATCACAGATCATTTTAAAAACATAAACTACATGTAAATGTTAACATTCAATTAACATGCCATTAATGCAAATTCACATTTATTCTATGTTCAATGTAACATAAATTGACAATATATTTACATGACAATCCAATTCACGTATCATTTGATACCTCAATTCCTAAATCCATAATTTCAATGAAGATTTCCGTTAGGGTTACAACTCATTTCACAATTTAATAACCCATTCCACATATCATTTCTGTTTCATATTCTTTTTGCCATTTCAATAACAATAATTACATTTCATATAGTTTCTTTCTTATCATATGGATTTTGAGGACTTATTCAATATCACCATTTCAATCATAACCTTTCATTTTTATCTTTTAACTTCCTAGTAACACGCCTCAGACTCGGACAGATACACAGATCCAACCAACACACCAATTTGGCACCTATTTCGTCATCGGATAAATATGAAGCAGTTAGTTGCGCCTAGTGTTATAATTAAGTTGACACCTAGTTTCTCATCGGTTAAACTGAAGCAAATTGGCACCCAGTGCCTCATCGACTCATGGTCAAAGTAACCCTGAACTCTTTCTATCCTATGGCATGCCAACTATATCTAACTTTACCCGAACAGTTAATAGGGTATTCAATTCATTTTTCAATATCATTCAATAACTTAATTCACATCAATTTTATCATAAACTCATTCATTCAAACATATGGCAGCATCAAATATCTCATTTTGTATTCAATTTTCATTTTTATATAAATATACACATGTTTTTCACGTATAATCAATTTAGCCCCTATAATCATCAATCAATTCAAATCATCTCATTAAACAAGGAACCTCACGTTACATTCTTACCTTGCATAACCAAGTTAAAATGCAGCAATTACAAGTTAGTTCGGATTATAGAAACACAAATCGTAAACTCCAAGCTATTCGTCGACAACTTTGTCTTTTCCTTTCTTTTTTTGAGGAATCTAGGTCGATGTTAGCTACGAATTAAAAACAACACATAAAATCATCAATGTACGACCATTTTCACATTCAATTTCTAAATTATGCAACTTTTACATATTATTCAATTTAGTCCCTAAAATTAAAACGAAGACTAACATAACTTTCACTTTGAACCTCCAATTTTTATTTCGTTTCACTCTAGGCCTAATTTAACTTCTTATTTCACATTTCTACAACTAAGTTCGAAATTGGTGCATTTCCGTCCCTATTGTACAAAATCATCAATTGACATTACAATTTAGTCATTTTTCAATTCTAAACTTAAAACATATCAAAATAACACCTCAAACTGCAAATATTCAACAATGGTAACATCCTACATCTTTAACAATTCCAAAAATTATGACATGGGTCAGCTAGTCTCGAGTATCGAGATTCTAAAACCATAAAAATTACAAGAAAATGACTAAATTGAACTAACCAAACTGAAGCTTGAAAGTTAAGAACCCAGCCCTGAGTTGAGCTCTTCTCCTCCTTTATGTTTGTTTTTTGCATGTAATATGGATGAAAATGTTTTGTTTTTTTTTTCACTAATTATATTTTATTCTAATGGTTTAATTTTAATTATTAACTTATTATAATTTTATCTAATTTTTTGACATACACATACATATATACTATCATTAACCGTCCACTATATAACTTTGTGTATTAATTGCTATTTTAATCCCTTTATTTAAGTTCTAATTATAATTCCTTAATGAATTACACTGTTACCACTTATGCGATTTAGTCCCTGTACTTAAATTAAGCACTAATTCGACACAATTTCATAATTGAAATTCAATTCACATCTAGTATGACTCCCTAAATATTTAATTAAAATATTTAAGATTTCGGTTTATGAAAATAGGGTTCCGAAATCACACATTCTGGCACCACTGACTTTCGGGTCGTTACACAATCAGTTTGCCAATTTTTTATTAAACTAAGGACATGTTTAGGTTCGTCTACTAATATAAGTTGTCTTTTCATATTATGATCCGACCACATAATATCGCTTAGTATTAGTTAAAGACTAGACAACTAATAAGCTAATATTTGCTTTGCATGCAAAAACCATTAAAGATGATATACAAAATATATTAATGTAATTCATGAATAATTTTATTAACCAATTTGTTTGAAAAAAATTACAAGTGTACATAGATGAAAAATACTACACTGAAGGCACTAGATCCAACAAGAAGAACACGTGTTCACTGTAGATAGTGATACAAATGATCTATTTCTCTTAGTCATCATTTGCATTCATTACATAATATCAATTCTATATGCAATTCGTTTTGGGTTATCTAAAAATAACGGAGGGACCGATTGAACATATATAATTAAGGCTCAAATAATTTGTAATTAAGTTTTGGCTTTTTTCCTATTAATTAAAGCATTACTTAATCATGGAGTTTCCACTAAAGTACCATGATTGAACTCTCCCTTATTATATATCTTTACCAGATCAACTTAATAAGTGTTTATCCAATGACTTTGTCATATGTGTGTTACCCACATAGAATATCCTTAATCTATTTGGGTTAAATCAATTCACGAATATAATCTTATTTTATCTCACGATAACCATTACATCTTCCTCCATGAAAAATTCAATTACTATTTTGTCTAGTCGCCATGTTACTTTTTCATCTTTCATGTAATGCCAATGAAAGAATTTCATTTACCCTCTATTAGGCTATGAATTCCACTATTGTAAATGAAGCTAAGTCATGCAGAAGTTGTATACTCAACGTCTAGCTTTTTGCTCTTTAGGTATTTGAACTCAGGCTTTTAATACATCAAAGTATACGAGTCAAGCATATATGGTTATTCACTTACTCGAGATTGAGGTAAGTCACACTATGAATGTCATAAGTGAATTAATCTATAAACAAGTTTAGGATTAATTCAACTTGGGTTTTTGAGGTATTTTCAATCCAAATAATAACATCAATGTCTCTGTCTGCTGGAAATACGAGTTTGGAAAACTTAGCGAAAAATATATTTAGGGAAAAACCATAGTTTTAATTTTTTTTCTAAAACAGGATCTTGGTTGTGATATCTAAAGTAATAACCACTTAATCAAAATTTTACATTTTCGATTTGTCTAGGATGAGCGCTTTGGCCGAGTAGTCTTCTCCTCTATCCTCAAGCTCACATCTGCCGAGTGCAAGCTCGCTTCGAATCAAAAAAATTCACAAAAATTACCAGTAGGGTAATTTTGTAATTTCTCTAAACTTTTGGGTCAAGTTGTAAATTAGAAAAATATCTTTAGAAATTTTTTGGAATAATCTCTTCAGAGAATTTTCTCTCTACAACTTTCTCTTGAATTCAAGTCTATGTAAATAATGACCGAAGGCTCTTTTTATATAAGGAGAGTTTAGAGAGTTCAGCAATTATTAAACTTAATCACTTTAATATTAAATCTTATTAAAATAATAGAATGTTTATCTACAAGATAAAAATTTAATTTAATTTAATATTAAGATAATCACTTTAATATTAAATTAATATAATACTATTAAGATAAATATTAAATTAAGTTTAATATTAAACTATTAAAATAATATTATTTTTGGAATAATTAATCTAGAATCAAATTCTCTAGTTTTGGAATAATTAATCTAGAATCAAATTCTCTAGTAGAGTCTCAGTAGAAGTGTAACTCTTCCACTGCTCAACCACTGATGACTAACCACCACCGGCCACTAGGATACCGCCATTGCAGCCACCGGCACCATCGTGTCTACTGATATAGGTACTGTAACAGCCCGTTTTTAGGGTTAATCAGAACAATAGTTTTGGGACCACAAATCAGACGTCAAAAAATTATTTTATTATTATTTTAATATTAACAGCATGGTAGTAGAGTTGTGTGAAAATTTTGTGAAGAAATTTTACCTTTTAAGTGTTTAATTCGGTAAAAAAGACTAAATCGCGTAAAGCGTAAAAGTTGTGTTCTATAAGCTAAAAGTGTTTATTAGCTATGGTTTTTAAAGTGAGGGTCCTCAAATGGTAATTAAACCATTTTAATTGTGAGTGGACATTTATGGGCATTATTATGTATGTTTTAATGGTTTTATTATAAGGTTAATATGGTAAATTATTAATAATGTTATAATGAATAAAACAAAAGGCCATTTTTTTATTCATTCATCTTCTAGCCGAAATTTGCTAAAGAAAAATAGCCATGGGACTTTGGATATTCGGCCAAACAAATTTGTCTGCATGTAAGTCCATTTTGTCTCGATTTTTAATAATTTTTACGTTTTTGAGATCGTTGCAGCTTAATCTAGGTAGCCCGTATCTCCGTTTTTGAAACTGTTATAGACATTGAATGATTGCATTGTTGAATGATTGGTTATTTAGATGTTTTATGATAGTTTATTAATGTTTGAAGCTAGACATACAAGTTTTATAAAGTGATTTTTGACAAAAATGTGAATTAAGGATTAAATTGAGAAAATTGTAAAATTCATGGTTAGATGTGTGAATAAACTAAAAATATGGGCTGCTAGTAGTATGGGTAAAATTTGGCTAGCATGGGTTTGTCCTTAATTGCATGAATTTGCAATTTTATATGATAGGGACTAAATTGCAAAAATGTGTAATAAAAGGGGTAAAAGTGTAATTTTGCCAGAATTTGCAAATTGTGTTAAATTGAATGAATTAATGATTAAATAAGTAAATTTTGTTATTATATAGATTGAGAAAAATTAGATTCAAATCTAGAACGAGGGAAAACAAAGTATCGGACTAGTCAATCTGTTCCGTCGTTTTAACGATCGAGATAAGTTCGTATGCTAATAAACATACTTAAATTGTGTTATAAATGCTTATTTATTATTAAATTGAATTGAATGCTGAATGGTCATGATTACGAGCCAAAATCGACAGAGTTACGACATCCAAAAGTCTCGTACAAACCATAGGAATAATATAGGATACAAATGTCATGACATTAGGATTACAGAGATGAGATTACATAAGACCATGTCTGGGACATTGGCATTGTATTGTGATTACATGTAAGACCATGTCTGGGACATTGGCATCGTTATATGATTTCGTGTAAGACCCTGTCTGGGACAGTGGCATCGATATGTGATAACATGTAAGACCATATCTAGGAAATGGCATTGTACGAGCTTTATGTGATTTTTGAGTATCCTTAACGATTTCGAATGGTTCAATGGGCATAGTCAATATGAGAATTAAAGTACAGTCGAAATAAGTAGTATAGGTACAAACAGAACTTATGTGAGAATCGAATGAAAGTAAATTGGTGAGTTCATATTGTATTATGTATATTAAATAAGAAAGAATTGTGTATAAGTATGTTTCATGTTAGAGATATGAATAATAGTTGTTTTAATTAAATATACATATGGCAATCGACTAATAAGACCATAATCAGGTTATGGCATGTAATAGTCCAGTTTAGACCCTAGTCGGAATAGTGGTTTCAGGACCACAAATCTGAGTCAAAAAATAATTAAATATTATTTCCTGTGCTTATGATATATGAACTAACATGTGCAAAATTTTTGTATGAAATTTCGATCATTTGTGTGCTCAATTTGATAAAAACACCTAATCGTGTAAAATGTAAAAGTTACCTGCTAATTGTTAAAGTGCCTATTTGATGTGTCTTTTTAAAAGTAAGGTCCTTATGTAGTTATTTGGCCATGGCATGCACTAAATGACATAAATGGCATTATGTTTAATGAATATATGGTTTTATAACAAAGGGCAAATAACTACATAAGGGTTAATATTATGTTTAATGAACATATGTTAATATTAATCAAAACAAAACAAAATGTGGCCATTTTATTCATCTTTTTCTACTGAAAATAGAAGAGAAGAAAGGGTTTTAAGCTTCATTTCATTCGGCCATTGATTTCCTTAATCAAGGTTTGGATTTTGTTTGGTTTTTGATAATTTCTACGTTTTTGTGATCGTTGCTTTGTGTTTTACTAAGCCCATGCCTCAAATTCTGAATTTGATTATGATTTTAAGTTATGCCATTGATGAAACTATGAGTTTTGTGAAGTTAGGTGTTGATAAATGGAAGATATGTTTTGGGTTAACATGTTTTGTCTTTGGATTTTTGATGAATTTGAGTAAAATAGACTAAATTGTGAAATTTGTAAATTGAGGGACTAAAATGTGAAATAAACAAAATGCATGGATTTGTATGAGTGCTATGAATATTCGGCTATGTACATGCCTAAAGAAATTATGTGTATTTTGTGATTTTATGAATTAGGGACTAAAGTTTCAAAATGTAAAAATATAAGGGCTAGTTTGCAAATTGCCCTAAATATGTATTTATGGATTGATTTGAATGAATATGAAAGTGAATGAGTTAAATTTGAATTTATATAGATCGAGAATTAAAGAATAAGGAATTGGATCGGGGAAAGCCGAAAGTTGTTGAGTAGCCGATTCAGTCTACTCGAATTCGTACGAGGTAAGTCGATATACAAATAAACGTGTTTGAATTGAATTCTTATTATTCATATGATATTGAATTGTGATAAATGAATGTTCGAGCTAAATATGTGATATTTGAGAAAATATCAACAAAGTTCCGACGTCCGAAAAGTCCCGTACGAAGCTTAGGAATAGTTAGGATACATATGTCATGACATAGGATCTCCGATATGTGTTATCGTGTAAGACCACATCTAGGACGTTGGCGTCAACTTCTGTTTTATGTGTAAGACCATGTCTGGGACATTGGCATCGTATCTGATTTCGTGTAAGACCCTGTCTAGGACAGTGGCATCAATGTTCGATTACATGTAAGACCATGTCCGGGACGTTGGCATTGTATATGTTTCCTGAGCTATCCGCGTATCCTTACGTTTCCAAATGGTTCAAATGGGTATTCCGAGAAAGTAAATGGCTTTGTGAAATTGTATCCAATTCAGGTACGTTTGCATTGTATATTATGTTTGAGAATGATAGGTAAGTATATGTATAAATGATGATATATGATCTAAGTATATGAATATGAGGTTTGTTTTGGTATTTGACTACAAAGTATAAGTAATTTGATGATGTTTATATGTTTTAAATGATAAGTTTACTTGTATATGGCTTACTAAGCTTTTGAAAGCTTACTTTGTATGTGTTTGCATTGTTTTATAGATATCATAGCTATCGGGAGCTCAGGGATCGTCGAGGTTCGTCACCACACTATCAAATATTATTTTGGTACCCTTTTGAAAATGTATATAGTAAAGTATGGCATGTAAAGGCTAGAAGTGTTTTGATATGTTTTGTAATGTATATATCATGCCATGTGATATGGCTAATTTGTGTCTGAATTTATGGCTTGATATTGATATATGAAATGTGATACAATGGTGTTATGTTTGATATGTTTTGAATGACCAAAAGAAATGGTCAATGTTGATAAGTTAGCATGAGATTGAATGATGTGTATTAAAGTTTATAAACCATATGTTTTAATATGATTTTGTCTTATGTTTTGGCATAAATTAGTAAGGTTTATGAGCATGTAAATGGTTGATAATGTTATGGCATGAATGATGTACGGTTTTGTATAGAAATTGGCTGAAATTGTTGTGCAAATATACTTGGTTGGGTGCTTATAGGTTTGACCCAATTGGGGTGGCAAATTGGCTATTCAAATGGCCTATTTTTGTCCACACAGGAAGAGACACGAGTGTGTGTCTCAGCCGTGTGTGACACACGGTCATGTTGCATGGTCGTGTGTCCCCTGGGGTACCTTACAATTGTAAGTCAAGCTCAAGCACGGTCAAGGCACACGGGCGTGTGGCTAGCCGTGTGGCTCAAGCCAGGCTCGACCACGGCCAAGACACACGGGCGTGTCTTGTGGCCATGTGAGCAAGTCAGTATGTATGCCCTATTTTGACACGGCCTAGACACACTGGCGTATCTAATGCCGTGTGAGGCACACGGCCTATTCACACGGGCATGTGACCTGTATAACATTGAAAATTGTTTAAGTTTTGGAAAAATTTTGTATGTGTTTGGTTTAGTCCCGACCCCTTTCTAATGCATGTTTAAGGTCTTGATGACCTATATAAGGGACTCTATATTGATGTTTGATCTCTAATTTTAAAATGTTTATGAAATGAATATTAAATGTTTTGATTTTTCTGGTAATGCCTTTAATCCTAGTCCGATGACGGATATGGGTTAAGGGTGTTACATGGCACGTGAAAGAAAGACCACGGCAGGGCCTTGGCAATGAATGTGTAAGACTATGGCATCAGAAAATCAATGAATTTGTATCATAAGCACTTATAAACCAGAGAGGTTTGATAAGAGTATGGGTGATAAATAGAAAGGTATTAGGACAGGTGTGTACGAAAAACTGCTCAAGTATCGTGTTATATGAAGTTAAGAACTTGCGAATGAGGACATGAATAATTTGATGTTAACTCATGAATTGATACTTTAAATGTTAATGATTTATCTATTTCGAATTGTTATATGAATGTTGTGATCATTTTTGGCTCACATATGAACTTACTCATCTATGAAGCTTACATTGTGTTATTTTTCTATGTTTTATAGTGTCTCGGATGTTCGCTCGAGTTAGGAGTCAACAGAGATTGCATCACACTATCCAACTATTCATTTTTGGTATTTTACACCTTGTGGCTTGGTTTTATGGCATATATAGGCCATGGCCCTTTTGATTTGGTTATTCAAAATGTATATGGTCATTTGAAATGGCTTATTAATGATTTTGGTTGATGGTTATTGTAATACCCCTAACCCGTATCCGTCATCGGAATAGGTTAAGAGGCATTACTGAACTCATAACACAGTTCAGAACAACTGAACATTAAATATCATCTCATTACAATAAAAGTCATTCATTCACATTTATTCAAAACATAAAATTGAGTTTACAATACTTAAATATGCATTCGGGACTAAATTGATAACATATAAAAGTTTCAGAACTTTAAAAATTTTCAACTTTTAAAAGGTCACTGGCCCGTGTGAACAGGCCGTGTGCCTCACACGACCTTAGACACGCCCGTGTGTCTAAGCCATGGCAAAACAGGGCATAGCTACTGACTTGCCCACACGGCTACAAGACACACCCGTGTGTCTTGGCCGTGGTCGAGCCTGACTTGGGCCCCACGGCTAGCCACACGCCTGTGTGCTTTGGCCGTGCTCGGGTCTGACTTACAATTGTAGGGTACCCCAGGGGACACACGACTATACAATATAGCCGTGTGCGAGACACACGCCCGTGTCTCTGCCCGTGTGGACAAAAATAGGTCATTTAAATAGCCAATTTGCCACCCTAATTTGGTCAACCTACAAGCAAAGAAAACAAGCATATTTGCACCACCATTTTAGCCAATTTCAACACCAAAACATGAACCATCCATATCGTATAATGGTCACCCAAATCCATACTCATAAACCTTACCAATTCATGCCAAACATAACGTAAGATCATATCAAAACATTTCTTTCCATCCATCATTCAATCCCATGCTAAAACTTACCAAAACTTACCAACATTTACCATTTATTTTTCCAACTAAAACATACCACAATTTCACATTAACATCACATACCATAAGTCATTATCAACTATAAGTTTAAACACCAACTAGCCAAATCACATGGCTAAGTATACACATCACAAAGCATAATCCCACAACTACTAGCCTATACTGCCATACTTCAAAATATACATTTTCAAAAGTGCCAAAATGAGGTTCGATAGTATGGTGATGATCCTTGACAATCCCCAAGTTTGCAGTAGTTTCGATATCTATAAAAGCTTAGTAAGTTCGTACTAAAATCATCAACGGTATATAAAACATAAATCATCAACACCTAAGTACTTACAGTTTCTCAAATAATCTATCAAATCTATACCAACACAATCCATATGTTCATACCAATTCAATGAACTTCACATACATAATATCATCTACCACATAGGTATCGTACATACCTGAATTTCCCGTACTTATTCATTTTCATTCTCACCTCTCGCTTGAATATTTTAAGACTTCCCGTAAATTATTCGTACTTTAAACATCTGCACACTTAGTGCTATAAAGGTTAGCCGAAGCTAGAATAATTCCACACACTTAGTGCCATCTCAATTAACCGAAACTAAGTCAGTATCACACACTTAGTGCCTCATATAGCCGAAGCTAGTTTAAATCGCACACTTAGTGCCAAATTCCATTGATATATCATTGTATTCATCCAAACCAACATATATATGATCTATATATAATCATAGCATCAAAACATATGTATAACATCATATTTTGCGTACGAACTTACCTCGTACTCGGAGTTGTTGATTAAGACTGTTTTACTCTATAATCTTTGTCTTCCCTCAGTCTAAATCTGAATTCCTCTTTTCTTGATCTAAATTTATTCAAAATTAACCCTTTTATTCACCAAATCATTCAAAACAATCCATAGACACATATTTAGGACATTTTGCAAACTACCCCTCACATTTTCACATTTCAACACTTTAGTCCCTAATTCACAAAATCACAAAATACACATAATTTGAATATACTCATGCTTGGCCGAATTCTCCTAGTACTCATACTAATCCATATATTTCATTTATTTCACATTTTAGTCCCCCAAAATAACATTTTTAAAATTTAGCCCAAAATACTCAATTTCATCAAAAATCCAAAGACAAAACATGTAAACCCATCATCAAGCTTTCATAATTCATCAACTAACATCACCAAGCTCCTAGTTTCATCAATGGAACATTCCAAAATCATCATCAAAATCAGAAATTGAGGCATGGGTTCGATAATATACGAAGCAACGATTACAAAAACATAGAAATAATCAAAAACCGAGCAAAATACATACCTAATTTACCAATTCAAAGTGTCGAACCCTAGATGAGATTCCTCTTTTCTTTTTCTTTGTATTTTTTGGCAAAACAAGATGAATATGGCTTTATTTTATGCTTTGTTTTATTTAACTAATAATAATTAAACAAATACCTATTTTACCCTTTATTTATACATATAAAAATCATTTGAAATAAGGCCATATATGTCCATTAACTAAGTAAATGGCATAATAACCACATAAGAATCTCTCAATTATAAAGCCAAGCCAAATAAGCACTTTTAACATCTAGCACATAGCTTTTACATTTTACGCGATTAGGTCCTTTTTGTAAATTAAGCACACAAACAGTTAAATTTTCACACGAGACTTTCACACATGCCAATTCACTTATAATAGGCACAAAAAATAATATTAAAATATTTTTATAACTTGAATTTGTGGTCTGAAACCACTATTCTGACTAGAGTCAAAACCGGACTGTTACAGTTATAATGTGGCCTTATGATTTGGCATGGTTGGTATAAAATGTGTATTTGGCTTATGTTATGTATTTGTGTTTTGGCTTGGAATGCAAATGTGGTAATAATGTGGTTTAAGAAATGGCATGTATTGGTATGAGTTTGAGATGATGCATTGATAAGCTTTGATTTGGTTATAGGTTGAATGATCTGATTGGTTATTTAGTTGGAATTTGAGACGTATGAAAAATGTTAAAGATGATAAATGATTCATGCTAGTTTTGGTATGTGTATTGGTCAATAAATGGTTGAGATTTGAGAAGTAAAATGTAATGATTTAATATGGTATAATTTATGCTGGAAATGGTCACTTTTGGTTGCTTATTTGGTTGTATATTTGGTACCATTTGGATGCCTTAAGATGCATGTGACTTAAGTGGGAAAAGTAGCTTATAGTAAGCCTATTTTCGTGCCACACGGTTGAGTACATGGGCATGTGACTCGATCGTGTGACCCATGATGCTTAATTAAAACAAGTCAATGGGTTACAAAGCTTAGAGACACGGGCATGTCTACTCGCCGTGTATGGCACACGAGCTGGCACATGGGCATGTGGCCAGTCGTGTGATCCAAGTCAGTAACCCCTCCAGTTTTCCCACGGCCATGGGACACAGGCGTGTCCTCGGCCGAGTCAGTATGTATGCCTTGTTTTCACACGGCCTGTAACACAGGCGTGTCTAGTGGCCGTGTGAGGTACACGGCCTATTCACACGGGTATGTGACCCTTAAATGCAAGAAAATTTTCTATGTTTCCCAAAGTTTGCAAATGTTATCGGTTTACTTCCGAACCTCTTCTAAGCAGGTTTTAAGGTCTCGTAGAGCCTTATAAGGGACAATGTGAATATGTTAGATTGATATTTATGTGAAATTGAATCATGTATGAGAAATGTATATTATATGTTGTGCTTTGATCAGCAATGCCTCGTAACTCTATTACAGCATCTGATACGGATTAGGGGTGTTACAGGTACGACACCCTTACGGTACCTCGAGCCGGTTCGACTGCTACCAGTTTAGTCCGGGTCAATGACGACCCAACTGGTCCTATCTAGCCACCAGCTGGACCATCGGCTCGGTTTCACATACCAAACCAGATTCAACCAGTTTATGGGTCTTACTCACAGTTTTTGGCTCCTAGGTCCAATTTACGATCTCAGGCCAAATTTTCAAGTTCAATTAACTATTGGGCCAATTGTCTGACTTGAAAATTAACTTCCAAAAGTATCATATTAATTTTAATTAATTTGATTAATTTAATTTTAATTTATCAAAATTAATTTTTTCCAAAAATCACTTAGCTTTACCAAATTAATTTTTCAAGAAAATTCTTTAATCAAATTCTCTAGTTGAACAATTCTTACGACCACCTAATATAATTCCACATCAAATAAATTGTAACATCCCTAACCTGAATCCATTACCAAAATAGGGTTACGGAGCATTACTGAAATTTCTAGATCAAATAACAGACATTTCATATCATCTAGCACTCATATCAGAAGCTAATCCAAATCCATCATATTGTCCCCTATATGAGCCCTCGAGGACCAAAATACACATTAGAAACAAGTCGAAATAATTCGGGTACTCCGAGAATTTTTTGGAAAACATTAAAATTTTTCAAATGTGTAGGGGACACACGCCCGTGTGGTCAGGCCGTATGGACATTCAAAATAGGGACACACAGCCGTGACCTAGCCTATGTCCAAACTTATGAGCTCTCTAAATTGGGTCACACGGCAAAGCCACACACTCATGTGTTAGGCCTTGTAAGCATTTTGTTTTACACTAATTAAAAGATACTGGCTATGTGTCACACACGGCTAAGCATTTTGTTTTACACTAATTAAAAGATACTGGCTATGTGTCACACACGGCTGAGACACACGCCCGTGTCTTTGCCCTTGTGGACGAAATATGCCATTTTTCTAGCCACATTTCTCACCCAAATTGTCTTCAACCTACATCAACATTTTTTCACATCATCAAGCCATATAAAACTACTTAAAACAAGCCAAACTCAATTCTTATATATAAGATATCATCACATATATCCAAGAATCCATACTTACCAAATTAACCAAATACACATATAAGCATATTTATACCTAATATATCAATCCAATCCAACCATCAATATGCTTGTGAATTGTCTATCATTAAACCATACCAAGCACACATTAAACATGATAATGCCACATATATTTACATCAAATTCAAGCCTTTCAAATGGCTAATCACAACAAAACAATTGTATGCCATCATTGGCCGAATGAACCTATACATACCATTATAACCAAAATAAATTTACTATATATATTTACCGAAATGGGCCGATGGATAGTGTGAAGTAACTCCGACCAGCTTCCAACCAACTTGAGCTTTCGAATTACTATAAAATAGGGGAAATAAAATAGAGTAACCATTTAAGCTTAGATATAACATGGAATTTAACTTACCATTATTTCAGATACAAGGTAAACATACAAGAATTATCCAAACCAACTTGGCCAAAAGACTAAACATATGTCCTCATCTTGTTAGCCAAGTAATCACATATAATAGCCCTTAATCATGGATGAACAAAGTCATCAAGCAAGTTCCATATTCCAATAACAACCAATTCATGCATTAGTATATCAGGTAATAGCATTTCCATGTACTTCATGTATATAAGGGTAATAGTTCGTTTCGAACTCATAATATCTCATATCAAAACTTAGCCCATTGAACCATTTAAAATATTGTTGGATACACGGGTAGTACACACGAGGTGTACAAATCTGTAATCCATCAATTGATATAAAGGTATGCCCATGCAAGCATGTAAACAATAAGCTCTTTTGAGCCATGTAACAGGAAACTCATGTGAGTTGTATAACGGGAAGCTGTTGCGAGCCAATTATCAGGAAGCTTATACGAGCCGTAAATGGAAAGCTCAAAAGAGCCATTAATCGGGAAGCTTATGAGAGCAAATATCAGGAAGCTTGTGAGAGCCATATAACGGGATGCTCATAAGAGCTAAATAACGGGACGCTCTTGTGAGTTGTGGTGTGTCCGCAACACATGCAGGACCACAACCAATTCGATAACCCTTAATGACATTTCATTTGTATCCATTGAATTTCCAAGGTTCAAACAAGACTAAGTACTTTTCAGATATGTGATCAATACTTATACAGGACGCCTGAGACCGTCGTCGGAGTCGAGCTTGAGGTGTTACCGAACATAATTTATCAAATTAAGAACTTCGAATCATTTGTTTCTACATTCACAGCTTTCTAACTACCTGCGTCACAGTTACAAGAAAAATCATATCTCAAGTTACGAAACTCGAAATCAAGATACGTAAATTTTCCCTAAATATAGACTCATATATCTATTTACTAATTTTTTTCTATAATTTTTGGTTGGGCCAGTTAGTACAATTTATTAGTTAAATTTACCCCTATTTCAGAACTTGATTGGTTTGACCTCTGTTTACTACGAACCATATTTCTCTCTGTAAAAAATTTATATGACTATGTCGTTTGTTCATCCTAAAGTAGACTCAATAAGGATTCCAATAATATAAAATACACCACCTAATTATTTTTGTATGATTTATGGTGAATTTCTAAAGTTGAAACAGGGGATCCAGAAATCGCTCTGGCCCTATTTCACTAAAACTCAAATATCTTCTAACGTATAATTCCTTTTCCGTTTCGTTTGTTTCATGTGAAACTAGACATATTAGGCTTCAATTTCATATTTAATCCATCACCAAATTCAATTTCTATGATTTTTAGTAAATTTTCAAACTCACATCAATGTTGTTGCAATGTTCTGTTTATGGCAAATTTCATCTTTTCATGAGTTTTTATGGACTAGATAACCTATTAACCTTCCGTGACATCAGACATGATCTAAATTAGCCATTTCCATTACTTATCATTATCAAGCATTTTCTTAACCAAATCACCACCATATAACAAAATTATTTACACAAAATAGGTATATTGCTATACATGCCATACTTAAGTTTTACAGGCCATTTACCAAGAAAAAGTCCTTCGGATAGTGTGATCGAACCTTCGACCTGTCCCGATTCCTGAGCCAGCTTGTTCAAAACTACAGTGAATGAAAAGGAGGGAGTAAGCATAAATGCTTAGTAAGTTCACATGCAAATAGCAAGTAACATAACAATACAATTATAACAAACAACCTTAGCATGGTATCACCAAAACATATTTCACATTTCTAAACATCATTCATCATCTTATCATCTTATCGTTGTTGTATCTAACTTCAACCCGAGGGTTAAGTACATACCTGTCCAAAGTGTCCATTTCGCAACACTTACCAAAACGTCACTTGCATCTATGTGTTCTTCCATTTCACTAGAAATTTTTCTCGTTGAACACATCAGAACATAACTCGGATACATGGATAATTTGCACACAAGTGTCACATAACATATGTAATCAATCAATCATGTAACCCGCCCATAAGCGAACTCGGACTCAACTCAATGAGCTCGGGCGTTTGCATCTATAAGTGAACTCAGACTCAACTCAACGAGCTCGGATGCCTAGTTACATCTCACGAACTCGGACTCAACTCAACGAGTTCGGACATTCGCATCCATAAGTGAACTCGGACTCAACTCAACAAGTTCGGATGCTCAACCATCCTAGTGACATGTCACTTGTATCCTAATCTATTCCTAAGGTTCAAACGGGATTTTCCTCGAACATATATCCTTGTCATCTTCCGTAAAATACCAAAACCAATACTCGGTAGCACTTTATATTTAACAAATAATACAAATAATTTGCATTTTATTCGAAAATAACCACAAAGCATATATTTCATGATAAAAACCAGCATATCATATAATTAACATCAATAATTTAAAAATAAAAATTATACTACATTATTTACACATGAACTTACCTTGGTACCAAAATATCAATTTAGTCCACAATCTTTTCTTTTCATCGATTGGGGTCGATTCCACGTCTTTCTTGATTATGGAGCTTGGAAGCTTGAAACAAACCCTAGCTATGGAGAACCCTTGAAATTTCGGCCTAATGAAGAAGATGGACAAAAATTGGCTTTTAATTTTGTTTTTAATTCATTTTAATAACTAAATGACCAAAATGCCCTTACTACTAAACTTTCCAAAATTCCATCCATGTCCAATTTTTGTCCATAGACTTAGAAATTGGTCAAATTGCTATTTAAGACCTCCTCATTAAAATTCCAAAATAATTTCATACTAAAAACTCCTAGAATACAAGTTTTACAAATTATTCGATTTAGTCCCTAATTTCAATCTAAGCACTTTAGGCATAGGATTTCATCACAAAATTTTCACACAGTCATGCAATCTTATCATAAACATCAAAATAATTATAAAATAATTATCTCTATCTCATATTTGTGGTCACGAAACCACTATTTCGATTAGGCCCTAATTTGAGATATTACAACTCTCCCCCCCTTTAAGGATTTTTGTCCTCGAAAATCTTACCGGTAAACAGGTGTGGGTATTGGTTTCTCATAGTTTTTCAGGTTCCCATGTAGTCTCTTCTACCCTGTGCTTTTTCCACAATAGCTTCACGAGAGCGACACTTTTATTTCTTAGTTGTTTGACTTCTCGAGCTAAAATCTTAATCGGTTCTTCTTCGTAAGTCATATCCGGTCGTAGTTCAATTTCTGTCGGTGAAATTACATGTGAAGGATTTGAACGATATTGACGTAACATAGATACGTGGAACACATCATGAATCTTCTCTAATTCAGGTGGTAATGCTAGCCGATATGCTACCGGTCCAAATTTTTCAATTATTTCATACGGTCCAATAAAACGCGGACTTAACTTGCCCTTCCGTCCAAATCTAAGGACTTTCTTCCATGGAGACACTTTCAAAAATACCTTATCACCAACTTGAAACTCGATTTCCTTTCGTTTCAAATCTGCATAAGATTTCTGTCTATCTGAAGCAGCTTTCAAACAATCTCGAATCACTTTCACCTTTTCTTCAGTTTCTTTTATTAGGTCAACTCCATAAATCTGATTTTCCTTGAGTTCAGTCCAATACAATGGCGTTTGACACTTACGACCATACAATGCTTCATAAGGTGCCATTTTTAAACTCGTCTGGTAACTATTATTATAAGCAAATTCTACCAACGGTAAGTACCTTTCCCAACTACCTTGAAATTCCAATACGCAACATCTGAGCATGTCTTCAAGAATCTGAATTACTCTCTCTGATTGCCCATCAGTTTGTGGATGAAAGGTAGTGCTGAAATTTAACTTTGTACCTAATGCCTCTTGCAACTTTTGCCAAAATCGTGAAGTAAATCTCGGATCTCTATCCGAAATGATTGACAAAGGTATTCTATGAAGTCTAACAATCTCACGGATATACAATTTAGCCAACTTCTTAAGAGAATAATCCGTACGTACCAGAATAAAATGAGCCGATTTAGTCAGTCTGTCAACTATTACCCAGATGGCATCTTTCTTTCCTAGAGTCAATGGCAACCCTAAAACAAAATCCATAGTAATCCGATCCCATTTCCATTCAGGAACCATAATAGGCTGAAGTAATCCCGAAGGCACTTGGTGTTCAGCTTTCACCTGTTGGCAAATTAAGCACTTTGATACAAACTTGGAAATATCTCTTTTCATTCCACTCCACCAATACATTTTCTTCAAGTCATTATACATTTTCGTACTGCCTGGATGAACTGCCAAACAGCCATTATGTGCTTCATGCAAAATCTTTTGAATCAACTCATCATTTTTCGGTACACAAATCTGATTTTTAAACATCAAGCTACCATCGAACCGATTCTCAAATCGATCCGTGTCGACTTCTGCTTTGTCTTCTCTTGGCTAGTAAATCTTAATCATTTTTCTGAGCTTCAGAAATCTCTTGTAAAAACATCGGTCTAGCTCTTATCTCTATTAGAATCGAACTATGATCTGACATTTTCAACTGAGTGTTCATAACTCTCAAAGCGAACAACAACTTTCTGCTTAAAGCATCGGCAACCACATTCGCCTTTCCCGGATGATAATCAATAACAAGCTCGTAATCTTTCAATAACTCCAACCATCTTTGTTGTCTCAAATTCAAGTCTTTTTGTGACATGAAGTACTTAACACTTTTGTGGTCGGTATATACCCGGCACTTTTCACCATACAAATAATGTCGCCAAATCTTCAAAGCAAACACCACCACAGCCAATTCTAAATCGTAAGTAGGATAATTCCTCTCATGAGGTTTTAACTGCCTCAAAGCATAAGCCACCACTTTTCCTTCTTGCATGAGTACACACCCCAAACCATTTAGAGAAGCATCACTATACACCACAAATTCTTTACCTGATTTGGGCTGTACTAACACTGGTGCCTCTGTTAATAACTTTTTCAATTCTTCAAAACTCTGTTGACATTCTTCCGTCCATTCAAACTTAACATTCTTTTGGAGTAGTCCAGTCATAGGAGCAGCAACTATGGAAAATCCATTTACAAACCGTCGATAATACCCAGCTAGCCCCAAGAAACTTCTAACCTCGGTTACATTTTTCGGTGGTTTCCAATCAACAATAGCTGAAATCTTACTAGGATCAACCTGTATACCATCACCAGAAACAATATGACCCAAAAATCCAACTTCCCGGAGCCAAAATTCACTTTTACTAAACTTAGCATACAGTTGCTTATCTCTCAAAGTTTGCAAAACTATCCTCAAATACTCAGCATGCTCTGTCTCATCTTTTGAATAAATTAAAATATCATCTATAAACAACATAACAAATTTGTCCAAGTATGGCCGAAATATGCGATTCATTAAATCCATAAACACAGCAGGAGCATTTGTCAACCCGAATGGCATAACTAAAAATTCATAATGACCGTACCTTATTCTAAAAGCAGTTTTAGGCACATCCGACTCTTTTACTCGCAGCTGGTATACCCAGATCTCAAGTCAATCTTTGAAAACCATGTCGCTCCTTTTAGCTGATCAAACAAATCATCAATTCTTGGCAACGGATACTTGTTTTTGATCGTCACTTGTTTAACTACCAATAGTCAACACACAACCTCATAGAACAATCCTTCTTTTTCACAAATAACACAAGAGCACCCCAAGGTGAAAAACTCGGTCTCACAAAGCCTTTATCAATCAACTCTTGCAACTGCGACTTTAATTCTTTCAACTCTGCTAGTGCCATTCTATATAGAGCAATTGAGATCAGAGCTGTTCCCGGTATCAAATCAATACCAAATTCTAATTCCCTAACTGGAGACAAACCCGGCAATTCTTCTGGAAATACATCCATAAATTCACACACAACCGGTACTGATTCAACTTTCTTTTCAACTTCTTTTGTATTAATTACATATGCCAAATAAGCTTCATAACCCTTTCTCAAATATCTTTGAGCCAACATTGAAGAAATCACACTAGACAATACTTCTAATTTATCTGATTCAACCAGCAGAGTTTCACCATTTTCACACTTTAATTCTATAACCTTTTCTTTGCAATTTATTATAGCATCATGCAATGTCAACCAATCCATACCCAAAATAACATCAAATTCATCAAACGGCAACAACATCAAGTCGGCCGGAAAGTAATGACCCCGAATCATTAAAGGACATTTCTTGCATACTTTATCAACTATCACACATTTGCCTAACGGATTCGACACTCTAACCATAAATTCTGTGTTCTCAACAGGTATATTCATACTAGACACCAGCTTCATGCATACATATGAATGAGTAGAACCGGGATCAATTAAAGCAATAACATTAACATCATAAAGAGAAAATATACCAATAATCACATCGGGTGATGAAGCATCTTCACGTGCCTTTATAGCATAAGTTCTAGCTGGAGCCCTTGCTTCAGATTTAGCTGCTGAATCTCTGGCTACATTTTTGCTGCTTGCTTCATTTCCAGCTTTTCTCGAATATCTTTCCCTCGAGTCTGCACCACTAGCTTTTACATTCTGAAATTTTTCATTCTTAGCTCTCTCTGGGCAGTCTCTAATAAAATGATCCGGAGAACCACACCGAAAACATTCATTTGCTCTACATGGGCCAAAATGATTTCTGCCACACCGCTGGCACTCGGGCTTAACAAATCTCGTATTTCCCACACTAGCTGCAAAAGTAGTCTGAGATTTAGGACCCACATTTTGCTTCTTAAAATTTCCATATGATTGTCCAGCCGAAACCTGTGAATCAGGATTCATATTTCTAGATAATTTAGTTACACAAACTTACCTCGACAAGTATACGTAGATTTGTAAGCTACTAATCTGATACTTTTTCTTTTCCTCGAACCAATTCTGTACTAGGCCTATCCGGATCTATACAAATAAATTTAGCTCAATTTAATACAATTCACATTCAATTCAATCCAATACAAATCTTTGGCAAAATTACTATTTTGCCCTATACTTTTATTAATTACGATTTTATCCCTAAGCTTGGAAAATGAAATTCATATGATCTAATCATTATTCCAAGCCTAACTGATTTTCATATATAATAATAGCAGCACATGTATTTCATAAAATTTAGAATTATTCCATGAATTTTTCATCTTTTCAATTTAGTCTCTAAATCAAAATTTCATCAAAATTCTCTTTACAAAAGTTGTTTATCTATCAACAACCTTTCATTTTCTACCATAAAACTTCATAATTCAACTATACTCATCCATGGAAAAGCCCTAACAGTTTAATAGTTTTGCAAATTAATCCCCGAGATAGCTAGATTAAGCTATTACAGTCTTGGAAACATAAAAGTCATTAAAAACGGGACAAGAATACATACTTAATTAAGCAAAAATAGCTTACTTGAACTCAACATCCATGGCTAGGGTTTCCATGTATTTTTTTTAGGAAAGATGATGAAAATGATTATATTTTAATTATTTATTTCATTTATCATCATTATTTTATCACCTTAATAAGCTCTTAATTTGCAATAATGAATAATCATCATTATCTACTAACTCCTCAAAATGGTGTATCTGCCATTTAAGGACCTCCAATTTTGAATTCCATATCTATTTGATACCTTTAGCTACTAGAATTCAACTTTTACACTTTATGCAATTTACTCATTTTCATCAAATTAGACATGTAATCGGTATATTTTCTTAACGAAATTTTATACGATATTTCTATCATACTATACACTATAAAATAATATTAAAATAAATTTTCTTCCGACTTCAGATTTGTGGTCCCGAAGCCATTGTTTCGATTTCACTGAAAATAGGTTGTTACAACTCTCCCCCTAAAAGAATTTTTGTCCTCGAAAATCTTACCAGTAAAGAGATTCGGATATTGCTTTCACATAGTTTCTTTGGGTTCCCATGTAGCTTCTTCAATTTCGTGTCGTTGCCAAAGAACTTTTACTAAAGCTACATTTTTATTTCGCAATTATTTCACCTCTCGTGACAGAATTCTGATTGATTCTTCACTATATGTCATGTTAGGCTAAATTTCAACATCCATCAGGGAAATAACATGTGAAGGATCTGACAGATACCATCGTAACATAGACACATGAAAAATATTGTGAATCTTTTCTAGCTCTAACGGTAAAGCTAACTGGTACGTAACAGGTTTGATTCTCTCACTAATCTTATATGACCCGATAAATCATGGACTCAATTTTCCTTTACAACTGAACCGGAGAACTTTCTTTCAAGGTGAAACTTTCAAAAATACTTTGTCGCCAACTTCAAATTCTATCTCTTTACATTTAAGATCCGTATAAGATTTTTGACAATCTGAAGTTGCTTTCAAACTATTTCGGACCACTTTTACTTTTTCTTCAATTTCACAAATCAAATCAACTCCATGTATCTTTTTCTCACTGAGCTCAGTCCAATATAATGGAGTTCTACATTTGCAAACATACAGAGCCTCATACAATGCCATTTTAATGCTTGACTGAAAACTGTTATTTTATGCAAATTCGACTAATTGCAAATATTTCTCCCAATTGCTTTCGAATTCTAATACACAGCACCGAAGCATACCTTCAAGAATCTGAATAACACGCTCAAATTGACCATCAGCCTGAGGGTAAAATGCGGTACTAAAATGTAATTGCGTACCCAGAGCTTCTTGTAACTTTTTTCAGAATTGTAATGTAAACTGCAGATCTCTATCCAAAATATGGAGACTAGCACTCCATGCAACCTGACAATATCGGAAACATATAACTCTGCTAATCTGTTCAGGGAGAAATCAGTACGTACTGGAAAAAAATGTCCAGACTTCGTCAAACGATTGATGATTACCCAAATGGCATCTTTCTATTTCGGAGATAGGGGTAACCTACATACAAAATCCATAGTAACTCTATCCCATTTCCATTCTAGTATCGTCACTAGCTGTAAAAATCCTGAAGGTGCCTAATGTCTAGCTTTAACTTGCTGTCATATCAAACATTTAGATACAAATTTAGAAATATCACGTTCATTCCCAGTCACCAGTACATCTGTTTCAAATCATTGTACATTTTATTACTTCCCGGATTAACAGACATGTTACCATTATGAGCTTCATGCAAAATTTTCTGTATAAGCTCTAGATTTTTCGGTACACAAATTCTACCTCTGAATAACAAGCAATCATAGAGTCCTATCTGAAATTCTGAATTAGAAGTCAACTCACATTGTACCCGTTTAGCCTGCAACTCATTATCATATTTCTGAGCTTCGTAGATCTGCTGCAGAAATGTTGGCTTAGCTTTTAACTCAGCTAAAATTGAGCCATCATCAGACAATGACAATCGGATATTCATAGCTTGTAAAGCAAACAAAGACTTTCTAATTAGAGCATCCGCAACTACATTTGCTTTTCCTGGATGGTAATCAATAACTAAGTCATAATCTTTTAACAATTCAAGCCATCTACGCTGTCTCAGATTCAAAATCTTTTTGTGACATCAGATACTTTAAGCTCTTATGATGAGTAAATATATAACATTATTCACTAAACAGATAGTGTCGCCAAATTTTCAATGCAAAGAGAATAACTGAGAACTTTAAGTCATGTATAGGATAGTTATTTTCATGTGGCTTTAACTGTCTGGAAGCATAGGCTATGACTTTACCTTCTTGTATCAAAAAACATCCTAAACCATTCAATGACGTATCACTGAAAATCACAAATTTTTTACTCGATTCAGGCTGAACCAGAACTGGTGCTTCGATCAATAGGGTTTCAACTGGTCAAAACTTTGCTGTTATTTATCAAACCATTCAAACTTCACATCTTTTTGTAATAATCATGACATTGGTGTAGCTATCATCAAAAACGCTTTTACAGATCTCCGATACTAACCAGCTAATCCCAGAAAATTTTTGACTTTAGATACATTTCTCGGTGGTTTTCAATTAAGAAATTTTATTTGGATCAACTCTAATACCCTCAGTCGATACTATGTGTCCCAGAAAACTCACTTCTTGAAGCCAAAATTCACATTTGCTAAATTTAGCAAATAATTGTTTATCTTGTAAGGTTTGCAAAATAATTCTCAAATGCTCGGTATGTTCAGTCTCATCTCGGGAATATACTAGAATATCATCATTAAATACAATAACAAATCTATCCAAATACGGTCTGAAAATTATATTCATCAATTCCATAAATACCGCAGGTGCATTCTTTAAACCAAACGGCATCACAAGAAATTCATAATGCCCGTAACTGGTTTTGAATATTGTTTTCAGCACGTCTGAATCTTTTACTCGTAACTGATAATAACTAGAATGAAGATCAATCTTTGAGAACACTGTAGCACCTTTCAACTGATCAAACAAATCATCAATGCGGGCCAGTGGATACTTATTCTTGATTTTAGCTTTGTTGAATTGTCAATAATCAATACATAATCTCAAGGATCCATCCTTTTTTTCTTAACAAATAGAACCGGTGCACCCCAAGGTGAAAAACTAGGTCGAGCAAAACCCCTATCAGTTAGTTCTAGCAGCCGTGCTTTCAACTTTTTTAACTCTGTAGGATCCATTCTATATCATGCTATCGATATTGGTGTTGTTCTCGGTATAAGATCTATAGCAAATTCAACTTCTCTTACTGGTTGTAATCTAGGTAACTCCTCTGGAAACACATCAGGATACTCACAAACCACTGGCACTGATTTAAACTTTGACTCAGACACTTTAGTATTCAACACATAAGTAAGATAAGCATTACAACCTTTTCTCACATATCTCTGTGCTGATTTAGCTGATATCACATTAAACAACCCATCCAATTTGTCTGATTCAATACAGAGCATTTCACCATTCTGACATTTCAATACAATATGTTTTGTTTACAGTTTACCTCGGCATCATGCAAAGTTAGCTAATCTATGCCCAAAATCACATCAAATTCATCAAACGGTAATAACATCAAGTCAGCCGAGAAATAGTAACCCCATATTATTAACGGGCAATTCTTGCAAAATTTACCAACCAAGACATATTGGCCTAGAGGGTGTGATACTTTAACCACGAATTCAGTGGACTCAACAGGTAAGTTTTTACTAGACACTAAATTCGTGCAAATATATGAATGAATTGAATCAGGATCAGTTAAAGTAGTACATCAGTATCAATAAGAGAAAAAGTACCAATAATAACATCTGGTGTAGAAGCATCCTCACGTGCACGAATAGTATAAATCCTAGTTGGTGCTTGTGCTTCGGATCTTATAGTGGAATCTTTCGTTACACCTCGATTACCACTCGTATTTCTAAGATTATGAGGTGGTCTACCTCTCGTAGCTATGTTGCTTGGCCTCGAAGTTTGCATACTCTCTTTTACAGGTTTCTCTGAGAAATCTCTAAGATAGTGGTAAAAAGAACTACATCTAAAACAAGCTTCGCTTTTCATTCTACATTCACCAAAATGTAGCTTGTTGCAGTGCTTACATTTGGATTTAGTGATTCTAACACTTCCCACACTTGTTACAGATATAGCCTGAGATCTAGGACTGGAGCGTTGGGTACCTCTACCTTTACCGGAATATCCCGCAGAAGTAGTTGAACAGTCATGATATTTCTTTGACTTCTTTAATACTAGCTAGTATAACTTTCCTATCAATCTTTTACTTGGAGTTCTGGCTTCAATCTCAACTTGTCTTTTCTCTTTACTCAGCTCTTTAACTTTGTATGCCGATCAACTAGTACAACAAATTCTTTCAATTCAAGAATTTCGACTAATAATTCTATATATTCATTTAAACTATCTTCAAACTGCTTACACATTGCAGTTTCAGTGGGATACATTCTCTAGCATATTTCTCAATTAAACAAATTCTCGTTCATATTCAGACACTGTCATATGCCCCTGCTTAAGCTCTAAGAACTCTTTACATTTTTGGTCAAGAAACCTCTGACTGATGTATTTCTTTTGGAACTTGGTTTGAAAGAACTCTCAAGTGACCCTTTCTTTTGGCACAACAAAAATTAATGTATTCCACCCCTGGTAAGCTGAATCTTTTAATAGTGATACTGCACATTTAAGACATTCAACCGAGGAACAAGATAATTCATCAAGAACTCTGATAGTATTTTCTAACCAGAACTTAGCTCTTTCAGGATCATCTTTAGCTGTAACTCAGAATTCTTCTACACCGTACTTACAGATTTTATCTATAGGAGGCTTACTAGTTTTAACAAGTTCTGTACTTTGTGGCATATTAGGAACCGATTGAGGACCAGGATAGGGTGGAGGTTGTTGTATAGCTGGGTTCGTTCGTACAAATTCAGTAAACCATTCATTCATCATTTGGAAGAAAGTTTTTCTAGCCCCTCCTCCCCGGGCCTCAGATACGGGCCTTCTACTACTTGAAGTTGCTCTTTGCACTAAGGCTTGAGCATTACTTTCAGCTTCTTCAGAATCAGCTTGGTTGGATGACATTATTATATGAAAAACATATTTTAAAATGGTCAGAAGATATCACACTATCACAGGTTATATAATGGCATGTATAGCTAGACTCATATATGCTACATTAGTCTGAGATCGACTAAACTATAGCTCTGATACCAATAAATGTAACACCCTTAACCCAAATCCGTCACCGGAATAGGGTTACATAGCGTTACCAAAATTTACAGATCAAATAACAAACATTTCATATCATCGAGCACTCATATCAAAAGCTAATCCAAATCCATCATATTGTCCCTTATGTGAGCCCTTGAGGCCCAAAATACACATTAGAAACAAGTCGGTACTAATTCAGGTACTCAAAGAATTTTTCGAAAAATATTAAAAATTTTCAAAGGTGCAAGGGGCACACGCCCGTGTGGCCAGGCCCTATGTCTCACATAGTCAAGAGACACTCCCGTGTGCTAGGCCGTGTGAGAATTGTGTTTTGCACTAATTAAAAGATATAGGGACACACGGCCATGTCACCTGGCCATGTGTCACACACAGCTGAGACACACGCTCGTGTGGACAAAATTGGTTATTTTTCTAGCCACATTTCTCACCCAATTTGTCTTCAACCTACATCAACACTTTAGCACATCATCAAGCCATATAAAACTACTTAAGACAAGCCAAACTCAAGTATTATACATAACATATCATCATATATATCCAAGAATCCATACTTACCAAATTAACTAGATACACATATAAGCATATTTATACCTAATATACCAATCCAGTCCAACCATCAATATGCTTGTGAATTGTCCATCATTCTACCATACCAAGCACACATTAAACCTGATAATGCCACATATATTTACATCAAATTCAAGCCTTTCAAATGCCTAATCACAACAAAATAATTGTATGCCATCATTGGCCAAATGAACCTATACATGTCATTATAACCAAAATGAATTTACTATATATATACTGAAATGGGCCAATGGATAGTGTGAAGTAACTCTAACCAGCTTCCAACCAAATCGAGCTTCCAAATTACTATAAAACAGGAAAAATAAAACAGAGTAACCATTTAGCTTAGTAAGTTCATGTAACATGGAATTTAACTTACCATTATTTCACATACAAGGTAAACATACAAGAATTATCCAAACCAACTTGGCCAAAAGCCTAAACACATATCCTTATCATGTTAGATACACGGGTAGTACACACGAGGTGTACAAATATGTAATCTGTCAATTCATATACAAGTATGCCCATACGAGCATATAAATGGGAAGCTCTTTCGAGCCATGTAACGGGAAGCTCATGTAAGCTGTATAATAGGAAGCTCTTCCGAGCCAATTATCAGGAAACTCATACAAGCCATAAACGGAAAGCTCAAGAGAGCCATTAATCGGGAAGCTCATGAGAGTCAAATATTAGGAAGCTCAAGAGAACCATATAACAGGATGCTCATAAGAGCTAAATAAAGGGACACTCTTGTGAGCTATGATGTGTCCGCAACACATGCAGGACCAAAACCAATACGGGAACCCTTAATGACATGTCATTTGTATCCATCGAATTTCCCAGGTTCAAACGGGACTTAGTACTTGTCGGATATGTAACCAATAGTTATACAAGGCAATTATACATTTCACAAACATATTATCAAATTTAAACATATAAATATACAATTTAGTTACACGAACCTACCTCGACAAGTATATGTAGATTTGTAAGCTACTAATCCGACACTTTTCCTTTTCCTCGATCCAATTCTATACTAGGTCTATCTGGATCTATACGAATAAATTTAGCTCAATTTAATACAATTCACATTCAATTCAGTCCAATAAACATCTTTGGCAAAATTACTATTTTGCCCTATACTTTTAATTAATTACGATTTTATCCCTAGGCTTGGAAAATGAAATTCATACGATTTAATCCTTATTCCAAGCCTAACTAATTTTCATATATAACAATAGCAGCCCGTGTATTTCATAAAATTCAAAAAAATTTCATGAATTTTTCATCTTTTCAATTTAGTCCCTAAATCATAATTTCATCAAAATTCTTTTTACAAAAGTTGTTTATCTATCAACAACATTTCATTTTCTACCATTAAAACTTCATAATTCAACTATACTCATCCATGGAAAAACGCTAACACTTTAATAGTTTTGAAATTAATCCCCGAGATAGCTAGATTAAGCTATTACGATCTCGAAAACATAAAAGTCATTAAAAACAAGACAATAATACATACCTAATTAAACAAAAATAGCTTACTTGAACTCAACATCCATGGCTAGGGTTTCCATGTATTTTTATTTTAGAAAAAGATGATGAATATGAATATATTTTAATTATTTATTTAATTTATCATCATTATTTTGTTATCTTTCCAAAAATTTTTTAGTAATTTTTATATTTTTGAAATTGGGATAGTCTAATCTATCTATTAGGGGATTAATTTGAATATTTATCAATGTATGAAATTTGGATCATAGATGAATATGTTGAAAATTAGAAATTTATGGTAGAAAATGAAAGGTTGTTGTTAAATAAACAACTTTTACAAAGTGATTTTTGATGAAAACAAGATTTAGGGACTAAAATGTAAAGTTGTGAAATTTGATGAAAAATGTTGAATTTTTAAGAATACATGTACTTTAAATTTTGTAATGAGATTTTGGTTAGGCTTGGAATAAGGAGTAAATTGCACAAATTTTATTTTCCGAGCTTAGGGACGAAATGGGAATTTATGGAAAAGTTAGGGGCAAAATGGTAATTTTGCCTAGGATGAAAATTAAGTCCACTTGAATGTGAAATACGGTAAATTGATGTTAAATTTACTCGCATAGATCCGGATAGACCAAATTTGGAGCTAGAACGAGGAAAGAGGAAAATGTTGGATCAGTAGATTTTACGTACACGAACATTGTCGAAGTAAGTTCATGTAACTAAATTGTATATATTTTTATACTTGAATTAAATGTTGTGTTTGTGAGTTGTATAAATGCCATAAATATGTGAAATGATCACATACTCGTTAAAATCCGATAAATGAAAGTGCCTGATCAATTATAGTGCCTCACGAATGATAAATGATAAAAATGTTAATTTTATACTTGAGTTGAATGTGAACATTTGAATTACATAAATGCATAAATATATGAGATTGACCACATGCTTGACAATGCTTGAAAGATGCTAAATTCTATTTGAATAAATGGAAATTTTGATGGATATGTGATTTCCCGAAATGAATGAGGTCCTGCATTTGTTGTGGACAGGATTTAGCCCTGACGGGTAATCTTGATATGAGTCCTCTCGAGCATATGTTATGAATTGGATTTAGCCTGGATAGGTAATCCAGATCAAGCTATTTAAAGCGTATGTCATAAAAAGGATTTTGCCTGGACTAGTAATCCTATTGTATACATGTGTGGCTCAAGAGTGTACTCTCTAATATAGTACCCTATGGGTACCATTAGACATGAATTGACGAATTCTGATTCGTACACTTCGAGTGTGCTACCTGCGTATCCATCGATATTTCAGATAAATTCAACAGGTAAAAGTTCTTGACATGAGAAGATATGAATAAGAAATGAGTTATTACACATATCGGCCTGAAATACATGAAAATGACGATACGTGATAATTGATATATGAAAATATGAAATGATGATATTGTATATGGAATTTATTTGATGAGTATGTAATTCCTTGATTCTAGACTTGTACACCTCGAGTGTACTAATCGTGACCTTGATATTTCGAGTAATATGAGTAAAGTTCTGATATGAAATGATATGAACTCAAGATGAACTATTATGAAATTATACTTGTAATATAAAGAGATGATTTATACATGTTAAAGGAATACATGTTGTGGAAAGTATATGTGCATGGAAACTTGATTGTTGTTGAGCCCATATATGTTTGTGATATTATTATGGATTATATGACTAACAAGGTCAATAAGGATATGTGTAGGGCTTGAAGGCAAATTGATTGAATATGCCTTACATAGTGACCTCAAAATAGAATGAATGGTAAGTAAAGTACCATCTTATACGAACTTACTAAGCATTTTATGCTTACTTAGTTTTATTTCCCTGTTTTATAGTAAATTGGAAGCTCGTTGGATTAGAAGCTTGGCGGAGATCACTCACACTATCCATCGGCCCATATTGGTACACTATGGTAAATCAATTATAGTTGTAATGGCATGTATAGGTTATATTGGCAATATTGGCATGTAAATGTAAATGATGCTTGTAATCTAGCCATTGGAATGGCTAGTAATAGTTTGTTTTGATATATTTGTGTTGTCATACTATGGTCGCTACATATGTGTTAAGTAGCTGATCTCTTTTGTCTAACATATGGAATAAATTAAGGCAAGATTATGAACAGGTATGCATATAATGGTATGCCATGTTGAATAATAGAATTTATTTAATTTGAATGCTTGGAATGGTTGGTATTAGATGTGTGTTTCAAGTGCAGGTCATGAGTGTGATTTTGGGTGAGAAATGAAGCTAGATATGGCTTTATTTTGTCCACACGGGCAGACACACGGGCGTGTGTCTAGACCACGTGTGACACATGGTCGGGTACATGGGCATGTAGTCTGGCCGTGTGTCCCCTGCACCTAAATTTTGAGAAATAGAATGCTCAAAATTGAGCACACAGGCAGAGACACGGGGGTGTGTCTCAGCTGTGTGTGCCACACGGCCTAGAACACGGGCATGTGTCTTGGTCGTATGAAACTTGCACCTAATTTCGAAATGAATTAATTAACCACACGGCCTATCACACGAGTGTGTGGCATGGCCGTGTGCACAAGTCAGAGAGTTACACGGGGTCGAACACGGCCTGTAACACGGGCGTGTCCCAGGGTCATACATGCGTGTCCCTCAGACCATACGGTCGTGTGAGGCCTGTAACTTGGAAAATTTTTGAAATGTCACGAAAAAATTTTAGAGTTCCCGATTAAGTCTCGACTCGATTCTAATGCTCGTATTGGACCTCGAGGGTCCAATTAAGGGATGTTTTGAATGATCTCGGTTAATGAAAAGTAATTTACATAAATTATTTGTAAAATGTTCTGGAAGTTTTGGCAATGCTCTAAAACCCTGTTTCGACGACAGATACGGGTTAGGGGTGTTACAAATAAACTCAATTAAATTATTCCCAAAGTCGTAAAATTTTTTTCTAATTCAAATGCAATCCGATCGAGCTTTTTTTGAGCTAGCGGAAGAACCAATCAAACATATACAATTAGGCTCCAGTGATTACAATTATATCCAAAAGCATCATTCCGATAATTCACAATTACTTAATCATGGAGTCAGTCCACAAGAAGTATCACAAAAAGTATTATGATTGAAAACTCCTTATTGTATACTCTTTACGAAAGCAATTCATCCAATTGCTTTGTCCAATGACCTCGTCATGTGTGTGTTACCCTCATATGATATCCTTGATTCCTTTGAGTTAAATTCGTTCACTCTATACAATACTATTTTATCTTATTGTTACTATTGTGTCTTCTTAATGATTAATATGATCACTATCAATAAATAACTGTGATAAATTGCTCATTCAAAAACAAGCAACCCGTGGTCACGTTCTATATTTATTAATCCACACAATGTCAATAAGAGGATATCATTAACTTTTTAATTGAGCTATGAATTTCACTGTCGCTAATAAAGTCATGTCATACACAACTCATGTACCCAACATAACGGGCTATTGGCTCGATCAGATTTAAAGCATAAGCCTCCACTTATATCAAAGCACATGAGTTGCATACGCATGGTTAGTGACTAACTCAAGATTTAGGTAAATCACACCATTAACGTCACAAGTGAATTAATTCACAAACAAATTCAGAATTAATTCATCTTGGGTCTATTCCATTTTATCATTCTACCAATGAATACATCTATGTCTCTACTCTTGGAGTCAACTGCTTCGATAGCCAAGACTAGCCATCTCCCCAATTGGAATTCTAGACGACATAATAATCCTTCTCAGTATTTGAATCAAATGCTCACTTTGATTCTTTTACGGGATTATGGACTTATTTAGATTATCTACTGAAGTAAGTTATCTTTCTCGCAATGTAAACGTTTTTACAATGCCACTTATCTTCAATTTGAACTTAAACAATCAATGAGCTAATATTTGCTTGTCACAATTTTTCTATGCAAGAAAAATATAAAAGACATAAATACAAAAGACATAATAGTGAAATGTGAAATTAATTTTTATTTATTTATTTATCGTTCAAATAAATAGAAAACAGTTGCATGTTTACTACAATATGGGCACATTTCCCAACACTGTCTTCTAGGGGTAAACCACTCTAATACCCAAGATAAGGTATTTTCTCATTTGGACTTGATAAATGACATAATAATCCTTTAACAGATTTTCTCAATTTCGATTCATCAGACTATGTACCTTTTATATTACCTACTAATACATGTTGTCTTCTTAAGTTACAATCCAACCATGTAATGCAAGTCAGCATTAGTTAAACATTAGGTAATTAGTAAGCTAATACGTGCTTACATATTTCTTTACATACAAAAATCGTTGAGGACAAATACAAATGATATTAATGTGAATAATGAAATTTTATTTAAATCAATGTGTTCGAAAAATTACATATACAAATGATGAATAAACTACACTTAGGGCACTAGATCCTAATAATCTCTCACTTTCCTTAGTGAAGTGCATGAGTCATATTTCACATTCTCATATCATCTACATGTTTCTCAAAACTCCTAACTACCAAAGTCTTAGTAAACAGATCCGCAAGGTTGTGCTCAAATGCGATTTTGACTACATCTACTATTTCGTCAGCCATCGCCTCTCAAATAATGTGATATTTTCGATCAATGTGTTTTGTCCGTTTATGATTTCATTTTTCCTTAGTACTAGCTAGTGTCACACTGTTATCGTAATACAATATAATAATTTTATCCATACTCAAAATGACTTCAAGATCAGTAAAGAACAATTGAAGTCAAACTACTTTTGTTTCCTTAAAAATAGCCACATATTCAGCCTCCATACTAGACTCAACAATACAACCCTACTTGACACTTCTCCAAACTATGGACCCACAGCTTAGGAAAAAGACACAGCTCGAAGCCAATTTCCTCAAATCCCAAATTTTTCGTTATAATAAGTGGTATTATTTAGAGACATGCTATAATGGAATATGGAAGAAAATTGGAATATAAGTATTATAGATTAAGTCTTTAAGAATTATTTTAATTTTTAGAAGAGGAAATTTGAGAGAATAATTGCAAATATGAGATCCTAGTATAAAAAGGACTAAATTGAAAAATCAAAAAAGTTATAAACAAAAGTGTAATTTGATAAAATTAAGGAAAATAAAAGTTAATAATGATTGTGGAGCATACGAATGACATAGATTGAATATAAATTTGATGGAAGTCACTTCGACAACTAAATTGAAAAAAAAATAAAAAGTATAAGGACCTATAATGCAAATTTCCCAAAAATGAAGAATAAGTTGAAAAACCTTTGATTAAGTATTATATTCAAATAGTATATGAGTGCAATAAAAGGATTTTGGGACTGAATTGGATGAAAATAAGAGTTCAATGACTAATTTGCAAATTTTCTATTTTATCGAAAAAGGTCCTAAATGCAAATTCATACATAGATAATTAATAATTATAGTTTAAAAGTATAAATTAAAGGAATTTTGAAGGATAAAGTGTCTTGCATCAAATAAAGAATAGTGATGAGATAAAAAGAGGCTAAAGGGGAACTTTACCACATAAAAGGGCATTTTGGTCATTTTACATGGAACTTATGTTAAGAATATTATACTATGAGATATTTATATATGGGATAAATTGTGAGCCATTGGATTGAATAAAATGGTTAGATGAAATATGGACTACATTAGACCTGTTTATAGGTCAGGCTATCTGTCTAAGGCCGAAGGCCCGTCCGAAATTAAGGAGGGTTTAGGCAAAAATATTAGGCTTGAAAAAAGGGCTTGGGAAAAAATAGACCCGTTTAAAATATGAGTCAGGTTCGTGCTTGAATGTTCAAGGCCCGAGCCTAGCTTAAGTTTTTAATATTTTATATTATGTTAGTTTTATATATTATGTAATTTACCACACATAAAAATTAAATCTATAGTCATATATAATACTATTATAATGTAAACATTAAAAAAATGTTAAGATTAGTATATATAAAATTTTAATAAATAAAAAATATATAAAATTATTAAATATTAAATATTAAATTAAAATAATATAAATATATTTTTTAATTTTTTTAAAAATAATATGAGTGAATCTAAATTGGGTTTGGGCTAGCCATTTACAGATATAGACGGGCTTGGGCAAAATTTTAGGCCTGTATTTTGGATCAGGTCAAACTTAAGCCAGCATAAAATGCGTTAACATTATATTTAGGTCCCGCCTAACTCATGAACACCTTTAGACCACACATGGGATGAACTTTTTTAAAAAACTTTGACTTGTTTACTCGAATAAAAGAGAGAAAAGATGACATTTTGTCATCTTCTCCCCCTACATGGTTGACTGCCTCAATTAGAGAAGAAAAGTTTCCCTTTTCCATTCCCTCTTCATTTCTCATCAAATCTAACCAAAATCTTACTTTCAAACTTAGATTTCTCACTAAAATCAAGTAGAAAATCAACTTCTAAGCTTATTTCCATCTTTCATCTCATCCTTCAAAATTTAAGGTTTATGATTTTAGTGAGAGAAAGCATAAAAAAAGTAAGAAAGTGGATTTCCATCATCTTCATCTTTTATATTTGGAATTATTTGAAAGAATATATATATATATATATATATATATATATATATATATATATATTAATGTTTTGCTTATGTTGTTGATGTTGAGAAATGTTGGATGATGGAAAAGATGATTTTGAATGGATTGTTGGGTGGAATAAAGTGTGAATTGCATGAGCTATCATTAAAATGTAAGAATCATGGATTTTCTTATGAAAAATTGTTATAATGGTGGAATAAATATAGTTATTTACCATGAACAATTAAAATGAGATTATGAGTAAATATACAAAATTTGGTAATTTGATGGAAATATGTGAAATTTGGGTTAGTTGGTAGAGAATTAACATGAAATATGATGCGATTTCATAATGTGGAAAAAATGGGAATAGAGTGTCATAGTAAACTAAAATGGCAATTTGATACAAAGAAATGGCAAACATGTGTTGGGACATTAAATTGGTACAAAGGGCAAACAAAATACTTTTTCAACATTAAATTTTGTTATTTCAAAATTATGATGAATTTAAAACTACAATATTTTTCAATAATTGTATACATCAAACGTAGTGTTGAATTTATTGAAAGAGTAAGGGGAAATCCATCATGTTTGATTCTTGAGAAAATTTTTCAACCAGTGGGCCGAGAGTTTTGGGTATCTTTTCAACCCATTTTTGTAGTCTACAAAGTTGAAGCCGAATCTTACGGTATATCCACTTGCCCATTCGAAATTATCCAATAGTGACCATGCAAAGTACCCTTTCACATTCACACCATCCCTAACCATCAACACAAATTTTCATATTAATTAATTATATTTTACTATATAAAAATATATTCAAATCTCTTACTTCAACTGATATAGACTTTTATGAAGAAAAAAACAATTCATACAGCCCTAATAATTCCTTTTATTTTAAGAAAAAATAAATATAAATTGATGTTTTTATTTTTATAATTAAATTTAAATAAAATTATTTTTATTATTAACATATTAATTCAAATAATACCATATTTATGCTTTAGTATTTCAAATTTCATTTCATTTAATATTTGACTCTAATCATATTGATTTTTTGATGATATGACATATTAACTAAAGTGCATTGTTACGTGTCTATTTTTAATCCTTCAATAAAATCTTATTTATGTTTATCTGATAAACTATTTATTTTTAACCAAAATAAATTTTAAAAAATTACTTATAGGAAATCAAAGCTGTGTTTCTTCTTTCAACTATTTTCTTTTTGTAAAAGAAAATAAAAAAATAAAAATTTCAAATTTATTTATATTTTATATTGGGTTAATGTAATTTTTACCTTAAATTTGATAATTAAACCTATTTTAGTATCTATTTTTAAAAAAAAATTGTCTAACTCTCGTAAAACCAATATCGAAAGCAATCTTTTTAATAGGTAGTTTAAAATTCTTCTTTCCTTCTTTCCATAATCTTCGTTTGCATGCATCAATTCTGATTTTTTTTTGAAAATTTATATATTAAAAAAAAAAGAGAGGATAAATTATTTATTTGAAAAACTGAGAAAGCTGATCAAATCCTGAAAACAAGAAAACAAAAGAAAATGTCGCCAGCAACTTCCAAAAGCTGTCAGGTTTCAAGGTAAAAATCGAACCGCTTTTTTTTCTTTTCACTGTTCAATCTTGGGAAAGGCTTTGCATGTTGGCTTTGAAAGTTTTGGTAAAAAAAACTTTCAGTTCTTCCAAAAAAAAATCAGCAGATCAATTATTATTAATTTCAAAAGTCAACAGTTAAGAATAATTAATTAAATTTTAATGTTTTTATCAAATTTACATAAATTTGATTAGTATAATAATAAATTTAATTTTATAATTTAAACATTTTACCAATTTGGTCATGATTTTACAAAAATATTGCTGGTTAGATTTGTTTAATCATGATCAAATTGATAGAATCTTTAAATTATAGGGGCTAAATTTATTATTATACCAATTAAAGTTATGTACATTAACCTTATGATTTTTTTTTCTTAGTAAGGCTATTACAAAATCGCAAATGCAATAAAAACTGACAAATGCAAATATAACCCTTGATAGTGATTAATTGTCCCTAAAACCCTTGACAGCAAGGCTATTACATTAACCCTAAACCTTAAGATTAATTATTCTTAATTGCTCACTTTTAAAATTGACAGTGACTAAATTGTTTTAATTTTTTTGAGAGAAACTAATTTACTCAATTTTAAAATTAAGAGAAATTGAAAAGATGTTTTTTAGGAAAGGTTTTGAAATTATTATTTTTAATTATGTAAGTTTTGAAAGTTTTTGAATTTCAGATGAAACATAATTAAAAGGAAAGTTGAGATTTATAATTGTTTTGAAATTTTATAAATGAAATTAGATAAAGTCTCTAAGACAAAAAAAAGGTGATATAAATTAATTTAGATGTTGCGGAAGGATTAAAATTTAAGATGAAAATAATAGAATTTGTAAATATTAAGAGGTTAAATTTGTTATGAGATCAATAAAAAAAAATCATGTCATCTTTCAATCACCCATTTAACGGAAAGTATGGGAGAGTGATTAAAATATTTAATTTCAAAAGTTTAATGATTAAATCGAATAAATTTAATAGTTTAGCAACTGTTTTTTTGTGTTTTAGCCAAAAAATTAATGATGTTAAATACCAAGACGAAAGTAGAAGGATGATATTAAAACTGAACCTAAAGTATAAGAGGCATTGGTAGATTATTCTAGAAAGAGGAAGACACATACTTGATTGCAGTTTGAAGAGAAGAAAGATGTCGACGGTGGTACTCGATCCTTCCTTTGTCATTAAGGGCTTCCTTTGATGGAGATGAGGTATTCTCAGTATCACCAACCCCTACATTTCATTCATCTTTATGTTTCATTTACCTTTTATGTATAATACAAAGTGAACGAAGGAGATGTAGGTACCGTTCTCAGTGATATAAATTAAGGGATTGCCATACTTTTCCTTTGTGTAAAGTAGAAGATCACGAATGCCTCTTGGGTACATATAGATCCATTTTGTACCTGTCTGCAACATTTGAAATTGAAATAGATTTAACACATGGTGGATATGTGCCATAAAAAAGAAGAAAGTTGCACAAGTTCTCACCATAGGACCAATTGGAATACCATTGTGGTAAGCTGCCATATTAAGAAAAGCAAATATGGTTTGATTAGTAAATGAGTTAGGCATAGATATAGTTAGCATATTGAAGCGATGACTGACATGAAAGCCTAGTACGAGCATCTGTCAAGTAGCTTGACCTCCCAACATTAGGCTTAGAAGCATAAGCTGCATAAATTGCAGTATAGTAGTTTAATCCCAGGAAATCAAATGAGCCTTTAAGAATCTTAGATTGCATTTTGTTGAATTTAGGCAAACGATTTCCAAGTAGAGATTGCATGGTGTGTGGATAATTTCCAATGGTTATTGGCTTCATAAACCTGCAAAACATATTTCTCCATCAACATCAATGAAAAAGAAATTCTACAATGATTAACAAGTAAAACTGACCATCCAAACATAAAGTCCAAGGCTCTTGAAGCAGCATTTTGCTGGTGCTTTGCATTTGAAACTGGAACGAACCAGTATGAAACTAATGTCATTCCAATCACACCCTTCTGACTTGCCTGTTAAAATTTCCATTTTTACTAATCTACAATTATTATTAATATTAACACACAAATATATTAACCGCAATAAATAAGAGGTTTAAACTTGATTGAATTTTTTAAAATATTAATTTCTTTTATTTTATATATTAATATTAATTTTAGAGTGTAAATATTAAAAAGTATGTTATGTTTAATATATATAATTTCTAAATATTAAATAAAATAATATTTTTGTAAAAATATTATTGGATTTGGGATAAATACGGACAGATTTAAATAAGATTTAATATTCATAGTTGAGATTGAGTGGTCCGGTTAAAAACGGATTTTAACTCAACACTTTTAGATATGTGTTCAAGTATATATTGGCAATGTAAGTTCCATGACCTGATATTTTTGGCGATAGAGTTTTACAGAAACGGCATGAGCAAGAAGTAGATGGTGAGCCACCAAATAAGGTTCAACGGCGGAGTCACCACCGGTGCAGTTTAGGTTTTGCCAATCGGAACAACGACCTGGTGCTAGAAATCCAGCTACGTATCCACCGTAAGTATAGCTCCATGGCTCATTCAATGTGATCCAATGCTTTACTCTATCGCCAAATTCCTTGAAGCAAACCTCAGCATAATCTCGAAAGTCATTCCTAACATAAAAGAAGAAGGTCGATTTGCTTATGAATGAATACATTCACTTCGATTTTTTTAATTACGTCTATATCTTATCAATATATTTATCCCTAATATGGGTAATCCTATTGGACTTAGGAGAAACAAAGATATGCAGGTCAACAGTAGCAACACAAGTTAAGATCCTGAGATTTGTTGAGAGTAAAAAGTGTGGTTAATAAGGATGTTATGCAGAGAGATTTGCTGTAAGGAAAAATATATTGTCAAGGGAATGAAGCTCCATTGGACCCAACACACAATGTACCATGATATTAAATTGAAAAAAAAAAAGTAACTTAAGCTTATGTTGTAGATTCTAGGTTACAGTAGCACACAACTAGAACGGCTCGAAAGGTGCTTATAGCTCCGGATTGAGTTAATATTTGGTGTCACTTTTGATAAATTACGAAAAATGTATTCCTAAAAAACAAAAAAAATATTAATCTATTTTTCTCTTTTTATATAAAATTTAAAATAAATATTTGAATCTAAAACACCATAATTTTTAATATCTTAATCTTATCATTTCAACCAAAACTCTATTTGTATTGTATATTTTTTTATAAATATATTTATTGCATAATTTTTTTACGTAAATTATTAATGAGTTATAATCTAGTTTATTATTAGCCGGTTGTTAGTTACAGTGAAAAAAATTGTTACATTAACGACTATACCCACATAATTAATGATTTTTAATGTAATATTGAATATTAATGGAGATAAAATACTTCTGTAAGTGCTAATTACTTACACGATACGAGGGCTTAAGAAACCACCATATTCATCTTCTAAGGCTTGAGGAAGATCCCAATGGAAGAGAGTCACAAATGGTTGTATACCTGAATACTTTCATAATAAAAATCATTTTGTAATTCCAATTAATAATAACCTGGAATATTTTTTTTGCAATAAAATAAAATTATTTTGTTGATACAAAGGACCAATAAAGGAGGAGTCAAGAAAGAGAAACTAGTGGACATTTAAAACGATTCATCTTTATAGGATGAAAAGCCATTAATGGAAGAGATGAGGGGAGAAGATATATAATAATAATAACCCTTTGATGGTTCTAAAGTAGAAGAGAGGAAGAACCCTCAAAATGATACCCCTAATCCCAAGAAGGATATATATATTTGGTCACAATGTAAGTCGCACCAAAGATCATTATATATGCTTTTATTGAGATTAGAGTGAGAGGGGTCTCATTTTGAGAATTGTTTTTCTTTTCTACTTTACAACCACCAAAAGTTTATCTCCAAATTTTCTTCTCCTAATCTTCTTTGTTGACTATTCTCTGTCCTATAAGGGTAAACCATTCTAAACCCCACTACCTTCTCCTCCTTTCTTCCTCCCTCATTGATTCCTCATATCAACAAATCACAATTAAAATACAAAATTGATTGATTCAAACCATTAACTAGGAGCTCATTTATGAGATTGTTATAATAGTTGATTCCTTCATTGTTTACACCCCCACTTAATTTTCCATCTGCAACAACAAATATACCACATTTAATAGCCTTTTAAAGATTTAACACAACTAATTTCCAATATGAACCAACCTAAATCAACTTATTAAGGTTTAGGGTTTGATTAAATATTAGTATGGTTTATATCAACCAGTGGATACTCTCTCAAGTTTATATTAATAAAAAATTTATATTATAAATATATAAAAATATTTTAAAAAATTAATAAATTTAAAATGATACGGTATCAAAATTAATAATGGTCATGGAGCAGGGTGAGGGCGAATGTTGCTAGATCCACTCCCACTCTATAATTGGCATGATCTACTCCATTGCCCACTTTGCTCCACTATGGATGTATAATATTGAAAACTATTACTACTTTTATGGATGTTGGATACATTTATCCCAACCCCTACCCCATTCCGCTTTAATTTATTTTTTGCTTCTTATCTTTAATATTATTAATCTTTTTAAAGGCAAGTAAATATTTAAACATGATTTCAAAAAAATTAAACATGAAACATATAGGTTTTTGTAAAACACGTTATTACATTTTTACCATTTAATTATATTTACAAAGATAAAATGATAATTTCATATAACAGAGCAGGGCAAGATAAGCAATTATCATAACCATTTCATACTCACTATCCAAAAAAAAAAAACTACCCTATCCTATTTTACCCTACATTTACTTTCCAAAAAAAAAAAAATCTACTCCATCTGAAACGGATCAATTTGAAATCCATTGAGAGGTTAGAATTTTCTATCCTTAATTAGAACACACTTATATCGATACATAAAAAAATAATATTTCATTGACACAATACTACCTACTTTGTTAAAATGTAAGTAACTTACTAAAGATGTGTAAAACCATAAATTTTGAAAAAGTGTTCATGAAATATATTATTTGTTTACATGCATGATTCTACTTTGGCATAAACTAAAGGCGATTTGATTCTTGGGTTGGACACTTTTTTCAATTGTGGTATATGTGTTTTTTATTATTATCTAATTCAGTATTTATATTTGACAAAAGTTATATATTTTAGTATTCAAAAGTTACAATGTTAACTTTTTAATATTTAATTTGAGTTTTAGCGTTGATTTAATTAAATTTACTATTATTAGGTTTGAATTTTTCATGATGTTGTTGATAGGATAAATTTAGTATTAACTTTGAATTTGGTTAATTTTGTGTTTAATTTGTTAAATACAATTTGATGGATGTGATTTAATTTGAGTTTTAGGGTTGATTTGATGAAACTTACTTTCATCAAATTTTGATCAAATCAACCCTAAAACCCAAACTACATACTAAAAAACTAACACTAATACTTTTGTCAAATAGGCGTACCGCATTGGACAAAAAATTTAACACAAATACCATATTAGAAATTTTTTTTTTGTCAAATTCAAGTATCAAATTATGTATTAAACCTACTAGTATTTGAATTATTATCCATTTTAAATCAATCATGATTAGAAGTGTTTATGGGTTGGGTCCAAGCATGATATTAGCATATTTTGTGCTTGCCCAAACATGGTTTGTAACATCCCGAAATAGGGCCTAAATAGAACAGTGGTTGCGAAACCACAAATTCGAGGTAGAAAAATTTATTTTATTATTATTTTGAGGTTCATGATATGATTGCATTATTGCGTGAAATTTCGTGATGAAATTCTATGCATAAAGTGCTTAAGTTGAGATTAGGGACTAAATCGAATAATTTGCAAAACTTGCATTCTAGAAGTTTTTAGTATGAAATTGCTTTGGAATATTAATTAGGAAGGTTTAAATAACAATTTGACCAATTTTTAAGTTCATGGACAAAATAGGACATGGATGGAATTTTTGAAAGTTTAATAAGGAAGGGCATTTTGGTCATTTGGATATTAAATGAAATAAAAAGGGAAAAATAACACAAAATTCATCATCTTCTTCATTAGCACGAAATTTCAAGGGTTATCCATATCTAGGGTTTGCTTCAAACTTTCAAGCTCCATAGTAAGTGATTCCAAGCCCCATTTTTAATGTTCTTTACGTTTTCGGAGTCCCGGTAGCTCGATAAAGCTTATGCTAGCAATAATTTAAGTTAGGGTTCATATTTGGAAAAATACCCATAGGTGAAAAGTGTTTATTTTGATGTTTTATGATAGAATATGAGGTCTTAGATTATGTTAGACAACTTGTGCTACTCGATTTTAGGTAAAAACGAGTAAAAGGGCTTAATCGGTAAAATACTTAATAGTCATAAGTATATGTTAGAGTGAGAATTTGATTTTTCTATAGAAGGGAAAAACGATCAGCATGTCATAAAACATAAGAAAATAGGCTGAAGTTTAATTTACGAGATTTGGGGCAAAAGTGTAAATATGCAAAAATTTAGGGGCAAAAATGTAATTTTTCCAAAATTTGAGTAAAGGACTGTTTTGATAAATTTGAATATTAAATAAGTTAAATTTGCTATTATAGATCAAGAAGAGCGAAATTCGGGAGTAGATCGGGGAAAAGAAAAAGTAAAGGACTAAATTGTAAAGTTTAGTCACATTTTGTATCGAGGTAAGTTTACAGTAAATAAATGCAATATTCTTTTATTTTACATTATTATTGTCAATTTCTAGCATTTATATACTTATTTATGAGAATATTTAAAGTCGAATTAAAGGCGAAGTGACAGAGAAAAAGCATTAGGAAGCCCCGTTTGAACCTTAGGAATGTTAGGATATTGGGGTTGACAGGGCAGAACAGGACAGAAATGAGCCATGTAAGTCCATATCAGATATATGGCTTTGGAGACAGGAATGAGCCATGTAAGCCCATATTAGATATATATATATATATGGCATTGGAGATAGGAATAATTCATGTAAGTCCATGTCGAAGACATGGCATTGGCAGGATATTGATAGACAGGAACGACCCTAGTATCCTTAGTATTCTGAGTGGTTCAACGGGTCATTGTACATGTTAAATTATAGTGAATTATCAGCAAAAGGGAAGGTAGATTATATTTATGAATAGTGAAAGGTCAGGTAAGAAAGAAGGTAAGTGAGTAAAGAAGAAGGTAGAAAATGAGAAGTAAAGAAAGTTTATGAGGCTAGGTGACATTATGTATAATTAATCATTATGTTGAATGTTGTAATTTATTTGCTTGTAAGCTTACTAAGCTTAGTGCTTACTCTCTTTATTTTCTTTTTCTTATAGTTTTTATCAAGCCACTCGGGGATCGAAGGAAATGTCGGAGACCCGATCACACTATCGAAGGAATCACATTGGTATAGTTAGACGTTTCGTTTTGTGTATGGCATGTATAGGAACTTGGTTTCTTTTGATATGATATGATCAATGAATGATGTGTAAATACTTGCTAATGATTAGCTAATAGAATGGCTGATGATATACATGTTTAATAGTATGTATGATTAAGTAGTAACTATCACATGAAAATTATGAAAAATGTGAAAGTAACTTAAAAACGGATTCAAGTATCAGAAATAATGTGACTTTGAAAAAATCACTAAAAATCGTAGAGACATGGTTTGATGGTGAATAATATATGAAATTAAAGCTCATTGTGTCTATTTTCATATGAAATAAGCAAAACAGGTAAAGGTTTTGTATTTTATAAGATATCTGAGTTTTAGTGAAATAGGGCCAGAGTAATTTCTGGATCCCCTGTTCCAACTTTGGACATTCACCATAAATTTTTAACTTTATATTTTAGGATCCTTATTGAATCTAGTTTTAATAGAAACAAACGGTATAGTCATATGAATTTTGTACAGGGAGAAAAGTGGTTCGTAGTAAGTAGAGGTCAGTGTAGTCGAAATCTGAAACAGGGGACTAATTGGCTAAGTCAAAAATTTTAGAAAAAAATTAGTAGATAGATATATGAGTCTAGTTTCATGAAAAATTTACGGATATTAATTTCGATTTTTGAAACTCGAGAAATTAATTTTTAAGCAACCATGATGCAGAAAAATAGTTTATTCCAAAAATTAAAATAAGTGGTTTAGAGTTGTTTAAAAGGTAAGATAAGTTTAGTAACACCTCAAGCTTGACTCCAGTGACGGTTTTGGGCGTGGGGGCGTTACATTTATTGGTATCGAGCGAGTTTAGTCGGTTCTCGAGCGCTTAGTGTGAGTAAAAGTCTAGCTATACATGCCATACCTATATTTTGATAGTGTGACGACTCCTGACGATTTTTAAATATTTTGTTTTATTGTAATGGATCCCAAGCGAGCTGGTGATGATGATGTAGAAAGTAATGCGCCTGCTCCTACGGAAGGGGCAACGCCATCTGAGAATAGGCCAATAACAGTTGATTAGGGAGGAGTGACTCGAGAAGCTCTCTTCCAAGCTTTGAATGATTGGTTTGCCGAGTACATTCATACGAATCCGGCAGTTAGACCTCCACCCCCTCATGATTCTCAGGCTACCCATGTAGCTCAAGCTCCCCCAGCTACAGGTACAGTGATAAGAGAAAAGCCACCAGTTGATAGAATCAGGAAACAAGGGGCAGAAGAGTTCCGAGCAACAAAAGATGATGATGCAGAAAGAGCAGAATTTTGGTTAGAAAATACTATCAGTTGCAAGTTAAAGAGTCAGATGTCCTGAAGACTGCTTTTTGGACTAGGTATGGTCATTATGAGTTCCTTGTGATGCCATTTGGCTTGACTAATTCTCCTGCCATTTTCATGGACTTAATGAACCGAATTTTCAGACCGTACTTGGATAAGTTTGTAGTTGTATTCATTGATGACTCAAAAAGATTTGAATTTGAGGCAAAGAAGATGGTTAGAGTTGATTAAAGATAATGAGCTAGTGATCGATTATCACCCAGGTAAGGCAAACGTTGTTGCTGATGCTTTGAGTAGGAAATCTTATTTGCATTAAGAGCTTTGAACACTAGTCTAGCCTTATCAGATGATGGTTTTATCTTAGCTGAGTTGAGAGCTAAACCAATGTTTCTTGAAGAAATTTGTGAAGCTCAAAAAAAAATGACAGTCAGTTGTTAGCCAAAAGAGATCAGTGTGAGTCAGATATAGAGTCAGATTTTCAGATCAGTTCTGGCGGTTGTTTGATTTTTCGAGACAGGGTATGCGTACCGAAGAATGATGAGCTTATTTGAAAGATCTTACAGGAAGCACATAGTAGTTTTTTGTCTATTCATCCAGGTAGTACAAAGATGTATAATGATTTGAAGAAAATATACTGGTGGGTAGGAATGAAAAGGGACATTTCAGAGTTTGTTTCTAGATGCTTGATCTGTCAGCAGGTAAAGGCCGAACATCAGGTACCTTCAGGTTTATTGCAGCCTGTTGTAGTCCCTGAGTGGAAATGGGATCGAGTTACTATGGATTTTGTGACAGGATTGCAGTTTACACCGAGAAAGAAAGATGCAGTATGGGTTGTGATTGATAAGTTAACAAAGTCGACTCATTTTATCCTAGTTCGTATGGATTATTCACTTGACAAGTTGGTCGAGTTGTATATTTCAGAGATAGTCAGACTACACGGGGTACCATTATCGATCATTTCAGACAGAGATCCAAGATTTACTTCACGGTTTTGGAAGAAATTACAGAAGGCTTTGGACACAAAGTTAAGTTTTAGTACAGCTTTCCATCCTCAAACCGACGGTCAGTCAGAGAGAGTTATTCAGGTACTTGAAGATATGCTTAGATGCTGTGTACTGGAATTTCAAGGTAGTTGGGAAAAATATTTACCATTAGTAGAGTTTGCCTACAATAATAGTTATCAGTTGAGTTTGAAGATGGCACCTTATGAAGCTTTGTATGGACGTAAATGTCGCACACCTTTGTATTAGACAGAGCTTAAGGAAAATCAGATTTACGGGGTTTATCTAGTTAAGGAAACAGAAGCGAAAGTAAAAATCATCAGAGATTGCTTGAAAGCAGCTTCAGACAGACAAAAGTCATATGCAGATTTGAAGAGAAAAGAGATTGAGTATCAAATTGGTGACAAAATTTTTTTTTGAAAGTATCCCCGTGGAAGAAAGTTCTCAGATTTGGCAAGAAAGGCAAACTAAGTCCACGTTTTATTGGACCAGTTGAAGTGATTGAGAGAGTCGGACCATTAGCATATCGGTTAGCTTTGCCAATTGAGTTAGAGAAGATTCATAATGTATTTCATGTGTCTATGCCACATCGTTATCGTTCAGATCCGTCACATGTAATTTCTCAGACAAAGGTTGAGATTCAGCCATACATGACTTAGGTGAAGAACCGGTAAAGATTCTATCTCGGGAGGTAAAGCAATTAAGGAACAAAAGTATTGCATTTGTGAAAGTACTATGGAATAGACATGGGGTAGACGAGGCTACATGGGAACCCGAAGAGGCTATGTGAAAACAGTACCCAAATCTCTTCACATGTAAGATTTTCGAGGACGAAAATCCCTAAAGGGGGGAGAAATGTAACATCCCGAAATAGGGCCTAAACGGAACAGTGGTTACGAAACCATAAATTTGAGGTAGAAAAAATTATTTTATTATTATTTTGAGGTTCATGATATGATTTCATGATTGTGTGAAAATTTCATTATGAAATTCTATGCATAAAGTGCTTAAGTTGAGATTAGGGACTAAATCGAATAATTTACAAAACTTGCATTCTAAAAGTTTTTAGTATGAAATTGCTTTGGAATATTAATTAGGAGGGTTTAAATAACAATTTGACCAATTTCTAAGTTCATGGACAAAATAGGACATGGATGGAATTTTTGAAAATTTAATAAGGAAGGGCATTTTGGTCATTTGGATATTAAATGAAATAAAAAGGGAAAAATAACACAAAATTCATCATCTTCTTCATTAGCACGAAATTTCAAGGGTTATCCATAGCTAGGGTTTGTTTCAAGCTTTCAAGCTCCATAGTAAGTGATTCCAAGCCCCATTTTTAATGTTCTTTACGTTTTCGGAGTCTGGTAGCTCGATAAAGCTTATGCTAGCAATAATTTAAGTTAGGGTTCATATTTGGAAAAATACCCATAGGTGAAAAGTTTTTATTTTAATGCTTTATGATAGAATATGAGGTCTTAGATTATGTTAGACAACTTGTGCTACTCGGTTTTAGGTAAAAACGAGTAAAAGGGCTTAATCAGTAAAAATACTTAATAGTCATAAGTATATGTTAGAGTGAGAATTTTATTTTGCTATAGAAGGGAAAAACGACCAGCATATCATAAAACATAAGAAAATAGGCTGAAGTTTAATTTACGAGATTTGGAGCAAAAGTGTAAATATGCAAAAGTTTAGGGGCAAAAATGTAATTTTTCAAAAGTTTGAGTAAAGGACTGTTTTGATAAATTTGAATATTAAATAAGTTAAACTTGCTATTATAGATCAAGAAGAGCGAAAATTCGGAGTAGATCGGGAAAAGAAAAGTAAAGGATCGAATTGTAATGTTTAGTCACATTTTGTATCGAGGTAAGTTTACATGAAATAAATGCAATATTCTTTTATTTTACGTTATTATTGTCAATTTCAGCATTTATATACTTATTTTATGAGAATATTTAAAGTCGAATTAAAGGTGAAGTAATGACAGAAAAAGCATTAGGAAGCCCCGTTTGAACCTTAGGAATGTTAGGATATTAGGGTTGACAGGACAGAATGGTGACGAAATGAGCCATGTAAGTCCATATCGATATATGGCTTTGGATACAGGAATGAGCCATGTAAGCCCATATTAGATATATATATATATATGGCATTGGAGACAGAATAATTCATGTAAGTCCATGTCGAAGACATGGCATTGGCGAGATATTGATAGACGAGAACGACCCTAGTATCCTTAGTATTCCGAGTGGTTCAACGGGTCATTGTACATGTTAAATTACAGTGAATTATCAGCAAAAGGGAAGGTAGATTATATTTATGAATAGTGAAAGGTCAGGTAAGAAAGAAGGTAAGTGAGTAAAGAAGAAGGTAGAAAATGAGAAGTAAAGAAAGTTTATGAGGCTAGGTGACATTATGTATAATTAATCATTATGTTGAATGTTGTAATTTATTTGCTTGTAAGCTTACTAAGCCTAGTGCTTACTCTCTTTATTTTCTTTTTCTTATAGTTTTTATCAAGCCACTCAGGGATCGAAGGAAACGTCGGAGACCCGATCACACTATCGAAGGAATCACATTGGTATAGTTAGACGTTTCGTTTTGTGTATGGCATGTATAGGAACTTGGTTTCTTTTGATATGATATGATCAATGAATGATGTGTAAATACTTGCTAATGATTAGCTAATAGAATGGCTGATAATATACATGTTTAATAGTATGTATGATTAAGTAGTAACTATCACGTGAAAACTATGAAAAATGTGAAAGTAACTTAAAAATGGATTCAAGTATCAGAAATAACGTGACTTTGAAAAAATCATTAAAAATCATAGAGACATGGTTTGATGGTGAATAATATATGAAATTAAAGCTCATTGTGTTTATTTTCATATGGAATAAGCAAAACATGTAAAGATTTTGTATTTTATAAGATATCTGAGTTTTAGTGAAATAGGGCCAAAGCGATTTCTGGATCCCCTGTTCCAAATTTGGAAATTCACCATAAATTTTACAAAAATAATTAGGTGGTGTACTTTATATTTTAGAATCCTTATTGAATCTAGTTTTATAGAAACAAACAATATAGTCATATGAATTTTGTACAGGGAGAAAAGTGGTTCGTAGTAAGTAGAGGTCAGTGCAGTCGAAATCTAAAACAGGGTTAACTTTAACTAATAAACTGTACTAATTGGTTAAGTCAAAAATTCTAGAAAAAAAATTAGTAGATAGATATATGAGTCTAGTTTCATGAAAAATTTACAGATCTTAATTTCGAGTTTTGAAACTCGAGAAATAAATTTTTAAGCAACCATGACATAGAAAAATAGTTTATTCTGAAAATTAAAATAAGTGGTTTAGAGTTGTTTAAAAGGTAAGATAAGTTTAGTAACACCTCAAGCTTGACTCCAGTGACGGTTTCGGGCATGGGGGCGTTACATGGTTCGGCCCGAAATATGGGTCTAAAATTTTGTCCAAGCCCAATCATATTTGTAAAAAATTAACCTAAGCCTATTTTAGACTCGCAAATATTTTTTTATTTAAAAATATTTATATTATTTTAATATAATATTTAATAATTTTATATAATTTTCTATTTATTGAAATTCTTTATATAGCCATCTTACCATTATTTTAACATTTACATTAGAGTAGTATTATATATTTAGTATATATTTTATTTTTTTAATGTGTTATAAATACATAATGTATAAAAATAACATAATACACAGTGTTATAAACTTAAAAAAGGGTCAGGTTGGGCCGGGCTCGAGCCTTAAATATTCAAGCCTAAGCCCAACTCATATTTTAAACGGGCCTAATTTTTTACTCAAGTTTATTTTTCGGGCCGAATATTTTTACCTAAATCTTGTCAAATTTTAAACGGGCCTTCGAACCTGGACACCTTCGAACCTGGATGAATAACTCAACCCATGAAACAGGTCTAATCATAATATTGTTTCTCGTTTTTTATATTAAATAATCTAAAAATAATTAAATCATGTTGCGTGGCATTATAATTAATTTGAACAAAGCAATTCACATGCAATTTGTTTTAGTATGATTATAAATTATGGTTGAAAAAAAGTAGGAATTTTACATGATATTGGACGTATCCTTATTATAACATGGTATAGTTTTTCCATCTGTCTTTTCTTTTATTTATTTTAATAAAAAATTGTTTTTTACTTTGCTGATTTTAAATATGGAGAGTTTTGTTTTAATCATCAAAATTTGTTATTACATATAATCTTATGCCACAAAACGCTCGCCTTCTCCAAAAGAAAGTTGTTAAATGATGACATCCACTTCTCACTTGTCACGTTACAAAGGATAAACTCTAAGGCCACTAAACATATACTATGTACAATTTATGAACTAAAAACTCTCTTCTTTTTTTTCCTTCTTTTTTTTATACTGGTGTGTTGGAAAAGAATTTATTAGTTAATCGATTAAACATGAGTTAATCTTTAAATATGTTAATTTTAATTCTTTTATTTAAAGACTATATAAAAGTATGAAAAAACAAAAAGCTATCAAAATAATAATAGTAGTCATTTAATAAAAGAGTATATTAGTTATTTTTTAACCGAGTTGGTATTTGGTTGACCCGTGACACCAACTCAGTCAAGACTTTTATTAATAGTATAGATATATACAAGGGCGAAGCCAGAACAATTTTTTAGGAGGGCCAAATGAAAATTTAATTTTTTATAGTCTATATCTTTATAATTTTTAAAAGATTAAATAAAATTTTTATAATTTTAAGGGAGCCAAAGTGCAATTTTACTTTTATTAATTTAAAACTTTTTAAAAAATTTAAAGAGCCTAAATAGCAATTTTTCATTTTTGGGGGGGCTAAGGCTCATGCTAGTCCCCCTCTAGATTTGCCTTTGGATATATACACAAATTTAATGAGAGAAAATATTTTATGTCAAAAGTTTTTATTAAAGCATACTTAAGAATTAATATTAGTAAGGTGGTAAAGTTTTTGATGGTTAACCCATTATACACTGTTCAGTTATTAGACATGTTAATTTTAGTTCTTTTATTTAAAAACTATATAAAAGTATGAAAAGACTAAAAGGTCATTAAAATAATAATTGTAGTAATTTAATAAAGGGGTATATTAGTCATTTTTTAATCGAGCCGGTACCGGGTTAATTTATAACACTAACTCAGTAAGGGTTTTATTAAGAACATAGATACATAAATTTAGTGAGAGAAAACATTTCATGTTAAAAGTTATTCTTTTTGTAAGTTTACTCAAGAATTAATATTGGTGTAGTGGTAAAGAGTTTGTTGATTAACCCATTAAACATGGGTTTAATCTTCGTATATGTTAATTTTAATTATTTTATTTAAAAACTATATACAAATATGAAAAGATAAAAAGAAATTTATTGAAATAATAATAATAATTAATCATTACTTATCCGAGTTGGTATTCAGTTAATCTATGCCACCAACTCAGTTAGGAATTTTAGTAATAGTATAGATAAATTATATTTATTTAATTAAAAATCATAGATTTTTATTAATTTTATTTTATCAAATTATAATATAATTTTATTAATTAATATATTATGTTTTTTTAAGTAGAACTTTCAAAATATATGAATAAATTAATTAATATTAACTAAATATTATGTGTAGAATCATGTTTATACATATTATAGATAAATTGAAATTAATTAATATATCTTACTTGGCAAAATTCTAGACCATGAGATTGAGAATCTGTAAGCATCTAATCCCATTTCTTTCATAATCCCGATGTCTTCCTGTCATGAATTTTCACTTCGGAAACATGAGTAAATAAGATAAAAAGTAAAAATAAAATAAAATTACAGCCCGTTATAAATTTTAACTGCATTCAAATAACTTTCTCACAACTTTTAAATTTTAGCTTCAAAGTAAAACTGATTATTATAGTTCTTAAATTTAATATTATTTTCAATAATTATATCTTAAATGATATAATCTGAATATATTATTAAAATGGGTTTTGAATATTTGTTTTTATTCAAAATTAATTCATTTAAATAATAAAATATTAAAATTTAGAATCAAACTTCATTATCTACCTAATAACTTTTACAAATACCTCAAACTCTCAAGTGTTTCTAAATATTATCCACCAAAATTAAATTCTATTATTAAATATCTTACACGAAACCAAAATCCTTTAATATTTGATAATTACTATAATTTGACTAATGTACGATAATTTCAATGATACAATACATATTATTGAACTCAACAGTCAACAGTCAACACTCATGGATGTCCAAATAATTTTAAGAAAACGTATTATGATAAATAACTTTAAACCAAGTAAAAAACGGACCATAAATTTTTATATAAACAAGAACAAGGAAGAAAGTAACGATTCCTTTTGCAAATTATTTAAACTATAAGTTGAAAATTAACAATTTCTTTATATACGTTTTTTAAAGATTTATCTTTAAATCTATCTATTCAATTTTCAAAAGAGAAATATTTTACGTTAGAAAATTTCAGCCACTTACTTAACTTTCAAATATATTCAATTTAAAATTTGAAAAAATAAATTACTTTAAAACTAAATATAATTGCTTGTCTAAAAAATACACCATCAAATTTAAAATTATTTATTATATATCCTAAAAACCAACTAATATTAATTATTTTTTAATTACACTATTCATTGTACATTAATTGATAATATCTTTAATTTTTTTTAGATTCCAAAATAACTTCTCCTATTATTCATAAAATTTAGATACAATTATTCTATTTATATCAAGGCTAAGCAATTAGTTAATAATAAAATGGGTGGCAAGGAAAGCACAAAATTTTGGATTTATAATAAATGTGTTGATTTGTTGATTCGAATTGAGTTTATATATGATAAACACACATTTGATATGTATCTAATTTTAGCTCGGTTCAAAATGTGAGCATTAAATTTTATTAAATTCGTTTATATTTGTAAATTCTATTTTAAGCCATTCATATAATTTTTTAATAAATATATTAGTTTAATATTTAATAAAATTTTTATTATTTTTTATTAAAATTTTAAAATAAATATATTTTTTAATGTTTATATTAGAGTGTTATATATTTAAATTTTTTGTGACATAAATTACGGAAGTTAGACCTTTAATTTATTTTTATTAAATTTCAAGCAAATCGAGGAACTAAAACAAATTGGTAGGTGTAGTACAACATAGAACGTACCTTATAGCGATGGTAGGAATCAATTGCCACATCTCCATTGCTGCCATCAGCTATCTTATCTGCAATCTCCATCCGCATACAATTATTGTTACACTCCAAAAATCTATGTTTTATTTTTATAAATATATATTTCTTTTAATATTCTAAACAATAACAAGTTCTTAAACATACGCATATATCTATGTACCTTAATTAATTTATTTTTAAAAAAGTTATAATTAAATGCGGTTGATCAAATTGAGTAAAAATATATTTGAGTAAAAATCATCTTAATTCAATTTTAATTTTTTTAATAGAGTTGAATAATTATTTCGAGTTAAATTTTTAAATCAAATTAAAATCTTGTTAACAATATGATTAATTTTAAGTTAGAGCATATAAATTTGAGATCATATATATTTGAAGAATCTTTTAAACCAAGATAAAGAGAAATAAAACAACTTAATTTAGTACGATAAACTTGATTGGTAATTTATTTGTTTAAGGTCTCAAATTTTATCATTTCGGAATTTTTAAAAAAAATGTTTATAATTTAACATTTTATATAAAAATTTAAAATAAATTTTTAAAATTTTAAAGTTTTATAAAATTTTGAATTTTTAATACATATTTTCAAAATTTGAAGATTATTTTGAATTTATTTATTTTTTAATTTTGTTTAAGAGGGGTCAAATTCCTCTTTTTTTTAAAGCGATAGGGAACCAATCAGGGGTGAAGCCAGGGGGCTGGCATGGGCCCCGGCCCCCCCTAAAATGTAAATTTACTCTTTTGGCCTTTAAATTTTTTCAAAATTTTAAATTAATAAAGGTAAAATTGTACTTTGGCCCCCTAAAATTATAAAAATTTGATTTAATCCTTTACAAATTATAAAGATATAAACTATAAAAAATTAAAATTTTATCCGGCTCTCCCTAAAAATTTGTTTTGGCTTCGCCCCTGGAACCAATGGGTATTTATAGAAATTTGTTATTCGGAGTTATTCAAATTATTTGACTTATTCTAGTTGTAAAATTCAACTTGAGTTGAACTAAAAAAATAAAATTACTTGTTTGAGTTTATTCATAAAACTAAAAAATTCCAATAACTCAATTTAGTTAATTTAAAATTTGAATTTTTTAGTCAAATCGAATTTTACTTACCCTTAATTATAAGTGCTAGTAGCTTATAATAAAAATATTTTGTCATATAAAAAAGTCTGATAAACGATAATTATTGATCAAATAATTGTGTTGTAAAGACATAACACAATGATATGAATTGTATTAAATAAGTAAAGTTGTGAATAAATAAAAATAAAAATAAAAATGTGGTAGTTTTAACAGAAGGAAACAAATTGTATTAATTAGTAAAAGAAATTGGAGTGGCATAGGGAGACTGTTTTTTTCATTTCCCCCAATGATTTTTAGTTAGTGCCATAATTTTAATATAGATATATATTTTAGAGATGTCCCGTCAAAACTTTATAGCTTAATAAATTCATGTAGGGAGAGATGATTAAAATAGATTATGACTACGACTGTTTGTAGCGGACCAAATTAAAAGTTCAAAGTAACAATAAAACTTTTTGACTTATCAAAATCAATATAATTATAATGTAATATATTTTTAAATGAATAGAAGATAATCTTAAATTCATAATAACTAACTAAATTTATCTTTTAATTATTTTAATATTTATGAAAAAAATAGAAATATATTACAATAAACTGAGAAATCAAAACCTAAAATAATTATATAAAATTTCAAACTCCTTTAAATATTTCTAACATATCCCTACAAATAAATTCTCATACAAGAAAAATAATTAAAAAAAAATCTACACAACGTGATAGTCCAAATATATACATTAATTAACATATACGGGTATGTGATTCTTATATAAATTAGTATAATAATATTAAAATATAAAATTTAATATTATATAATGTTGATAGTATTAATGAAAGACTTTCTATTTATTAATCAATACTATACGTAAAAATTATTAATTTCAACTACTTATTTAAACTAAATTCAAATTAATGATGAGTAATTATATTAAAAATATGAATTTTCTATTTTAAATTACCATACTATTTTAAATACAGCTAATTTTTTTACCAAATTATCTAAAACTATTAAAAATTATGTTTGCTAAAAATTTTAAATACTATTACTTTTTTTTCCATACTATTTTAAATAATTCAAATATTGTTATTGCAAATTCATCATTTGATAAATATCAAAATTCTCCATTATACTTTATTTTTATTGACATTTGCTGTTTTTTTTTTTTTTAATATGAGTAAATTTGACACTTAATTTTTATGTTATTGAATTTTACTACTAAATTTTTAAGTTTTATTAATTTTTCCACCAACTTTCATTGTTCTATCACTCAATATTGATTTTGAATATTTGAAAACAAATTTGATGATAAAACCTCTTTCAAATATTGTATTTCAATAGTTAATAATAAGTTAATTTATAAAACATCAAAAATTAATAAATTAGCTTAGAATTTTTAAATTAATGAAACATATACTTGAAAAATAAAATATATATAAAGTAAATTTTGTTTTATAAAATAATCATTTTTATTAATTTTGACATTATATTGTTTTACTTATTGATTTTAAATATTAAGATAAAATAAAAAAAATCATTAAATTATATTCAAGTTATTTTAAATTAAAATTGAGTTTAAGGATAAAATTCAATCAAATAAATGTAAAGTGACAAATTTTAGTGTAAAATTAAATTATAGTCGTAAATTTACCTTTAATTTTATAAACATAATAATAAAAATCAATTAAAGTAAAATATAATGACAAATTTTAATTCCACGTTACAATTTTACAGTAAAAAATATATATATTTTATTAATAATGGGAGAAAAAAAAAACAAAAATTTTCAAGTTGTGATTTGATTATTAAAAGGATTTGTGTAAAGAGTGTAGCTGGTGAGTAGCGTCGAAGTTAGGAGGGAAGAAGAAGAAGTGTGCAAAGTAGGGGCGATCCGCATCAGAAACCAACCATTTGTGGGGTAGAGATTAAAATTGAATTTTACTAGCACCGGGAAATGTAAGAAAGTTTTCAAGGCAATAATAGGATTACCCGGATACTTATGACTGAAAGTATCCCATATGCTTGGATCTCTACCTCCTTCTTTAGCTGCACCTTCATACTGCTTTTTCACCACACAAAACCAACCAATTAATATCTCCAGAATTCAAATCTTATTCCTACCAACTCACACAGATATTTACCTGGTAAGATGATGATGCTGTTCCAAAGATGAAACCAACGGGAAAACTTGCACGACTAAGCGAACATACACCACTAACCCAGCCAAACAAAATCCAAACTAAAACTAGATGCCACCTTTTAATTCCCATTTCAATTTCCCTTCTTTCTTTTCATGCCAGCACTGGCTTTTTAAAGAGGAATGAATGGTAAAAATGCCACATCAACTATATTGTTTTTCTCACATTTAGGAAAAGAGTTACTATTTAATCATGTATAAAATACTTTAAATTAATTTTTGTTGGTTGAGTCTGTTTATGTAACAAATATTTTTAATTATTACTCGATTGATTGAGAGTGACACCAACTCAATCAACTTTTTAAGTTTTAAATATAGTATCGATAAAGATATATTATTTTAAATAAGTAATTGAAAAAATAAAAGAATATTTTAATAAATGTTAAATTATAAAAAGTCAATCAATAGAAGGAAATAAAGTAAAAGAAAAATAATTTGAAGGGAGACACTTCCTTTTTTCTTTTCCCCTTTTCGGTTTTTTACTTTTTCCTTTTTATACATTTTTTAGTTAGTGCCATAATTTTAAAATAGATGCATTATTTTTATCTATTTATAGAGATGTCTCGTCAAAACTTTATAGCTTCTATAATTTTCTTAATATATAATCATTATTTGCATGTAGGGACACATTTAATTACTTTTTTTTATTTTATCCTAAAAAATATATTTTTTATAAAAAATGTTGGTAATTTTTAATTCTAAATTTGATTCAAAATAAATATATAGATTATGCTGTTTTTCTCTTATTGTAACCCATAGATAAGCTAATGATAATTAAATCTTGGATAAAACTAGTGGATCGAATTAAAACTTCTCCTTTTTATGACAACAGTACAAAAATAACATATATAAAAGTAACTCCTAAAAATTAACACTAACCCTTGATTTAAGAAATCAATTAATTACTTTATAAAAGTAATGAATTTTAACTTTTTCTTTTAGAATATTTGGTTTACAAAATCTAATATTATCTTTAATAATAGAATTATCATATGCAAGATTACTTAACTTATTATCGATAATGTTACATTCTCCTATTTGATTGAAATGTAAGATTTTTTTTGTTTGGTTGATGGAATGTTAAATTACCTGAAAACACATTTACTAAATTTTCATTGTTATAAGATTCATTCTTTTTTTTTTTTAAACATATATAAGTAAAAAAGTAGAAACAATTTTATAAATTACAGTTTCAATGTCACATGCATTGCACACAATTTTATAGATTTATTTTTTAATTCATTAAATAATATATTTTTATAAATTTTAAAAATCTATATTTACCTATTAAATGAGAATTGATATATTTATAACAAAAGTCTATTACTTTTGAAAAATAATTAAAATAAAAAAGTGGGAACAAATAAAATAATTTTGTCATTTGAATACGAGTCAAAATTTCACCTACAAATAACTGTTACTTTAATATTTTATTACTTTTGTCATTTCAATATGCGTCAAAATTTCACCTACAAATAACCGTTACTTTAATATTTTATTACTTTTAACATAATATTTTAAGGGAATAAATTATATGAGAATCATTCTAAAAACTAAAGTTTTTTAGGCACCAATGAAATAAAGCCATGTCGTTAATTTTTAAGCACATAAAAATTTTATCATATCCTCAACTCTATATAATCATTACCCTAACTCAATTTTTAAGCACATAAATAAACTCAAGGTTTATTGGAAAAATCAACCGTCAAATTTCAATTCAAAAAAGTAAAATTCTATTTTTATACTATTGGTCTATAGCTTTAATCTCTTTTCTCTGTTATGATTTTCTTGATATATGATTTATACATTGTTGAAAGCATACATTGGTTTTCTTTTTTTTCTTATTACTTTTTTGGTTTAATCAATTTCCCTTATAATAGAAATTTCTCTATAATTTCATGTGAAGAAAAGAAGAAAACCAATATATATTCCAAAGTTTATAGCTAGTTTAATCTCTCATTGTTTAATAGTATTTTAGTTCTCTCGTTGTTTTGAAGACATTGTAATTTACGAACTTTTAATTTTCTATTCATTCTTTCTCGATAAATTTTTTTGAATTATATTTTATTGAAATTTAATATTTGGGAATTCTTGTTCTAAAATATATTTATATAATAACCAATCAAAGGTTTATAGTATGTATTTCCACCTTGAGTTTAGTTTAGCATTGCAAGAGAGTTCCAAAATTTTGGTATGGGAAAATAGGGTAAAAAGACTAGTAATTTTTAAAATCAATTGATAATACAATTACAAAAAAAAAAAAAAAAATTTTATGTACTAATAATATTTTTATAAACCACTTAATCATCGATAGTCATTCAATATGTACTGATAATATTTTTATACATAATTTTTGAATTATTAATATGCGTTGTATATATTTTCTTTTCAATCTTATATTAGTAATTGATCACATAAAAAATACAGAGTTATGGCAGGAGATACGTTCATAGAAGGTGACATTATTATTGATAACAATTCCCTTAAAGATAAAGTAAACATTGGGATTGAACAACAAGATGTGATCAATGTTGATTCCATTGAAGACACTAACGGGCAACTAACTCAAAAATTTTGTGCCTGTAATGGATCATTAAAACCATGCACAAGAATACAATTTGATGACCTGGAAGGCGTCGAGACATGTTATAAGGCATATTCGAGACAAAATGGTTTTAGCATCGAAAGAGCCATACTCGATTGTCTCACATTGATAAATCTTTAATTGGAGTAGATTACACTTGTTCTAGAGAAGGATTTCGACAAAAAGATTGTCAAAAAAGTGATGCAAAATGTATGGAATGTGCTGAAATAAGAATTGGTTGCAAAGTGGTGATGGGTTTGAAGAATGTTGAAGCCAAATGGATTGTAAGTAAGTTTGAAGATAAACACAATCACGAACTTCTTACACCCAGAAGTACAAGTTTTCTTCATGGACATAAAAAAATAACAAGAACCTAAAAGAATCTAATCAATACATTGAATGAAGCTGGTGTACCACCTTGAAAAATTGTATCAGTTTTAAGTCAAGAATCTGGTGGCTATTACAATAATGGTTGTACATTGATTGATATCCAAAATTATTTAGGAAATAAAAAAGAAACTTTTTGAAAAAGGGCATGCACAGAGGTTGTACAAGTATTTCAAAGAATGTCAGACTAAAATCCTGGTTTCATTTATGTAATTCAAGTTGATGAAAGTAGTTATATGGGGAATTGTTTTTGGGCTAATGGGAGATCAAGAATGGCATACCAATATTTTAGAGATGTTGTCACTTTTGATGCAAAATATCTTACAAATCAGTATGTATGTATTTTGTACCATTCACTAATGTCAACCATCATCATCAATCAATAATGTTTAGATGTGCCTTATTAGTTAATCAAACAGTAGAATCTTATATATGGTTGCTTACCACTTGGTTTGAGGTAATGCTTAGTCATGTGCCAACTACTATTATTACCGATGATGACAATGTTGGAAAAAATCCGATTTGAAAAAGGTTTTCTTGCATAGTGGAAAATTAAAAATTTACAAACCAACTCGGTTTGTGATATTTATAGCAATAAACCCTAGGCCGAAATCATATCTGTGTTTCAGATAGATGGATCCTTATTGTTCCCAACTTTCAACCAAATGATCTTTTCTACTATTCTTGTACCATGAACTGCTTCGAGTGTAGGCTTGAACCAATTAAACCAAAACACATAACTAGAAATTGGTTTCTCTTATGGGGTGAATGTAACAGCCCATTTTTTAGTGAAATCGGAACAGTGGTTTCGGGACCACAAATCTGACCCGAAAATAAAGTTTATTTTTATTTTATTATATTGAACGTATTATAATAGACATGTGTGAAAATTTTGATACGAAAATTTTATCGATTAAGTGTTTAATTACGAGAAGGACGAAATCACATAAAATGTGAAAGTTGAATTCTAGTAGCTATAATGATTAAATAACTATGAAATTTAAAACTAGAGGTCCTTATATGGTAATTAGACCCTTAAAGAAAATTATGTTGATTTTTGGTGACTCATCCATGGAAAAATTAGAAAAAAGTAGGGGCTAAATTGGAAATCATAAAAATTAAAAGAGGGTAATTAATTAAAAAGAAATTACCATCTTATTTTCATGTCTTCTTCCCCAAAATTTCTATGGAAACCCTAGGAGAGAGGAAGAAAACTTTCCAAGCTTAAAAAGGTATGAAATCAAGCCTCGTTTTTAGTAATTTTTATATTTTTGGAGTCGGGATAATCTAATCTATCTATTTGGGGGATTAATTTGAAAAGTTACCAAGGTATGAAATTTGGGTCATGGATGAATATGCTGAAATTTTGAAATTTATGGTAGAAAATGAAAGGTTGTTGATAGATAAACAACTTTTACAAAGTGATTTTTGATGAAAACATGATTTAGGGACTAAAATGTAAAGTTGTAAAAGTTGATGAAAAGTATTGAATTTTTATGAATACATGTGCTGTGAGTTTTGTAATGGGATTTTGGTTAGGCTTGGAAAAGGGAGTAAATTGCACAAGTTTCATTTTCTGAGCCTAGGGACGAAATAGGAATTTATGGAAAAGTTAGGGACAAAATGGTAATTTTGCCTAGAACATAAATTGAGGCCAAATGAGTATAAAATATGAAAAATTGATGATTAAAGCTATTTATATAGATCCAGACAACTCACATTTGAGGTTAGATCGAGGAAAAGAAAAGGTTTCGGATCAGTAGATTACTTACGCGAACAAGTATCGAGGTAAGTTTGTGTAACTTAATCGAGCATGTAAATATGTTTAATTGAATGTTGTGTTTGTATGGAATGTGATTTATATTGATTTATATTATTTGAATGCTATAATGAAAAATTTAATACATGCTTGAATGGTGAAAAATAGTTAAGTCCCGATTGAATATTGAATTCCGATGAATATATGTGTTTTCCTGAAATGGATGAGGTCCTGTATTTGTTACTGACGAATTTAGCTCGGATGAGTAATCCTATTGAGTTCATTATAGAAAGGATTTAACCTGGACGGGTAATCCTGATATAATACCTCTCGAGTATACGTTATGATTAGGGTTTAACCTAGACTGATAATCCTAATAAAGCTCTTCTGAGCATACATTATATAAGGGATTTAGCTTGAACCGGTAATCCTGTTATACGATATGTGGCTCGAGAATGTGTTCTTTGATTAGGTGCCCTAATGGGTACTCTTGAATAAGAACTGACGGATTATTGAATCGTACACCTCGAGTGTACTACTTGAACATCCATCGAAATTTCAATGATTCAACAGACAAAACTCTTGACATGGTTGAGAATTTTGAGATGAAATGATAATAACTTGAAAGAATATTGCATGATGAACTCATCTATGTTTACTTAATTGATATGAAGATTTTGGTGACTAACATGTTTGATTGAATGCATATGTTTAGGCAAATTTTGCTAATGGATGGAAAACATGATATTGTATGCTTAGATTTAACAAACGGGATTGGTAAGTTTAGTTTTTGATATACGAACTTACTAAGCATGTAATGCTTACTCCATTTTATTTTCCCCTGTTTTATAGTGCTCGAAAGCTTGCGAAGGTTGGAGATCATTAGAGCATCGTCACACTACCTATTAGCTATTTTAAGTATTTATAGTAGCATCTTTTTGGCATAATGGCATGTATAGGACAACTTGGCCTTTAGTGGCTTGACAATGATGTTTGTAATCTAGCCATTGGAATGACTAGTAATAGTTGTTTTGATATACTTGTAATGTCATGGTATGGTAGCTATATATATATGTATATGTTAAGTAGCTGATCAAATCATGTTTAACACATGGATTGAACTAAGGTAAGATTGTAAACATGTATGCATGCAATGATATGCCATGTTGAATGATGAAAATTGCTTAATTTGGATGCTTGAATTGGTTGGAATGTGTTTGGTATGTTTTAGTGCAGGAAAATGGTAAATTTGGGTGACAAATGAGGCTAGGAATGGTTTTATTTTGTCCACACGAGCAGACACACGGGTGTGTGTCTAGATTGTGTGTGACACACGGCTGAGTACATAGGCGTGTAGTTAGGCTGTGTGGCCCTTGCACCTTAATTTTGAGAAACAGAATGCTCATAATTGAGCACAGATAGAGACGGCCTAGAATACGGGCATGCGTCTTAGCGTGTGAAACCTGCACCAAATTTCGAAAAGAATTAATTAACCACACGGCCTAGCACACGGGCGTGTGGCATGGCCGTGTGCACAAGTCAGAGTGTTACACGGGGTCAAACACGACCTGTAGCACGGGCGTGTCCCTAGGTCACACAGGCGTGTCCCTCGGACCACACGAGCTTGTGTGCCCTGTAACTTGGAAAATTTTTGAAATTTCGCAAAAAATTTTTAGAGTCTCCAATTAAGTCCCGACTTGATTCTAATGCTCGTATTGGCCTCGAGGGTCCATTTAAGGGACGTTATGAATAATCTCAGGTAAAGAAAAGTGATTGAAATGATTTATTTGTAAATGTTTTGAAAGTTTCGGTAATGCTCTATAATCTTGTTCTGGTGATGGATACGGGTTAGGGGTGTTACAGTGAAAATGAAAATTCTCTCTTTAAAATAGAAACAGGCAAAATTGTTATTCTGGAAAAATATATTTAATAGTTGAGAATAAATTCTCTCTATTTTCAGAAGAGTAATAATATCTTAAAGTTGTGTGTAAATAGCTCTACCGGTGCCATCTATTTATAGGAAGAGAAAGTAGAACTCTTGTTGAATTTGAGAAGTTTATTTCAACTAAAAAACGAACTCATTGTCTAATTAGCAATATAGGTGGCGACAACCTTAGTTAATATTAACTAGGGTTTGTCATCCACCCTATTAACATAAGGGGCTTTTGGGCCTCTACCATATTGGGTCCGATTATAAGTAATTTTTGGGATTTTAACCTAATACTTTATCATTTAATCCAACCCAATATTTGTTTTTATATTTCCCAAAAATAAACTTCAATATTTATATTAAATAATTTTCTCATCCCAATTTTACTCTGGTAAAATTATAACGATTTTATCCATGATAGAATTTTTGAGAAAATATATTTAAAATTTTATCATTCGACTTGTTCACTATGATCGAATGGTTTATTTTCATTTTCGGCTTTTAAAATAGCTCAAAAATATAAACTCATTCTTTTGATCATTTTTGAGTAATCCATGTTCATTTGCAAATGAATCATTTCTTATTTTCATTTCCATTTCCATATTGAGAAAACCACATTCATTTTCAAATGATTCCATTTCTCAATTTCGGAGAAAACCATAATCATTTTTGAATGTTTTCCATATCTCCATTTCCATTCATTCCGTTCATTTCGATTTAAACACATAATTCATTTCTAGTTTTAATGAGTTAGCGAAGTGACTGATTGACGTATGCAATTGAGGCTCAAATGATTTATAATTAAGTTCCAACTTTTCGCCTATTAATTATAAACTCATTTAGTCATGAAGTTATTCAACTATAGTATTGTGACTAAGCTCTCCCTAATTACATACCATTACGAAAGCAACTCGATTAGTGCTCGTCCAATGACTTTGTCATAAGTGTGTTACCTTCATAGGATATTTTTAATCTCTTTGGGATAATATCCGTTCTCCTAATACGATCCTATTTTCTCTCATGGTAACCATTACATTTTCCTTCATGAAAAGTCAATTACTATCAAATAGTAATCAAGTCATTCATCACAAAGATGAACGACCCATGACTACGTTTACTTTTCATCAATCATGTAATGCCAATGAGATAATATCATTTACCCATGTCATGGGCTATGAATTCTGCTATTGTGAATGATGTTACATACTGTAGAAGTCGTACACCCAACGCACCAACTTTCAATTCCTTATCTATTCAAACTTAGGCTTTTACTTATATCAAAGTTTACAAGTTACACATACATAGTCTGCTATCAACTCAGGATTTAGGTATGCCACACTATGACTATCACAAGAAAATAAATCTATAAACAAATTTAGGATCTATTCTTCTTGGGTTCAGTTTGATGTACTGTCAGTCCAGTCAATCACATCTATATCTTTATCTTCTGGGAGTCATCCGCTCCGATACCCAAGACAAAACATCTTTCCAATTGGACTAGATAGATGACATATTAGTCTTTCAATAGGTTTCCTCATTCCAATTAGACTAAGGACTGTTTAGGTTCGCCTACGAATATAAGTTGTCTTTTTATATTATGATCTGACCACGTAATACTGCTTAATATTAGTTAAACATTAGACAATCGGTGAGCAACATTTGCTTCCACTTTTCTTTGCATGTAAAAACCATGTGAGGGCAATATACAAAGTATCAATGTAATTCAATTAATAATTTTATTAACGAATCTATTCGAAAAATTACAAGTGTACTTAGATGAAAATACTACAGTTAGGGCACCAGATCCAATAGACAAAGCTATGAGTAAAGAAATTTCTTAGGTATTACCTAATGGTACTCATAGGTTATGCGTGTGGCATATCTCAAAAAAACATCCAGAACATTTGGGACATATATATAATAAATATCCTTTGTTTCATGATGAGTTTCACCATTGTATTCATGATACAATTACAACTGAAGAGTTTGAGCTAGAATGGAATGAGATTATTTGTAAGTATGACTTGACAAAAAATAATTGGTTGGAAGATTTATATATTCATCATTAAAAGTGGGTGCCTGCATATTTAAGAAAATCGTTTTGTGCCAGAATGTTAACAACACAATGGAGTGAGTGTATGAATAAATTTTTTTAAAGGTTTTGTTCGTTCTAGCACATTAGTAAGTGATTTTATTAATCAATATGAACAGGCTTTGAATGCACGATATGTTAAAGAGAAAGAAAAGGATGTGAAAACAATGAACTCTAAAGCAATTTTGAGGACATATTACAATGTTGAGGTTATAGTTACAAACACTTACACGATAAAAAATATTTCTAAAATTTCAGAAAGAAATTTTTTTTATTCAAAGTTTAAAGGTAGTTAATTTGATGAAAATGGAGGTGAAAATATATATAGAGTGATGCCTTTTTTAGAAAGGAAGGTTCAACATATGCAGTAGCTTTCACAAAATCTAACAAGAAAGCCATATGTTCATGCCACAAGTTTGAATTTGTTTGGATTTTATGTAGTCATTTTTGGGCAGTGTTTGTGAAAAAGTCTTTAGTTAAGGCACTTGATCCCCAATATGTCTTAGAGAGATGGACAATGAATTCTAAAAAACGAGTGGTTGATGGAAATTTTGGAGATGTTATATAACTTGAAAGACAACCTTTTGAAATTTCTATGCGAAATAATTTAATGGTGCAATTTTTAGAAATAACTAAGCTTGGATCAAAATTGTATAAGAAATATGAACATCTTTCTATGGATCATAAGCAGCTTTTGTCTATGTTTGATGGTGAAAATGACACAACTTTAGAGGATGGCAATTTAAAAGGCACAACTCAATTTCAAGATAATGAAAATTTGTCAAATATCACTTTAAAAGATATGTTGCATGTTCCGACTAAAGGAAAACCAAAATCCATGAGACAAAAAAATCCAAGAGAAAATCATTTGACAGGACAAAAAAGTGTAGTGTGTGCAAGTAACCTAGACATAGAAGGACTACATGTCTTATTAACAAACGATTAAGGTATGTATGAATTTATTTTGAATATATATTTCAAATTTGAATCGTTTAATTAGATTATATTAACTTCTTTTTATGTTTCTTTTTATTAATAGGGGAGGATATGATTTTGACATCAATAATGACAGATCCAATACCATTCAATCAAGGAGATAATAGTTTAAAGGTAAATTAATTAGGCAATTATGTATTGATTGAATAAAACATTAAGAGATTAACTTTTTCTTTTCTGTATATGTTATGTATGAATATTAGAGGAATCTCACCTAGTAAATTTCTCTCATTCGACACCATCATTCAATATGTCTCAAAATTTCAATCCTCAATCATATATGGTAAAAATACTATTGAATTTTTTTATTCGTTTTAAAGAAGATCTTCAAATTCATAATATGTTATTTTACTAGTTTTTCCATGCTATTGTATTATATTGTAAGAGCTAATGAAGGAGCAACACTTGAATGCATACAACCAAGACTAAATTTGAGCTTGTCAAGTTAAATTTTTATTTGGATCGAAGGGACACTTAAATGCATATGGATAGAACTAAATATTTTTTATCAAATTAATTTTTTAATTAGATTTTTATATTATATTATATTATGTGTTAAATAGACCATAATTTGAGATTTATAGTTTTTTAAATAAATTGATTTTAGTAGAAATAAGAGTTAATGCTCCTCAATTTGTTAGTATCTGCCTCATGATCTATAGTATCACATATAACAATAAACATGGAGAAATCTAAACTAAAGTCCAGTTTTGATTATTAAAGTAGTTAACATGCAACATCTGTATTAAAATACCAATAAATTTTAAAGTAGTTTGCACATTATTCAGTTGTACAAATATACATCAAAAACCCAAATGATATTATCATTTCCCTAATTGTTTGCTACGTTGTCTAATCACCAAGTTTCTCAGCTCAAGTCGATTAACCATTCTATCCATCACTTAACCATTCTTATCATTAGTCAATGGTGTTCTATGGTATACATAAATGTGAACATTGTCTAGGCCTGTAGCTTCCAATATCTAAACCAGCAATGCACTAGTATCCAAGGCCATTAACTCCTCAAAACAAAGTCAGACAACATGCCCAAATTTTATCACAAATAAGCTATTGATCTTGTATTACAACCTGCTTCCAAGCTTCAGCACCTTCTTAATTGTTTAATGATGAAAAAATAGTGGGAAAATGCTAAAGACAAAAGTAGGAACATAATTTATAATAATGATGCACACAAATACATAATTTCAATGGGACTTAATGGCGTTTGTTGGGATTTAAGACCCTCAAACCCATGCAAACAAGTTAACATTTTAGTATACAAAATAAGGAACTTTAGACATATAACAATGCATGCAAACCAAATATATAATTTCAATGGAAAGAACAAAAAAATCTATTTTATTTATAATTGTAATATGAATTGATTTTAAAAGTTACTAGTCTTTTTACCATAATTTCCTAGACCAAAATTTTGGAACTCTTTAGCAATGCTATTCTAAGCTCAATGTGGAAATATAAACTATAAACCTTTGATTGATTATTATATAAACATATTTTAGAGGAATAGTTGCCAAATATTAAATTTTAATAAAAATATAGTTCAAAAAAATTCATCTAGAAAGAATGAATAGAAAATTAACAGTCCATAAATTACTATATCTTTAAAGCAATGAGAGGACTGAAATATTACTATAACTGGTAAATAACTCCTTTAACCCAACAGATATCTCTTACATAATAATGTAATAATTAAAATTCTCAAAAAAAAAAATCATAATAAGCATGAGTTTTTGATAACTCAAAATTATATAGACATTTACAGCACCTTTTGACTAGTAATTCATGCAAATTCTGAGTGTTTGATAGCAAACTTTGTAGTTTTTATTACAAAATTTTCAAGTTGGATAAAGTTAAAATAAAATTCTACTTTTACTTAAGTACATGCTAATTTTACATATTTTTTTCCAATTCGAAACAGTTTGGAGCACTAAAAAAGAATATAGTCTTGAAGCTCACTTATTGATGCTAAATGTTGTAGCATTTCTATAGCATAAGCCATGAAGACATTGGAATAATCAGCATAGGACACCCCAAATGAAGTATTGGACTATCAAATTCACCTTGACCCAGCTTTCAAATGGGTTACTAAAGCTAGACAAGCCTGTTACCAAGAATGAAGCCCAAACCATCCATTAAGGGAGGGAAGAGCCCAATCTGATCATAGAGATGTAAAACTATCCGAGGGGGACTTGGTAAGCCACCAAATCAACTTCTAAAATCAGAAACCAACCTCCCTTCCCATAAAATATGCAAACTGTCCACTCCCTCCAACCTTTCTCCCTTGAATCAAGCATGAATCAAGCTAACATCATTCCCAAAATAGCAAACCATCTACCTACCTTCCTAAACTCAAGGGCCAGCCACCTTTAAGAGAAATTCAAGCGATTCCAAATGATAAAGTTAGAAAAGACTCAAGGGGACTTTCAAGTATAAATAGAGGAGCGACATTCACTTCTCATCATCAACTCAATCTTCATCTTTCATGTCCTCTACACACATCCATATTTCTTTTTTTTCTCTTATTTTCCATTCATCCATTCCCACTTGAAAGAGTGTTTGCAAGGTTTTGAAAGCAGTCACTTTTAGAAATATTGAGAGCTTTTAAGCTTGGTAGTCACGGAAAGAAGAGAACAACGAAGGAGGAGCAAAGTGGGCAGTGCCATGAAGATCTACTAGAAGCGACTTAGCAATTCTCTTTCCCTTCAATATTTTATTTTTGTCCAATTCAAGAAACATGATTGCAACTAAGTTTTCTACTTTGAATATAATCATGATTGCTTAATTTTTTTAGTGTTAGAATGATTTAAATTCCTTACATTAGATTATTTAGCTCTGTTAAAGATGTTCTGTGCATTTGATCTATTTATTCATTCAAGTAAAATTATGAACATGTTTCTCATGCATTATGAATGAAGGGAAGCAATTGAATTAATTAGTTAATTGATACAATACTTGGATGGTTTATATTTGATAATTTAGTGATTGAATTAGTAATAATATTAAAAATATTGTTACCTTAGATAACCTTTGTATGATATTTGTTTATGAAATTGTGAGTTAGTTGAACATAGAAATATGCTAGATGAACTTAGTAATTAAGTAAGTACAACGTTACCACTTAATTTAATCAGGGTTAATAAATTGTCAACTTGCCACGGAATCTCCGTAACATCTTTTAACATTGTTTAAATAATTCTTAGTTAGGAAGGATAATTTTCAACACCCCAAACCTGGCCTGAACGTTATGGTCGAATCTAGGAATGTTATGAAGAAGGGTTTTGAAACCAATTTTAACATGTTAAAAACCTCGTGTAATATGTTGCTAAAAAGGAGTCCATATATTATAAAACACATCCATTTAACATATTCATTACTAAAATCGTTGATAGTTTGTTCTTTCAGAAAAACTTATTTGCAGCAAAAATCTTAAGTGTTATTATATGTCGAAGTTTGTATTTTTCAAAATGTTTGTTTGCGTGGAACCGTTATTTACAAAAATCGTTTGTCGTGTTTCGTAGAAAACAAAATCAAACCAAAATTAACATAAAAAACCAAAGGAAATCAAACAGTTTAGAGAGTCCTAAAATTACAAAACTCTCAAGGAAAACCTAGAGATTAAGATAAAACCAAATAATTAAAAGATAATGTCCAGACTAGTGGTCACCGTTGAGCCTCCGTCGTACCGACCCACCTATATCTGAGGATTACCTAAATAAAACAGACAATAGATGTGAGTTTTCATAAACTTAGTGTGTAACTTAACAGAGACATACATACGCATAACTCAGATTTCGCATGTAACAGATTAGATGCAGACATAACTCCTTAACAGAGTCAAATAATATCATAATCGGATTATCAAATACATACAGATATGTAAGTCCTACCCCCATCCTCTATACACCATATCTGACCATCCCAACACACCATGTGGGGTATAAAACACCCACCCATCCCTACACACTACATAGTGTCTTTACGACACATATTAGAATAGTTTGCAGCCAAGCTGCTAGTAAATCAGCGAAAGGTTGCCTCATAAAACATTTCCTCCACATATACAAATCCCACTTATATACAGATATACAGATATAACAGAATTAACATGGCTCGCATGCTCGTATACAAATATCATATATGTTTATACAAAACAGTCAACATACATTTCGGTTTGCCTAAACTTAATTCAGTCTATCAATATAACAGATCTCATGCATTAGGGTTTATTTTTCCCTTACCGACCCTACAGAAGGTCCATAGCCAATTGGATCGACGTATGTGACCCTCGAGAAAATTTTAAAATTTTGGGCCCACATGCCCGTGTGGGCCCACACGCCCAAATTAACCTTACCTGTGTGGCCCACACGGCTTGGCCCATATCCCACACGCCCCTGTGGCATGCCTATATGGGCCTACACACCCGTGTGACCCACACGGCCACAGACTTTCCCGTCACACGACCGTGTGGAAACTCACGGCCGGGCACATGCCCGTTTGGTGTCGACAGGCCACTTTTTGGGCTTTCGCCGAACCTTATTTTCTCGTGTGTTTCGTTACACACTTGATTCAGATTTAACGCTACAACACCCTGAGACCTTTGAAACCCTAAAAATAGTATACCAAATACCAATTTAGCAATTATTTTACGAATCTAACACGATTAAACCAACTACACATACGGACTTACCACTAACAAATACGACCACAACCCTGAATCAAATCGTTGGAGCAAAGTCTGCTACTTCATCGCCTTCACCTACGCACAGATTTGTAGAAAATTAACTTCATTATCTATACCATTATGCCAATTTGAAAAGAAAAGAAAAGTGACCAAAATGAATCTTTAAAACTTACCCAAACAAACAAGGGGCCACCGGAAAACCAAAACAAAATGATTGGAACAATCGATTGTTGAACGAAGTAGAGAAAAAGAACAAAAAGAAAACATAGAGGAAAGGAAGATGAGAGAAAACTAATGTCAGAAAAAAATTGAGTAAAGGGAAAAAAATAAAATAAAAACAAAATAAAATTTAAATCCCATATATTTCAACCCCCCCATTATCCCACTAACTAACAAATCCCACTAAACTGACCTACTAATTCTCAACTACCTCAGAATTTCACTTTCATCGAACCTCTATCACACAGCCGATGAAAAAATTATCATCCACGCTCACATAAGGATTTGAACATGAGATCTTAAGGCAAGCTAACACCTTACCACCCAAACCAGTAAGCTCATTCTGATATGATTTGACTAGCAATAGAATATAAGCTAAACCACCAATGAATAAGCTAGAATAAAAAATAGCAAAAATATCCAAAAGTGGAACTTGAACTTAAGACCTCAAACACACACCCAAAACACCTAACCACCGAAGCAGATACTCATTTATGATAGAATTTACAAAAACAAAATTAAGAAAATCAGGGCGTTACATAATTATTCTAACACGCGTATGCTATTATAATTAACTCTTAAAATATTGCATAATTATGTGTTTATTTTATTTGTGAGCACACTTAGATTAATTTTTAGGGTAATAAGGAAATTCATCACACTTTTATTTATCCCATTACCAACCAACTTGCTAAGTGTTAATTTTGCAACTCTTGATTTACATTTACAGCCCCTGTAGAGACGATAACTCTTACTTACTACTTTATTTCTTGTCAAAGATTGTGTACACTTGCACACCATTCAAATATTTCGAGATAGTTTTCAGCTTTTCATTTCAAGTGAGCATTTTAATTACTTTAAGAACGTCTCAATCAACTTTTTCAAAAGTATTATGAGTAACACAACTTTCATTCAAAACCCCAATTTCATTGGAAACCAATACAACTTTTACAGATATTATAAGCAATAGAACTCCAATTTAATTTGAAACCATCATATAATTTAGAGAAAAAGAAAATTTATAGAGGTTCAAGAGAAAACATACAAAGGTTTTTTGAAACCCAACCAAATCAGTTAAAATTCTAGTCCAATTGAGCAAAATGCAGTGAGAATATTCAATTTCTCCCAATTCAAACTTGCGTTAATCCCCAAGGGAAAAGTAGAAAAGAAAATGTGTTTATTGCCCAAAGGTTTTAGTGTATAAATCATATATCAAGAACATCATAGTAGAGAAAAAGAGATTAAATTTATAGACCAATAGTGTAAAAATAGAATTGTACCTTTTTCGAATTGAAATATGACCGCTGCTAATTTTTCCAATAAACCTTAAGAGAGTTGTTCAACCTTACTATTTTTTAATTCAAAATTTTAGTTATTTAATCAACGTTAAATTAAGTTGGGGTAGACAATAAAAAATTTGAGTTAGGGTAATAATTGTATAGAGTTGAGGGTATAATAAAATTTTTATGTGCTTAGAAATTAATGACATGGCTTTATTTCATTGTTGCCTAAAAACCTTAGTTTTTAGGATGATCTTAATATAATTTATTCTCATATTTTAAAACACAATGGTAAAAACATTTACAATTAAGTATTATTAAAATAAAATAATAGTAAAATTATCGAATATCAAATAATGATAACTAAACATATCAAATAATAATGAAAATAAACTTTTTTTTTTGGTGTTGAAAACAAAAATGATTAAATAATGCTAAAATTGTTGATTAAACGTTAAATGTGATTTTAATGGTTTTAATTTAGAATTTTTTTTTAGGAGAATGAAAGGTCAAGAGTCATTGGTTTATGGCTTTTATTAGAATTTAATATTTTCAGTTTTTTTTAAGGAAAATAGCCTATAAATAGTTTGTAAGCATTTGATATAACATAGAGAGAAAAAGCAAGAAAATTCAGAAGTCAAAGATAAAAGTTTTTTTTCTGTCTTGAGCAATTTTTCAATTTGGTATCAGAGTCATGGAGAGTGTGACCAGTAATGTGCCGCTGCCTCGACTAACGAAAGCGAACTACGAGAATTGGAGCATCCGAATAAAAGCTCTCTTCGGGTCTCAAGATGGTTGAGAGGTGGTCCAAGAAGGTTTTGTAGAATCGACAACTACCGCGGGATATACGGCGGCTCAAAACAAGAAGTTGAAAGAGATGCGATCGAAAGATAAGGCAGCATTGTACATGTTGTTCTGAGCTATTGACGAGTTGGGTTTTGAGAAGATTGCGAGTGCAACAACTTCAAAAGAAGCATGGGACATTTTGGCGAAGGTGTACAAAAGAGCCGACCGGGTTAAACAAGTCCACCTTCAAACTCTTCGCGGCGAGTTGGTAGGCATGAAGATGAAGGAATCGGAAGGTGTCTCCGACTATATTACACTTGTTCAAACCATAGTGAACCAACTCAACTGAAACGGAGAAGTGTTAACTGATGCACGAGTTGTGGAAAAGATTTTGAGGTCGTTAACTGACAATTTTGAGAATTTTGTATGTTCCATAGAAGAGTCAAAGGATCTAGCAACGCTCACAGTCAACGAGCTCGTCGGTTTTCTCGAGGCACATGAACAATGTAAGAAGAAGAAGAAAGAGGAGACACTCGAGCAAGCACTTTAAACTAAGGCTTCAATCAAAGACAAAAAAGTTTTCTATTCTTAAAACTTTTGAGGTAGATTGCATGGTCGTGGAGGTCGAGGAAATGGTTGCGGTGGAAGAGCCCGCGGTAAAAAAGGGCATTATGAGGAGAAGGAGCAATCAAACCAACAAAATTGGCGTGGAAGAGGACGTGGCCATGGAAGAGGCAGTCAGTCAAATTATTCCAACATCGAGTGTTGCAAGTGTGGCAAATATGGTCACTATGCGAAGGATTGCAATTCTGATAAGTGTTACAATTGTGGTAAGACGGGCATTTTGCGAAAGAATGTCGCGACTTGAAAAAGGTGGAAGAAACAACCAACCTAACCACGGAAGAAGAGGAGGTGAAAGAAGCTTTTCTCTTGATGGCACACAACAAATTCAACACCAACAACAACATGGTGTGGTACCCTTACACGGGTGCAAGCAACCATATGTGCGGGTACAAGCACCTATTCAAAGAGATGCGAAAGGTTGAAACAGGACATGTGTCGTTTGGAAACGTGTCGAACGTTGAGGTAAAAGGCTGAGGTACTGTTTGTTATTTACAAAAGGATGGGTTAGTTGGGTCTATCCAAGATGTGAATTATGTAACAAACCTCAAGAGCAACATTTTGAGTATGGGGCAACTCATGGAAAAAGGTTATTTGGTACTTATGAGAGACCGGGTGTTACACTTGAAAGATAAACAAGGCCGTTTGGTCACTCGAGTTGAAATGGGGAGAAATCGCATGTACAAGTTAAATTTGAGAAGCGTTCGAGAAAAATGTTTGCAAGTCGACGTAGAAGACAAGGCGTTGCTGTGGCATATCTATTATGGTCACCTACATTATGGTGGCGTAAACGAGTTGGCGAAGAAGAAAATGGTGTACGGGCTACCGGACATGGACTACGAGAAAAAAATTTATGAAGAGTGTCTGCTCGAAAAGCATACGAGAACTTCGTTTCAAAAGAAGGTAGAATATTGGGCTAAACAACCTCTCGAATTGATTCATACCGACATATGTGGACCGATCACCCCCGAATCTTTTTGCGGTAAAAGGTATTTCATTTCCTTTATTGATGATTTCTCACGAAAAACTTGGGTTTATTTTCTGAAAGAAAAATCTGAGGCGTTCGAGGTGTTCAAAAAGTTCAAAGTGATGGTGGAAAAGGTAATCGGTAGACATATCAAATCTATACGATCCGATAGAGGTGGCGAGTATACTTCAACGGCTTTCATGGGGTATTGTGAGGAGTAAGGCATAAGACGATTCCTAACCGCACCGTACTCTCCCCAACAAAATAGAGTGGTAGAGAGAAAGAACCAGATTGTTCTCGATATGGTTCGGTCAATGCTCAAGAGCAAGAAGATGCCAAAGGAATTTTGGGCGGAAGCCGTGCAATGTGCCATCTATGTGCAAAATCGGTGCCCACATGTGAAGTTGAATGATCAAACACCATAAGAGGCTTGGAATGGACAAAAATTGACAGTTTCTCATTTCAAAGTATTCGGTAGTGAGGCCTATGTACATATGCCGAATCAGTGAAGAACGAAGCTTGAAGACAAAAGTAAAAGGTTTATTTTTATATACAAGCTACTCGACCCGATAAGTAAGAAGGTTGTGGTGAGTCGTGATGTACGGGTTAATGAACAAGCAAGTGAGATTGGAATAACTCAACAGAGGTTATCATCAAAGATAGAGAATTATCAACTACTACACCAATAATCATATCGACAAATCTTAAAACTATCGATGATGAAGATGAACCGCAATAACCCAAAATGCAAAGTTTGTAAGATTTGGATGATTCAAAAAGTGAGATACACATTGTATGTCTTTTGGAAGATTCCAAGAATATAAGTTTTGAAGAGGCGGTACGGGACAAGAAGTGGCAAACTACCATGGACAAGAAGATTAAAGTAATTGACCACAACAACACATGAAAGTTAATGGAGTTGCCAAAAGGAAGTCAGCCCATTGGTGTGAAGTGGGTGTTCAAAAGAAAGATGAATGCTCAAGGCGAGATAGAATGGTACAAGGCACGACTTGTTGCAAAGGGATATAAACAAAAGAAGGGAATCAGTTATGACGAGGTGTTTGCTCCCGTTGCAAGAATGGAGACAATCCGATTGCTCTTTTCACAAGCGGTTTAATTCAAATGGCTGATATTTCAAATAGATGTCAAGTCGGCATTCTTGAATGGTGTGCTCGAATAAGAAGTCTACATTGAACAACCACCCGGGTACATGAAAAGTGGAGAAGAGAAGACTGTGCTTAAATTGAAGAAGGTATTTTACGGGTTGAAGCAAGCACCGCGGGCATGGAATACTCGTATTGAGACATACTTCAAGGAGAACTGGTTCAAACAAATGCCCTTTACGTGAAGAAGAATGGAGGTAAAATGTTATTTGTTGCTCTTTATGTTGATGACCTTATTTTTATGGGGAACAATGGTGAGATGATACAAGATTTTAAGAGCACAATGACACAGGAATTTGAGATGACAGATTTAGGTTTGGTGAAGTTTTTCCTTGGTTTGGAGGTAAGACAAGAAGAGATAGGTATTTTTATGTCACAATAAGCATATGCAAAGGAAATTTTGAAGAAGTACAAGATGGTATATTGTAAACCGATTTCAACACCAATAGAACCAAGTGTAAAACTCTCAAAATTTGATAGAGGAGAACGAGTCAACGTGACCAAATACTAGAGTTTATTGGGAAGTCTTCGCTATCTCACTTGCACAAGGCTTGATCTTTCGCTAAGTGTTGGCATTGTAAGTCGGTTCATGGAGGAGCCGGTTTATTCACATTGGAAGGCGTTGAAGCGAATCCTATGACATATCCAAGGAACAGTCTCATTCGGGTTATTTTATTCAAATGTGGAAGATTACAAGTTGATTGGGTACTCTGATAGTGATTGGTGCGGAGAATTAGATGATCGGAAAAGTACATCAGGATATGTGTACTTTATGGGTAACACGTCATTTACTTGGATTTCAAAGAAGCAACCAATCGTGACACTCTCGACATGTGAAGCTAAATATGTGGCAGCGTCTTAGTGTGTGTGTCATGCTATTTGGCTCAAAATTTGTTGGACGAATTAGAGCAACAACAACTCGGTGCAACTGAGATACGAATTGACAATAAATCAGAAATTGAGTTAGCAAAAAACCCAGTGAATCATGAGAGAAGCAAACATATTAACATTCGTTTTCACTTCATCCGAGATCATGTAAAGGAAGGAAGTGTGAAATTAGTGCACGTGGCAAGCCGGGACCAAGTCACAGATATTTTCACGAAACCGCTATCGATGGTACTTCTTGACAACTACAAGAAATTAATCGGCATGAAGGATGGCAGAAGCATTTAAGTTTACAAGGGAGTTTTGTTGATTAAACGTTAAATGTGATTTTAATGGTTTTAATTTAGAATTTTTTTCTAAAAGAATGAAAGGTCAAGAGTCATTGGTTTATGGCTTTTATTAGAATTTAATATTTTTAATTTTTTTTGAAGGACAATAGCCTATAAATAGTTTGTAAGCATTTGATATAATATAGATAGAAAAAGCAAAAAAGTTCAGAAGTCAAAGATAAAAGTTTTTTTTTCTATCTTGAGCAATTTGTCAAAAATGTGGTTTTTTTTAGTAATTCTTTTGATAGTATTTGAATGAAAATGCCTTTACTAACACATATATTTATGATGAAAATCTTATTTTGGAGTTGCCAAGGTGTAGCAAGAAGCAAGTTCTTTCATTATTTAAACATGTGCAGGCTAACCTCTGATCAAGAAGTAAAGAAAGTGATATTTGATATGACCCCCTAAAAGCACCAGGAGTTGATAGTCTACGTGTTGTATTTTATTAGGAAAATTGGGCTATTGTAGGAAGTGGTGTGTGTGATTTTGTTAAAAATATTATGGTTGGAAACAATTTTGAAGGGTGGGTCAATAAAACTCTACTTGTCCTTATCCCTAAAAAGGAGAAATCGAAATTCATTCATCAATTTCGACCAATTAGTATGTGCACAGTGCTCTATAAAATTATGTCCAAGGTAATTGTGAATCGGCTGAAGCCTTATATGCCGGATTGAGTGCTCCCAAATCAATCAAGTTTTGTCCTAGAGCATTGTATCACAGATAATATTATTATTGGGCAAGAGATTATTCACTCTTTGTGCAATAAATCTAGGAGGCAAGGTTGGATAACAATTAAAATTGATATGGAAAAAGCCTAGGACAAGATTGATTTAGGTTTTATTGACCATACTCTTGTTGATATAGGTATAACAGGCCAACTTTGATAGGTTATCATGCACTGTGTTAATTCAACATCCATGTAAATTTTATGGAATGGTAGCCTTGCAGATGAGTTTAGGCTGGAAGCTCTGGAAACTTTTTGCACCCATTTTGGGCACAAAGTTAGTTTCCAAAAAACACAAATATTCTTCTCAAAGAATGTCCCTCCCGAGATGAAAATTGAAATAAGCATGGGCTTGGATTTCTCTTTTGTGACTGATCTTAGGAAATACTTAGGTGTTCTGCTATTCCATAATAGGGTCAGCAAAGCCACCGTTCGTTACCTTGTCTCTACTATGAGGCATAAGCTGTTCGGATGGAAAGCAAAGTCTTTCTTACTAGTTGGAAGAATAATGCTTGCTAAAGTCGTCCTTGCGGCCATACCTATCTATACTATACAATCCACTATTGTACCTAAAGGAGTGTGTATGGAGATGGAGAAAATTATAAGGAAATTTTTTTGGAGACATACAGATGACAAAAGGAAGGTTAGCCTTATGAAATGGAAAGATCTATGTAAACCCGTTGATGATGGAGGACTTGGGTTCAAGAATATGTGGCAGCAAAATATGGCTTTCTTAATGAAGACCAGTTTTCAAATTATTCAAAGATCAGATTATCTTTGGGTGCAAGTGTTTCGATCTAAATATAGATGGGAATGAGTAATCCTTTGTCCTGTACGTACTACTCGTTGCTCTTGCATTTGGAAAGGTATTAGTAATATATAGGATGAGATTAAGAAAGGTGTGATTTGGAATGTTAGCAATAGTGGTAATGCTGATTTTTGGTGTGACTATTGGTTACCAAAATGTAGAACACTTGCTGACTATTTCTTTGTGGGAATGTGTCAATGCATGTACCGGTGGCTGAGATGACAACAGATGAGGGACAGTAGGCTTGGGAACGATTTTCCCTTTATTTCCAAACAATATTGTGCAATATATAGTGTCTAAAACACCACCAATGACTCTTGATGTTAAGGATTCCTCGGGATGAAAATATGATAGAAATTACAGATTCACCACCAAATCTGCCTATAATTCTTTACGGCCTGTAGCTTCTACAAATGATGGGAAAAATAGGAAAATATTTGAAGCAGCAAATATCCTCAACGAGTCAAGGTATTTATTTCGTTAACTGCATATAATAAAATTTTTACGAACGAGGTAAGAGCCAACAAACATATGACTATTAATAGTAAATGTAAGTCTATTTGGTAATCATATTGAAACTATCAGTCATGTACTTCGTGAATGTTTCTTGGTCACTTCAGTTTGGACTCTCCTCGTTAGATCTTATATGTTAATGGAGTTCATGCATCTTCCAATGGAAGAATGGATATTTGCATGGATGTTTGGGTCTTCTAAGTTTGCATGTAATGATAATAGTTGGGGTAACACGTTCGGAGCCATTTGTTGGTGCTTGTGGAAGAATCATAATGATGTTTTTTTTTAATAACTCCTATCTGAACGTTGAAGGTATTATATAAAAAGCTCACCATTTTTTTGGGAAGGTGATGGAGATGCAACAACATATAAACGGCATTGATAAACAATTCATCAAACATAGCAGGGAAACTTGTTGGAGTTTACCAGAGGTAGAATGGTACAAAGCGAGCACAGATGGTGCAAGGATATTAGAGACTGGTCACGCGTCATCTTGTAGTCTTATTAGGGATGATCATAGAAGATGGAAGATGGGATTTTCCCGAAAGATTGGAATCTGTTCAACTGTTGAATTTGAGCTATGGGGAGCATATGATGGATTAGGACAAGCTTGTCATATGGGAGCAAGGAAGGTGATTCTTGAATTGGAAAACTTAGAGGTTGTTCATATGTTGCTGCAACCTATGTCAAAGTTTCCTCATTTTGTAATGGCTTGGGATGTCAAGCGTTTGATTCAAAACTAATAGGAAGTAAAGATACAATATGTCTACATGGAAGAAAACAAAGCTACAGATGCATTAAGCTAGATAATAGGATTCTACATTTTCCTACAACCACCTAATTGTGTTTTAAATCCTATTTATGATGATTTAGATGGTTTGACTAGGCCAGAATGATTTGGACGTAAAAGTTTATTATTTTCTTTTACTAAAAAAAAATATTAATTTTAATTAAGTGGCAATTAATCTAAAATAATAAGTGTAACTTACTATGGACCAAAGTTTAATTAAGTGATAATAAATATTAATTATAATTATTTATATTAATAATTTGTTATGAACGTTAAAAATTATCTATTAGCTTTATCTATCAATTGACGAACTTGGAAGAATAAAAATATCTTCATCTTTTAGAACGTTACTTGGTCAGCCTACGAAACAATCAAAGTTTCCTTTAGTTAGGCACAACAATTTGAATTAAGTCAAAACATTTTTAAGCCCAATTCCCTAAACGTGTGCTACCAAATGCACACTGAAGGAACGTGGGTTCACCTATTCTCTGATGGTGCTGTGGAGCGAGCCATTGGGAATGCTTCTATTGGTGGTGTGCTACGAGATCAAGCAGGCAACTAGATTTTGGGATATAATCACTATCTGGGTAGTTGAACTCATTTTGAGGTGGAACTCTGGGGTATTCTAGATGGGATCCTCATTCTGTTAAATAAAGGATACAAACAGGCCACAGTTTAGACAGAAAATTCAGATGTGCCTAAGTCCTTGACAGATAAGGGGTTGGAAGGTTTAGGTATCACAGTACTTAGACGAGCTCAAAGGATTATGTGTTTTGAAGGACAGTGCAAGTCAGATATGTGCCCAGAAAGAGAAATCTAATTGCAGATCGTTTAGCTAAGCTCTACTTAGACTAGAAGTCAAGCTTACAAATTTTCGATGTGCCACCTAACGAGGTGTTGGGAGCTCTTCAACAAGATATAGCTTGTGGTGCTTTTGAACAATTGATTTGATTTAATTGTTTTATTTTTCACCAAAAAAAGTAGAAATATTAATAGTAAAATAATTATATTATATTATTGATTTTATAGATTTAAAAAATATGAGAAACATAAATAATATAAAATACTAATTCTTAATTGATCAATTTTGTTTTCAAATATATACGAGTCATACTATTTGTGCTCGATAAAATCGATTTGATTAGATGCAATTAATATTTATATAAAAATATTTTTAATTAAATTATAAAATATATTTATTTTAAATTTTGATAAATAAATAAATTTATACATTAAGAATACCAATATATTGATACTATCTTTCTCTCTCTCTCTATATAATATTTTAATCTCAAACATTTTATTTTTATTAATTATAAAAAAATTGATTTTAACATGATTAATTATTATCATATTTAAAATAAAATCATATTTATAGAAAAATATTATATTTATTTAATTAAAATATTTAATTAGAAAACTTAAATTTTTATTACTTTTAATTTATTCAATTATATTCAATGATTTTATTGGTTTACAATTTTATTAGTTAATAATATATTATGTTATTTTAAAATATAATTTTTAAAATATATGACCTAGTTAATTAATTTTTCATTAATATACTATCATATTAATTTTATTATTATCACATAATAATAATAAAATATTTTTAATGTTAGTTTAGTAATATAATTAACAATAAAGGTATTCTTGTTAGTTCAAAAGTTTCTTCAAATTTGTACTTATATATATATATATATATTATAGATTAGCATGAAAATTATTTCTTTCTCCAACTATGAATTTTTAAAGTTTACAATAAAATTAAAAAAATAGCATATATATATATATATATATATATATATATATATCTCAAATAATATTAAAATTTATTTTTCTAAAAAAATTTAATTGTACTTATTAAATGTATACCTGTTTTTAATTCAAATGTAAAATAGATGTATTAAAAGGTGGAGTGTTGAGTAAAATTTTGTGTAATTAAAGCAAATCCAATTCAAGTCGTTCCATTTTGATAAAAGCAAATAAGCTTTATTCAATTTAAGTATACTAATTCTTTAATTTCATCTAGTTGCCACAAATGATAGGAAAAACAAGTTGAAAAGAATAAGCTATAATGGACCAAAATTATAAAAGGAAAGATATTTGGTATTGAAATTATCCCTTATATTATCAAATTTTAGCATTATAAGAAATGTAAGATTACTTGCATAAGATAATCTTTAAATTCTAAAAAATAAAATGTAATTATTATGGCTGAAAATATAAGATTTCATGAATCAATCGTCTTTTAGAAATTTAGCCGCTATCAAAGGCGAATCCAGGGAGGCTGCTAGGGGACCGACCCCTCTAAAATGGAAAATTGCTATTTAGGCTCTTTAGAAATTTTTAAAATTTTAAATTAGTAAAGGCAAAATTGCACTTTGGCCCCCATAAAATTATAAAAATTTGATTTAATCTTATAAAAATTATAAACATATAGACTATTAAAAATTAAAATTAATTTCGGTCCTCCCTAAAATTTTTTTTGATTTCACCCCTAGCCATTATAAAAAAAAAATCATTGTTTCATGCATTAATAAAAACTTTAATTGTAGCATTAATAAAAACTTTAATTGTACATTTGGTTTGCTAGGATAAAATAGAGCTGTAATGTAATAACGATTTGGTAGGAATATAATAGATAAGTAATATGTATTATGTAAATTGGTTGACTGAATGGAATAAATAAGTAATAGTATTACACTGTTTGATTTATTAGAATGATATTAAGGAATATATTAAGAATAAGTGTGAAATGATATTATTATCCTTAAATTAAATAAATAATATTTAATTGTTGTTACACTATTAAATATTTATATAAATTTAGATTGATTAATAATAAGTAAAAAATTAATTAATAAAGACAATTCGTTTAGAAACTTTTAATATTATCATTAAAATAGTATTAATTAATATATAGTATACATTATTTAAAGTAATTAACAATATAATGGTATAATATATATTTTTTATAAAAAATTATGTTCTATTGTTTTTATAGCTTATAAATATTATATAAAAAATATTTGAAAAACAAATAATTTAACAATCGCTAACGATAAGTATAAATTTTTATTTGTAAAAATAAATTTGAAAATAGTATTTAAAATTATTTTTATATATTAAGAAATATTATGAAAAACCTATATATAAAAGCTCAAAATTTTATGGGTAAACAACCTAGTTGGTCTCCCAACTTTTAGGATGTTTTCATTTTCGTCACCCAAAATGAAATCCTTGCAATTTGGTCACTTAACTTTTAGGGCGCTTTCATTTTAGTCACTCAAACATTAAATCTTTAACAACCGTTAATTGTAAACACCACATCATGTCTATAGTTTCATTTTGGTCACCCAACTTTTAGGTCGCTTTCATTTTAGTCACCAAAAAAATATATTTTTTAAAGTATTGATTGGGTAAAAGAATGATAAAAGTGAAAAACAATAGAAACTAAAATAATAAACAAAAATTGTCAAGTTGTACTTGTTTATCTCATTGCTGAAATTCTAAATTTATTTTTTTAATATTGAAAATTTAAAATTTAAAATTTAAAATTCAAAATATCAAAATAAATTAAATAAATTGTTGAACTTGTTTTATTTGTCGATAATATCAACTGATTTGTTACTATAATATTAAAATTAATTAATTTAATATCCTTTTACATTTTTGAGTTTTATTTATTTTATATTTCCAGATTATCTTTGATTATATAATCTTGAATATTTCATATTAAGCTAAAATTAAAGAGAAAAAATACTTGTAATTAATTAATTTAATTGCATGTTCTTCATTTGGGTAAAGAAGTGATAAAAAAAATTATGAGTTTTGTTTAGAACGGAAGATAAAATTAATTAATTTAATTAATTGCAAGAATATTTTTCTTTGCTTTTAGCTTAGCATGCAAGACTTAAGATCATATAATAAAAAGAAATTTGAGTTTCATAGACAACGGTTAAAGACAACAATTTTCATTAATACTTTTTGAAAATATTTTTAAAACATCAAAATAATTAAATAAATTGTTGAAATTTTTTATCCATTGACAATGTCAACCGATTTGCTTCTATAATTTTGAATCTTAATATTTAAAATTTTATATTTCAAAACACAAATTTATAATTTTTGGCAAATGACTAAACAAGTACAATTTGACAGTTTTTGTGTATTATTTTAGTTTCTGCCCTTTTTTCACTCTAATCTTTTAACTTTTTTTACCTCAATCAATACTTAAAAAAGATATTTTTTGGGTGATCAAAGTGAAAGCGATCTAAAAATTGGGTGACCAAAATGAAAGTACAAACATGATGTGGCTTGTACAGTTAATCGCCGTTAGAGATTTAATGTTTGGGTGACTAAAATGAAAGCGTCCTAAAAAATGGGTGACCAAATTGCAAGAATTTTATTTTCGATGACAAAAATAAAAGTACCCTAAAAGTTGGATGAGAAAATAGGTAGTTTACCCAAATTTTATTCCAATGTAATTATATCTGCCACCCAACCATTCTTCTTCATGAACAAAAACTTCAAAATTTTCAGATTTTTACCATTGCCACCCACTTTTGTTTTTCCTAAGAAGTTAACAATAAATGTAGATCTACAAAAATTTCTTATGTTTTTAATCATTTTTGTTGAAATATAAGATAAGAGAAATATAAATATATAGTGGAGCCAATTATCATCACTCAAAAACAAAAAAAAAAAAAAATTCAAGATGAGGATTTGTGAAACTTAAAAAAAGAAGATGTGCAAAAGGATAGGATAGGGTTGGGTGATCCACTCTCTGCCGCAATCCTATTATTTATCACAAACCAAACATTTTTTATTTCTTATATTTACTCCATTCCGAATCTAATATATTTGTTGAATAGGAATGTTCTACCAAAATATGTGTGAGGTGAGAAGAATAGTAAATAAAAACTAATTTAGGAATTAAATAAAGTAAACCCAATGGATGCATGTTCCAATCTCGGGTACGATGTCATTCTCGATTCCAAAATTGATTACGGACTATATATGTCTTCTTACTCACTAGTAAGCCATTTATAATGATTGAGGACGCCTCAACCACCAATTCTTCCTTAATCGTAAGTTAATTGAGGGAACCACTCGAGGATTGGCCTTCATTGAATGAAGAAACCCAAAAGACGCTTCCACAATTTAATCCGTCGACAACCTTACGAACTAAAAAAATCGACTCTAATTAACGATCTCAATTGCATTGATCATTTAAATTAAATCACTTAATTCCATGGCATTATCCAACTGCACTCTCTTTGAACCATGCCAAATTGGTATTTTGGTAAAGTAATTCAACGCCAAATTAATTGTACCAAACTGTGTATGATACATGCATAGATGGGGTAAAATTTATTAAATTCCATTCACCAAACCTGTCAATTTTCAAGTTTAGGAAATCAGTATGCTTGCGACATCTTTTTGGATGATATCCAAGAATTTCTAGGTTGAGATGTCTTATGGAGTTCGAAGATCTATCTCTTAGCTTTGAAACACACTTTGAATCACTCGATTTTGAGTTTGGGAGCTCAAGTTATGATTGTTGTAGTGAAGACTGTGCGACCAGAATTTCTGGACTGGATTATGACAGAAATTACAAGTTTTAGGCTTTTAATTCGAGTTTAAATCATATAGGGTTCGGGTTTTGGGCTTAATTTTTATTATATATGAGCCTAATATTGTATTTATCAACTCTTATTATTTTATTATTTCTAATTTTTAATAACTATTAAGTAGTTTAAGTTATTTAGGAGTTTTATGTCAATAAGAAAGTTTAGTTTAAAACTGCTTCTTGTTTAGATTAATTAGAATTCTAGTATGCTAAAGAGTTTTGTTTAAATTTATTTAGCTAGCCTATATATAGGCATTTGCATTGTACACAATTAAAACAATTCATTATTATTTAACTTCTCTTTTGAGTTAATAAATTCTCTTAGAGTTTTCTTTTCAAGAATTTCTCTTGAGTTTCTTTTAGGAGAGTTTTATCAATGTTTTCAGATTGTGGGGATCATCTTCAAACTTTTTCTTGCCAAGTTTTCTTTCTTGGAGGGAGTAGAGCCATTTGAAAGGGGTTGTGGATTCTTCGTGTTTCTAGGGCTTCTTAGGACTTCTACATGCCACGTCCTATCTTTCCATCTATTTTATTTATTTTCTTCCTTACTGTTTTAATCATAAATTTATTATTCTATTTTAATTATCTTAGTTATTTATTTTAATTGTTTAATCTGGCTTGGATTTGATTGCGTTTCAGGTTGTGTCAAAATCCAAGATTTTTTCCCAACATCTAGAGCACTAAGTCAAATCCACAACTTGAACAAACTTTACAATCCGCTTCTGCATTCACACTCATTCCGTATCATGTGGTATCAGATTTAGGCATTTTAGGTGTTCTTATAAAATTGATTTCTAGTAAACAACTCAAAACAATTTTTTATGCAGATAGTTTTTGGAAAAAATATTTTTCAGTGGGTAAACGTTTGTCAAACGATCTGAAATTTTACATACTATTTCTTGGCACTATTTTAGAACATAAAAAAATATTACAAAAAATGATTGAAAAAAGTACAAAAAAAGAAAATACAAAAAAAGTGTAACTCTCAGAAATTTTGAATGTCTGTCGTTAAATTTTGTCAATAATTAAGTATCTACTTTAGTGGTTAAGTGTTCTACTTGTACATTTGAGATCGGGGGTTCTAGTCTTTCTTTTTTAAATTTTCTATTTATTTTGGTTTAACCCTAATTCTTGTTTTCTCTACTTAAGTTTAATTCGGTGCGATTCTGTGTCAAAAATGAGCCTGCTGGTTCAATGGTTAAGCATCTAATTCTTTCTGGTCATGAGTTTGAGTCTTTGTGTATGCGTTGAAATAATATTTTTGCACTTAGTGGTAATTAGTTTTATTTTTAAAGTAATTTAGTTTTTCCCAAAATCTGTTTTTCTTCTACATTCTTCTTCTTTAGGTTTTGGTTACTGTTTTTATTTTTTTCGCTTTTGCTTTTCTTTTTACTTGTCGTCGTCATTTTACTATCGAATTAAATTGAAGGTTTTACGTTTTTCATTACTCAATTGAATTGGTTCTGTGTAAGTTGTTCTTGTTGTCTACTTCTAAGTCGCAAGATTTCGTCTGTTCTCTTTGAGATTGAGTACTCCTGTCTATTACTTCGAATTTCTTAAATTGTTTTAGTTGTTTCCTTTTAGATGGAGGTATCGAGAGGAGTGTTCCTCCAGTGATTTAGTTTTGGTTTGTGGCAGTTTGTTTGTCGCTAAACATTAGTTTGTTTTAGGGAAGTTTTGTGTCGAAGTTTTCGACAAAGTTAATTGAACGCTATTTTGTGTGATTTGTCCTGGTGAAAGTTGTGAATTGAAAAATTGGTTGTCAATTCTAGGTTTCAGGATCACTTCTATCGCTTCTGTATCAAAACTCTATCAGATGTGTAATGGAAATCCCATATTTTTGCAAATTTTGATCGCCAGATAACATGGCTGTTGACGGCACGCGGCCGTGTGATATGTAACTCACTATTTGTGAATTAGGGTCATATGGCTGGGGACACGGGCATGTGTCCAGGCCGTGTAACTCACTATTTATTAATTAGAGATACATAGGCTAGAGACACGAGCGTGTGTCCAGGCCGTGTGAGAGATATTTAGAGCTTTGAGTCATATAGGTGTGTGCGTGGTCATGTGTTGGACCGTATAACTATCTATTTTGAGCCACACGACTGTGTGCTAGGCAGTGTAGACCACACAGGCCAAACACCTAGGTCTTGTTTGTAACATCCCAATTTAGGGTCTAGTTAGAACAGTAGTTTTGAGACCACAAATCTAAAGTAGAAATAATTATTTTATGATTATTTTATGGTCCATGATATGAATGCATGTTTGTGTGAAAATTTCATGAAGAAATTTTATGCCTAAAGTATCCAATTTGAAGTTAGGGACTAAATTGAATAAGTTGCAAAACTTGTATTCTAGAAGCTTTGAGCATGAAATTGCATTGGATAATTAATTAGAGGTCCTTAAATAGCAATTTGACCAAGTTCTAAAATTTTGGACAAAAATGGACATGCATGGACAAAATTTGAAAGAAAGGCCTTGGGGGCATTTTGGTCATTTAGTAAATAAAAGAGTAAAAAGGGAAAAATCAAGCAAAAACTTTGTCCATCTTCTCGTACCTTAGCCCGAAATTTTTAAGGAGCCATAGCTAGGGTTTTGTTCATCTTTCAAGCTCAATTATAAGTGCTCCCAAGCCCCGTTTTTAATGTTCTTTACATTTTTAAAGTTGTCATCAACCGATCTAGTTATTTCTACCATTATTTTAAGTTAGGGTTCATGTTCAAAAATTTACCCATGTGTGACATGCATGTATTTTGATGTCTAATGGAGGAATATGAATGTTTTATGTGTGATAAACATTTTTTACTAAGTAATTTTTAGTGAAAACACCTAAAAAGCACTTATTTGTAAAAGCTGAAGAAATAGGTAGTAGAAATGTGATTTAATGAGAAATAAGGGCTGATATGAGTTAGAATATGAATCTGCTAGGCTTGGGTAACCAAGAAAATGCATGCATTTCATTTTACGAGCCTAGAGGCCAATTTGTAAATAAGTGAAAAGTTAGGGGTAAAATAGTAATTTTACCAAAGTATGTGTTATGGGTCGATTTGACCAATGCATGTATTGAACAAGTTAATTTTGGCATTATAGATCAAGAAAAACGTGATTCGGGTCTTGATCGAGTGAAAAATAAGGTTTACGAGGATTAGATTCGTTTCTATCATTTTGTACCGAGGTAAGTTCATTTGCAAATAATGCAACATGTACCATACTTTAAATGCCTTAATATTGCATGTATGGTAAGTGTTTACATATTTAATACGATGTTGTATCATGTGTTTATTGCTAAATTTTATCATGAATTATGCTTTGATTATTCCATGAATAAGTGATTGGTACTATGGGTATTGAAATCGATGATACGAGCAAGTTTGACAGAAATGTGGTATCAAAGAATCCCGTTTGAACCTTAGGAATGGTTTAGGATACATGTGACATGTCACTAGAAACTTTGTGATCTGAACTCATTGAGCTATGTCTGAGTTCATGATATATGTGACATCTGAACTCATTGAGTTGTGGTCTGAGTTTGTGATATATATATGACACATGTTTTGGCTTTCGGGTACTGGTCTCATATATTATACCGGTGGCGGGGTAGTCCGACATGTGTTGCGGATACCTAACAGCCTATATGAGCAGACCCATGAGTAGCTCGAAAGCGAGCAACATGTGATGTGAGGTAGCATTGGCTACATATGAGGCACTTAGGTTTGAGATTCTGATGTATCCAATAGTATTCCGAGTAATTTTATTGATTACGTCGAAGACGAGAAATTAAGTTATTATGTGCAAGTGGGCACTGGTATGTACATCGAACTCATGAAAATAACATGAGATATGATGAACGTGTGGTATGAATATGTACATATAGATGTATATGAAGAATAAGTTTAAGAGATTTGATAAAATGCAATATTATGTTTATTATGTTAAATGTATGACTAATGCTTGTTTAAGTTGCACTTTATTTGCATGTGAACTTACTAAGCTTTAAAGCTTACCCTCCTTTCCTTTCCTCTTCTTATAGTGTCGCCAAGCTAACTCAGGGATCGTGGGACGTCGGAGATTAAATCGCACTATCAATTGGACAATTGGGTATAGTTAGACTTATCATTTTGAGTATGGCATGTATAGGGACTTGTTCTTTTTTTTTATATGTCATATTGATTGGCCAAATGTGTTGGCTCATGATAGTATTGTGATTATTTTTTATATGGCCATGAGAGGTATTGATTATTTGGGTTGTAACCCTAATTATTTATGCATGCATGCAAATATGTTTATGCTTAATGTGGTTGGATGCTTGTGGATGATATGTGAGATGAATGGCATATGTATTTAATGAATAAATGGGGACTAATAGACATGACCATAATTATAGTGTAATTGAGTAACTTGAAAGAAGAATTATAAAGATGAATAAATATGAAATTGGTGTGGAGTGCCCTATTGTAGCATGATGATTGGAGTACGTGATATGTCCACATTATAAACCCAGGGAATAACCATGAATGCATTTTTTTTGTGAAATTAAATGTGCTATGTTGCATGCTATGAAGTAGGATTGAATATATGAGTGTTTAAGGGTAGCAAATGGCTTGGAAAATAGCCTAGAATTTGTTTACACGGGTAAACACACGGGTATGTGTCTAGGCCATGTGTGACACACGGTCTGCCCCATGGGCGTCCGATCCAGTCGTGTGTCCCCTGCACCCTAATTATGCAAGTTAGTATGCCCAGTTGTAAACACACGGGCAGAGACACGGTCGTGTGTCTTAGCCGTGTGAAGGACACAGCCACAGGACATGGGCGTGTGCTTAGGTGTGGAGTCTATACTTAATTTTTGGAATTTAATTCGACAAATGGCCTAAGCACACGGGCGTGTGACTTGGCCGTGTGACCTTATTTGGTTGATGACGTCATAGTCAGAGAGTTACACGGGCTGAGGACATGGGTGTGTCCTAAGCCACACAGGCGTGTGTGACCACACGGCCTACCTACACGGGCGTGTGACTCTCCAAAGCATGAAAATTTTCTAAGCTATCCCGAAGTTCTGAAAGTTCTTTGTTTAGTCTCGAACTGCTTCCTATGTATGTTTTGGGCCTCGTAGGTTCTTATAAGGGACGATTTGCATGTGATTGAAAAGTTTTAAATTGTGTTGGAATTTTTATGGCCGGTTTTGTATGAATGTGTATGTTTAGGTTCGGTAATACCTCGTACCCTTTTCTGGCGTCGAATACGGGTAAGGGTTGTTACAGTGTTAATCCACACAGGCATGTGGGCCAAAGTACTGAAAATTTTTGTTATGCCCGTAAGCGTCATTCGACTTGAGCGTAGGCCTTCCGTAGGGTTCGTATAATATGAATTAGATCGTTAAGCTGCTAACCAATGATATGAGATTGAGTAATTGATTATCTGAACGTATACTGAATACGATGACTGTTAATGATATTGATCTGTACTATCTGATAATGAACTGTAGCTGGATAATTGTGTGTACGTCATTGATGTCTGACATCTGTAATTTGCATCTTCATTGGGTGGGAATTTTGTAAAGGAGGAAGTGATCTATTCTGGTTCAGTGGCTTATCCATAATCTATATTTGAATCTGGCGTTTTATCGTAATTTGATTTGGCAGCAAGTCTGCAATCGTGTTGAACATGTCGAACCGACACTATATGGTGTGTAGGGCTAGATAGGTATTAAATACCCTTTATGGTATGTTGGGTTTGTCAAAGATGGTGTGTAGCAAATGGGGATAGGAAAATTGCATTTGTTTCTGATCTATTCTGTATCTGAATTCGAATTGTTCCACCTTTCGTCTGATCTATTAAGATTGTACTGAATATCCTCTAATTATGATTTTGAACACGGATATTAGAATTTACTATTAAATTCATGATCCTGTTTGAATTTATATCTGTTACACACATTAAGTTATCAACTCATTTTGTTTGTTAACTGAATTACAGGTAACTCACAGTCTTGATCGGGTCGGCGTAGTGGAAGCTCGGTCATTCTGCTTTATCATATTTTATGTTATCAGCATTTTTAGTATTCTTTTTGTATTATGAGTTTCTAAGATTGTTGTTTTATCGACTGGGTTTTTATGATTGTTTATAATTTGTTAGATAGTTTTGAACTGTTTCGAACTGCGTTTATAAAAGTTGGTTTTTCCTAAAAACGTTTAATGTGACTCTTCAGAATTGGTCTTAATATCTAGGTCGGGTATGGGGTGTTACATTTAGTGGCATTAGAGCTAGGTTTACAACACCCGGGCTATGTGGGCTTCTATTTTTTGTTAAAATAGGTTTAAAATGAGAAACTTATCTGAGTACCTCTAAAAACTAATTTTTTAAAAGACCGAGTCTCCAATGCCGAATCCATTAGTATTTCTGCTTTAGCTATAGTATTTAGCTAGAAAATACTATAGTAAGTAAATTTATTGGTTTTAGATAAAGACTATGCTATGAATTGTGAAATAAGACATATGATGAGAACTGTGAACTAATCAGTGAACTTTTGGTATTGTAGATAAGTGAGATAATGAGTTTGTGCAGTAGTCATGGACGTGGTTCTCGTGGGTGCTGTGTGCGTCAAGGAGGAGCTCGGGCAGAGTCATCCTCTATGGCTAATATGCCCAATCTAGAAACTAGTGAGACTGTTGTTAATCCTACTATCAAGACTGGGTCTCAGACTCCGATAGCCATGGATCCGATAGCCATGGATGACGTACTGTCTCAGTCTATGTTGTGTGTGGTAGAGAGGGTCGCTGGTACCCATTCTAGATCTGGGGGCTGAGGCTTGGTTACTGAACTACTTCGGTCGAATGGTGCTGAGTTATTTAGGGGTGTCATTGGAGTCACCATTACGGTGGCCGAGTACTGGTTGAAGGTCACTAAGTGCATTATGAATGACATTGATTGCACTCCTACTCAGAAATTAAGGAGTGTCATATCTTTGCTCCAGGATGAGGCCTATTAGTGGTGGCTGACGATTGAGCAGGACGCTCAGCCCGAACAGATTAACTGGATTTCTTCAAGAACATCTTCCAGAGTAAACATATAGGGGCAAGCTATGTGGAGACTCATAGGCGCGAGTTTATGAGTGTGGTTTAGGGTGAGAAGTCTGTGGCCGAGTATGAGACTGAGTTTCTAAGATTGAGCAGGTATGCTCGAGCTTTGGTATCAACAAATTATGATAAGAGAGTGTAGTTTGAGTAAGGTTTGCGATATGACCTGCAAGTTCTAATAGCTCCTTAGAGGGAGAGAGTGTTTGCAGCCTTAGTTGACAAGATGAAGATAGTGGAAGAGTTGAAGTGCATTGAGCGCGAGAGGAGAGACCGTGAGAGAGGTTATGGTAAGTTAAGAGGGATTCAGATCCCTCTAGTTCTGTTCAGTGCTTTAAGAAATGGGCAAAGTTTGATGGGCCTCCGAGGACCGAGGCACCAGCTGCACCAACTGAGATTCAGACCTATAGTGACTGTGGAAGGTGCCATCCAAGCAAGTGCTGGAGGAAATTAGGAGCTTGCCCCCGATGTGGGTCGATGGAACATCGCGTTTGGGACTGTACTCATCGATCTGATCAGATGCTCGATTTTGCACAAGCTCTAGCTCCGAGTCCCATTTAGCCTCCGACAGTAGCTCAGCAGCCGCCTAGGGGCCGTGGTATGGCTAGGGGTGGTAACGATTTTGGTAGAGTTCAAAGAGTATTAAGTAGAGGTGCAATTTTGACTGAGGCACGACAGCCTACTCTGGTGTACACGGTGAGATGTTGCAAGGATAGAGACGACACTGATGTTATAGTGGGTATGTTCTTTATTCATAATGTTCCATACTTTGCTCTGATTGATATTGGGTCTACACATTTATATGTATCTAGTACTGTATCTATGAAATTGGGTATTTCTGCTGAGTGTACTATTAGAGGGATTTCTATAATTAGTCTTTTGTGTCAGTCGGTTCGAGTTGATAAGATATATAGACAGGTTCCGTTAAATATTTAGGGTATTGTGTTTTTGGCTAAAATGATAGAATTTCCGTTTGGTGAGTTTGATCTGATTCTAGGAATGGATTTACTGTGGAACACTAGGTCAGTTTAGACTGTGCCACTAAGAGGGTTACTTTGAGAACTAATGAGGATAGTGAGATTATTATGATCAGTGAGTATCAAGATTACCTCTCTAATGTAGTTTCCGCCATTATAGCTGAAAAACTACTTCGAAAAGTTTGCGAGGCATACCTAGCCTTTGTATCCGATTCTGTTTCTACAAAGCTTTCTGTTAGAGATATTCGTAACGTGAGGGATTTCCAAGTGTCTTTCTCGAGGAGTTACCAGTTATACTTCCACATAGGAAGGTTGAGTTTGGCATTGACTATTACCAGGTACAGCTTCAGTGTCTATTGCACCTTATCGCATGGCACCTAACGAGTTTTTGGAGCTAAAATCTCAACTCCAAGAACTTCTTGACTGAGGGTTCATTAGACTGAGTCTGTCTCCGTGGGGATCACCAGTTTTGTTTGTTAAAAACAAAGATAGATCAATGAGAATGTGTATAGATTATCATTAGTTGAATAAGTTAATAAATATCCATTTCTGAGGATTAATGACTTGTTCAATCAGTTCTGTGGGCCATCTATATTTTCTAAAATTGATCTCCATTCTGGTTACCATCAACTCAAGGTTAAAGAAATCGATGTGTATAAGACTACTTTCAAGACTCGTTTTGGGCATTACGAGTTTCTGGTCATGCCTTTTGGTTTGGTGAATGTTTCAATTGCATTTATAGATTTGATGAACCAGGTATTTCAGCCATATCTCAATCGGTTTGTCATAGTTTTTATTGATGGCGTTCTAATTTATTCAAAGACTAAGAATGAGCATGACGAACATCTTCAAATAGTTTTGTAGGTACTCCGCAAGAAACAACTGTATACTAAGTTTAGCAAGTGTGAGTTCTAGTTGTAAGAGGTTGCTTTTTTGAGGCATGTTGTGATTGCTGAAGGGACCTGGGTTAACCCCAAGAAAATTTAGGCTGTGATCTAATGGAAACAACCAAAGAATGAGTTTGAGTTTCAGAGTTTCTTAGGGTTGGTAGGTTACTATCGGAGGTTTGTCGAGGAATTCTCCCTTATTGCATCTTCCCTGACTAAATTGTTACATAAGAACACCCCATTTGTGTGGTCTAATGAGTAACAGTTGAGCTTTGAGAAGTTCAAATCCGTTTTAACATAAACTCCTATTTTGGTACAACTTCAATCTAGTAGGGAGTTTGTAGTTTACAGCGATGCTTCGCACGTCGATTTAGGGTGTGTTCTGGTGTAGGATGGTAAAGTTATGGCTTATGCATTTAGTCAGCTTAACTCGCACGAGGGCAACCATCTTCCACATGACATTGATTTGGCTGTAGTTGTCTTCGCTCTGAAAATCTGGAGGCACTATCTGTATGGTGAGAGGGTGTATCATCTACACTGACCACAAGAGCCTCAAGTATCTTCTAACTCAGAAAGAGTTAAACCATAGGCAACGTAGATGGGTCGAGTTGCTTAAGGATTATAACTGCACGATAAAGTACTATCCCGGTAAGGCTAATGTTGTGACCGATGCTCTAAGTCATAGAGTAATGATTGTTTTGAGAGCAATAGTCGCTCGTTTGAGTTTGTTCGATGATAGAAGTCTACTAGCTGAGTTACAGGCTAAACCAACCTGGGTTGATCATGTTCAAGCTAAATAGTTGAGTGACAAGTCTCTGGTTCTGCGTTTGCATCAGGCTGAATCAAGTGAAACTTCTGATTTTGGATTGAACAATGATGGTGTTCTGTGTTTCAAGGGTCGGATCTATGTGCTTAAGTATGTGGAGTTAAGAAAGTCGATTCTACATGCATCCTAATGGGAATAAAATGTATTGGGATCTCTGAGAACTCTTCTGGTGGCCTAATTTGAAGCGAGAGGTGGCTACCTTCGTCTCTCACTGTCTAACGTGCCAGAAGGTTAAGGCTGAGCATCAATTACCTTTTGGTCTACTACAGCCAATTAAGATTCCTTGTAGAAGTAGGAACGTGTAAAGATGAATTTCGTTAGTGGGTTGCCTTTGACACCTACTAAGAAGGATTTAGTTTTGGTATTCATCGATCGATTGACCAAGTCCGCTTATTTCTACCTGTTAGGACAGATTACTCGTTACAAAAGCTAGCTAAGCTATAAGTTTCTAAAATTGTAAGACTTCACGGAGTTCCAGTGTCGATCATCTCAGACAGGGATCCGTATTTTACTTTTCAGTTATAGAAGAAGCTTCATGAAGCATTGGGAACTCCATTGGACTTCAATACTGCGTATCATCCTTAGACCGATGGATAGTCTGAGTAAGTTATTCAGATTCTGGAGGATATGTTATGGAGCTGTGTGATTGATTTTCGAAAAAGTTGGGAGGATTATTTGTCGCTAGCTGAGTTCGCGTATAACAAAAACTTTCAATCTAGTATTCAGATGGCACCTTACGAGGCTCTATATGGTCGTCAGTGTCGTACCCCTCTGTGTTGGACTGAGCTAAGTGAGCATCGACTTTTGGGTCCCGAGCTAGTTTTTGAGATCGAGAATACAGCTAAATTGATCCGATATCGTCTTAAGGCCGTTTCTGACCAATAGAAATCGTATACAGATTTAAAGAGAAATGATATCGAGTATTTTGTAGGTGATTAGGTGTTTCTAAAAGTATCTCCATGGAAAAAGGTTATTCAGTTCGGATGTAAGGACAAGTTAAGCCCGAGGTTCATTGGACCTTACTGTATTCTAAAACGTGTCGAATCTGTTGCATATCAGCTAGAGTTACCTTCTGACCTAGAACGGATTCATGATGTGTTCCACATATCGATCTTGAGACAATATCGGTCTAACCTTTCTCACATTATCCTTGTTAAGGAGATTGAAGTGAAAACTGACTTGACCTTCAAGGAGGAGCCTGTTCAAATTCTGGAGCGAGATGTTAAAGGCTTGTGAAGGAAAATCGTACCTCTGGTTAAGGTCCTATGGCAAAATGACAACACTGAGGAAACCACGTGAGAACTTGAAGATTCGATTTGTCAGCAATACCCACATCTGTTTAAGTTAGGTAAATTTTAAGGTTGAAATTTCTTTTAAGGGGAAAGAGCTGTAACACCCTTAAATTTTGAATGTCTATTGTTAAATTCTATCAATAATTAAGTATCTACTTCAGTGGTTAAGTGTTCTTCTTGTACGTTTGAGATCTGGGGTTCGAGTCTTTCTTTTTGAATTTTGTTATTTATTTTGGTTTAACCGTAATTCTTGTTTTCTCGACTTAAGTTTAATTTGGTGTGATTTATGCCAAGAATGAGCCTGCTGGTTCAATGGTTAAGCATCTGATTCTTTCTGGTCATGAGTTCAAGTCTCTGCGTACGAGTTGAAATAGTAATTAATTTTATTTTTAAAGTAATTTAGTTTTTCCCAAAATCTATTTTTCTTCTACATTCTTCTCTAGGTTCTGGTTACCTTTTTGTTCGCTTTTGCTTTTCTTTTACTTGTCTCCGTGATTTGGCTATCAAATTAAATTAAAGGTTCGGCATTGTTCATTGTTCAATTGAAGGGGTTCTGCATAAGTTGTTCTTGTTGTCTACTTCTAGTTCGTGAGATTTCATCTGTTCTCTTTGAGATTGAGTATTCATCTCTGTTACTTCGACTTTCTTGATAATTGCTTCAGTTGTTTCCTTTTAGGGGAAAGTATCGGTAGGAGTGTTTCTCCAATGATTTAGTTCTGGTTTGTGGCCGTTTGTTTGTCGGTAAGCATTAGTTTGTTGTAGGGAAGTTTTGTGTTAAAGTTTTTGACAAAGTTAATTGGATGCAACTTTGTGTGATTGTTCTCGGTTAAAATCGTGATTGAACAATTGGTTTTTAATTTTATGTTTCGGGATCACTTCTATCACTTTTGCATCGAAACTCTATCAGGTGTGTAAAGGAAAACCTGTGTTTTTGCAAATTTTAGTCGAAAAAAGAATGGCTATCAACGTCATACGGTCATGTGTTAGGCCGTGTGGGTCATACGACCGTGTGTTAGGCCATGTAACTCACTGTTTTTGAATTAGGGTCACACGGGCCAAGGACACGGGCATGTGTCCAGGTCATGTAACTCATTTTTTGTGAATTAGAGTCACACGGCCAGAGACACGGGCGTGTGCCAGGTCGTGTGGACTACATGAACCAGACACCCAGGCCGTGTGAATCCACACGAGCATGTGGGCCAAAGTACTGAAATTTTTCCCTAGGGTCGTAAGTGTCATCTGACTTGAACTTAGGCCTTCTTTAGGGTCCATATGATCTGAATTAGAATGTATAAGTTGTTATCCAATGATCTGAGATTGAGTAATTGATTTTCTGAACGTATACTGAATGTGATGACTGTTAATGATATTGATCTATACTGTCTGATTATGAACTGTATCTGGATAACTGTGTGTATGTCCTTGATATCTGATATTTATAATCTACATCTACATTGTGTGGGAATTGTGTAAAGGAGGAAGTGATCTGTTTTGGTTCAGTGGCTAAGCGACAATCTATATTTGAATCTGGCTTTTTATCACAATATGATATGGCAGCTAGTCTCCAATTGTGTTGAACATGTCGAATCGACACTATGTAGTGTGTAGGCCTGGATGAGTGTTAAATACCCTTTATGGTGTGTTAGGTTTGTCGAAAATGGTGTCTAGCGCATGGTGGTAGGAAAATTGCATCTATTTCTGATATATTCTGTATTTGTATTTGAATTGTTCTGCCTTTCGTCTGATCTGTTAAAACTATATTGAATATCCTCTAATTCTGATTTTGATCACGAATTTGGGAATTTACTATTATATTCATGATTCTATTGGAATTTATATTTTGTTACACACATTAAGTTATCAACTCATTTTGTGTATTAATTGAATTAAAGGTAACTCATAGTCTTGATCGGGTCGGTGTAGTGGAAGCTCAGTCATTCTGCTTTATCATCTTTTATGTTATCAGTATTTTTAGTATTTTCTTCGTATTATGAATTTCTAATATTGTTGTTTTATCGACTGGGTTTTTTGATTGTTTATAATATGTTAGACAATTTCGAACTGTTTCAAATTGCATTTATAAAAGTTGTTTTTTTCCTAAAAACGTTTAATGTAACTCTTCAGACTTGGTCTTAACATCTAGGTCGAGTATGGAGTGTTACAAAAAGAAAAAAAAAAAATTCTATGGGTTGAATTTTATGTTGAAACTTTCCATATCAGATCTACGTTATTTGAGGAGGCTCCAGTTTAAATTTCGTGATTTTTGGAAATTAGGAACACCTCGAAAGAAGTTTGTCAAGTTGCTTTGCAAATTTTTAGGTTTTCGAGTTTCAACAACTTTTATTGACTGTTAGCCTTATGTTTTCCTTTGTTTTTTCTTTTTATTGTTTCTTTATGCATTCTAATACATTATTGTTTCTTGTGTTAGTAGCTTAAAGCACTTGCACATTCCTTCCTCCATACAACATAATTCTTTGGTATCTAGCAGATTTTGGACTTCTAGTGCTACTAGGTTTGCTTTGTTATTTTGATTCTAATGCATTCTAATTGATTGATATAGACACTTTTAAAGACTCACAAGATTGATTCTTACTTCATTGAGAATTTTATTTTATTTCTGAGTGCATAAGGTGAGGTTTGCTTAATTTTCTTTTAAATGTTGTGTTTTTTTTAGGCTTTCACAGTGACTCGTGATACTCATATTCGTAAAAACCATGATGAGATACCATCCGATGAACATTTGAGAATATTGTAGGGATGGTAAAAATTTCAACATCAACAATTAAACGAGGTACGTAATACATTTGGGGCCAGTTTGACTAAGTGTCGAATGGAACTACAGACCAATTTGACTAAGTATCAAATAGAACAAAAAGAAAGCATTAATCAACTTACCAATCAAATTCAAATGCTAACTCAAGTTGTTGCTCGTTTAAAGGCTTCTTCGAACCGGCGGTCTCGTGCTCGTGATAGTGATAATGATAGGGACAATAAACAACTTTGTATTTGTTCTAATAATGGTAGACGCGGGTATCATCACATTAATGAAACTTTGGGTATTCCTGATCGAGGCTAGCCTTCTGTTGTTAAACCAAAGTTCAACATTCCACCATTTTAAGGAAAGTATGATCCAGATGCATATTGTAATTGGGAGGCTAAAATTCAGATCATGTTCCGTTGTTATAGATGTCTAGAGGAGGAAAAAGTTCCATTGGCTGCATTGACATTTTCAGATTATGCATTAAGTTGGTGGACTCAATTTGTGTTGAACCGCCAAAGGAATCGTGAACGAGATGTTGATTTGTGGAAAGAGTTGACACAAATCATGAGAAAACGTTTTATCCCACCTCGCTATTATCAGGTTATTAGACGAAGACTTCATGCCTTGTTCAAGGTAATTGATCTATTGATAAGTACTTTAAGGAGATGGAGATACTTATGCACAGAGCAAATGTCCAAGAAGATGAAGAGACTACTATGGTGTGATTTGTGGATGGCTTGAATGTTTCGATAACTAATGCTTTTAATCTTCAAACCTACATTGATCTTGATGACGCAATATGCAAGGTAATTTAAATTGAGCACCAATTTTAACAACATCAATCTCGTCCATTTTGTGCATCACACTATTATCGAGGTACAAGTTCTACCTCTACTTTCAAGAATTCAAAACCTCCTTATGCTACTAATATGTTGCTGTCAAAATATGATGACACTAAACCTTTTGAGTGGAAAAGTGGGGCTCTTACAAAACCTTCTTCTACATCTTCTAAGAAGCCCACTTCTACTAATTCTTCACCAAAACAATAAAGAGATCATGAAATTGAATGTTTTAAATGCAAAGGGCGTGGGCACTATAGTCATGATTTTGTCAACATGAGACTTTTGTTGATCAAAGAAGATGGTGAGTATACCTGTAACACCCCTAACTCGTCTCCGTCGCCAGAGTAAGGTTACGGAGCATTACCGTACAATAAAAAACATTCAATAATTTAATCACATCTTAAATCATTCGTAAACAAGCATATTATCCCTAAATTGAGCCCTCGAGACCCTAAAAATAGCTTAGAAGTAATTCGGGACTAATTTGAAACAAGACATGAAGTTTAGGAAAAAGATGTAAAACAGGGGTCACACGGCCATATGACATGGCCATAGGCTGTGTAACTTTCAAAATAGGGACACACAGCCGTGTCCCAGCTCATGTCCTTACCCGTGTAACGCACTAAGTAGGGTCACACGGCCATGTCACACGCCCGTGTCAGCCGTCTGTGTGTCAGGTCGTGTGTTAGGCTGTGTAACTCATTGACTTGAACCTTAAAAATGCCCAGATGACACACGGCCAAGTCGCCAGGTTGTATGTCTCACACGATTGAGTCACACACCCGTGTCTCAAACCGTGTGAACCTAATATTTAACTAAAATCAAGCCATTTTAAAACCATTTCATGCATAACTATTCCAACCATTTAAACGCACATTCATGAGTTTCAAACACCATTCAAACATGTATAAATAAGCCATTCAAATAACCTAAATTACCTAACCAACATGCCATTCAAAGGCACCACAAATATACCAAAACATAATATGCCAAATCAAATCAAGATTACCTTATTTCAAGCATCATAACCTAATTCAACTACTTACCAAAACATACCACAAATTGAACATTTCAAAGCCAACATCATCATACCAAAAGGCCATACACACCCATTACCAAAAGTGACCAAAAGGACTTACCTAAACAAGCATTATAAGTCCATCAACCATACTTAAACATCAAGGCACAAACATACTAAATTATCTTTTACATATTCATCAAGCACCATTATAAACCACCTTATACACTCCGTTATAAACCTTAGCCAAAGTGCTAAAAAATTATCAAATTGTTTGCTAGATAGTATGATAGATCTTTGACAAGCTTCTAGCCAAATCGAGCTTGTAACACCCCAAACTCGGCCTAAACATTATGGCTGAATCCCGAGATGTCACAGAGAATTGGTTTAGTTAACGGAGTCATTATGTAAAATCATCTCAGTTTATTAACTCATATACTTTATAACCATTTTCAAAAACATTAATTAATTGGTTTATTTGCTAAAACTTATTTTACAGTAGAAGTTTAACAAACCCGTTTCATTAGAAATCCGATTTGTATTTTTAGGAAAACCTCTTTTGCGTAAAAAACCATCGGTTTCATAAAATATTTTATCAAAGAATGCAGATTATCAACAAACCAAAAAAAAGTCGATCGATAAAAATCATAAAGTCCAGAGAGTCTCAGAAATTACAAACTCTCAAATGAAAACCAAAATCATAAATAAAGTCATTAATTACCAAGTTTAAACTTTTTACAGTCAAGTAGTCACCATTGAGTCTCCGCTGCACCGATCTGCCTAAGTATGAGGATTACCTGAACAGAAAAGACAAATTGTGGTGAGTTTACGTAAACTCAGTGTGTAACCAAACAGAAATAGACATGCAATCATGCAGAAAAACTTATATACAATCAGATACAGATTCGGGCTCATGCCCATTTCAGATACAGATAACAGAGTCAGTTATATAGATCAGATAATCAGAATCCTACCCACATCCTCTACGCACCATCTCTGTCCATCCCATCACAGCATGTGGGGTTAAAAACACCCACCCAACCCTACACGCCATATCGTGCCATTACGACACATATTAGATAATATGCAGCCAAGCTGCCAAAATATAGGCAATGATTGCCATACGGAACACTTGCTCCACATATACAAATCCCACCCAAAAACAGATATAGAAATAACAGATTAAACATGCTCAACCTGCTTATATATAGATAACAGAATAATCAGACATGCATAGCATTATCATACTCAGAACAGAATATCAGGCTATCAAATCCACAGTTTTAGGGTTTAGTTAGCCTTTACCGACCCTACGGTAGGCCCATAGCCAATCGAAACAACCCGTACGACCCTACAGAAAATTTTAGAATTATGGACCCACATGCCCATGTGGCTTGCCCGTGTGGGCCCACACGCCCAACCTAGCCTAGCCCGTGTGGCCCATACGGCCACACTCTGGCTACCACACGGCTGTACCCTGCGTAGGCCATGCCTTCATCGATCATACGGTTATGTCTCGCACACGGCCAGCCATACGGCCGAGCACACGCCGTGTGGCATCGACAGTGAGGTTTTTTTACTTTCGCCGAAGCTCGTTTTTCTGCATTTTGGGAACACTCATGGTACAAATTTGATGCTACTGCAAACACAAGCCCTCCATAACGTAAAAATTAACATACCACCACTCTAAAATCAGACTTAATTTATGATTAAACCATAACTACGAAATCGATAATAGTTCCATTCAACGACCACCACTTACCCAACACCCCGAATGATTTTGACTACGATTCCGCAAGAGTAGAGCCCCACTCTTTACGATTCTTTTTTGCCAAAACAAAAATTTAATACTAATCAAAAAAGAGAAAGCCATTCTAAATAATTCTGAAGAAAAACTCCCTACTCGAGCAGAGATACTACCACCACTTACCAATACACACGAATACTGTGAACAGAGAAACCGTAATTTGGACAAACAAAAGGATGATGTCGATTGGAGAGAAAAATAACAGGAGAGGACAAAAGGGGAGGAAGTAAAATGAATGTCAGAATTTCCAAAAGAGGACGAAATTTTGAAAATGAAAGAAAAAAAGTATAAAAAGATAATCAGAAAAAAATAATTGATATGATCACACATCCCTTAATTTCCTCCCACTAACCTACTAACCTACAACCACCTCAGAATCCTAATTCCTCCGAAATACTGACACAAAATCGAGCAAAAATAACATCCTTGCTAACGCAGGGATTCAAACAGAGAAGCCCCAGCACACCAACTCCTTTACCACTCGAACCAGTAGGCTTATTCTGATATGAATTAACAGATAGTTTTATATAAGCCCACTGAACAAGGGTAAGGCTTAGATAAAAAATAAAAAAAATTAGCAAAGATGATATCTGAACCCAAGACCTCATACACACACCCAGAACACTTAACCACTGAAACAAATACACATTTGTGTCAGATATTTACAGAAACAAAGATAAATAAATCAGGGCGTTACAACTCTACCCCTCTAAAAGAAATTTCGACCTCAAAATTTACCTGATCATAATAGATGAGGATACTGCTGACGTATAACGCCCCTACCCGTACTTGAGACTAGGACAAGGTACGAGGTATTACCGTACACGAACATGACGTTTTCGGAAAAGTTTGGGCCATAAAATTTTGTTCCAAATTAAAAACAATCAAACATAATCATAATGTCCCTATTATGGGCCTATGAGTCCCAAAACATACATTGAAAATGGTTCGGGACTAAATCAAGGACTTAAGAAAATTTTTGGAAAAATTCCTAGGTTAAGTCTCACACGTCTGTGTGGAGGCAACGCGCATGCCCCTGTGCTTTGGGACACGCCCGTGTCTCTTACTCATGTGGAATTAATTGAATTTATTTATCATTTCGAACCTACAGGGGTTTCCACACGGCCGAGCACACACCCGGATCCCTGGCCCGTGTCCTTCACACGGCCTAGACACGCCCATGTTGTCATTCGTGCCCAAAAACTCTAGCATTCTATTTATGATGTCATCATGCATTTAGGGACACATGGCCAAGACACACGCCCATGTGCTAGGCTGTGTCCTCCACACAGTTGAGACACACGGCCGTGTCTCTACCCGTGTGTTTACTACCATGCATTCTAACTTAAAAATTTTAGGTGCAGGGGAAACACAGCCGTACCACACACCTTTGGGCTGACCGTGTGGACCATTTTTGAGGCTATTTCTAAGTCTTTGGTCACCGATAACATTCTCACTCATTTCTAAAGCTCAATGATGCTTATCATGGCTTAAATATGATCAAATACGACCATAATTGGTCTATTGCATGTTAACCTCATATCATTGGTTTTGTACATGCTAGGTTATCTGTAACACCCCATACCCGTGCCCCTCGTCGATCAGAATATGAGGCATTACCTAACTACAATTATGCGATTAAACGTTTTGATGACACCAAAACATGGTCTAATTAAAACCTTTTCAAATTATCCATAAACTTTACAGTAAGAACCTACGGGGCTCATAACATCCATTGAAACCCATTCGAAAGCAATTCAGGTTCTAAAACGAACTTTGAAAATATCACTTAACACAGGGGCACATGCCCATGTAGGAAGGGCAACATGTCCGTGCGACATTACAACATGGTCGTGCTTTTGGCCCGTGTGGTTCACACGGTCTAAGCAATACAGGGACACGCCCGTGTCCTTTAGCTGTATGGAGTTAATTTTAAATGCATAACTATAGGGGTTTTCACATGGCTAGACACACGCCCGTGTTCATGGCCAGTGTCCCTCACACGGCCTCGACACGCCTGTGTCTTAGCCCTTGTGCAAAAACTTGGGTATTCTGCTTCTGACATCAGCATACCTAAAATATCAAACGGCTAAGGCACACGCCCGTGTGCTTGGCCGTATCCATTACACGGCTGAGGCACATGGCCGTGTCTCTACCCGTGTGTTTACTACCATGCATTATTTTGAAAATTTTTACGTGTAAGGGACACACGGCCGGGCCACACGCCCATGGGGCAGACTGTGTGCCACACACGTCCTAGATACATGCCCGTGTGTCTACCTGTGTGGACAAAAAGAAGGCTATTTACCAAGCCTCTTTGCTACCCTATTTGCACAACCCTACATACATTATACATAACCACAATAAGGCACTCAAGGCCACTCCAATAGATACTAAATCATACATAACATTTACTCATTCATGAATATATCATCAATTGAATATATAACAAAATGAATATTAACCATTACTCATGGACTTATACTAAATAAGGGGTTTTATCCCAAGCCAACTAAATTTGGCAAATTTTAACCATAACACAACGATGATACAAAGTTCAAAAGACAAGATCCTATGCATGCCATAAACAAAATAAGAGATCTAATTATACCAAAAGGCTTCAGATGTTAGTGTGACTGGCTTTCTTGACGCAACTGTTGATCCATGATCTATTTTGATGGCAATATAAGAAAGGAAAGGAAGGAGGGTAAGCTTGAGAGCTTAGTAAGTACATATATACAAATAGCGTGATTAAATCATATACCAAATGATAACATAATAAGCTTAATATAAAAGATGTAGTTCACTTAAAATCTTCTACCTTACTATTTACTTTGTTCACATATACTTAACACATTTCATCACATACTCATCCTTATGTCTGCGTTCAGTATACATACCTCATCAACATTTCACCACTAAGCTTTGAGCTACCAGTTGAACTCTCAGAATACTTACGGACACACGGAAGTTTGCACCCAAGTGCCTTATAAGTTTAGTAGTCCAACTACTTCCCACTATGAAATGCTCGCATTCCTCACGGGCCTTTTTCTCAAGTCAGTGCCCAGACCCCATAGTGTTATCATGTAACATACGCTTATTGAGCTACTCACGGGTCTGTACACAAAGTCAGTACCCGAATCCATGTTACGTATATCATTTTCTCATGAACTCAGACTTAACTCATGAACTTAGACTTAACTCATGAGTTCAGACCATATGATGCTCTTAGCATATCCTTTTTGGATCCTATGTTATATTCGAGGCTCAACGGGATTTCATTTCTAACCGACTAGCATCGTACTTGCTCACAACATAGTTCACCTTCATAACATATCATTTACACTTTCATGGCATCAAATGTAATTTAAACATATGTACTTACCTCGATATCAAAATGACGGAAATGGGTTTAATCCTCTTAAACTTTGTTCTTACCCCGACCAAGACTCGAATCACATTTCTCTTGATCTATATTAATAAAATTCATTTATTTCATCTGCATAACAATCTAAACACCCGAAAATTCATAATTGGGTAAAATGACCATTTTACCCCTAGGCCCGAAATTTGATTTTCATCACATTTTCTTACAAATTAACCCTAGTCGAATGCATTTTATAACTACAAGCAGCCCAAATTCTCATTATTTTGTACATTTATCATCTATTTTACAATTTATGCAAAATTATCCTTTTTGATGTTTTCACACTAACACCTTTCACAAAAGTTGTTTATAACATACCCAAGACTCATATTCTTCCATAAAATTTTAGAAAACACCCAGATGTTCTCATGGAAAAACCCTAGACTTCCCACCATTTTGTAAAATAGTCCCCTCATTTGAAAGCTTATGTTTCAAGGGTCTCAAAAATGTAAGAATCATTAACAAAGAGCATGAAAATCACTTTACCAAATGTTGACACCTTTTGCTGGCCAAGCTTGCATTTTAGGGTCTATTTGCCCTTTAAAGACCCCCAATTCTTGTTCTCTATCTATTTGACACCTTTAGCTATCAATTTAAGACTTTTGCACTTTATGCGATTTAGTCCTTTTTCACAATTAAGCTCACAAATGATAAAATTACTTCACCAAACTTTTCATGCACTCATAAAATCATGCTATCACATCAAAATAATAATAAAATAATTTATTCGATATCAGATTTGTGGTCCCGAGACCACTATTCTGACTAGCCCCAAGATCGGGCTGTTACATTATCCTTTTTGAATTAAGGATTACCGTATCATCAATCACATTTTTGGACTTGGCTGGTTTTGTAACTCATTGCCCATTTGTGACCCTACCATTCCCAAGTGATTTGGCCACATTTCACATGTCCATTCAAATATACCACATTTAACCATCACATGAACATTTCAAATATAAACTTGCTTGAATTGTAGGATTACAACCTACATCAATTAGGACCCATATTCCTTAGCCTTATACAAAATGAATAAACATATCATTCAAGCCCTTACATTTGGCTAGCCAAATGACTCATATAACAAAATGACCAAAACACCTATACATGCCATTATCACAAAATAAAAGTTTCTATATACCAAGTAAGACAAGTTGATAGTGTTAACAATGCTCCAACCGTCTTCCAATATTCACGAGTCCATGAGCTCTGAAAAGCATGGGAAAAGAAAAGGGGTAAGCATTAACATGCTTAGTAAGTTCGGTAACAGGAAAATAAACTTACCAGTTATTTAGCATACATTCATATTAGGTATTCATTCCAACAAGTATATATATAATTCCCTTATCACATCCACTCAAATATCAAGTTAGTTCATGTCAATAGATTATATCATTAACGTTTGATGAGCTCATCCATTCACTAATTTCCATTTCTATTTCTCATTTTAGTCCCATTGAATTTTCTCAAAATCTCAATGGATATCCCTTTTTCCGTCAATTTATACCAGTGATCATTAAAATTATGCACTCCCACGAACCTCACTCGTACGGCAGGATTACCAGTCCAGGCTAAATCCCCCGTAGTACAACTCATAGAGTAGATGTCGGGATTACCAGTCCAGGCTAAATCCCTTTCATTGACATGTACTCTAATGTGCTCGGATCTAAATTACCAGTCCAGGTTAAATTCAGACCATAATTGGATTACCCGTCCGGGCTAAATCCATAAAAGCATACATATTCTTCGAGAGGCTAGATCACATTAGGAACACTCGTCCGGGCTAGATCCTTTTTACCGTCAATTCATTTTTGGACAATCCATCGGAATCCTTTTCATTCAATCGGGATATTTTCTTATAGCATCAACTATTCATGAATTCCATACATTGAATACCATTAATACAATTCATACATGATCATACATTTTTAATGTATTTAAAGTAATTTACATTCTAGTTATCTGAACTTACCTGTAAGATGTTTTTCGTAATCTAATTTCGGTTACTTCGAAACTTTTCATTTTCCACGGTCGACCTTCAGTATTGGTTCCTCGGGGTCTGTATCAGTAAAAATAAATCATTAATACCTCATGCTACTTATTTCGAACCTAAATTTCACCCCCAGGCAAAATGACCATTTTGCCCATAACATTTCAAACTTTCACAACTTAGTCCCTAGGCTTGTAAAATGAAATATATGAAATTCCTTGGTTACCCAAGCCTAGCTGAATGTATTATAAACTCATACCAGCCCATATTTCCCTCCATTTCACATTTCTACCACACATTTTTACACCTTTTGGAAAAAGGTCCTTTTAGGGGTTTTTCATAAAAACCACTTAGGAAAAGATGTTTAACTTACATCTAACTTTCATATTCCTTCATAAAACATTAAGAAACAAACATTTCACACATGGTCATGTTTCATACATGAACCCTAGCTTAAAATATGGGTAGAAATGGAGAGAACTTGTTACAAGGATCTCAAAAATACAAAGAACATTAAAAACGGGCTAGGGAGCACTTACTATTAAGCTTGAGAATGTTGAAAACCCTAGCTATGGAACCCTTGCAATTTTTGGCGGCCACAAGGAAGAAGATGGCTGATTTTTCTTTCTTTTTCCCTTTTTATTTCATTTATTACCAAATGACCAAAATGCCCTTCCTTTCATAACTTTTAAATTTTTCCATACATGCCCATTTTTGTCCAAGAACTTAGAAATTGGCCAAATTAATCCTTAAGACCTTTTAATTAATAATCCAAAGCAATTTCATACTAATTGCTTCTAGAAACCAAGTTTTGCAATTTATTCAATTTGGTCTCTAATTTCCAATTGGACACCATATACTTAGAATTTCTTCATGAAACTTTAACACATGCTTATTTTCATATTCTAAACCTCATAATAATCATAAAACAAATATTTTAACATCAGATTTGTGGTCTCAAAACCACTATTCTGACTAAGCCCTATTTTGGGATTTGACATGACGCATTGAGTCTTCAGGTTCCCACGTGGCTTCCTCAGTGCTATGATTCTGCCATAGAACCTTTACTAACGGTATGGACTTCCTCCTCAGAATCTTAAATCTCGATCCAGAATCTAAACCGACTCCTCCTCAAAAGTCAAATCCGATCTAACCTTGATTTCAACAACAGAGACAACGTGAGATGGATCAGACCGGTAACACCTTAACATTGAAATGTGGAACACATCATGGATATGGTCCAACTCTGGAGGTAACTCCAACTGATAAGTGACCGGTGCCACACGCTTCAAAATTCTATACGGCCCAATAAACCTAGGGCTTAACTTGCCCTTACGACCGAACCTCAGAACGTTCTTCCACAGAAAAACCTTAAGAAACACGAAGTCCCCCACAGAGTGCTCAATATCTCGCCTCTTCAGATCTGCATAAGATTTTTGTCTGTCAGAAGCTGCCTTCAGACGATCCCAAGTCAGTCTAACCTTATTCTCAGTCTCAGAAACCAACTCAGGACCAAAAACCCGCCGCTCACCTAACTCAGTCTAACATAGCAGAGTATGACACTTATGACCATACAAAGCCTCATAAGGTGCCATTTAGATACTAGACTGGAAACTGTTATTGTAGGCGAACTCAACTAGTGACAGATAATCCTTCCAACTACCTCGAAAATCAATCACACAACTCCGAAGGATATCCTCCTATGTCTGAATCACCCTCTCAGGTTGACCATTGGTTTGAGGATGGAACGCAGTACTGAAGTCTAATCTCGAACCTAGAGCCTCGTACAATTTCCTCCAGAACCAAGAAGTGAAGCGAGGATCTCTATCAGAAATAATCGAAACAGAAACCCCATGCAGTTTAACTATCTCGGAGACATAGAGCTTCGCTAACTTCTGCAGAGAGCAGTCCGTCTGAACCAGAATAAAATAAGCGAACTTGGTCAATCAATCCACGATGACCCAAAAAAAAATCCTTCTTAGTGGGCGTCAAGGGCAACCTACTAACGAAACCCATCATCACTCGTTCCCATTTCCAAAAGGGAATCTTAACGGGTTGTAGCAAACCCGAAGGCAATTGGAGCTCAGCCTTGACTTGTTGGCACGTTAGACATCAAGCAAAAAAATTCGTAACCTCATACTTTAAACCTGATCACTAGTACAACTCACGAAGATTGCAATACATTTTATTACCATCGGGATGCATAGTATAAGGGCTACTATGCGCCTCCCTTGGAATTGACTGCCTCCAATCAGGATCATTCGGTACACAGATTCGACCTCGAAAACACAGAACACCATCATTATTTAGCCCAAAATCTGAAATATTGTCACTCTCAATCTAACAAAACTGCAAACTCAGAGACTCATCCCCTAACTGCTTATCTCGAATCTGATCAATCCAAGTCGGCTTAACTTGCAACTTGGCTAATAGACTCCCATCATCAAATAGGCTAAGACAAGCGAACATCACCCTTAAATTAGTCATCGCTCTACGACTTAGAGCATCGGCCACCATATTGGCTTTACCAGGATGATATACTGTCGTGTAGTCATAATCTTTGAGCGGCTTAATCCATCACCACTATCTAAGAGTTAACTCCTTATAAGTAAAGAGGTACTTAAGGCTCTTGTGATCAGTGTATATAATACACCTCTCACCACACAAATAGTGCCTGTAGATTTTCAAAGCAAAAATCCACAACAGCTAACTTGAGATCATTCGTCAGATAATTCCCTTCATGTGTCTTAAGCTGATGGGACGCATAAGCCACAACTTTTCCATCTTGCATCAATACACATCCCAAATCGACGTGCGATGCATCACTATAGACCACAAGCTTTTTACCGAATTTAGGCTATATCAGAACAGGAGCCTGAGCCAAAACAGACTTGATCTTCTCAAAGCTCGATTGATGTGTATCAGTCCAAACATAAGGAACACCTTTGCGCTGAAGCTTAGTCAAAGAAGCTGCAATCAGAGAGAACCCCTTGACAAACCGTTGATAATAACCCGCTAGACCCAAAAAACTGCAAATTTTAGACATGTTCCTAGGTTGTTTCCAATTAAGTACCGCCTCAATCTTTCTAGGATCAACACAGATCCCTTCAGCAGAAACCACGTACCCTAGAAAAGTTACCACACACAACCAGAATTCACACTTGCTCAACTTAGCGTAGAGCTGTTTCTCTCAGAGTATCTGAAGCACTAGTCTAAGATGCTCATCATACTCATCCTCGGTCTTAGAGTACACCAGTATATCGTCGATGAAGGCTACGACAAAATGGTCTAGATATGGCTGAAAGACTCGGTTAATCAGATCCATGAAGGCAGCCGGAGCATTCGTCAAACTAAAAGGCATAACTAGAAACTCGTAATGCCCATAACGAGTCCTAAATGCAGTCTTATGAACATCCACCTCATTAATTATCAACTGATGATACCCAGAACGAAGATCAATCTTCAAAAACACAAAAGCCCCTTGGAACTAATCAAAAAAATTGTTGATCCTCAGAAGTGGATACTTGTTCTTCACGTTCAGTTTATTCAGCAACTTGTAATCAATGCACATCCTTATGGCCCCTTCATTTTTCTTAAAAAATAAAACCGGTGCCCCCACGAAGACATACTAGGGCAAATGAAACCACGATCCAAAAGCTTTTAAAGTTGAGCCTTAAGCTCTGTAAGCTCCTTCGGTGCCATTTGGTAGGGAGCGATGGACACCGGAGCTGTACCTGGTAGAAGCTCAATACCGAACTCAACTTCTCGACTAGGAGGTAAACCCAGTAACTTCTCAGAAAAAAATTCAGAAAGTCCCTTACAGTTCTGATATCTTTGGTAGAAGAATCCCTAGAATCAAAAACATTGACGCAAGCCAAATATGCCTCGCACCATTTTTGAACCAGTTTCTTAACTACAAGAGCAGAGATCACATTTGACAGATAATCTCGATGCTTATTGATCACAACCACTTCTTTATCATCCACAGTCCTCAGAACGACCCTCTTAGTTGTGCAATTTAAGCTGACGCGGTGCTCGACCAGCCAATCCATACCCAAAATCAAGTCGAACTCCCTAAACGAAAGCTCCATCAAATTTGCCAAAAATAAGACCCCTTACAGTTTTAACGAAACATCCTTATACAGTTTACTAACCCGAATAGACTGCCCCAACGGACTCAGTACAGTGATCTCACTAGAAGTGCTCTCAATAGAAATCCCCAGGTTTTCAGAAACAGAATTAGTTACATAGGAGTGTGTAGAACCTATGTCTATTAAAGCATCTCTATCCTCTCGGCGACGAGCAGTAAAAACTAGTACAGGCTGCCTCGCCTCAATCTGACTTGCAGCTCTGTCCGGTGCTCTCTGCCCACGGCCCATACCATTACCACTCCTAGCTGATCCACGACCCCTAGGTGTCTGCTGTACTGCCCTCTGAGGCTGCACAGAACCTGGTCCCGAGCTTGCATCTGATCTGCCTACTGTGGACACTCTTTAATACAATACTCCAAACACCCACACATCAAACAATCCCCAATCCTCCTCCAACACTCACCCGGATGGCGCCTACCACAATGTCCACATGGTTGAATCCCAGTAGGAGTAATAGGAGCCCCCACTCTAACCGGACAATTAGGTCTGGCCTTTTTCTTAGCCTCTAAACAGCATTAGAGGGCTCCGAATTCCTCTTATTTCTTGCCTCTCTCACAGTCCCTATTCTGGTGTTCCACGTGCTTAACTTCTTCAGCGATCTTCGCCTTGTCAACCAAAACCGCGAACTCTCACTCCCTTTGTAAAGTAATCAGAACCCTTAGGTTATCTCTCAAACCGCCCTGAAAATAGACACATTTCTCATACTCAGATGCCACCATGCCTCGAGTGTAGTGGTTTAACCTCAAAAACTCAGCCTCATACTCAGCCACTGATCCATCCCCTTGCGTGAGATTCATGAACTCACGCCTACGGGCATCCACGGAGCTCGCCCCCACGTATTTCCCCTAGAAGGCAATCTTAAAGAAATCCCAGTTCAGACAATCAGGTTGAGTACCCTCCTCAACCGTCAACCACCACTGATATGCATCGTTGCGAAGCAAGGAAATTGCACCCTTAAATTTCTGCTTGGGAGTACAGTCTAAATCATTCATAATCCTCTCAGTGGCCTCCAACCAATACTTGGCCACAGTAGGGGCGACTCTAGTGACACCCCTAAACAGCTCAGCTCCATTCGACTGGAGTCGTTTAGTTACCGACCTTCGACCCTCAAATCCAGAATGAGGTCCAGCGACCCACTCCAATATCCTCAGCATAGCTTCGGACAATGCGTCATCCCCAGCCGAATGACTTTGAGACCCAGTCTCAATAACAGGCGAAACTGGCATCTCACTCGTATCTAAATTTGGCATACTACCTAGAGAGGAAGACTCAGCTCGAGCCCCCTACGGCCTTTACCATGGCCACGAGTACTACGTCCGTGAGCTCCATGAGCGCTCATTGTATAATTCAAATTTGTCTACATTATAAAGTTTTATGCATTAGTTCCAGTATTTATTAACAGATATTTTATTCATAAATTATCAGAAGTTCAGAGATGTTTTCAGAAGTTTCAATCTCTAACTATTTCAGTACAGTTTTACAAAGTACTAACTACAGTGTTTTCAGAACATTTCTATCTAAGTACAGAGATACTTATAGGATCAGCACTAGAGACTCGGTGTACCGCATACTTTATCAAATTATCCAAAATATTTGAAAACCAATTCTTTTTGAATCATAATTTTGGAACCCAGAATTCACAGCCCGAGTTTTGCAACTTGGCTCTAATACCACTAAATGTAACACCCCAAACCAGACCTAGACGTTATGGTTAAATCTGGAGATGTTACAGAGAATGGGTTTAGTTAACGGAGTCGTTACGTAAAATCATCTTAGTTTATTAGCTCATATACTTTATAACCATTTTTAAAAAAATTAATTAATTGGTTTATTTGCCAAAACTTATTTTACAGCGGAAGTTTAACAAACCCGTTTCATTTTAGAAATCCAATTCGTATTTTTAGAAAAACCTCTTTTTGCGTAAAAACCATCAGTTTCATAAAATACTTTATCAAAGCATGTAGATTATCAACAAACCAAAAAAAAGTCAACCGTTAAAAATTGTAAAGTCTAGAGAGTCCTAGAAATTACAAACTCTCAAATGAAAACAAAAATCATAAATAAAGCCATAAATTACGAAGTGGTCACCGCTGAGTCTCCGCTGCACCAATCTGCCTAAGTCTGAGTATTACTTGAACAGAACAGACAAACAGAGGTGAGTTTACGTAAACTCAGTGTGTAACCCAACAGAAATAAACATGCAATCATGTAGGAAAACTCATATACACTCATATACAGATTTGAGCTCATGCCTATTTCAGATATAGATATCGTGCCATTACGACACCATATCGTGCCATTACGACACATATCAGATAAAACACCCACCTAACCTTACACACTATATTGTGCCATTACGACACATATCAAATAATGTGCAGCCAAGCTGCTAGAACATAAGCGATAATTGTCATAGGGAACACTTCCTCCACATATACAAATACCACCCCAAAATAGATAGAGAAAATAGATACAGAAATAACAGATTAAACATGCTCAACATGCTTATATACAGATAACAGAATAATCAGACATACATAGAATTATTATACTTAGAACAGAATACCAGTCTATCAGATCCATAATTTTAGGGTTTGGTTAGCCCTTACCAACCTTACGGTAGGCCTACAGTCGACCGAAACGACCCGTGTGACCTTAGGGAAAATTTTAGAATTATAGGCCCACATGCCCGTGTGGACCCACACGCCTAGATTGCCCTTGTCCGTGTCACCCGCACGGTCTAGGTCAGAATCCACATGCCCATGTAACATACCCGTGTAGGCCCTTACGCCTGTGGGCCCACACGCCCAACCTGGCCTAGCCCGTGTGGCCTACATAGCCACACTCCGGCCAGCACATGACCGTGCCCTACGCACGGTCATGCCTTCTTCAATCACACGATCGTGTCTCGTACACGGCCAACCATATGGCCGAGCACACGCTTGTGTGATGTTGACAATGAGGTTTTTCAGCTTTCATTGAAGCTCGTTTTTCTGTGTGTCAGGAACACACCTGGTACAAATTTAATGCTACTGCAAACACGAGCCCTCTAGAACCTAAAACTTGACATACCCACACTTCAAAATTAGACTTAATTTACGATTAAATCGTAACTATAAAATCGACAATAGTTCCATTCAACGACCACCACTTACCCCAACATCCCAAACGATTTTGACTACGATTCCGCAAGAGTAGAGCCCGCTCTTCACGATTCTCTGCTGCCAATACACAAATTTAATACTAATCAGAAAAGAGAAAGTCATTCTAAATGATTGTGAAGAAAAGCTCCTTACTCGAGTAGAGATACTACCACCACTTACCAATACGCACGAATACAGTGAACAGAGATACCGTAATTTGGAAAAACAAAAAAGATGATGCCGATTGGAGAGAAAAAATAATAGGAGAGGAGAAAAGGGGAGGAAGCAAAATGAACGTCAGAATTTCCAAGAAAGGCCGAAATTTTGAAAAAGAAAGAAAGAAATATAAAAATATAAGTAGAAAAAAGAAAAAAAGATAAAAAGATAAGTAAAAAAAAAATAATTGATGTGATCACACATCCCTTAGTTTCCACCCATTAACCTAGTAACCTACAACCACTTCAAAATCCTAATTCCTCCCAAATATTGACACAAAACCAAGCAAAAATAAAATCCTCGCTAATGCAGGGATTCAAACACAAGACCCCTAACACACCAACTCCTTTACCACTCGAACCAGCAAGCTCATTCTGATATGAATTAATAGACAGTTTTATATAAGCCCACTGGACAAGGGTAAGGCTTAGATAAAAAATAACAAAATTAGCAAAGATGATACTTGAACCCAAGACCTCATACACACACCCAAAACACTTAACCACTGAAACAGATACACATTTGTGTTAGATATTTACAGAAACAGAGATAAATAAATCAGGGCGTTACAGAGCTTCCGATAATCTATAAAATAAAGGGAAGCAACTACATAAATAATAAATGCTTAATAAGCTTGTATAAACCACAACATAACTTACCATTTCATTTGTACAATATAAAGCATAAGTATAAAATCAACCAAAACCATAAGCTTAGCATAAGCCTATACAATATCATCAAAATCACAAGTTAGTACTCTTGTACATGGTTCAAATGAATCATCCATAAACAAGTAGATTTGCACATATAATCTCATCATTTAGCTCATTATTCCTTTTAATAAGTTCATGATACATTCTATTTGAACACTTACCATTTCGTTCCTTTTCATACCCGTTGAACCATCTAGAATTACATCGGATACTCAGGAAAGCTCACACGAAGTGTGCCTTTACATATAATTGTAACCTTTCATTTACATCATTGCTCACACGAGCTGAGAAGTGGGCCAGCTCACACGAGCTGTGGGTCAGAACGTAAGCTACATGATGCTACTCACATGAGTTGTGGAGAATTCACAAAAAATGTAGAACCTCAACCATCAGTAGGACATTTAAGACTAGCACCCAAAACATGAAATCCCTAATGACATGTCATTTGTATCCTAAGAATTCCTAAGGTTCAACCGGGACTCAATATCTGTCAATTCGTCAAAGCATTGATACATTTATATATCGATCCATTTACATTAAAAGTAACATATTAAACATTCAATTTAAATAAAATAAACACCATAGCCATTCTTAGGAACTTACCTCAATGACTAGGGGCATAGAAGTTAGGTCGAACTAATCCGAAGCTTTAGCCTTTCCTCGATCTAAGTCCGAATGTGGTTTATCTTAATCTAAATAGGTAATTTCAATCAATTAAATACTTCTAGTATTCAATTTAATCCACATTTCATATTTATGTACAATTACCAATTTACCTTAACATTTTAACTTTTCATAATTTAGTCCTCAAGCTCATAAATTGAAATGTAATGATTTTAATCATCCATTCAAGCTAGTTAAATTTCTTAGGGACTTATACTAACCCATTTAAACCACTATTTCATAAATTTTAACATGAAATTTTACTATTTTTACAAATAGATCCCTAAATGCAATTTCATCAAAAATTACTTAACAAAACTTGTTTATTTCTCAAAAAAGATTCATAATCTATCAATTAATATCAAAAAAATTCAAGAACATTCATGGCATAACCCTCAACATTTAACATTTTTACAAATGAATCCTCAGGCTAGCTAGACTAAGCTAAAACGATCACAGAAACATAAAAATCATCAAAAACGGGGCTCGAAATCACTTACATGCACACACTTGAAGTAGCCGAACCTAAGAACCCTAAAAATGGATTTTATTTCTTTAAATTTCAATGTAAAGAATATTTGAAGAAGATGAACAGATTTTTGTTTTATTCTTTAAGTTTAATTGTTCAATTTCCATTATAACCTTTAAAATCTTTCATAATTTCAGTTAAAAACATGCCATGCACATCCACTAAGTCATTAATTCGTATAATTACAATTAAATTCCTTTAATTTAAGATTTCATGACCATTATACTCCTTTAGCTATTAGAACTTAACTTTTACACTTTTTACAATTTAGTCCTTTTCACCTAATTAACCATTTAAATGACGAAATTTCTTAACAAAATTTTAATACTACCTTAATATAATCCCATAGAACTAAAATAAATAATAAAATAATAACTCTCTCATCAGAATTGTGGTCCCAAAACCATTATTTTCGGTATCACTAAAAATAGGCTGTTAAAATACCTCTGATTCAAACAAAACAGATCTAGATATGCACAAATTAATTGATTTTGTCAACAATGGAGGTGAACTTTATGGTGAAGAAGAGTTGGTGGAACCACTAAATGATGTTCATTGCCTAGTTGTGAGGTGCACCCTCAAATCCAATTGATGGATGATCATGATCTTCAAAGGACTAATGTATTCCATTCGAGATGTTTGATTAAAGGTAACCTTTGCTCACTTATCAGTGATAGTGGAGGTTGTGCTAACATTGTGATAAGCTACCTTGTGGACTCTTTTACTTTGCCATGTAGCAAACATCCTACACCATATCATCTTCAATGGCTTAACGAAGGTTCGAAGGACCATGTGGTAAAACAGTGCTTGATCACTTTTAAACTTGGGGCTTACATTAATGATGTCTGGTGTGATGTCATTCCCATGCATGCCGCCCACTTGTTACTTGGTAGACCATGAAAGTATGATCGTGATGTTATTTATCATGGTAAATTAAATCGATATTCCCTTGTTTTTCCCGGGAGGAAGTACATTTTAGCTCCTTTGGGTCTGAAAGATGTTCACAATGATCATATCAAGTTGACGAAGTTATATAAGGAGGTTATGGGAAGTGAAGAAGAATCATGTAAAAAGACTGAGAAAAGAGACATTGAGTGATAAAAGTCTATTTGATGGTCCAAATTTGGTGAGTGAAAATCCATATGAGGTAAAATTGGAGAGTTCTCAAGTGGAAAAAGAAAATGAAAAACAAGAAAATACCCATACAAAAGTGATGAGTGATTATGTTTTAACTAACCCTAACTCAAACTTTTTAAGTGGTGTTTCTTCATTATAGGAGTTCAAGGATCCATTTACGGACTACCATTTATATTACTTTACCATTGATAGACGATTTTAAATTTGAGAAAAAGGCAAGTTAAATATTGATAATTCCCCACAAGTGCTAAACGGTAACGAAAGTAAGGAAACAATGGAAACTAATTTAAGAAGGCATACCTTGAATGCTTTTGATATGTATGCAACTGATTTTGTTTGTAAAATATTTCCTTACAACATGTCTTGTCGTTGGTCAAATTTCATTACACCTTGGTCGGAAAGTTCAACTGATTTTATGGGTTTATCTAAATTTGTAAATGTTAAAAATAGTAATTCTATTACATTGAATAGGTTTGTTAAAGAATTTTATTGATTTTCTCTTGCAATAAAATTTTCTATCTTGACCTTTAACGATGATTTTTCACATAATAATATTAAACTTCTTGATTTTTATAATTATGTGAAATTCTTGACCCATCGTTAGAAATTCTTATGGATGACCATGTATATTCAAAGAAAGTTATAGGTTATTTTTTACTTGAAGACTCATGTACCTAACACTTCCCTTTTTATTGTTGATACCTAGTTTTTAAAGGAGACATACATCATCAAAGCTGATTTGAAGGATCAAAATAATGTCTTTGATCCTGGAGATAGTTTTGGCGCACAAGAAAACTTAGGTAAGTATCTTTTTCATTTTATTGTTTTTTATTCTAATCCTTTTTTTTTGTACAGCTAAAGATTCGGGGACAAATCTTCGTGAGAAAGAGGGGAATGATGCGAGTCTTAAGGCCCAATTTCAGACTCATAGATGTGATAGGCTCACATTACCTCAAGGCCCAACAATAATGTCAGAGGCCAAACAAATCAAACAAAGATTCAATCAAATATAAGATTCGAGGATGAATCTTTTTGATGAAAAGAGAATGATACATACACGGATGGGGTGACATTTATTAAATTTCATTCACCGAAGCTGCCAATTTTCAAGTTTAAGAAATTAGCAGATTTGCGACGTATTTTTGGATGGGATCTAGGCATTTCTAGGTTGATATGTCTCAAGGCATTCGAAGATCTATCTCTTAGCTTCAAAATAGACTTCGAATCACTCAATTTTAAGTTCGAGAGCTCAAGTTATGACCGTTTTAGTGAAGATTGCATGAGCAGAATTTTTGGATGGGGTTGACGAAAATTACGAGTTTCGGGCTTTTAATTCAAGTTTAAATCATACTGGGTTCGGGTTTTAGGCTTAATTTTTATTATATATGAGCTCGATATTGTATTTATCAACTCTTATTATTTTATTATTCCAAACTTTTAATAATTATTAAGTAGCTTAAGTTATTTAGGAGTTTTATGTTAACAAGAAAGTTTAGTTTAAAACTACTTCTTGTTTAGATTAATTAGAGTTCCAGTATACTTAAGAGTTTTATTTAGATTTATTTAGCTAGCCTATATATAGGCCTTTGCATTGTACACAATTAAAACAATTCATTATTATTCAACTTCTCTTTTGAGTTAATAAATTCTTTTTGAGTTTCTTTTCAAGAATTTCTCTTGAGTTTCTTTTCAAGAATTTCTTTTGAGTTTCTTTTAGAAGAGTTTTAGCAATATTTTTAGATTGTAGGGATCATTTTCAAACTTTTTCTTACCAAGTTTTCTTTCTTGGAGTGGAAATTAGAGCCACTTGAAGGGGGGTATAAATTTTTTATGTTTCCAAGGCTTCTTAGGACTTCTACATACCACGTTCTATCTTTCCATCTATCTTATTTATTTTCTTATTTATTGTTCTATTTTAATTGTCGTAGTTATTTATTTTAATTGTTTTATCTGACTTAGATTTGATTGCATTTAAGGTTGTGTCAAAATTTAAATTTCTTTCTCAACATTTAGAGCCCTAAATCAAATCCGTAACTTGAACAAATTTTACGATCCGTTTCCGCATTCACACTCATTCCATATCAGTGTATCATTCCCAACACCATACAAGAGATCCTTCTAAAAAAAATACTAAAAACAATACTATGAGACGATTCTATCTCTTAAAAAAAAAAGCGAATACCGAAACAAAAATTACAACTTAAACCTTTGGCTAGAATATTATATAGTTACTCATAATTCCTATCTAGGCTATCAATAAAATTTAATGAAAAAAAAATACAATGGAACCAACTGTTGGCGTCAAATCCAAAATTAAAAAGGGGAAAAAAAATAAAGTTTTCAATACTTCCTAAAGCCGAAGTCTGTGTGTTTTTAATTTCAGCTATTAGTCTGAAATTTTTTCCAATATTTTACTTCAAAATAAACTCTTAGACATAAAATTTAATATTTATTTAAATAAAATATAAGTGATAAAACTTAATCCTAATTTAACTCTTACTAAATATCTTTAAAAAAACTATTTAAATAAAAATAATAAAAATAAAATAATTCTAAAATCTAAAATGCTTGGATTATTATTCTCATGCGCAAATCTTTTATGTGATTCCATATTTTTACTTCACATTTTAGACAATAAACAACAAAATTAACAATATGGTGTAAAAAAATTTATCAAAATAAAACGCATAAATTTATGAATTTGGAAGAAGACGAAGCACTAACCGATAATAACAAGCTAAGGAAAAACCAAAGAAATAGTAGACAGCAGCTTTGAATTGCCATTTTAAATTTCTAGTTAGCTATGTTTTAAAAAGAGAAAGGAAGGGTATAAAAAAATTAATTCTCAATTTGTTTTATGAAGTATATCATTTTTCTTACACTCGTATCAAAATATTAAGGTTTTTAGTCCAATTAGAAACGATATTGAAAATAAAATGTTGGGACAATCACATGATGTTTTATATTTAACCAAGAGAAATTTTCAAAAATTATTATTAAATATATATTATCTGAAAGTGTTTTATTTTAATTAAATAATTTGGTAAAAATGTTTGGGTAAATTATATAATTAGTCACTCAATTATTAGCTTATTTCTATTCAGGTCATCAAATTACAGTAATTTTCAATTTCATTAGTTTTTGATTGATTTTGTTTTGGTCACCCTCCATTAGATTATCCACAAAAAGGATGACATGACTTTTTTTTTTAATTGGTGCAATAGTATTTTTAATTCTTAACACTTATACATTCTATCAATTAGATTTTAATTCTAAATAATTTAACAAATTTAAACTTCCACAACTACAAAATTTATTTAATTATTTTATAACTTTTTATACGTAACCAAAAATGCTATTTGGGTTTCTCATTTTCTTCGTTGTGTTCACCCAAAATTTCCTTCTCCTTCGTTAGTTTCAACATCATCATCATTTATCTCTTTTTTTTACACATAACCCTAACCCTAACACTAACCCTTTTTCTTTTTATTTTATTAAAAGCCATCATTTTTCTCTTTTCTTTCAAAGTTAAAGTCAAAAGCCTTCATTCTTCTAATGTTTTTTTTTTAATAATTATTATTAGAAAGGGATTTTTCCTAAACCGTTTGAATGTTTCAAAGTATCTTTCAAACCTATTACTGAATTGTTCTAATATTTCGATTATGACTTCTCAATCTGCCCGTCACCATCCCTGTTTGGAAAAGAATGCTTCAAGCCCAAGTATTTGATTTGACCCAAAGCATTTAGGGTTTCTTTAGTTTCTTCTTCTTCCTTTTTTTCTCTAGTTTGGGTTGGTTAGGAAATATGGTGGGTTTAAGATAGTGGCTATGGGATTTTGGGTCAATAAGGTTGGATTCATCTTGTTATTAATGATTTCTGATTTTTTTATACCTGAAAAAAGAATATTGATAATGGCGATTGGCAACAGTACCATCACATATTTTTGGGAAATAATTACCAAATTCTTTTTGAGTTAAAAGAAATTAAAGAAATAATAACAATTTATTTGATGAAAATTCAAATAAAAATTAGAAGGTTAAATTTATTGAATTATTTAAAATTTAAATCAAATTGATAGAATGTGTAAATGTTGAGGATTTAAAGTGTTGTTGTACCAATTAAAAAAGGCCATGTTATCATTTTTGTTAACAATTAAATGGAGGGTGACCATTTGATCTGTTTTGCTAGCACGTTTTTCTCTACTTTACTAGCATGTTTAGGGCTTTTTCTTATAATTTTTTTTCATTCTTTCAAGGTTGACAATGCTTGTTTATCTAACAAAAGCAAGTTAGATCTGGTTGTTTTCTTTAAGAAGTGAGTTAGGTTTGGTTATGGGTGAGTCGTTCCAAGCATGAAAGTCGAGTTGACAGATTTATCTTTGGATGATGGTGAGGACGAAATTCTAGTAGTTAAAAAGGATCTAGAATCTCAATCGGGGGTGACTAATCTCTACCTGGTTGGATACTTTTTAACGGTTAGCATTGTTCATTTTTCGGCAATGAAAAACACTATGGAAAATGTTTGGCATCCAACTCGGGGAGTTTAGATCTCGGATATAGGAGATAAAAGGTTTCTTTTTCGGTTTTTTCATAAAATGGATCTGGAGTGAATTATTAATAGGGCACATTGGACTTTTAATAACCATTTATTGGTGTTCCATCGATTGGAGGTTGGGGAAGACTCGGTGAATGTTCCTTTAACCTTAGTTAATTTTTGGGTCCAAGTCTATGAATTACCAATGGGGGTGTTCTCGGAGATGATTGGAAGACAATTGGGAGACTTTATAGGCAATTTTTTAGAGTACAATTCGAAGAGTCTTAATAAGGGTTTGAGGAATTTCTTTCGAATCAGAGTTCGGTTGGATGTTTGGCTGCCTTTGAAGAAAAAGAAACGAATTATGGTTGCTTCGGGGGGTTGTACTTATGTGAGTTTTAAATTTGAGAAGTTAAATCTATTTTGCTTCTATTATGGTCGCTTAGGCTATAATGACTCTTTCTGTCAAATCCAAATGTCAAAAGGGGAGGAGTCTTTTGATATGGGTTCGAAGGGGATGTTAAAAGTTTATGGGGAGGGGGTGGTGGAGATGTATGGAGCAAATTGGATAGATTAAATGAGGGGTTAGCTGAATGGGCGAATTTGATTCGGAGAAAAAGGATGGGAATTAAACAAGATTTGACGTATAAATTGGGGGAGCTATTGGAGAATGAATGTGATGATGATAACCTGGAGGAGTTGATAGACACAAAAATCAAATTAAATTTGGAAAATGATAAAGACAAAATGTTTTGGGAATAAAAGGCTAAAGCTAAATGGTTGCTGCTGAGGTATAAGAATACAACCTTTTTTCACAAATTTGCCTCGCAATGTCTAAAAACAAATAGAATCAGGGATGTAAAATTCAATTGTGATTAGAGAGGACAGACCTGTGGGGAAAACCCATTTTACATTAGAGGCTGCCAAGAGGCAAGCTGTCCAGTTGCAATGAAAATTTTTAAGTTGGAATGTTCGTAGATTGGGGAGTCTACGGGCTATGTAACGCCCTGATTTATTAAATTCTATTTTTTTATGAATTCTATCATAATTAAGTATTTTCTTTAGTGATTAAGTGAGGAGGGTGTGTGTTTGAGGTCTTGGGTTCGGTCAACTCATATAGAATGAGCCTGCTGGTTCAAGTGGGTTAGCTTGCCCCAGGGTCCTATGTTCGAATCCCTGAGTGGGCGTTTGGCAATAATTTTTGTTTCTGTATGTGTGTGCCGGTTGTGTAGTAGAGGTTTGGTAGAATTGAAATTCGGAGGTAGTTGGATGAGGATCATGGGTCAGTTTTGGTGGGATTTGATTGTTAGTAGGGTAATGGGGAGTTGATATTATTATCTTAATTTTAATTTTATTTTGTTTCCCAAAACTCCTCTTTCTCCTGACGTTCTTTTCTTCTTTTCTCTGCAAATCCCTTTTTTCTTCTTCCCTTGATTCTGTTCACAAATCATTCATTTGAATCTTTGCGATTTTGGACTTCCCAGCTTTCTTCATTTGGCTTGGTAAGTAGGGCTTTGCTTTTCTTTAACTTTTAGATTTTGTAAGTTTGTTTAGTTTGGGGTTGTTCTTTTTTAAGTGAAAAGTTGTGTTGTAGTTTGGAAATTTAATTTCTGTGGATTTTTTTTAGGAGAGATTGAGAATCATTGGGTTCTACTCCAACGACCTAGTTCATGTATATGATTGTTGTTCGTTGGCAGTAAGTATGCATGTGCGTTGTTCGGGTTTGAGAGGTTAAATTCACGGTCTATTCTTGTTGAATTCGTAAATCGAGCACTAAATTAATCATTGGGATATTGTTTTTAGGTTTCAGAGGTCTCGTGGTTATTTTTGCATCAAAATCGAGCCAGGTCTGTAACAAGAAACACGAAAAACACCGAACGGCGAAAGTCAAAATTGGGGCCTGTCGATGCCACATGCCCATGTGCTAGGCCGTGTGGTAGGCCATGTGTGACACACGGTCTAGGCCATTTTAGGCAATGTAGGCCATACAAGCAAGGCAATTTTGGGCCGTGTTGTCCACACTAGTATGTGGGCCTACATAGGTAAGCCATACGGGCATGTGAGCCTAAATTTTAAAATTTTTCCCTAGGGTCGTACATGTCGTTCTAATTGACTGTTTGCCTTCTGTGGGGTCAGTATGTGTTACATAAGCTTTAAAGTATGAAATTTGTTATTTTGTTAGTATGATTTCGAAGTAAATAACACCTAAATTCATGTAATGCGATGCTAAATGTTTTATCTGTTATGTATAAGCATGTTTAATATATGTTATACGAGTACGCATGATATATATATTTTGGCATCTGTTTTTCGGTTATATCTGATATTTTGTTTGTATCTAATTATGGGGCGGGTTATGTTTTATGTGGAGGAAGTGTTCTGTGTGAAGCGTTAACTCGAAATTATACTGGCAACACTACTATGATTGTCCTAGAACATGTCGTGAGGACACTATGTGGTGTGTAGGGTTGGGTGGGTGTTTTATACCCTACGTGGTGTGTTGGGATGGTCGGAGTTAGTGTGTAAAGGATAGGAGTAGGATTTATATATCTACATCTGTACTATTCTGATACGACTCTATATTAAATGTATGTTTGTATCTATTCTGTCATCTGATCAAATCTGAATTTCTGCATACGTATGGGTTACACACTGAGTTTTAAAAGAAAACTCACTTTTTGCATGTCTGATAATTTCAGGTAACCCTCAGACTTAGGCGGGTCGGTGTGACAGGAGCTCAGTTGTGTCCACGTTGCTACAAAACTTTAATTACTTAAATTTAGCTTATCTAAATTTCTGCTTTGAGAGTTTTTTGTAACTTGGACTCTCTGGACTTTTGGGACTATGTTTGGTTTCGAATTTTTATTTTGGTTTTCTAGCATGACGATTGATAAAATGGTTTTTATAAAAACGACTTTTTTTGAAACTAACTGTTTTAAAAAAAAAACTCAGTTTACAAAATACAATGATTTTAATGAAATAAGTATGACAACATGCTTTCCAAACAAACGAGCTTACTAAGTAACAACGGTTTACGATGATTTTAAAAAGAAAGAAGTCAAATTTAAAACCTTCCTTCCTAACACAACCAGATTCGGCCATGACGTCTAGGTCGGGTTGTCTCCATCATAGAGACTAAATTAAATGTATAATCCTTAGATTGTCTCCTTCATGGAGACTAAATTAACTAACAAGAGAATGAAGTATCTTTGCATGAGGTGTGGTTTTTTAAATGGTATAGAGGTTCCAGATGGAAGGTCAAGAGGAGGGCTATGTCTAACTTGGAGAGGGAATATTGTAGTTGAGCTTAAGAGCTATTCAATTCATCATGTTGATGTGGTTGTTCGGGAATTACACTATAACAGACAATGGAGATTCACTGTGTTTTGTGGGGCTCGTTATGCTCGAGGGCATGATAATGCTTGGAATTTGCTTAAAACTTTAGGAAGTACACAAGATATTTTGAAGTAGTATGGTGTCTGATCTAATTGACAGTAGAAGCAAAACATGGAAAACTGCAATTGTGGAGGATACCTTTTCCAAGATAGATGCCAAACAAATTTTGAAAATTCTTTTAGCCTCGGAAGAACATGACGATATGGTGGTAGAGCGGGAAGGCCTTTGGTAAGTATTCAGTGAGGAATAGTTACAAACTTCTGCTTAATTTTACTACTCATCCAACTAATACTGAATTACAGAAAGAAATGATCAACTTTTACAAAAAAAAACTTTGGATCTTTAAGCTTAAAAAAAATAGAAAATTACAGTTTGGAAAGTATCCTGGAACTTTCTACCAACCCTAGTAAATCTACATCACCAAAGGCTTTGAATGACCATAATCTGTCCAAGTTGTGAACAAGGGATGGAGACTAGAACCCATGTGTTTAGAAAGTGCCCTGTGTCAATTAAAGCATGAAGGTTTTTAAATATTGAATAGGTCACCTCGGAAGCAAATCTAAGTAATTGAGAGTGGCTTACCTAGGTATTCGATAGAGGATTGAGTTGCCAGTGTCATCTTTTCTGTTGCGTATTATGTGTCAATTGGACTGAATGGAACAAAAAAGTCCATGAAGGAAAAAAATCTCAGGCAGAGGCATAGTTGAACAGACTATTAAACACATACAGGAAATTGAAGGGGTATAAGTCAGAAACATTACCAAATCGAGAATGCCCGTGAAATGGATGTTTGGAAAACGAGTTTGGAAAACGTAACGGAAAATAAATTTAGAGAAAAACTATAGTTTTAAAATTTTTCCAAAACAATATCTTGGTTGTGATATCTAAAGTAATAAACACTTAATCAAAATTGTACCTTTTCTATTCATCTAGGATGGGCGCTTCGACTGAGTAGTCTTCTCCACTATCCTCAAGCTCACGTCTGCCGAGTGTGGGCTTGCTTCGAATCAGAAAATTTTTCACAAAAATTACCAATGGGGTACTTTTTCAATTTCTTTAAACTTTTGGGTCAAGTTGTAAATTAGAAAAATATCTCTAGAAATTTTCTAGAATAATATCTTCAATAAATTTTCTCTCTACAATTTAATAAATTTTCTCTCTACAACTTTCTTTTGAATTCAAGTATGTATAAATAATTACCCAAGGCTCTCTTTATATAAGGAGAGTTTAGAGAGTTTAACTATAATTAAACTTAATCACTTTAATATTAAATTAATATAGTATTTATCAAGATGAATATTAGATTAGATTTAATATTAAATCTTATTAAAATAATATAATGTATACCTTGTTAAATTAAATTTAATATTAAGATAATCACTTTAATATTATATTAATAAAAATACTATTAAATTAAGTATTAAATTAAATTAAATTAAATTAAATATTATAATATTATAATAATATTATTTCTTGAATAGTTAATCTAAAATCAAACTCCCTAGTAGAGTCCTAATAGGAGTGTAACTCTTCCACTACTCAACCATTGATGACCAACTGCTGCCAGCCATAAAGACGCCGCCGTCATAGCCATCGGCACCACCGTGTTCGGTGATGCAGGTGTGGCACGCTTAGACACCCCGAGTCTGTTCAATCCGAGTCAATGATGACCCTACCAGTCCAGTCTAGCCACCTATTAGACCGTCGGCCCGGTTTCACATACTGGGCCCAGTTCGACCAGTTTTTGAGTCTTAGTTTGATTAATTTAATTTTACTTGATCAAAATTAATAAAATTCTTTAATCAAATTCTGTAGTTGAACAATTCTTACATCTACCTAATTTAATTTGACATCGAATAAATCGACTTAATTAAATTATTCTCAAAGTCGTAGAATTTACTTTTGATTAAAATGTAGTCCGATTGAGATTTTGTTGAGCTAATGGAGGGACCAATCGAACATATACAATTAGGCTCTAGTAATTGCAATTATGTTCAAAAGTATCGTTTCAATAATTCGCAGTTACTTAATCATGGAGTCAGTCCACAAGAAGTACCATGATTGAAAACTCCTTATTGTATGCTCTTTACGAAAGCAATTCATCAAACTACTTTGTCCAATGACCTCGTAATGTGTGTGTTACCCTCATATGATATCCTTGATTCCTTTGAGTGAAATCCGTTCACTCAATACAATCCTATTTTATCTCATTTTCACCATTTTGTCTTCCTTAATGATTAATATGATCACTGTCAACAAATGACTGTGATAAATTACTCGTTTAAGAATAAGCAACCCGTGGCCACATTCCATATTTATCAATCCACACAATGCCAATGAGAGGATATCATTAACTCTTTAATTAAGCTATGAATTCCACTGTTTCTAGTAAACCCATGCCATACACAAGTCATCTACCTAACATACCGGCTATGGGCTCAACCATCTTTAGAGCATAAGTCCCCACTTATATCAAACCACATGAGTTGCATACGCATGGTCAGTGACTAACTCAGGATTTAAGTAAATCACACCATAAACATCTTGAGTGAATTAGTTCACAAATGGATTAAGAATTAATCCATCTTAGGTCCAGTCCAATGTATCATTCTACCAATGAATACGTCTATCTCTACTTATAGAGTCAATTACTCTGATAGCCAAGACTAGTCATCACCTCAATTAGAATTGTAGATGACAAAATAATCATTTTCATTATTTGAGTCAAATGCTCACTTTGGTTCTTTCACGAGATTACAGGCTTATTTAGATTATCTACTGAAGTAAGTTATCTTTCTCACAATGTAAATGTTCTTTACAATTGCACTTATCTTCAGTTGGAACTTTAGACAATCAATGAGCTAATATTTACTTGTCACGATTTCACTACGCTTGCAAAATATAAAAATACAAAAGACATAGTAATGAAATGTGAAATTAACTTTATTTATATATTCATCATTCAAATAAATAGAAAATAGTTACATGTCTACTACAATATGGACACGTTTCCCGACAATCTCCCACTTACCCTAGTGAAGTAAATGTGTTATGTTTTATATTCCTATATCCTCAACGTTTTTGTTAAAACTCTTAGTTACAATAGTCTCAGTAAACGAATCCGTAAGGTTATCTTTAAAAGCCACTTTCATTACATCTACAAGTCCTTCAGCTACTGCCTCTTGTATCAAGTGATCCTTCCGATCAATGTGTTTTATCCTCTTTTGACTTCTCATTTCCTTGGTATTAACCATTGCAACACTGTTATCACAATACAATGTTATAGCTTTTTCCATACCAAGAATAACTTCAAGTTCAGTTAAGAACTTTCAAAGCCATATTGCTTCTTTTTTTGCCTCAAAAGCAGCCACACTCGGCTTCCATAGTAGAGTCAACAGTGCAAGTTTGTTTTACACTTCTTCATACTATGACTCCACGACCTAGAACTAATACATTTCCGGACATTAATTTCCTTGAATCTTTACAGGTTTGGAAGTCTGATTTTGTGTACCCAACAAGAGTAAGGTCCTCCTCAGAATATACAAGCATATAATCCTTGGTTCTTTTAAGATACCTTAATATATGCTTTACAGTTTGCCAATGCTTGAGACCTAGATTCGCCTGATATCGACTAACCATTCCTACTATGAAGCAAATACCTAGACGTGTGCAAAGCATCACATACATAAGGCTTCCAACTACCGAAGCATATGGAACCTTACTTATATGCTCTCTTTCTTTTTCTTTTTTAGGACAATCATCTAAAGAAAGATGAAAACCTAATACTAAACGCTTGGCTTCGCATCGGTCATTGCAAAATGTTCCAGTGCCTTATCGATATATGAAGTTTGAGATAGTGGTATCATTTTATTCTTTCAATCCATAAGGATTCACATTTCAAGAATATAGCTAGCTTCACCCAATTCCTTTATGCTAAACTATTGAGCTAACCACAGTTTGACCAATGACGATTCTCCTACATTGTTTCCGATGAGTAGAATACCATCGACATACAAAATGAGGAAGACTACCTTTTTATCCTTTTATATGCTTATAAACACAAGGTTTATAAGCGGGACGCCTGCTTAAGTCTATAAATGGATCTTATCAGTTTGCAAACATTGTACTCATTTCCTTTGATAACATAGCCAGTGAGTTGAGCCATATAAATGTCTCATCAAGATAGTCATTCAAGAATGTTGTCTTGACATTCATTTTCTAGATCTCATAATCAAGAGTAGCAACAACGGATAGGAGTGTGCGGATAGACTTGAGCATGACTACCAAATAAAAGGTCTAATTGTAATTGATGCCTTTTTTTTGTGTGTAGTCTTTCTCTATAAGTCTAGTTTTGTATATTTCCACTTTCCCTTTTTTATTTCTCTTATTCTTGTAAATCCACTTGCACTCTATGGGTTTAATCTCAATCGATAAGTCTACAAGTTCCCACACCGTATTGGATTTCATAGAATCCATCTCGGCATCCATGGCCAGTTTCTAGAGCTTGGAATTAATGTCTTGCATAACCTCCTCGTAAGTGAGTGGATCATCATCCTCATGATTGACTTTTGTATTATAAATAATACCATCATTTCTTTAGGTTTCTTAGAAATTCTTCCATGCTGTTGATCATTTGTAGGTTTTTCTAAAACTTTCTTGAGAATTGAACTTAGTGATTATTCTACCACTCCCTAAAGTTCTTTGAGTACCACTTTACTTTTAGACTTAAAGTTATCCATTTAGCTTTCCTTGAGAAAAGTAGCATGAGTAGAAACTATAATCATATTATATTTCAGATTGTAGAATAATCCTCTCTTTGTTCTTTTTGGATATCCTACAAACATGCACAATTCTGCCCGTGCATCCAACTTTTTTGCATCATTATCCAGAACATGTGCTGGATAACCTCATATTCTAAAGTGATTTATAGCGGGTTTCTTTCCATGCCACAGTTCATAAGGTGTCTTACAAGAAGACTTGGTTGACACATCATTCAGAATATAGCAATCCATTTGTATCGCATATCCTCATAAGGAAATAGGAAGTTGTGAATAGCTTAACATTGAACGAACCATGTCAAGCAACGTTCTATTCCCTCTCTCAGCTATGTTATTTTGTTGTGGAGTGATCGGCGCAGACAATTGGGATAAAATCTCATTCTCTATGAGGTATCTTAAGAACTCATTGGACAAATATTCCCCTTCTAGGTCAGACCGAAGATTTTTTTATGGATAAATCTAATTGATTTTCCACTTTCGCAAGAAACTCTTGAAATTTATCAAAGGTTTTTCTTTTTCGGTGCATTAGATACACATATCCATATCAAGAATAGTTGTTGATAAAAGTCACGTAATAATCGTAACTTCCTCGAGCACTGATGCTCATGGGACCATATACATCAGTGTACACAAGTTATAAAGGTTGGTTGACCCTTATACCTTTCTCACTAAAAGACCTCTTACTCATTTTACCTTCCAAGCAAAATTCACATTGTGGAAGACTAAGGGCTAGTTTAGCAATACTTTTGAAAAGTGCTTTCGAAAGGTGTTGTGGAAAAGTACTTGAGAGATACTTTTGAAAAGTTTGTTTTAAGATTCGAGTGTTTAGCATTACTGTCAAAAAGTGCTTTTGAGAAATAAAATGTCCATTTTAGACATGTTATTATCAAGTAACAAATATGCATTTAATTAATGTTCAAATTAGTTAATATTATTATATTTTAGTAAGAATATAAAAAATTTATTATAACTTGTTAATATTTTAATATATGAAATATAAATTTTAAATATTTTTAAGCAATAAATATTACTTATTTATAAAATTTAATTAGAATATATAAACTATATTTTAAATATTTGTAATTAGATATTAACAAATTTATATTATTTTAAAAAATATTTTTTTATTTTTAATTAATGATTTTAACACATTTGTAATTAAACACCAAGAAAAAAGAAGAAGGGAAAGTACTATGTTATTGGATGGGTGAAAAAGTAATTAAGCACCAAAAGTGCTTTTGGGAAAGAAAAAGCTAAAAATTTTAACTTCTTTTCAGAAGTGTTTTTCAAAAGTGCTTCTGAAAAGCCAAAAATTTCAATCAAAAGCAACTTGATTAGCACAACTTTTCTTCCAAAAGTGCTTTTGGAACCAAGAGTTCTTTTTCTAAGCACTACTAAACAAGCCTTAACTTCCTTAAGCATACTTAAGGGACCATCTTTCACGAGTCTATTGAATCTTTTTTGGTTAATATGACCAAGTCTTAAATGTCAGAGTGAGAAGTTTGAAGCTTTTTATTCACCATTTCAGTTTGAAGTATCGAGTAGTTATTTGGTTTGATAAAGTAGAGGTTAGTTTCCATCCATCCATTACAGATTAAAGAACAATTTCTATGAATAGAAATCCCTTTATTGAATGTCACGGTATAACTGTCATAAAATAAACATGCTATATAAATTAAATTCCTCTTAAAATGAGATACATAAAACATATTCTTTAAAACAATCTTCCTAAAATAATCAAAGTGTAAAATAACTTCTCCTACTGCTTTGGTTGAAACATAGCTCCCATCTCCGGTCAACAACGAGAGGCTCCTATCACACAGACTTCTTGTTTCGCTGAACCCTTATAAAGAAACACACATATGATTCGTGGATCTAGAATCAATAACCCAGTTGTCAGTTGATTCTTTAGCTAAGCAAGCTTCAACTACAAAGAGTTCCATACATTTGCCTTATTCGACTAGGTAATCCAAATACTCCTTGCAATTTGATTTGAAATGCTCTTTCCTGTTGCAGAAGAAACATTTGATCTTTTCAGGATCTTTTTACTTCTTAGCCTTCTTCCTATCTACATGAGGTGGAACTGAAGACTTAGTCGATTTCTACTTTCCTTTACCTTTCTATTTCCCCTTATAGGATGAGAGGCCCATAGCTAAGTTTGCCTTAGGTTTCTCCCGAACCAGCTTACCACCATTTAGCATCAACTCATAAGATTGTAATTCCTTTATGAGCTAAGTCAAGGTAAATTTCTTATTCCCCAAGTTGTAAGCGGCCTTAAAACCAGCAAACTCCTTGGTTAAGGATTTGAACACTATTTCAATTTATGTGTTCCCGTCTAGTTCAACCCCATTTTCCTCCACTTCTGCAAAGAATCTCATAAGCTTAAGCATATGTTCTTTTATCGGAGTATCAGTTTTCTGTTGAGAATTCATCAAATTTGTAATAGCAGATTGTCGAGCCAATGCGACTTGGCCTCCGAGCAAATCCTCCAAAATTTTCATGATCTCTTTGGCAGTATGGAAATTCTCTTATTGCTTTTGCAACACACTACTCATGCTCGTTAACATATAGCATTGAACAATTGAGTCAGAATCTCTCCAGCGATTTCTCGCTTTGAGCTAAACTTCAGAAGGGCATGTTCGTTAAAAACAAATTTGTATTTCTCACTGCTGAAAACTATCAGCAAGTTCCATTTCCATTTTCAAAAGTTATCCCCATTTAATTTATTTCAGTAAGAATGCTTATAAGAGGAGTAGGAAACATATTTGAACTGAAAAAAATAAAGATTTCACTAATTACTATCTTTGTATTAAGAAAATATTTTCATTTCAGCAACATACCAAGAATGCAGTATGATGCATGCGTCTTGTATTAAAACCTTGAAAAAATATTTTTCCATTGCTACGATAATTCTCACACCCATCAACCATGTTACCTTGGGGTCCTATGATTAACTACCAAGAACATGGATTACATCCAATCAGTTCATGAATCTTAATTCTCAAGACTCTACACGAACTAACGATCGTTTAACATTTGGCCATCATCTATAGCTTAAATATCATTTCTTGGGAAACTATTTCGTAAGAGATTATCTTGAGTGTGTAGCCATTGACTCAACACCCATCATGAACATGCTTTCATTTGTGAGTCATCTTGGGACAATCTCTCTGAAAGTCATGCATGACTAGTTGTCCTTAAAAGGAAATCTCATTTAATGAGCCCACATGAAAAAGTTTACCTTATGGTGCGGCTAGGGTACGAACTGACTCGAAACTTCATCATGCTATCACTTAGGGCCCATCAATAGAGGCTTTAGGTATTGTTCAAGGACCTTCTCCCACTCAATATTTTAAAAACATGCAGGGTTTTTCATCTCAAATTTCAAGAATGATCATACAATAGTCACAGTGCCATTCTTACCTAATCTAAATGGCATGCTTCCAATATATGCATGGCATGCTATGACAATAATACTCATTCACAAGAATTAATCAATCTTAAAACAAAGAATTCCGATTCTCCACAATTTTTCTTTCTAAAGAGAAATCGAAGAAATGAATGCGAACTGTGCACCAAGTAGGGTCCCAAGAAAGGGAGGTGAGTCAAATTTGACCGCTTAAAAACCAAGTCTTTCCTAGCCAGAACCAATCCTAGACATTCTCCTTCTTATTACCACACTTCTCATAGTTATCGAACAACTATGGATCATCTCATATATATATCACAATTATAACATTACATAATATAAATATTATAAACAATTATAAAACAAATATATAAGGAGATAGGTAATTAAAATAAAATTGCCAGCCAAGATTTTCGTGGTTCTATTTCTAGAAAATAAATGGAAAAGTAAAATTATATAATTTTTCACCACAAGGCATTTCTTTGGTCTTCAACCACCATCTTCATCGTCATGAACTCCTTTTGGAAAAATTATATTTAAGTCCTATGTCTATTTCCAACTCACAAGAATTCTATGAATTTTAAAAAAAAAAAAACCATATATGGAGATGATAATTCACAACCTATTTCCTAATAACCACAACCTCAACAAAAAAATAATTACATAACAAATATATAATATCAAATTCATTCCCATATATAACTCAAAACAAGCATAAGATCTAAATAATGTCACTTTCTATGTAATCAAATCATTTAAGAAAAAGAGAAATTTATTTTGATTATCTGTTTATACTTATAGATAGAACACAACTTGGGTCTAGTACCAATTATTTAAAAAAAATGGGTTTGGAAAACACAGCAGAAAATAAATTTAGGGGAAAACCAGAGTTTTAAAAATTTTCCAAAACAAGATTTTAGTTGTGATATCTAAAGTAATAAATACTTTATCAAAATTTTACCTTTTCGATTAGTTTAGGATTAGCGCTTCGAACGAGTAGTCTTCTCCACTATCCTCAAGCTTACATCTACCGAGTGTGGGCTCGCTTTGAATCAGAAAATTTTTCAAAAAAATTACCAGTGGGGCAATTTTGTAATTTTTCTAATCTTTTTGGTCAAGTTGTAAATTAGAAAAGTATCTTTAGAAATTTTCTAGAATAACCAGTGTAAAAAAAATTTCTATTCAAGAATTCAAGTGTGTATAAATAATGGCTCAAAGCTCTCTTTATATAGGGAGAGTTTAGAGAGTTCAACCATGATTGAACTTAATCACTTTAATATTAAACTAATATAATATTTATCAAGATAAATATTATATTAATTTAATAATAAATATTATTAAAATAATAGAAAGTGTAGATAAACATTAAATTAAATCTAATATTAAGATAATCAATTTAACATTAAATTAATAAAATATTATTAAGATAAGTAATAAATTTAATTTAATATTAAACTATTAAAATAATATTATTTCTGAAATAGTTCATCTGAAATTAAATTCCTTGGTAGAGTCCTGATAGGAGTGTAACTCATTCACTGCTTAACCACCGATGACCAACCGCCACCGACCATTGGGACGCTGCCATCGAAGCCATCGGCACCATCGTCTCTGATGATGTAAGTGTGACACACTTATAGCACCCCAAGCCGGTTCAGCTGCTCGCACTTCGACCCGGGTCAATGACGACTCGACTGGTCTGGTCTAGCCACCTATTAGACCGTCGACCTGATTTCACATACTGGGCTTGGTTTGACCAACTTTTAGGTCTTGGTCTCAATTTTGGTCTCCCGTGCCCAATTTACGATATCAGGTCCAATTTTCAAGTTCAATTACCTATTGGGCCAATTGTTTGACTTGAAAATTAACTTCCAAAAATATCATATCAATTTTAATTGATTTGATTAATTTAAATTTACTTGCTCAAAGTTAATTTTTTCACAAATCACTTAGATTTTCCAAATTAATTTTTCAAGAAAATTCTTTAATTAAATTCTCTAGTTGAACAATTCTTGCATCCACCTAATTCAATTCCATTTCAAATAAATCGACTCAATTAAATTATTTCCAAAGTCATAGAATTTACTGCTAATTCAAATGCAATCCGATTGAGCTTTTGTTGAGCTAGCGGAGGGACCAATCAGACATATACAATTAGATTCTAGTGATTGCAATTATGTCCAGAAGCATTGTTTCGATAATTCACACTTACTTAATCATGGAGTCAGTCCACAAGAAGTATCATGATTGAAAACTCTTTATTGTATACTCTTTACGAAAGCAATTTATCCAACTACTTTGTCCAATGACCTCGTCATGTGTGTGTTACCCTCATGTGATATCATTGATTCCTTTGAGTTAAATTCATTTACACCATACAATCATATTTTATCTCATTATCACCATTGTGTCTTCTTAATGATTAATATGATCACCGTTAATAAATGACTGTGATAACTTACTCATTCGAGAACAAGCAACCCGTGGCCATGTTCCATATTTATCAATCCACACAATGCCAATGAGAGGATATCATTAACTCTTTAATCGAGCTATGAATTCTACTATTGCTAGTAAAGCCATGTCATACACAAGTCATGTACCCAATATACGAACTATAGGCTCAATCATCTTTAGAGCATAAGCCTCTACTTATATCAAAACACAGGAGTTGCATTCGCATGGTTAGTGACTAACTCAGGATTTAGGCAAATCATACCATGAACGTCACAAGTGAATCAATTCACAAACAGTTTAAGAATTAAATCATATTGGGTCCAATCCAATGTATCATTCTACCAATGAATGCATCTATGTCTCTACTCGTGGAGTCAATTACTCTGATAGCCAAGATTAGCCATCTCCCCAATTGGAATTGTAGATGACATAATAATTCTTCTCAGTATTTGAATTAAATGCTCACTTCGACTCTTTTACGGGATTACGGACTCATTTAGATAATCTACTAAAGTAAGTTTTCTTTTACGGGTTTACGGACTCATTTAGATAATCTACTGAAGTAAGTTTTCTTTCTCCCAATGTAAATGTTCTTTACAATGTCACTTATCTTAAGTTTGAACTTTAGGCAATCAATGAGCTAATATTTGCTTATCACAATTTCGCTATGCATGCAAAATACAAAAAGACAGAAAATACAAAAGACATAATAGTGAAATGTAAAATTAACTTTATTTATTTATTTATCTATTTACTGCTCAAATAAATAGAAAATATTACATGTTTACTACAATATGGACATATTTCCCAACAATGGAAACCTCTAGTGAGTGGGTAAATTCGCTTCTATAACACCCCTATCCCGTAACCGACGTTGGAATAGGTAAGGGGAGTCACCGGACAGACAAAGCATTATAGAACAACACAAATTCACCAATATCATAACATTAATACATTTGCATTCAACCACAATTCATCCATTAAGATAGTCTACGAGACCTAAAACATACATTTAGGGAAGGTCAAAACTAAACCGAACCCATTCATGATTTTCAGAACTGAAACAAACTTTTCAAAACTGACAACGTCACATGCCCATGTGACTAGGCCGTGTGACTCACACGAGCAAAAGAGATGCCCATGTGGTCTAACCGTGCCAAAAATAGGTCCTATACTGACTTTTTAACATGGCCAACAGACACGGCCGTGTGCCATGACCGTGCAAAAATTTAGCTAGCTACTGACTTTTTCACACAGCCATAAGGCATGCCCGTGTTCCCTGACCATGTGGCACAATGCAGGCTTAGTTTAAGCCAATTTGCCACCCCTTTTAGGGTCCAATCATACAAGCATAAATAAGCAACACTCATACAACAATTTTCAGCCAATTTCATACTCAAAAACATGCTTCAATACAACTATATCATCATCATTCAATAACTCACTCAAAATCATTCCAAAACTTAACACAAACATACCATTTGCTAGCCAACTCTTATGACATAACATATATATACATATCAAGCTTACAAACTTAGACATTTCTAGCCTATACATGCCATACTTAAGATTATGTACATTTCAAAAGTACCAAAAAAGAGTTTGACGGTGTGATGGCAATCCTCGACTATCTCGAGCCTTCAAAGAGTAACGATAATCAGAAATGCATGGCAAATCATATAGAGTAAGCTACAAAGAGCTTAGTAAGCCAAACACAATTGGTCTAATTACTAAAGCATATATAAGTAATACAAAAGAACAATAAGAATTTGTAGCCATTATTGAGAGTGGTTCATAAACTTAACCATACTCATTTGCTTGTATACCAAATTCATTTCCATGATTCCGAACCTACTTCACATTCGCTATTTCGTAGAACTGAGTTTTTCATACTCAGAAATTAAGTATGATACAAACGTACCTGTATCGATTATGCATTTCACATATTTATTTTCATAACTCATACTTTGTAATCAGACGTTTCAGAAACGATACAGATATTCATAAACGAGTACAATGCCAACGTCCCAGATATGGTCTTACATGAAATTCAATATCGATGCCTCTGTTCCAGACAGGGTCTTATACAAAATCAGATATGATGCCGATGGCCCGGACATACTCTTACACATAAATTTCAAATCGAGGCTTGTGTCCCAAACACGGTCTTACACGATAATTTAGATCAATACCAACATTCTTTTATCAGGCTTTCAAGGCCGTCCAATGCAGATAACAGTTTATAAACACAGAAGTTAATCAACTTAACACATAAGTGTAGTTTGACTTACCTCAGACGGATTTTGGATAAAATGACTCGACAATTCAACTATTTTGGACTTTCCCCGATCTAAGCCCGATTTTATTGGGTCTTGATCTAATACAATACAAATTCAACTTTTCAATCATTCATCTCATTCAATTTAATCCATATACACATATTTTGGGCACTTTTCACTTTAACCTTTATAATTACACACTTTGACAATTTAGTCTAGTTTTCAAAAAAATCATCAATATGCAAAATTTCTTTGCAACAAAGGCTAGCCAAATTTTCATGGCTTCTATATAAGCCTTTACAATATGTTTAATTCACAATTTAGTCCTTCAAAACCTCATTTTCACAAATTAGCCCAAATAGCTCATTTCATCAAAAATTCAAGAACAAAACATATAACCCATCTAACAAGCCTTCATAATTCATCCAAAAATATTACAAAACTCATGTTATCAACAATGGCATTTCATGAAATCTTTAGCAGAAACAGAAATTCAGACATGGGCTTTGAAGAATACGAAGCAACGATCACAGAAACGTAGAATTTATAAAAAATAGACCAAAGTACATACCTTAATCAACCAAAACAATGACCGAACCCTAGGATGGTCTTCTCCTTTCTATTTCTTTGTATTTTCGGCAATTCACGCATGAAATGGCTTCATTTTCATGTTTATTTTCATTAAATTCATTTTATAATTAGTTTACAATTTTACCCTTCATGAAAGCATATAAAAATCATTTGATGGAAGGTCATTAATGTCCATTAGCCCCTTCAATGGTCAAATTACAATATAAGGACCTCACAAGATAAAGCCAAGCCAAATAGGTGCTTTATCATCTAGCACACAACTTTTACACTTTTTGCAATTTAATCCTTTTTCATAATTAAGCACAGAAACAGACAAATTAAATCATAGAAATTTCACAGATATAAATTCATATATCACAGACATAGGAAGTAATATTAAAAATATTTTTTAGACTCGAATTTGTGGTCCCAAAACCACTATTTCAACTAGGGTCAAAATCGGACTGTTACAGCTTCAATATCGACGCGGGCTACAACAGTCACCAGTCCTACTCGGCCTCCAGTGGGGTAGCAAGAAATAGTATAGGAGAGGTTCTGGTCTCGTTTGTGACTCTGAAAAAGGAGATTACATCTTCTTTTGCTGTCAAGGCATATGCATGCACTCGGGTAGTAAGGTTGGGGGTTCAGATGGGAGTTGATAGAATCAAAATAGAAAGAGATGAGATGGAAATAATAAAAAATGTCAGTCTAGTAATCTTGATAAATAGGCAGTTGGAGCATACATTAGAGACATCAAGCAGTTAGCAACGAGTTTCCAAAGCATACAATTCAAATATACCTAACGAACGGCAAATCAAATGGCTTACTTAATTGTAATCAGGAGCTTAAATAGGGATGAAAAAATTTACTTGGAGGGTGTGGTGCCTCCCTATACGGTGGAATCCCTAGGATTGGGCAGACAGAGGGAACTGAAACCGGATTGAGGGGATGTAGGCTTTCAAACCGATGAAGAAGACGCTGAATATGGGTATCTTTGGAAGCATCGATGTTCTCCTCAGGGAACTAGAATCGACAAAAAAGCGATTGAAGAAATGAGGGTGGTTGCCAGTTCACAGATCTTGACTGGAGTATTCTAGAATAGACGTTTTATTTCTTTTGATAGTTAGGCTTTTGTTTGGTTTTGTTAATAAAAGAGACTTGATGTTTTGGGCTTTGTTTTAAGCCTTGTTGTTTTTTTTTTTGGGTTTGTCTTTTGGATCTGTTTTGTTTTGTTTTTTTGGTTTGTTTTCAAATAATAAATTCAATCTGATTACTTCAAAAAAAAAATAGAGGGTGACCAAAATAGAATCAATCAAAAATGTTAGTGATAAAATTGAAAGTTCTTTTAGTGGTGATCAAAATAAAAACATGCTAACTGTAACATCCCAAAAATCGGGGTTATTAGAATTGAGTTTGTAAATCGAGAGAGATGCTCATGTTTTAATTTTTAAGATTATCTATGCATTTTTAGGAAACAAATGAGGTATTGGTTTGTTGGTTAAGTGTTAGTGAAACGTTTCTTGAAACCCAAATTCAAATCCCTTCTCTCGCATCATTTTTATTATTTTGCAAATTTTGCCTTAAACCCTAGTATGTGACAAACCTTGTTTTTAAAATAAATATTGAAAATTTATTTCAAGAATGAGGAAAAATCCTAATGGTTAAAAGAAGTATGAGAAAGCATGGAAATTAAATGAGGTCCCAAGTTCGAATCCTTTCCCTTGCTAAATAATTAAATTTTGCAAAATCCCTTATTTTTTTTAATGTGTGTGCCATCCATACCCTTGAACCCTAAGTATAAATACAATTTTTTATTGTATTTTTCAGCCTTTAATTCAAATTTTCCTTACCTTAGCCATTCACCCTCTTCCTCTCCTCTTTTCTTTCTTTCTCCCATTGTTGTTGTCACCTACACCTCCCATTTTACCATATCTTTCTTCTTCTTTTTGCATCAAGATTTTGCACCATCTCCTTTACTCTATTTCTAACATTTATCCTCATCTAAATCATCCCCAAATCTGAAATCTTGAACCCCGATATCCATCCCGAACATTGCCAAGAAAGTGCCGTTGTCGTTTCTCTCATCTAGCTTGGGTAAGATCTTTTTTCTCTTAAATTTCTTGATTAATCTTGTCAATTAAAAATAAAAATTTCCAGATCTAGAATTTTTTTGGATTTTAAATGATTTCAAATGTATTTTTCAATATTTTAATGAGATCTCAAACCGTTTTAAAATTCAGTCCCAATTTCGGCCATCATGGGTGGTGGTGTGTGTGTGCCTGTGTGCAAGAAAGGGGGCTGTTTTTTTCTTGGATCTTACCCATATTTTTCCAGAATTAAATTGTGTTCTTGAAATTTCCTAATCAGTCTTTAATCACATGTTAATTAGGGAGAAACATTCTTGATCAATTAGCGTGAAGCGTAAGTGCAATTAAGGATAAGTAGTTTGTTATTTTGACATAGTAGTTGGGCAAAGGTTATGAATTTATTAAATGAAGGAATTTAATAATTAATTAGCTAATGATTTTCAAATATATTATTGAATTATTTGCTAACTCAAACACCCCAAATCATTCGTAAAAGCGAAGAACGATTGTATGTATGGTTCGCATAGATACAGTGTAATGAATCTAACTAGTTTGGATTCATAAAATAGTTATAATTTCAACGATTGGTTTGAAATCATAAGTGGGTGTTTGGGGGCTAGTTTAATGGTAAATTGATTGAATTTATACTGAATTTTGGTTTAGGTTTGTTTAAGAAATTATTAAGGAAAATTGGAAGATTCACTAGTGTCCTGCAAGGAACCAAAAAATAAGGTGCGAGTCCTAAACTCATAAAATTGTTTGAAAACATTAAATATCATGTTATATTTGATAAATTAGCTTGCTGATTGAATTGGATTAATAGCCAAATTATTGATTTCTTGAGTGGCTGATACGATCGCGTCCCGGAGTGCACCAAGTTAGAGCAAGGATTCAACGGTGCTGCCCCAAAGACCAATTACGTGAGTTCGAGGTAGGCAATTCAAAGAGGCCATTTCGGCCTTAGTTAACCAATTGTGGAGTGAGGCTTTGGTTGGAGAAATAGAACGAGTTGGGACCAGTTCAATAAAGTTTCCTTGCAACATATTACAAACCAATTTTAGCTCAATTCCAGCTCTTTGAACCCGTTCCAACTAAATTGAACTTTTTATTTATTTTTCAGCTTTGTATTTTGTTGCATTTTAATCCTTGCATTTAAGCATCTTAGTTTAATAATGATTTGTTGGTCATTAATTCCACTTATCTTAGTTTAATTAATTGAGTTTTTTTTTATAAACTTGATTTAATAGTTGCTTCTTTAAATAATCTAGTTACAAGGATAATTTATTGATGCATGAGTTAAAGTTCATTTAATAATGCTTCTTTTAATTAAACTAGTTGCTGGACTAAATGATGCATAAGTGTTAGTTCATTTATTTAAGTTAGTTGTTAATTTGTTTTAAGCTTAATAATTGAATAAATGTGTCGGTTACATTTGTTAATTACAGGTGACTTTTTAGCTCACATCCATTACATTTAAAGGCTGTTATGCATTCAATAAGGTGACTTTTCAAGAGATTTCGGTTACAAAAGAGGGGGCTATTACAAAGAGGCTTTATACATCATTAAGAAGTTATTTTATCAATTAAAGGAGAGCATTATTCTTCTTTAAATTTGGCAGCATCTTTGTTTCATCTTCCATAACCGTTTGCTTCATGAGTAATCACTACATGCATTCAATTTTCCATCAAAGAAGCTGGTGTCTTTTCAGTTGGTCATGGAGACTTCAAAAGACTTTGAAAGCAACTTAATTGAAGAAGTAAATCACATTGAAGGTTGGAGTTACTTGGGTTAGAATTTCAAAAGTTGTGACTTTTCATTTGAGCTCATTATTAGCTTCATTAAAAGTGACCATTCAGCTAGCCTTTTTTGACACAATAAATACATGTAATCAGCCTATTGAAAGGAGAAGACTTTGGACATTTTGTTAATGTTATGCTGTCAAATTTGTAAGGCAAACTTTTCTCTATTTTAGTTCAAGGATTCGTTGGCTACCTAGTGTTCTAGTTGTGTCATCCGTTTTCTTTGTCGAAAACCAAACTTATCACTACTCGTAGTGTGGCGTTAAACATACCGAGGTTCCTATCTTGTTAGATAGTGGGCCGAGGTCACCTTAACCACTTTTAAACTGAACTAAAGGGCTTATAAGCAACGGGTCGATACCAAATCAGTATTGGTTCTTGTTTGCACTTTTGTTCAATCCATTTTTCTTTCTTATCCATTTCATACCAAAATCAAATTCCATCTTTTTCACATCTTACCATTTCTTTCCAAAACCAATTCTTTCTTTTCACATCTTACCATTTCAAACCATAAACTTCCTTAACCTAATCATTTCTTCTTAAACTCCTTCTTTGCCAATTTTACTAAACTAAACTATCATTGCTTCTCATAGACGATTGGGCATTTTACATACAACTCGACTCATCACGAAGTCAGATCGTTTTAGTGGCCGAACCAGGTATGTTTCGAGCCTTAAAAGATTGTCATGTTGGCAAAATTACTAGTTTGATAGTATGAATGTTTGATTGAGTATGTAATTGCATATTTGAGTTATAAGATATGAGAATGTTTGACTGAATGATATAATGTGTTGAGTTATTAAGCTTATGTATGATTTAAATGCATGATATATTTGTTATATTGTGTACTGAAAAGGGTGTTATTTATGCAAAATGAAAATCCGTAAAGTATGTGAAATTGAACGATATTGATTGATACCAACACAATGGTAATTTGAAAGATTGGAACATTGTTTCCATTTACTGAAGTATGTGATTATTGGGGACATGCTGAGCCTTTCAAATGAATGTGAAAAGTATTGAGATATGATTATGTATGAGATTGTGTGACAAATTGCACATACATTGGGCTGAGATTTTGTGCTTGACGAAGGAGTTCTGTGGAGTACCGGCAGCATACTAAGCCTGCATTATTCGTAGCCTATGCACTACACCTGGAGTACTAAGGGGAATGATGATTTATTGCATTTTTACTGGCAACTTGTCTACATTTTTACTGGCAGAATTTTCTACATACTGTTATCAATGGTTTTAACCACAACGGGCTTCAGCCCATAATGTTTTGGAGTTCGAATGAAGGGTTTTAGGGAACTCGTAGTGTGTAGCAGATGGTATGGAAGAAACCTTTTTACATTACATCATGCTCACAACATATTTTGAATGTTATTGATTTATGCTACGTATTGCATTGTGTTGTATTGAATGATATCAAAATTAATGATAGTTACTCGAATGAACGATGACCCATGCTCATACACCATTTGACATCAATTTGATAATGGCTATGTAATGATATGAAATTCCTATGATGGTTCTGTTTTCTTCTATTAAAGCTAGTTTGTTGCAATGTATTCGATATTTATGTTTGTTTAAATAATTTTTCAAATCACACTGAGCTTTTTCATAAGCTCACACCCCAATAGTATTTAACTTTTCAGGTAACTCTTGAAACTAGGACCAGACCTGACATTCGAAAAATCACTTTGGACCTTAGATTATTTTTTAATAAGTATTAATCAGTCTCTATTGGTTTTGGTTTGTAATTTTTAATGACTTATGGTCTGTGGCTTGGTAAATTTTCATTTGGGAACTTTTGTAGGCATGAATTACTCAAGTATAATAATTGGGAAATGCATGATATCTGACTTAAGCGAAACTTGACATTGTTCCCTAAATTTCGCTGCATTGGAAATGAACCTTTTTTGAAAAACAAATCGACAAGGCAACTAAGTTTCTAAATGACTTGAAAAATGGTTTTTTTGGCTGCATCAGTTTAACATCGAGTTTTTACAAATAAGAGTGACAAGCTGTAGCACCCCCTAACCCCAAACCGTCGCTGGAACGAGGTTATGAGGCATTACCGGACATATCAGACAACTTACGAATAATTTACAATTAATATAACTTTTATAGTATAATATAATAATTTAGTCCCTATATTGAACTCTCGAAGTTCAAACACGTATTAAAAGTAGAACGGGACTTGTTCGAGTATTCCGAATTTTTTTTTATAAAAATTTCGGCAGCATTTCTGCTTATTTTTACCTAAAAACCTCCTGCAAATTCAAACCAAAACAACCAGCACCAACGTTTCACATTCATATAACTAATATTTATATCATTAACATAATTTTTACTTAATAACTATCATAGCATCATTCAAAATTGATTAAAAACTTAATACATTTAACAACTTAATGTTCATGTATCAAAATATCATGTACTTTCCTTACCATTTCATTTAACCATCTAAATCTTATAATTCATCCTTCACTACCCAAAGTAATATACATATTCAAGTGACTAAACAATACCTATGTACATGCCACCTTTACCCAAAAGAAAATATACATTACCAAATTTGTGTTGGAGTCGGAAATGTTCTGGATGCTGAGCCAAGACAATTGACTTCTACTAACCTACGCACGGAAACAACCGTACGCTGAGTATGGATATACTCAGTGGTATTACTATAATTTAAAATATATCATAAATAATAAAAATATAAATATTAAAATACATAACAATTAATTTCTTAAATACTAATTCATACTTTATTTTTATTTTTATTTTCATCATTTCATAATAACAATTCAATTTAATTATCCGTCAATCAATTTATTTTTCACAAACTTGAATTTAAACCACTTATGAACATTTAGCTCATACTTTTCTTTTTCTATCACAATTCCAATTTCTATTCATAATTCAATTTCTTTTTCTCATTTCAATGCTTTAAATTCACATTTCAATTTTTCACCCTATTAACGTAACTCGGACTTTGGCGGATACACGGATCCAACCAAATACACCAATATGGCACCCAGTGCCTCATCGGATAGTTCGAAGTAATAGTTGACACCCAGTGTCTCATCGGCCTAGCCGAAGTAAAGTTGGTACCCAGTACCTCATCGAATCTATCCGAAGAAATATAGTGACACCAGTGTCTCATCGACTCGAGGTCGAAGCATCCCTATACACTTCCAATCCTATGGCATGCCAACTATATCCGACTCAGCCCGACTAGTTAATAGGGTATTCAATTCACAATTCAAATCACCATTCTTTTTTTTTTTTCATTCTTTTTTTTATCAATATACTTTTTAAATAATCACATATTCCATAATTCACTTATTCAATTCAATTTGATTCAATTTGCATCATTTTCATTTTCACTCAATATTTATATCAATTTCACATACTTACCTCAAGTCTTACTTACCATACATAACAATTAAAAATTTAGCAATCAATAATAATTAAAATTTGAATTATAGTAATACACACCGTAATTCTCCTGTTTTAGTCCTCGATGACTTTCTCCTTTCCTTTCGATGCTGATGCTTTTTTGATGCTGATGCTTTTTCGATGCTGATGCTTCAGGTTCTTTGTTGGCTACGAAAATAATAGTAATTTACATTATTATTTACAGCATTAATTATAATAAATAATTAAATTTCTAAACAATTCCTACCTTATGCCCAATTTAATCCTAACTAATCTTAATTATTTTCTTAATCCAATTCACTCTCTTTTTCTATTCAAATTTTGTCTAAACTTATATCTAACTATAAAATTTCCAGCATTTTTCCCTAATTTCGAAATTTCTTCAATTTAGTCCCTACAACATAAAACTTATAGCCTAGTTTACAATTTAATCCCTTAATCAATTCTAACTTAGAATTCATTCAATTAAATCCCTAATTCCATAATTTGTCCAACATGAACCATATTTGGAAACATATGAACTCTTGAACTATCAACTTAATTTCATCAAAATGTTGTTTTAAAGCTTCTAAAACATCAAAATTAATTAAAAAGGACTTAATTGACTTACCAAATTCACTCCAAGCTTCAAATCCTTAGTTTTCTCTTTTATTTTTCTTTCCCTTTTTCTTTCTCTTTTTCTCCCCTGCTTCCCGTTTTCAATTCTGTTTCTATTCCGTTTTGTTTCTTTATTTCTTTTCTTTTTTATTTGCTTTACTTATTTAATTAGCATATATCATAATATATTTATTTTAAATATCTATTTTAACATCATTTACATATTTTACAATTGTACACATATTTAATTCTACATTTGTACCAAAAATTTTATTACATTTGTCATTGTTTAATTTGTTTCTCAAACAAAAATCTCATAATTTAATAATTTAATTATTTAATTAACAAATATCTTTTTACTTAAATTATAAGTAATTTAGTATTTAGATTACAAATGTACCAATAAAATTTTTACACATGTATGTTTTATTACCATATATTTATCAACTATTTAATTTATTTTAAATATAATATTCATTAAATAATCATAATAATTATAAAACCATAATAATTATTTTAATATATATAATACATACATTCAAGAAAATCTTGATTTTTCTTCCATTTGCCGCCTCAATTTATGTAAATGGCTTAATTGCCATTTTGATCCTTTTTATTTTCTATTACTTTAGAATTAAACTTTTACCCCTTTTTCAATTTAGTTCTTTTTGCTAATTATTCTAAATTAAGTTAATTTCACCTAATTAAATCCTAATTAGACACACCACTAGGCTCATAAATATTTTTTTAATGATTATTTTCGAACTTATTTCACTAAGACGGAGGCCCTATAACTCACTTTTCCTAGGTGCAGTGAATTTGGTCATTACATTTCTCCCCCTTAATAAATTTCGTCCTCGAAATTTACCTGAGAAGAGGTGAGGATATTGTACTCTCATAGTTTCCTCTGGTTCCCAAGTTGCTTCTTCAACATTATGATTTCTCCATAGGACTTTCACTAAAGGAACCTTTTTATTTCTTAATTCTTTCACTTCCAGTGCTAAAATTTGAACTGGCTCTTCTTCATATGATAGATCAGGTCGAACTTCAATATCTTCTGTAGAAATTATATGAGAAGGATCTGATCTATATTTTCGTAGCATCGAACCATGAAAAACATCATGAATCCTTTGTAATTCAGAAGGTAAAGCCAATCGATATGCAATTGGTCCAATTCTTTCCACTATTTCATACGGCCAGATAAAACGTGAGGTCAATTTACCTTTTCGACCAAATCTCAAAACTTTTTTCCAAGGAGAAACCTTAAGAAATACTTTGTCTCCAACTGAATATTCAATGTCTCGACGTTTCAAATCGGCATAAGACTTTTGTCTGTCAAAAGCTACCTTTAATCTATCTTTGATCTTTTTTACTGTTTCTTGAATTAATTCCGGCCCAATTACTTTCCTTTCATTCAACTCCGTCCAACATACTGGTGATCTACATTTTCGACCATATAATGCTTCATACGGAGCCATCTGAATACTAGATTGGAAACTATTATTATAGACAAACTCAGCTAGTGGCAAATGTCGCTCCCAACCTGCTTCAAAATCAATAATACAAGCTTGAAGCATATCTTGTAGTACCTAAATTACCCGTTCGGACTGTCTGTCAGTTTGGGGGTGAAAAGTTGTACTAAAACTAAGTCTAGTACCCAACGACTCATGTAACTGTCTCCAAAATTTCGATGTGAACCGAGGATCTCGATCTGAAATTATTGATATTGGAATGCCATGTAATCTAACAATTTCTCGAATATACACGTCTGCAAGCTTCTGCAATGACTAATCAGTCCTGACTGCTATAAAATGTGCTGACTTGGTAAGTCTATCAACTATTACCCAAATAGCATTCTTTTTGCTTGCTGACAACGGTAATCCCGTAATAAAATCCATCGTGATGCGATCCCATTTCCATTTAGGAATATTAATAGGCTGAAGCAATCCAGTAGGAACCTGATGTTCTGCCTTTACCCGTTGACAAGTCAAACATTTACTTACAAATTCTACTATGTCTCTTTTCATCCCTGGCCACCAGTATAATTCTCTTAAATCTCGATACATTTTCGTGCCTCCGGGGTGCATAGCAATGAACTATCATGAGCTTCCCGTAGAATCAACTTTTTAAGCTTAGAAGTATTTGGAATACAAATCCGATTTCGAAACCTCAAGCATCCACAATCATCAATACTAAAATTTTCTGCTGTGCCATTCGTACCATCTCTCTTTTCTTTAATAATTTGTCATCTTCTAACTGAACTGATCTAATCTGATCAAACATTACCGGTTTTACTCTCAATTCGGCCAAAAGACTCCCATCCTCACTGATTTTAAGTCGTGCAAACATTGCTCTTAATTCAATTACAGCTTTTCTGCTTAATGCATCAGCTACAACATTAGCTCTTCCCGGATGATAGTCTATAACACAATCATAGTCCTTCAGAAACTCGATCCAATGCCTTTGTCTCAAATTCAATTCCTTCTGAGAAAGAAGATACTTCAAACTCTTATGATCAGTATAAATGTAGCATTTTTCACCATAAAGATAATGTCTCCAAATCTTCAATGCAAAAATCACAGCTGCTAACTCAAGATTATGAGTCGGATAATTCCTTTCATGTGGTTTCAATTGACGAGATGCATAGGCTATTACCTTCCCATCCTGCATCAATACACAACACAAACCACTCAAAGAAGCATCATTACACACTATAAAATCTTTACCCGATTCTGGCAATGTCAAAACTGGTGCCTCGGTTAACATTCGCTTCAATGTTTCAAAAATTTTCTGACACTGATCATCCCAAATAAAAGGAACATTCTTCTGCAGCAACTTGGTCATCGGCAAAGCTATCTTCGAAAATCCATTTACAAATCTTCTGTAATACCCAGCTAAACCAAGAAAACTACGTACCTCAGATACATTCCTCGGTGCATTCCATTGAATAATTGTTTCAATCTTTTTCAGATCAACTCGGATTCCATCTGCAGATACTACATGTCCCAGAAATACCACTTCTGATAACCAGAACTCGCATTTACTGAACTTTCCATATAGCTGCTTCTCTCTCGTAAAAGTCGCCAGAGTACACCCTCAAATGCCGATCATGTTTTGACTCTGACTTTGAATAAACCAATATATCATCAATAAAAACCACCACAAATTGATCTAAATATGGCTGAAAGATACGATTCATGAGATCCATAAAAGCAGCTGGGGCATTTGCTAACCCAAATGGCATTACCGAGAACTCATAATGGCCATACCTCATACGGAAAGCTGTTTTTGGTACATCACTTTCTTTTACCTTTAACTGATAGTAACCCGACCTTAAGTCAATCTTCAAAAACATAGAAGCTCCTCTCAACTGATCAAATAAATCATCAATGCGAGGTAATGGGTACTTATTTTTAATTGTCACCTTGTTCAACTGTTAGTAATCAATACAAAGTCGCATAGAGCCATCTTTCTTTTTAACAAATAATACCGGAGCTCCCCACGGTGATATACTCGGTCGAATAAAGCCACGATCTAACAAATCTTGCAACTGTATCTTCAATTCTTTCAACTTTGTAGGTGACATCCGATACGGAGATATAGAGATCGATGCAGTACCCGGATAAACCTCTATAGCAAATTCTCTGGCAGTAAACCCGGTAATTCTTCGGGAAATACATCAGGAAACTCACAAACTGTCTGGATTTTACTACACTGGCTTCCAACTGAATCTGAATTAATAACATATGCTAAATATGTTGAACAACCCTGTTGAAGTAATTTACTAGCCTTCATTGTTGAAATGATACGTGCTAGCCCACTAGTACGAATACCGTCTACTTCAATCCAATCCCCACTGTCTGTTTGAATACTAAATTTCTTTTTATAACAGTCTAAAATTACTCCATATTCGGATAGCCAATCCATTCCCAATATTATATCAAAAATCCCCAAATGGCATAATCAACAAGTCAACAGGAAAAGTTTTATTCTGTATAATTAACGAGCATCTCGGACAAACCTGATTCACTAACACTGTTTGGCCTAGCGGACTTGACACCTCTATAGACACTTTAGACATTTCAGATTTTATTTTTCTCGATTTGACTAATTTTGAATTAATATAAGAATGTGAAGATCCGGGATCAATCAAAGCATAAACAGGTTCAGAATACAGTAAAAATATACCTGCCACCACATCGTGAGCATCACCTTCTTCTTGTTTTCTGACCACATAAGCTCTGGCTGGTACTCTGGCTTCAGACTGCTGAGTAGTAATATCACTACTCCTTCTACCAGCACTTCTTCTGGAAACCGAACTACCTCTACCTAACCCTCTGCCTCTAGCAATAGATACTGATCTTTGTGACGATACAGGTGCAGCACATTCGGTGTTCAAACAGTCTCTGATAAAATGGTTTGTAGAACCACATTTGAAGCAACCTCTAGTTAATTTCCAACATTCTCCTCTGTGTTTCTTCCCACAGTGCTCATAGTCTGGAATTTCTACACTTCGAGATGGACCTCTCACATTGCTAGTAGTTACTGTCATCTGTTTACCTCTACTTCTACCACCTCTGTCTGAACTAAAATTGGATCTCTAGTCACTTCTTGATTCTTTGAATCTCTTCGGTAATGGATTAGAACTAGTAGTTCCCATACGTTTCCCAGCTGATTTTCCAATTTCTGATTTTTTTATCCAGGCCCAGTACTTGTTCTATCATTTTTGCTCGCTCAACCAGATCAACAAGTTCAGTAATTCTGAGACTTACCAATTGAATCTTGATTTCATCTCGCAGTCCCTGTAGAAATCGTTTACAACTATCAGCCTCGATTGGAACATATTCTAAAGCATACCTGCTCAATCTGGAGAACTCTCACTCATAATCCAGTACTGACATATTCCTCTGTTTCAACACTAAAAACTCTTTCTTTTTCTCTTCAATGTATAATTCCCCAATATACTTCTTCTGAAATTCTTTTTGAAACAAGTCTCAGGTTACCTGATCATCCGGCAAATGTCTAACCACAGATTCCCACTAGAGATACGCTTCTCCTTGTAACAATGATACAGCACATATCAGACTCTCTCGGGGGGTACAGTCTAATTGTTGCAAAACTCTTTTTGTTGTTTCCATCCAATTTTCAGCAGCGGACGGATCATCTCCTTTTAATCCCTGAAATTCCGTGGCACCATATTTTCGTAACTCTTTAATCGGGGCCTGTCTAACAGTAGGTACAGATGTAGTAGTAGGTATAGTTCTCACTATATGCTGTAATGCATCAGCTATATCTCTTAACAGTTGTGAGGCATTTCTTTCTCTCCCTACGTTAGGAGATTGATTATCCAACGGATTCACACTAGGTGTAGCAGATTCAGTTTCTTCTAATTCTCGACTTCCAGTATACATTTCTTGTTCAACATTATCCATTCTTTCATCTGACATTTTATCTATAAAACAAAATCAAATAAATATATTAGAATCCAAAAATCCCGACTCAATTTTGACTCGACAGTGGCATGTACTTATGAACTCACTTCTGAGCCCAATTTAGCCCGAGAATCGGCTAAACCTGATAGCTCTGATACCAATAATTGTAACACCCCCTAACCCCAAACCGTCGCCAGAACGAGGTTATGAGGCATTACCGGACATATTAGACAACTTGCGAATAATTTACAATTAATATAACTTTTATAGTATAATATAATAATTTAGTCCCTATATTGAACTCTCGAAGTTCAAACACGTATTAAAAGTAGAACGGGACTTGTTCGAGTATTTCGAATTTTTTTTTATAAAAATTTTGGCAGCATTTCTGCTTATTTTTACCTAAAAACCTCCTGCAAATTCAAACCAAAACAACCAGCACCAATGTTTCACATTCATATAACTAATATTTATATCATTAACATAATTTTTACTTAATAACTATCATAGCATCATTCAAAATTGATTAAAAACTTAATACATTTAACAACTTAATGTTCATGTATCAAAATATCATGTACTTTCCTTACCATTTCATTTAACCATCTAAATCTTATAATTCATCCTTCACTACCCAAAGTAATATACATATTCAAGTGACTAAACAATACCCATATGTACATGCCACCTTTACCCAAAAGAAAATATACATCACCAAATTTGTGTTGGAGTCGGAAATGTTCTGGATGCTGAGCCAAGACAATTGACTTCTACTAACCTGCGTACGAAACAACCGTACGTTGAGTATGGATATACTCAGTGGTATTACTATAATTTAAAATATATCATAAATAATAAAAATATAAATATTAAAATACATAACAATTAATTTCTTAAATACTAATTCATACTTTATTTTTATTTTTATTTTCATCATTTCATAATAATAATTCAATTTAATTATTCGTCAATCAATGTATTTTACACAAACTTGAATTTAAACCACTTATGAACATTTAGCTCATACTTTTCTTTTTCTATCACAATTCCAATTTCTATTCATAATTCAATTTCTTTTTCTCATTTCAATGCTTTAAATTCACATTTCAATTTTTCACCCTATTAACATAACTCGGACTTTGGCGGATACACGGATCCAACCAAACACACCAATATGGCGCCCAGTGCCTCATCGGATAGTTCGAAGTAATAGTTGACATCCAGTGTTTCATCGGCCTAGCCGAAGTAAAGTTGGTACCCAGTACCTCATCGAATCTATCCGAAGAAATATAGTGACACCCAGTGTCTCATCAACTCGAGGTCGAAGCATCCCTGTACACTTCCAATCCTATGGCATGCCAACTATATCCGACTCAGCCCGACTAGTTAATAGGGTATTCAATTCACAATTCAAATCACCATTCTTTTTTTTTTCATTTTTTTTATCAATATACTTTTCAAATGATCACATATTCCATAATTCACTTATTCAATTCAATTTGATTCAATTTGCATCACTTTCATTTTCACTCAATATTTATATCAAATTTACATACTTACCTCAAGTCTTACTTACCATATATAACAATTAAAAGTTCAGCAATCAATAATAATTAAATTTTGAATTATAGTAATACACACCGTAATTCTCCCGTTTTAGTCCTCGATGACTTTCTCCTTTCCTTTCGATGCTGTTGCTTCAGGTTCTTTGTTGGCTACGAAAATAATAGTAATTTACATTATTATTTACAGCATTAATTATAATAAATAATTAAATATCTAAACAATTCCTACCTTATTCCCAATTTAATCCTAACTAATCTTAATTATTTTCTTAATCCAATTCACTCTCTTTTTCTATTCAAATTTTGTCTAAACTTATATCTAACTATAAAATTTCCAGCATTTTTCCCTAATTTCGAAATTTCTTCAATTTAGTCCCTAGAACATAAAACTTATAGCCTAGTTTACAATTTAACCCCTTAATCAATTCTAACTTAGAATTCATTCAATTAAATCCCTAATTCCATAATTTGTCCAACATGAACCATATTTGGAAACATATGAACTCTTGAACTATCAACTTAATTTCATCAAAATCTTGTTTTAAAGCTTTTAAAACATCAAAATTAACTAAAAAGGACTTAATTGACTTACCAAATTAACTCCAAGCTTCAAATCCTTAGTTTTCTCTTTTATTTTTCTTTCTCTTTTTCTCCCCTGCTTCCCGTTTTCAATTCTATTTCTATTCCCTTTTGTTTCTTTATTTCTCTCTTTTTTTTATTTATTTGCTTTACTTATTTAATTAGCATATATTATAATATATTTATTTTAAATATCTATTTTAACATCATTTACATATTTTACAATTGTACACATATTTAATTCTACATTTGTACCAAAAATTTTATTACATTTGTCATTATTTAATTTGTTTCTCAAACAAAAATCTCATAATTTAATAATTTAATTATTTAATTAACAAATATCTTTTTACTTAAATTATAAGTAATTTAGTATTTAAATTACAAATGTACCAATAAAATTTTTACACATGTATATTTTATTACCATATATTTATCAACTATTTAATTTATTTTAAATATAATATTCATTAAATAATCATAATAATTATAAAACCATAATAATTATTTTAATATATATAATACATACATTCAAGAAAAATCTTGATTTTTCTTCCATTTGCCGCCTCAATTTATGTAAATGGCTTAATTCCCATTTTGATCCTTTTTATTTTCTAGTACTTTAGAATTAAACTTTTACCCCTTTTTCAATTTAGTTCTTTTTGCTAATTATTCTAAATTAAGCTAATTTCACCTAATTAAATCCTAATTAGACACACCACTAGGCTCATAAATATTTTTTTTAATGATTATTTTCGAACTTATTTCACTAAGACGGAGGCCCTATAACTCACTTTTCCGGTGCCCATGAATTTCGAGTCATTACACAAGCAAACAATTTTTTTTCTTAAGCAACACTATCAATAATAAAATGAGTCTTAAGTATAGATTATCTAATAAATGAACTCTTTTAAACTAACTCAAAGCGGAAATGTGATTTTTCTCTCAAATGAGTTTATTTAAAGTCTTCAAAAGTAACGTAAGTTAGCTTAGCCATTTCGGTGGCTAATGTAGCCTTCTCAATCTAGCCATAACGTCTAGGCCAGGTTAGGGAGGTTACACTAACAGTTGAGTGATTAATGGATAGTTTAACCAAAAAGTTTTATCGCTCCTCTCTTTTAGTATATCATTCATTAACCCCCTTTAAGTAGTAAGAACCTTCATTAAATTTTATGGTTTGAAACTAGGTGAATCCTTTCATATGTAGTGTAACACCCCTGACTTGGCCTAAGAGTTGTGGCTAAGTCAAAGGCGTTACATTGGTCACCGAAGTGATTCAGTAAAGCAATTCTTATGCTTGAGTTGAATTGTATGAAAATCATTATTTTGTTTTTAAGAAAAACATTCAATAATCAAACCGGCTTTACTTAGTAATCCAATTGCAATATTATTAATGTGAAGTTTTGAGAAAAACGGTTAAGGTTTAAAAAGACTTATCAAAACTTTAACACAACGTTTGGTTGGGGTGAATGAAATAGGGTCATAACAGAATAGAGCTATAATTAGTAATTCAATTGTTTTGTTCAATGGAATAGAATAGAGCTGTAATAGTATTCTTGTATTTAGTTGAATAGAATAGATGTAATAGTATAAGGAAAAAGGCTTGAACGACCAAAGTACCCTTATGCTTGTGTTTGTTATTGTTATTAAATTTTAATAAGATTATTATTAAATATAATTTAATTAAATACAATTTAATAAAATAATATATAATTTAATAACATTCTTAATATAATTATTCATAAAATATGAATTAATAAAAATCATAATATATAAATATTATAAAAATAATATATAGCCTACTTTATAATTGAATGATAACAATAATGCATCCTGATCTGCTGTTGCTTATTGTTGGAAAAACGAGTTTGGAAAACACAAGGAAAAAAAAATTTAAGGAAAAATAGAGTTTTAAAATTTTTTTCAAAATAAGATCTTGGTTATTATATCTAAATTAATAAACACTTAATCAAAATTGTATATTTTCAATTCATTTAGGATGAGTGCTTTGACCAAGTAGTCTTCTCTACTATCTTCAAGCTCACGTCTGTCGAGTGTAGGCTCACTTTGAATCAGAAAATTTTTCACAAAAATTACCAGTGGGGTAATTTTACAATTTCTCTAAACTTTTAGGTCAAGTTGTAAATCAGAAAAATATCTCTAGAAATTTTTTGGAATAATCTCTTTAGAGAATTTTCTCTCTACAACTTTCTTTTGAATTCAAGTGTGTATAAATAATGACTTAAGGCTCTCTTTATATAGGAAGAGTCTAAAGAGTTCAACTATAATTAAACTTAATCACTTTAATAATAAATTAATATAATATTTATCAAGATAAATATTAGATTAAATTTAATATTAAATATTATTAAAATAATAAAATGTTTATCTACATAAATTAAATTTAATATTAAGATAATTATTTTAATATTAAATTAATAAAATATTATTAATATAAGTATTTAATTTAATTTAATATTAAACTATTAAAATAATATTATTTACGAAATAGTTAATCTGAAATCAAATTCCCTAGTAAAGTCCTAATAGGAGTGTAACTCTTTCACTACTCAACCACCAAAGACCAACTGCCATCATCACAGTCGCCGGCACTGCCATGTCCGGCGATGCAAGTGTGACACCCTTACGACCCCCCGAGCCGATTCGGTTCGGATCAATGATGACCTGACCGGTCCAGTCTAGCCGCCTGTTGGACTGTCGGCCAAATTTCACATACCAGGTCCAGTTCGACTAATTTTGGGTCTTGGTCTTGATTTTGGGCTCCTGGGCCCCATTTATGACCTCAGGTCCAATTTTCAAGTTCAATTACCTGTTAGGTTAATTATCTGACTTGAAAATTAATTTCTAAATTTATGATATTAATTTGATTAATTTAATTTTACATAATCAAAATTAATTTTTCTAAAAATCACTTAGATTTTTCAAATTAATTTTTTAAGAAAACTCTTTTATCAAATTCTCTAATTGAATAATTCTTACGACCACTTAATTTAATTCTATATCAAATAAATAGACTCAACTAAATTATTTTCAAAGTCGTATAATTTTCTTCAAATTCAAATGCAGTCCGATCGAGTTTTTGTTGAGCTAGCGGAGGGTCCAATTGGACATATACAATTAGGCTCTAGTAATTGCAATTATATCCGTAAGCATCATTCCGATAATTCGCAATTAGTTAATCATGGAATTAATCTACAAAAAGTACCATGACTGAAAACTCTTTATTGTATACTCTTTACAAAAGTAATTCATCCAACTACTTTGTCCAATAACCTTGTCATGTGTGTGTTACTCTCACATGATATCCTTGATTCCTTGAGTTAAGCCCGTTCACTCAACACAATCATATTTTATCTCATTGTCACCATTATGTCTTCTTACTGATTAATATGATTACTATCAACAAATGACTATGATAAATTGCTCATTCGAGAACAAGTAATTCGTGACCATATTTCATATTTATCAATCCTTACAATGCCAATGAGAGGATATTATTAATTCTTTAATTGAACTATGAATTCCACTGTTGCTAGTAAAGCCATGTCATACACAAGTCATGTACCCAACATACCGGTTATGAGCTCGATCATCTTTAAAGCATAAACCTCCACTTATATCAAAGCACATGAGTTGCATACGCATGGTCAGTGACTAACTCAGGATTTAGGTAAATCACACCATGAGCATCACAAGTGAATTAATTCACAAATGGATTGAGAATTAATTCATCTTGAGTCTAGTACAATGTATCATTCTACCAATGAATACATCTGCCTTTACTCGTGGAGTCAATTGCTCCGATAACCAAGACTAGCCATCTCCCCAATTGGAATTGTGGACGGCATAACAATCCTTCACAGTATTTGAATCAAATGCTCACTTCGATTCTTTTACGAGATTACGGACTTATTTAGATTATCTACTGAAGTAAGTTATCTTTCTCGTAATGTAAACGTTCTTACAATGTCACTTATCTTCAGTTTAAACTTAGACAATTAATGAGTTAATATTTAATGGTCACAATTTCGCTATGCATGCAAAATATAAAAGATAGAAATACAAAAGACAAAAGTGAAATGTGAAACTAAAAGTTAAAAACAAAATTTGAATATTTAAATTTTTAACAAATCAGGAAATAATTTATTTCAAAAATAAGATTTTGAAAAAATAAAATCAACTTAATATTTTCCACAGTATTCAATAATATTTCAATTAAGTATAAATTTTTTTATTGTAATTCATTATTAATATTTGATATATATTATATTTTAAATATAATAATTACAAACTTAAATATATAATCTATATTTGAAATAAATTTTACTAAGAAAATAATTCTATATCTAATATAAATATTAGATAAAATAGATTGTATTATAAATGAGGATTAAAAATAGCATTTTGACTTGAAAAAATGCTTTTCCCAAAACACAACTGTTTGTTTAGCATTTGTTTATTTTTTTACTAATCTTAAAACTAAAATTTTATTAGTATTTTTATTAAAATATTTTATTATTTTTATAGCTCGAAAGAACTAGAAGAATAAAATATCTCAAAACCCAACCCAGTCATGGACGACTCTATTATTTTTATCAAATAAACCAAACTCCATTCAACAGAAAAGAATGAATTACAAGAAGAAAATCATGGCCTTACAAGGAGAGGAAGAAACCCCACCAAAAGAAAAAAAAAAAGGGGTAGTCAAGCTCCGTCACTGCCAGATCAAGGAACACCTGTTCTAGATCAATACTGGCGATGGTTGACGTTGACTAGCAGCACCACGACCAATGAAGGAATCAAATGAAAGCTCCATTGGGATGCGAGTTGATCCCCACAGCAAAAGTCGCACACTCCATAGGATCCAAGACTCGAGCACCAGGGGAGTCAAAATCAGTGTCAACGAACCCCGTCCCATTTTGCCAATTGCATCGAGAATGGTGGAGGCTTTATTTTTCTGAACGGGGAAAGGATGTTGGTAGAAAATAGGAGGGGAAGGAGGGAAAGGGTGATGACTTGCAAAAGAGAGCGGCTAAGCCTGCTACTTCAATTCCAACACAAAACTCTTGTCTTAATGCAACCTAATTTGAACATCTATTGGTTCCAAACAATGTTCACATTGCAATTATTTTCATAGTTGCAGAAACAATACCTACTACCCAACTCATGTAAGCCAATCTTTATTTAGACATTGATGAAATGCAACACCCAACGTCATATATTTAGTAGAATGCAAGCGATATAAACCTCTTATATGTAGCTTCAATAACTTATGATAAGCCACTAAAAGAAGAGGTCATTTCTAGTCTCAGTCCATCATTCCCTATCTTTCAGAAACCCAAATTAGTTGAACAAAATCAACTGTTTTCACATCTAAAACTATCCCTTATTTCACAACCTACCACTCCGAATTCGCTAAAATCTGATTCCAACTGAAGCATTTAAGAGAATACAAGATAAGATACAAGTTTAACATAAATATATCATAATTATTTCTAATATCTATCTAAACAAACATAAATAGCGACAGAGTAGATTCTAATATCATTGGAGAAAGAAAGCATAAAAGTCATTCATTAGTAGAACTAAATACTAAGTACCTACATGGTGTTGTACCAGCCACCAAATCTGTGAAAACAAGAGCTTGGCATTGTAATCCAGAAAATATAGTACATGAATCCCGTGATGCTATGGAATATAATAGCATTATAAAAAATTACAACCAACAGAATCAGTTCCAAAACCAAATAAAATAGAAACAAAAATCACCAAAAATGAAAGGAAACAATTACCTAGAGATTTAACTAGGCCTCGCTTCCTACCTTATCATGTATTTGGCATGTGAAAAAGAAGAACCACCAGAATCTCATTTGCATTCCACAACTGCTTCAGCTGCTCTACGTGGCTTACTTTTCCTCCTACTCCCATTCTGCCGAAAACCATTAGCCTTTGACGAGTCATCCGTGTTTGATCTAGACCCAAACCCATTCTCTTCTTTCACTGAATCAGGCTTCCCTTTTACCTGTGAGTTACGTTTTCTCTTATTTCCATTTGTAGCAGCAATGCTACTCTTTCTCTCATTGGTTTTAACATCAGGTTTTCCATCCTCACCATCCCCCTCTTCTAAGTTTTCAACTTCGTCATTCATGTCATCTTTTAATGGTTTTTGTGGCCTTCCTCTTCTCTTTTGTGAAGGACTTTTCTCTTCTTCACCATTTCCGGCGTTGTTATGGTTGCTAACAGCCAACTTCTTTCCCTTTCCTCTACCTCTACCCATACTATAAAACCCAACTAATGGAAATCTATCACAAAAATCAAGTTGCAATCTGCCAAACCATAAATCCACAGATAAGAGAGTTTGGTTAAAGAAACAAAATAGATTTCGCAGCTTAATCTATTAAAGAAAAGGCAATATTATGGCACTCTGAACAGCAAAGAAGTGGACTGAGGAATATAACCAGCTGACATGGATGAATTTATTGATACAAACTTTCTCTTTAAATGGAGAAACTTGGAAGACAGCAAACCTTAAGAATTATGGCACCTAAACTTCTCTCTGGCACACATAAATGGACATTATAAATTCTCAAATACTTACAAAGCTAGCCAAATTATAATATAATTAAACTAATGTGAGGGCTGATTCAATGTTGAGAATACATCAAAACAATCTAAAAGCTGGAAATAGGTCATCTGAAGATGCATAATCCTGGTTTAATTGCCAACAAAAGTTTAAGTTTCCACCTTGTATGGATCGAGTGAAGTTTTGCAATCTATTAGAGATGAGAAAAGGTTTTTTTTTTTTTTTTTTGTTTAAAGTTGAAAGTCATATAATACCCAGGACTGAAAATTGAAATATACCCTTTTCTTTCAAACATATTCAATTCGGAATAAAATGAATCTACAACTGCAAATATCCGTCAAACAGACGAAACATAAAAACTAGTAATGAAGTATGAAAGAATCAGAAAGCAAACATAATCAAAACAAAAAAGAAGTAAACACTAAACTATGAAAACAAACCACAATCTTTAATAGCTCATTCAATCAATATCAAACCCAAAAGCATTTAGACTTTAAGATAGATGAACATCAAGAGAAGGAAAATAACTTAAGAAATAAACAACACGAAAGAAATTCAAAGTTCCAGAGAGAAGGGGAACCAACCTGAAATAAACCAAAGTTAATTTCTGTCTTAAAGAAGAAACCCATCACTTCGAATCTGTTAAAACAACACAATCATATCATAAAGAAGAAGAAAAAAAGAGCAAAGCGCTGAGTTTTGTTTCTCCCTCGTTTAAGTTGAGAAAGGTGAATACTTGGAATAACCAAAAGGAAAGTTCCAAAGTTAGAAAAGAACAAAAAAACTATGATCTAGAGAAGGAAAGTGTTAAAACCTAGATCAGAAAATACAGAGATTTGAAGAGAAATTAAAGACATGTTCCTTCTTAATAACATGGTTAAGAGTCAGAGACGAAGAGAGAGAAAAGGATAGAAGAGATATTTGTTGATTGGCTTTGGCTTTAGCTCTTCTTTAGTCTCTGCGTTTGCTGTAATCCGTTATCTAACAAAATTGAATTGAAAAGGTTATTTTGGTAATTGAAAAAACTCAAAGCCAGCCAACTCATTTTTGTACTTGCTATTAGTAAAAATTCTCCTCGCACCAAAAAAAAAAAAAAAAACTTAATTTCTTAAAAGTACTCATTTTTTAAAAAAAATATTAGATTAAACTTTTTTTTAAATTACGAGAATGGGCCGACATAATAAAAATGCTTCCCGTTGAAAGCGTTTTCAACTAACGTTTCTATTTGGAATCGCTTTTTACCACATCAGCTGAAAACTCTTCCAACTAGAAGTTTTTTCCCCAACAGTCATCCCTCCCAACAGCTACCCCACTCAATGGCTACTCCTCTCCCTTAACTATTTCTTTTTCTTTTATATATAAACCTATAAAAATTTATTATTTTTTCAATTCAATCTCAACTATTTCTCTTTCACATTCTCAAATTTCTCTCAATTCCCTCTTAATTTCTTACTCAAATTTTATTTCTCTCTCAACTATCTTTTTCTATTAAAATTTTATTAAGATCTTCTTAAATTATTTTTTCTATTACAATTTATTTCATGTTTTTCAAAATTAGTAATGACAAAATCTCTAATTTGTTTAGATGACAAGCACATTTCGGTCAATCAATTGCAAATGGTAAGAATTTTTTTGTTATATTTAATCTAATTTAATTTAAATATTTTGTTGTTATATTGAAATTTAATATTTTGTATGTTTTTTTTATATATAGCTGGAAGATCAAATTTTGGAGAAGTATATTCGTAATTCACCCACTCCTTTATCACACTTAATCGAACCCTACTTTAAAGATGCGAGATTTTTGCACATGGCCCTTATAGATAGGGGTGTAAATTGGACCCCCACACTTGTAAGCGCGTTGGTGGAAATGTGGAAACCTAAGAAGCACACTTTTCATCTTCCATGTGACAAGTGTACTATCACTCTTGAGGACGTGCAGTTACAACGCGAGTTACTGGTCGTGGGCCGATAGTGACTGGGTCAGTTGTCACAGCCGATTGGAGAGACGTATGCGAGCAACTTTTGAGGAGGGTCCTGGGAACGATTTATGGAGCCCAAATAGATATGAATTGGTTAAGAAGAAATTTTTGTGGGCTCGATGCGGATTTGAGTGAAATCCAAAGAGAATAACACGTTCGGGCATACATTCTTGTGATCATCGGGGGTTTCCTAATGCCAAATAAGTTACAAAATCTTGTCAATTTAAGGTGGCTGCTAAAACTCGTCGACTTTAGAGAAGCGGGTGAACTCAGTTGGGGTTCAGCCGTGTTAGCGACGTTGTATCGGGAGATGTGTCGGACGACAGAACCACAGAAAATTAAAATTGGTGGTTGCATGCTACTACTACAATCATGACCATGGTATTAACTGCCCTTTTTATGTTTTCGAGCGGACTACCCTTATACATTTTCATTCGTAATAAAGTAAAATTCATTAGATAATATATTTACCATAATAAAATTATTTAAATTTTAAATTATTGTGTTAACATATTTTTCAATCGATGGAACCATGGGCTGAGTTACGTAGAACTACCGGATAAGCTTCGAGATATGCGACTTCTATTAGACTAACGATCAGAAGCAGAGGTATGTATTTTTTAAATTTGAATTATATAATAGTAACATAGTTGATTTAAAAAATAATAGCATATATAACTAAAATTATTAATATCTTAATATAACTTGAATGGACGCCAAAATCTGATCTAGGAATTCAAGAATGCATCCCGTCCGAATTCTTAATGAATCCCAACATATGACACGTAAATGTGCCATTGGTAGTGTACACTACGGTGGAGATGCACGAGTCGGATAGAGTGTTGCGGTAGTTTCGATTTCAACAAATGATTCTGTCGACACCCAAGACTTCGAAGATCTTTACCATATCGACTTGCGGGGGAGAACGGATAAGCATTGGCCTTCATTCCATGCGGAATATATTAACATTTGGAACAACAGGTACGAGTTTTTACCTGCTCGTGAGGCTATTATTGCTTTGGAATTAGCCAGCGGTCCGGAGTACAGGGAATGGTTTAGGGCCCATGGAAAGCCATATTTGCTAGTGGAAAATGTAACATCCCAAAATAAGGCCTAAACGGAACAGTGGTTGCAAAACCGTGAATCCGAGATAGAAAAGTTTATTCCAATTAATTTTTATAATTTATCGAGTGATTAGATACATGTGTTAGAGTATCGATGGAAAATTTTACAGATAGCATGCTTAATTTGCCTACTAGGGCTTAATTGCAAAAGTTGATAAATATGAGTTTTAGATGCTAGAGGATTAAATTGAAGAGTATAATTGAAGTAGAGGTCCTTAAATGGTAATTAGACCATTAGCTTTTCATGGAAAAAAATGGACATACGTAGATAAAAATAACTAAAGTTTTAATTAAAGGTATTTTAGTCATTTGGTAATTAAAAGATTAAAAAAGGGAAAAAAGATGGCAAAATGTGCCCATCTTCTTCATTAGGCTGAAATTTCAAGGGTTCTTCATAGCTAGGGTTTTGTCAAGCTTCCAAGCTTCATAGTAAGTGATTCCAAGCCCCATTTTTAATGTTCTTTACGTTTTTGAAGTCCCGGTAACTTGATTTAGCTTATTCTAGCAATAATTTAACCTAGGGTTCATATTTGAAAAAATACCCATAGGTGAAATGTGTTTATTTTGATGTTTTATGATAGAATATGAAGCTTGAAATTATGTTAAACGACTTGAGCTAAGCGATTTTAAGCGAAAACGAGTAAAACGACATAATCGGTAAAAATACCTAATAGTCATAAGTACATGTTAGAGTAGAAATTTGATGTTGCCGTGGGTAAATAAATGGTCAGCATGTCATAAAACATAAGAATTAGGGATAAAGTTCATTTTCGAGCCTTAAGGCAAAAGTGTAAATATGCAAAAGTTTAGGGGCAAAATCATAATTTTGCCAAAGTTAGAGTTAAGGACTGTTTTGATAAATGTGAATATAAAATAAGTTAAATTTTCTATTATAGATCAAGAAGAATGAAATTCGGGGTTAGACCGAGGAAAGAAAAAGGTTGAGCACTAAATCAAAATATTTGATCGTATTTTGTATCGAGGTAACTTTGCGGTAAATAAATGAATGTTTTATTATTTATAATTAATGATGTTATTTTTCAGCATCTATATATTTATTTTGTAAATTTATTCCTTGATGATTCAAGTAAGAATTGACAGAGAAATGATACTTAAAAGTTCCGGCCGAACCTTAGGAATGAGTAGGATGCAAATGTCATGACATTAGGGTTTAAAGATACCAAGTAAGACCATGCCAAGGCATGGCATTGGTAAGTTTTACAAGGCAAGGAAATCATGTAAGACCATGTCAAGACACGAGATTGGTAAACTACTATAAGGCAAAGATCCCATGTAAGACCATGCCAAGGTATGGCAATGGTGAGTTCATAAGGCTAGGATACCACGTAAGACCATGTCAAGACATGGCAATGGTAAGTTTAGAACGGAAAAGTACCCGTGTATCCTTAGTGTTCCAAATGGTTCAACTAAAAAAAAAATTCAAAGAGTGTACTACAGGGAAGGTAAGATAAGTCTATGGTCGAAAGGTTCAGGTTATCTTGATAATTCATTTAGAATGTTGTTATTTATTTACATGCAAACTTACTGAGCTTTATGCTTAATCCCTTTCTTTTCTCTCTTTTTTATAGTATCACAAAGCCAACTCAGAAAATCGTAAGGACGTCGGAGATTGCCTCACACTATCAACGAGTTATCTCGGTATTTTGTGACTAGAAATACTTTAAGTTATGGCATGTATAGGGACTTGGCTATTTTGTGTGTATATCCTTATGATATGATTAAAGAAGGGCATGTGAATACTTGGTAATGATTAGCTTATGATATAGCTAAATAATAACATGTTTTGGTATTATGTATGCCTAAATGAGGTTTGATGCAAAGAAACTATGAAAGAGTAAGAGTTGGCTATGGAAGAGTTAGGAAATAGCAGCAGTGATGTGGTTTTGAAAAATCACTAAAAATTGTAGAAATGGAATTAACTGGTGAATGAGATATATAATTAAATATTATTGAGTCTATTTTTAGAAGCAAGAAACAGATCAAGCAAAGGAAGTCTATATTCTAAGATATTTAAATTTTTGTAAGACTAGTTCAGAGTGACTTCGTGATCCCCTATTCCAAGTTTGGAAAAACACTAGAAATTGTACAAAAATAATTATAAATTAAATTTTATATTTTTTGAGTATTTAGTGAGTCTATCTTTATTAGAAACAAACAAAAACGTTATCCAATTTGTGTATAATAAGATAATCAATTTTTAGTGAAGAGAGGTTAGGTCCGCTAAACTGCGAAATAGGGGAACATTTAATGAATAAACTGTACTAATTGCCCAAACCAAAAATTCTGGAAAAATTATGTAAGAAGATATATGAGTCTAGTTTCATGGAAAATTTACGTATTTAAATTTCAAGTTTTGTAACTCGAGTTATAATTAATTTAGTGACTATTACGCAGATGAACAATTTTATTATGAATAGTGAAATAAATTGTTTTGATTTGTGTAAGTAATCAGAAAATTTTTTATGTTCCCGGTTTGGTCTCGAACCATTCCAATTGCATGTTTTAGGGCCCCGAGGGCCCTTTTTAGGGATTTATTGGATGAATGTGAGTGAATTAATTTTTTTTAAAAGTAAATTCTTTTTATGCCCCGAACAGGTAAGATAAGTCTTGTAACCCCTTGTGCTCGACTCCGACAACGGTCTTGGGTAAGGGGTGTTATATTTATTGGTATCAGAGTAAGAGTTTAGTCAGTTTTTAAAATATTCAGTATGAGTAAGAGTTTAGCTATACATGCCATACTTATATTTTGATAGTGTGACGACTCCTGACGATTTTAAAATGTTTTTCTTTTACAGTTATGGATTTCGAATGAGTTGGTGCAGATGATGTAGAAAGTAACGCGTCTACTCCTGCTAAAGGGACAGTGCCATCAGATAGTAGTGAAAGGCCCATTACAGTTAGTCAGGGAGGAGGGGCTCGAGAAGCCTTCTTTCAAGCTATGAATGAATGGTTTGCTGAGTTCGTTCGTACGAATCCGACCGTTAGACCTCCTCCCCCTCATAATCTTTAGACTACCCATGTAGCTTCCCCAGTTACAGATATAGTCAGAAGAGAGAAGCCACCAGTTGATAAAATTAGAAAACAAGAGGCCGAAGAGTTTCGGGCTACTAAAGATGACGATGCAGAGAAAGCTGAGTTCTGGCTTGAAAATACTATTAGGGTCTTTGATGAGTTATCCTACACACTTGAAGAGTGCATGAAGTATCTTGTATCACTTTTACGAGACTCGACCTACTATTGGTAGAAGACACTTATGTCAGTAGTATCGAAAGAGAGTGTTACTTAGGATTTCTTTCAGGAGGAGTTCCTTAAGAAATACATTAGTCAGAGGTTCATCGATCAGAAAAGAAAAGAATTCCTTGAACTAAAACAGGGTAAGATGACAGTGACTGGATATGAATGTGAATTTGTCAGACTCAGTAATTATGCTCGAGAGTGTGTGTATACTAAAGCTATCATGCGTAAGAGATTTAAAGATGGGCTTAATGATGATATTCGATTGTCAGTCGGTATCTTAGAAATAAAAGTGTTCATCATTTTAGTTGAAAGAGCTTGTAAGGCAGAGGAGTTACTGAAAGGAAAGGGTAAAGCTGAAATTGAGATGCAAGACACGAACAAAAGACAAATGAGCAAGTTGTTTTAGTCTACATCCAAGAAGCCTAGAGAGTTCTCTACGAGATTTAATTTTTCTGCAGGGTATTCTAGCCGAAACAGAGGTAGAAGATTTATGGGTCAGAAAGCTCAGACCACTTCAATTGCGAGTGTTGGCAGTATTCAACCTGATAGACCCAAGTGTCCTCAATATAGTCGACGTCATCCAGGTCAATGTCGAGCAACTGAGACTGGTTGTTTTCGATGTGGTGCATCGGATCATTTCATTCAGGAGTGTCTTGAGATGGTTAAAAGAGAAGTAATACCGAATGTAAGATCAAGCAATGCCCCCGTTAGAGGCAAATCTCAGATAAGTTCAGGAATATAGGCAGGAAGAGGTGCGTCTAGAGATTCAGCAGTGAGACCAGATGTTAGAGCACCTGCAAGGACTTATGCTATCCGTGCTTGTGAAGAGGCATTCTCCCCTGATGTAATTACGAGTACATTTTCTCTTCATGATGTTAATATTATTGCTTTGATTGATCTGGGTTCGACCCATTCCTATGTTTGCATGAAATTGATGCTTAGTATGAACATGTCCATAGAGTCTACGGGATTTGTGATTAAAGTATCGAATCCATTGGGTCAGTATGTATTAGTAGACAAAGTATGTAAAAATTGCCCTTTGATGATTAGAGGTTACTGTTTTTCGGCCGATCTCATGCTATTGCTATTTGATGAGTTTAGTGTGATTCTTGGTATGGATTGGTTGATTGCGCATGACGTGATAGTGAATTGTGGAAAGAAATTTATTGAGTTGAAATACGAAAATGGTGGAATTTTTCAGGTTAATTTAGATGAGTCAGATAGTTCAATTGCTATGATTTCTGTTATGTCTGCTCAGAAATGCTTGAGAAAAAGATATGAAGCTTATCTTGCTTTTGTGTTGAATACTAAAGATCCAAAGTTGAAAATTGAATCAGTGCCTGTGGTATGTGAGTTTCCTGATGTGTTTCCAGAAGAACTACCAGGTTTGCCTCCTATCAAAGAAGTTGAGTTTGGTATTGAATTGGTTCCGGGTACAACACCCATTTCTATTACTCTTTATAGAATGGCTCCAATGGAATTGAGAGAATTGAAAGTTCAGTTGCATGAACTAACAGAGAAAGGCTTTGCAAGACCTAGTTGTTCACCATTGGGTGCACCAATGCTCTTTGTGAAAAAGAAAGATGGTTCGATGAGATTGTGCATAGACTATCGGCAGCTTAACAAGGTGTCTATTAAGAACAAGTATCCACTACCTAGAATTGACGATTTGTTTGATCAATTGAAGGGAGCTACTAGATTTGAGATCCAGATATTATCAGTTGCGAGTTAAAGAGTCAGATGTTTTGAAGACTTATTTTCGGACTAGGTATGGCCATTATGAGTTCCTTGTGGTGCCATTTGGCTTGACTAATGCTCCTGCCATTTTCATGGACTTAATGAATCGAATTTTCAGACCTTATGGACTTAATGAATCGAATTTTCAGACCTTACTTGGATAAATTTATAGTTGTGTTCATTGATGATATCTTAATTTATTCTCATGATAAGACTGAGCATTCAAAGTATTTGAGAACAGTTTACAGACTTTGAGAGATAATAAGCTTTATGCCAAGTTTAGCAAAAGTGAGTTCTGGTTACGGGAAGTTAGTTTTCTTGGACATATAGTCTCAAGTGAAGGTATTAGAGTTGATCTGAGCAAGATTTCAGCCATTGTTGATAAGAAGCCTCCTAGGAATGTATCAGAGGTCAGAAGTTTTCTTAGTCTCGTTGGTTATTATAGACGATTTCTAGAGGGATTTTCCATGATAGCTAATCCATTGACAAGATTGCTACAGGAATATGTCAAGTTTGAATGGACTGAAAGGTGTCAATAAAGTTTTGATAAGTTGAAGGCATTATTGACTGAATCTCCTATCTTAGTACAACCAGAACTGGGTAAAGAGTTTGTGATTTACAGTGATGCATCCTTAAATGGACTAGGCTGTGTACTTATGCAGGAAGGAAAGGTAATTCCTTATGCCTCTAGACAACTAAAGCCACATGAGAAAAATTATCTGATACATGATTTAGAACTAGCTGCCATTGTATTTGCGTTGAAAATCTAAAGGCATCACTTGTATGGTGAGAAGTGCCGAATATTTACTGATAAAAGTTTGAAATACTTGATGACTTAGAAAGATTTGAACTTGAGGCAAAGAAGATGGCTAGAGTTGATTAAAGATTATGAACTAGTGATCGATTATTACTCGGGTAAGGTAAACGTAGTTACTGATGCTTTGAGTAGAAAATGTTTATTTGCATTAAGAGCTTTGAACACTAGTTTAACCTTATCGGATGATGGTTCTATCTTAGCCGAATTAAGAGCTAAGCTAATGTTTCTTGAAGAATTTTGTGAAATTCAGAAAGATGACAGTGAGTTGCAAGCCAAAAGAGCTCAGTGTGAGTCGAGTATAGAGTCAAATTTTCAGATCAGTTCTAATGGTTGTTTAATGTTTAGAAATCAGATACGTGTACCAAAGAATGATGAGCTTATTCGAAAGATTTTAGAGGAAGCACATAGCAGTTCTTTGTCTATTCATCCAGGTAGTACAAAGATGTATAATGATTTGAAGAAAATGTATTGGTGGGTAGGAATAAAGAGAGATATCTCAGAGTTTGTTTCTAGATGCTTGATCTATCAGCAGGTAAAAGCCAAACATCAGGTACCTTCAGGTTTATTGCAGCCTGTGTTAGTTCTTGAGTGGAAATGGGATCGAGTTGCCATGGATTTTGTGAAAGGATTGCCGTTGACACTAAGAAAAAAAGATGTAGTATAGGTTGTGATTGATAAGCTAATGAAGTCAGCTCATTTTATTCCAGTTCATATGGATTATTCACTTGACAAGTTGGCCGAGTTGTATATTTCAGAGATAATCAGATTGCATGGAGTATCGTTATCAATTATTTCAGATAGAGACCCGAGATTCACTTTGCAATTTTGAAAGAAGTTATAGGAAGCTTTGGGCACAAAGTTGAGTTTTAGTACAGCTTTCCATCCTCAGACCGATGATCAGTCAGAGAGATTTATTTAGATACTTGAGGATATGCTCCGATGTTGTGTCTTAGAATTTCAAGGTAGTTGGGAGAAATATTTGCCGTTGGTAGAGTTTGCTTATAATAATAGTTACCGGTAGAGTATGAAAATGACACCTTATAAAGCTTTGTATGGACGTAAATATAGCACACCTTTGTATTGGACAGAGCTTAAAGAAAATCAGATTTACGGGGTTGATTTAGTTAAAGAAACTGAAAAGAAAGTGAAAGTTATCAGATATTGCTTAAAAGCAGCTCCAGATAGACAGAAGTCTTATGCAGACTTGAAAAGAAAAGAGATTGAGTATCAAGTTGGTGGCAAAGTGTTCTTGAAAGTATCCCCGTGGAAGAAAGTCTTTAGATTTGGCAAGAAAGGCAAACTAAGTCCACGTTTTATTAGACCGTTTGAGGTGACTAAAAGAGTTGGACCATTAGCATATCGGTTAGCTTTGCCACAAGAGTTAGAGAAGATTCATGATGTGTTCCATGTGTCCATGTTACGTCGTTACTGTTCTGATCCTTCACATGTGATTTCACAGACAGAGGTTTAGATTCAGCAAGATATGACTTATGGTGAAGAACCGCTAAAGATTTTAGCTTGAGAGGTCAAGCAACTAAGGAACAAAAATATTGCATATGGAATAGGCATGGGGTAGAAGAGGCTACATGGGAGCCTGAAGAGGTTATACGAAAACAGTATCCAAATCTTTTCACAGGTAAGATTTTTGAGGACAAAAATCCCTGAAGGAGGGGAGAAATGTAACATCCCAAAATAGGGCCTAAATGGGACAGTGGTTGGGAAATCGCGAATCTGAGATAGAAAAGTTTATTCCAATTAATTTTTATAACTTACCGAGTGATTAGATACATGTGTTAGAGTATCGAAGGAAAATTTTATAGATAGCATGCTTAATTTGCCTACTAGGGCTTAATTGCAAAAGTCGATAAATATGAGTTTTAGATGCTAAAGGATTAAATTGAAGAGTATAATTGAAGTAGAGGTCCTTAAATGGTAATTATACCATTAGGTTTCCATGGGCAAAAAATGGACGTACATAGATAAAAATAACTAAAGTTTTAATTAAGGGTATTTTAGTCATTTGGTAATTAAAAGATTAAAAAAGGGAAAAAAGATGGCAAAATGTGCCCATCTTCTTCATTAGGCCTAAATTTCAAGGGTTCTTCATAGCTAGGGTTTTTTCAAGCTTCCAAACTTCATAGTAAGTGATTCTAAGCCCCGTTTTTAATGTTCTTTACGTTTTCAAAGTCCCGGTAACTTGATTTAGCTTATTCTAGCAATAATTTAACCTAGGGTTCATATTTGGAAAAATACCTATAGGTGAAATGTGTTTATTTTGATGTTTTATGATAGAATATGAAGCTTGAAATTATTTTAAACGACTTGAGCTAAGCGATTTTAAACGAAAACGAGTAAAATGACATAATCGGTAAAAATACCTAATGGTCATAAGTATATGTTAGAGTAGGAATTTGATGTTGTCATAGGTAAATAAATGATCATCATGTCATAAAACATAAGAATTAGGGATAAAATTTCATTTTCGAGCCTTGGGGCAAACGTGTAAATATGCACAAGTTTAGGGACAAAATCGTAATTTTGCCAAAGTTAGAGTTAAGGACTGTTTTGATAAATGTGAATATTAAATAAGTTAAATTTGCTATTACAGATCAAGAAGAATGAAATTCGGGGTTAGACCGAGGAAAAAAAAAGGTTGAGGACTAAATCAAAATATTTAATCGTATTTTATATCGAGGTAAGTTTGCGGTAAATAAATGCAATGTTTTATTATTTATAATTAATGATGTTATTTTTAAGCATCTATATATTTATTTTGTAAATTTATTCCTTGATGATTCAAGTAAGAATTGATGGAGAAATGATACCTAAAAGTTCTGGTTGAATTTTAGGAATATGTAGGATACAAATGTCATGACATTAGGGTTTAAGGATACCAAGTAAGACCATGCCAAGGCATGGCATTGGTAATTTTTACAAGGCAAGGAAATCATGTAAGACCATGTCAAGACATGGCATTGATAAACTACTATAAGGCAAAGATCCCATGTAAGACCATGCCAAGGCATGGCAATGGTGAGTTCATAAGGCAATGATACCACGTAAGACCATGTCAAGACATGGCAATGGTAAGTTTAAAAAGGAAAGGTACCCGTGTATCCTTAGTATTCCAACTGGTTCAATGAAAAACAAAATTCAAAGAGTGTACTAAAGGGAAGGTAAGATAAGTCCATGTTCGAAACGTTCAGGTTATCTTGATAATTAATTTAGAATGTTGTTATTTATTTACATGCAAACTTACTGAGCTTTATTCTTACTCCTTTTCTTTTCTCTCTTTTTTATATTATCGTAAAGCCAACTTGAAAAATCGTAAGGACGTCAGAGATCGCCTCACACTATCAACGAGTTATCTCGGTATTTTGTGACTAGAAATACTTTAAGTTATGGCATGTATATGGACTTGGCTATTTTGTGTGTATGTCCTTATCATATGATTAAAGAATGGCATATGAATATTTGGTAATTATTAGCTTATGATATAGCTAAATAAGAACATGTTTTGGTATTATGTATGCCTAAATGAGGTTTGATGCAAAGAAACTATGAAAGAGTAAGAGTTGGCTATGGAACAGTTAGGAAATAGCAGCAGTAATGTAGTTTTGAAAAATCACTAAAAATTGTATAAATGGAATTAAATTGTGAATGAGATATAGAATTAAATATTATTGAGTCTATTTTCATAGGAAAGAAACATAGCAAGCAAAGGAAGTCTATATTCCGAGATATTTAAATTTTTGTAAGACTGGTTCAGAGTGACTTTGTTATCCCCTGTTCCAAATTTGAAAAATCACTAGAAATTGTAAAAAAATAATTATAAGTCAAAGTTTATATTTTTAGATTCCTTAGTGAGTTTATTTCTTCATAAACAAATGGAAACATTATCCAATTTATATATAGTGAGATAATCAATTTTTAGTGAAGAGAGGTCAGGTCCGTTGAACTAAAAAATAAGGGAACATTTAATGAATAAAATATACTAATTGGCCAAACAAAAAATTCTGAAAAAATTATGGTAAGAATATATATGATTCTAGTTTTAGGAAAAATTTACAGATTTAAATTTTGATTTTTTTAACTCGAGTTATAATTAATTTAGTGACTGTTGTGCAAACGAACAATTTTATTATGAATAGTGAAATAAATTGTTTTGATTTGTGTAAGTAATCAGAAAATTTTTTATGTTACCGGTTTGGTCCCAAACCATTCCAATTGCATGTTTTAGGGCCTGGAGGGCCCTTTTTAGGGATTTATTGGATGAATGGGAGTGAATTAATTTTTTTTAATAGTAAATTTTTTTTATGCCCCTAACAGGTAAGGTAAGTTTGGTAACGCCTCGTGCTCGACTCCGGTGACGGTCTCGGGTAAGGGGTGTTACAAAAAAGGCGAGGGGTAGGCAACCACATACGAGAAGGCCACAAATGGAGTTTAGGCATTCGAGGTCTTGAGCAACTACCAAGGTGGATCCATCGTCTAAACCTACGTAAGAACCAGCACAAGTGGCCGCACCACCCCCTGGTCAGTATGACTCAACTTATTCTGGTGCTTTCACTAACCTTGTCATTTTTACACAAACAACAAATCTTGCACTACATTTTTTTATTTCTACATTGATGTCAGGTTTTATTTTAGGACCTTCGTCCCTGACATATTACACGTTGATGCCATCGACGTTTCAAATGACGATGTATAGGTCGTCTATGTTTAGGGTACCGATAGGAAGTCCGATCATTATGCCATCGGTGTATGGGACACAATATAGTTTTATGCCTACATCGTTGGTGTCGCAAACACCTCTGGGATAATTGTTATACCAAGGTGGAGCATCTTCGCAACCACTTATTCCTAGAACGGAGGATACACAATGGCAATCGATCGCAATCAACCACGGATGAAGGCGAAAAAAATGGGTGGCTGAGACCACAACCTATACTCGAAGTTAGATGTAATGATAAAGGTGAGGAGGCCGGTATACAACTTGGACCAAGAAGAAATCCGGCTCGCAACCAATGACCACCTTGATGTGGCACACATTCTAATTAAAGATATGAATGATTTTTTTTTCTTTTTTGTACTTTTCATGTAAATTTTAATTGTTTAGCTAAGTTATAGTTGAGAAGATTGTATCGATATTGGATATGGAATGTTTTCAAAAAAATATTGTTTTTGTATCAAAATTGGTTGTTATTATCATTTCATATTATTAAATCAAGTCTGCACAGGAAAAGTGGAACAAATTTGTATATTGTATTGTTTTCTATAATATAATAAAAACACGTGTCTACAAATTACAAAAAAATTGAGTATGAATGAAAAAATCAACAAATAAATTTTAGTTAAAAATTAATAAATAAATTAATGTGGTGTTGTCCTTATATTATCCCGTCAGTGTGGAGATGACAACATTGTATGCCCTAGGTTTCTACACCACCCGCATAACCTTGGTTGGTTTGTTTTCTCCTGAATATCCATGTTGTCGCGTATTCGAGTATATATCAGTTGAACTTTTGGTTAGTGACACAATGGTCTATTGTGTAACAACTTGAATGGAGTGCTCGATACCTGCAACCACATACTTTCATCTGGGATTGGTGGGAATATGTTTCTCTAGACGTTGTACCTGTGTTCCAGTTTGTACACTTTGTCCCTAGTCACATGTATATTGCTACATGTTGCAATTGCATGGCGCATGGAAGATGAAGTGCGTCAAATCTCCCACAGTCGTAGAACCGTTATCTTAGGTGTACACGGTAGGCTCCCCTGGTAATACCTTGGTCAGGTGTGTCCAACTCCATAGCCTGAAACAATAGGTCTTCGTGCAAGTGACAAACTAGATGCATACAGTTTGTCCGTGCTGTAGCCTTCCTAATTTCTTTCTATACGTCTTCACTCCAAAGTGGTCACCTTTCATCTGTCCAACATATTTTTCTGCTTACTTTGGACAAAGTTCAACCAAACAGAAATATGTTTTCTTGAGAACCAAGGTTATTGACAAATAACATGTTCCCTTCAATACGGAATTCATGCATTCCGCTAGGTTTATCGTCATGTGCCCATATATAGACCCTCTTTATACAATTGTGTCCATTGATTGAAGGGTATGTTAGAAAGGTACCCCGCCCCGGCACTGTTAATGACCCGTAAGGTTTCCAACATTTCATTGAAACGGTGTTTGACGAGCTCGTACCCTATCGAGAAAAGTAAATAGTTTATTCACAATTCCCAACATCTGCTGACTGGTTAAATATCAAACAATTGAAAAAGTGGCGAATACATACCCATGTTAATCACTTGTGCGCTTTGAGCTGCAGAATCATGCTGTCTGTGGTAGTTTGTCGCAACATGTCTTAGACAATGCATATGGTGCGTGAGGTCCCAAAGGCTTCCCTACCATTCAATTGTGGCCAGTATTCTAGATTCCTTATCGAAGATGACGCATATATCGTGTTAGGGGCAAACATGCCTCCTCAACCTAGATAGAATGAAATCCCAATCATTTGTTGACTCCCCCAGTGTTAGTGCAAATACAATTGGTATTATTTTCCAATTACCGACCTGTGCAATAGCCAACAACAACCGTTGAGTATATCTCCCGTACATAAAGATATCGTCAATTTTTACCAGTGGCTTATAGTACTAGAATACCTGTCGACATTGCTTGAAAATCCAGAAGAAACGATGGAACACTCGACATCAATGGGGCAACTGATCATTGTAGTATGCAAACATTGTTTCCATATTGGTTACGCAACCTGGAACGTACTTCACCAGTACCTAACCACACTGCCATAAATCATTGTATGGGGTGTTCCACCTTCTTAAATTCCTTTTGCTTTGTGATCCACGCCTTGTGGTACGGCGATGTGTAATCGAACTAGCTAAGGACATTTGCAATTAAAAGTGGCACAACAACCTTGGGACTCGCTTTCACCATAGGTAGTATTATGTTTGTGATCATATCTGAGTCCAATTTCAGATGATCCAATGAAATACCTACAACAACACAAGTATGTTAAAATTACGAATTCAACACCCTAAATATAAGACAATCTTGATGCAGTACCTGTGAAAACACATGTAAGCATAGCGATATATTTCTTTATGGTCTACAACCTCGTCTTCTTCTTAACAGAAGCCATGATTTTCCATGCACATCTACTGTCTTGCATTGCGCATTTCACCTTGAACTTGTCAGATCATGATTTAACAACATGGAAGTTTACCCCGTTCTTAATGTTGAGTCGCTTCACTACAACGAAAAAACCATCTTTATAGGATTTATCACTTTTTATGTATCTGTCTATCATCGCAATCTGTCCAGCAAAGGTTTATCACTTTTGGATGAAAATAGCATGAATTTTTGCTAATTATTTCACTATTTCAAGTATCTATCATTGTACATAAAATCATTACTTGCTGAATAATATCCGTCCATTCCCAATGACAATCAATCCTATAATTAACTTACAATTATAATTTAATTACCCTATTAACTTACAATTACTTGCTAATAATATTCTCATTTTATGTATCTATTTGGATCTCCAAAAGTAATGATTTTATGCAAAATGGTGATGGACAAATATTATTCGTTGTCCCTGGCTTTCAACCAAATGATCTTCTCCGCTATTCTCATACCACAAACTACTTCGATTGTGGGCTCGAACCAATTGAATCCGAGCATAGAACTAGAAAAAAGTTCTCTCTTTTATTGGGGTGAAAACAAAAATTTTCTCTTCTTAATAGAAACCGATAGAATTGTTATTTTGAAAACATATATTTGATAGTTAAGAATAAATTCTCTCTATTTTTCGATAGAGTAATAATCTCTTAAAGTTGTATTAATAGATCTACCGATGTCATCTATTTATAAGAAGAGAAGGTAGAACCCTTGTTAAGTTGTACTGGTTTATTTCAAATAGAAAAATAACTTTCTACTTAGAGTAGGAGCGGGATGGATGGCACACCCTAGTATTCCTACTAGGGGTGTCGCCCCCTTCATGTTATATGAAGGGTTTTAGGCTGCTCTCAAAAGGCTCAGGAAGTACTTTTAATTGGACCAGTACTCTGTAATGTGAACCAACCGAATTCGATTTTTCTATTTCCCAAAATAAACTTTAATATTCTATATTAAACAATTTTATCATCCCTATTTTACCCCCAGCAATTTTTTGATGATTTAACCCACAGTAAAATTTTTGACAATTTTACACATGGTAAAATTTTGAGAAAATATGTTCAATATTTCATAACTCAACATGTTCACTATGACTGAATGGTTTATTTTCATTTTCGGGCTTCAAAACAGCTCAAAAGCATAAACTCATTCTTCAGATCATTTTTAAATAGTCCATATAGAATTGTAAATGGATCATTTCCATTTCCATTTTTGGAAACATGCATTCATTTCCAAATGGTTCCATTTTTCCATTTCGGAAAAAACCATAATCATTTCTGATTGTTTTCCATTTCTCTTTTTTTATTCATTCTGTTCATTTCTATTTAAACTCATAATTCATTTCTAGTTTCAACGAGCTAGTGGAGGGAGAGATTAGACATATGTAATTAGGGTTCAAATGATTTATAATTAAGTTTTGGCTTTTTGCTTATTAATTATAAACTCATTTAGTCACAGAGTTTGTAACACCCCTTATCTGTATTCAATACCGGAACAGGATACAAGGCATTATCGGACTCACATCACAAGCAAACATACAATTTCAAGTCATAAATTTGCGTTCAAATTAAAACTATTTACGTTCAATCATAAAGTCCCTACTACGAGCCTACGAGTTCCAAAACATGCTTTGGAAGTGGTTCGAGACTAAACCGACAACTCAAGAAATTTTTACAAAACTTAGAAAATTTTTGCTATGAACAGGGGTCACACGCCCGCGTGGTTTGGGACACGCCCGTATAGGCAGGCCGTGTGGTCACACATGCTCGTGTCCCTAACCCGTGTATCTCTCTGACTTGCAAGTCATGAACAAATTGAAGTCACACGCCCATGTGCTAGGCCGTGTGGATAATTAAATTTTCATAAAATAGGTGCAGACTTCACACGCCCCGGACACACGCCTGTGCCTGGGGCCGTGTCCCTCACACGGTCGAGACACAAGCCCGTGTGCTCAATTCTGAGCATTCTGTTTCTCAAAATTTAGGTGCAGGGGACACATGGCCGGAACACATGCCCATGGGGCAGACCGTGTGTCACACATGGTTCACCTGTGTGTCTACCCATGTGGACAAAATAAAGGCTATTTACCAAGCCATTTGCCACCCTCATTTACACCTACACTTTCCCAATTTCAATGGCACAAACCATAACATACTTAGACAACTAAAACATTCGCATATCATAGCTAGAACATGTTATTGCAATACCATCATCAACAATGTTCATGACATTTCATTATGCCAAATCAAACATACCAATTTCACATTCAAAAGCATCCGCACACATACTTTCATCATGCATAATATTCTACTTAGATTTTCTAGAATACCAATGAACTATACTTAACCATTCATCAACAACCCATTAAGCCACACTCAAACATTTGCAAAGCATTAATATACCACATCACCAACAAGGCATTAGCACATGTATACATATAGATATAATAAATAAGTTTACAACCAATTCCAACCAAAATGAGCCAAGTTACATGGCCAAATACCAGATCAAACCTTTAACAATTACAAACCAATACATTTGGCTAAATTCACAATGACAGGTATAATAAAATGACCAAGTCCCTATACATGCCGTATTCTCAAAATCCTAAATTTCATCAATACGCAAAATGATAGTTTTGATAGTGTAAGGAGAATCTCTGACGATCCCCAATCTGAGCTAGCTTGGCGGCACTATAAAACATAGAAAATAAACAGAGTAAGCTATATAGCTTAGTAAGCTTGTATGAAAGGAATAAGCAAACTTACCATAAATTAATCATGCAAATAACATAACATAAGATAATGTAATTTACCAAATTCTCAGGATCATAATTCATTCCATCACAAACTTACCTTGTAATCGTCATTTCACAAATTAATGATCATAAGCTTAAAGTACGTACCTGTACCATATCGTATTAGTTTCATATTTAGTCTCATCATTTCCATACCCAATGAACCACTCGGAATAATAATATCGGATACACGGGAAAACCTTGCACACAAGGTGCCATATATGTAGCCATTACTACCTCTATCTCATAACATATATATGCTTGTTCTCGAGCCATTATCGGGCCTGCTTACACAACCTATCAATCGATATGTAGCTACACGGTGTTGCTCACACAAACTGTCATGTAACCGCAACATATGCCGGTATACACAGCCATCGATAGGACGTACAAGACCGCAACATAAAACCCTAGTGACATGTCACTTGTATCCTAATCTATTCCTAAGGTTTGATTGGGATTTCTCGTTTACCAAAATGTCGTAGAATGTGTTCCTAGAGTCATTTACACAATTCATGATATATTAAAGCATTTAAATACTATTATAATAAAGCTTATTCATCATACGAACTTACCTCGGATGCAAAAACGGCCAAACGAGTCTATTCGTCAATTATTTTGGTTTTCCCCCGATCTAGACCCGAACTTCATTTTTCTTGATCTATAATACCAAATTCATCTCATTTAATTATCACATTATTCAATTTAGCCCAAAAACACATTATGGCAAAATTACATTTTGGCCCCTAACTTTTTAATATTTTATAATTTAGTCCCTAGGCTCGTAAAATGAGTTTCATTCAATTTCTTCTCAACCCAAGCTTAGCTGAACCTTACTCATACTCATACCAGCCCATATTTTTCATTTATTTACACTTTTCTACACATTTTTACAAATGTTTACAAATCCCTAATCGACGTTTTTATTGAAAATCACTTTGTAAAAGTCGTTTAACAAACAATAAACATGCATTTTCTACCATCAAACATCAAAATACAAACATATTTATCATGGGTCAAATTTTAGACTTTAGTTTTCTTTCAAATTAGTCCTTGAAATAGCTAAATCAAGTTACAACGATCTCAAAAATATAAAAATCGTTAAAAACGGGACAAGAATAGACTTACAATCGAGCTTGAAAGTGGCCAAAACCCTAGCTATGTCTTCTTCAAATTCGGCTATGGAGGACTAATTTGAGAAGATGGACACTTTTATTTTAGCTTATTTTGTCTTTATTTACTAGATTACCAAAATGCCCTTCACTTAAACTTTGAAATTTTTCCCTAACCATGCCCATTTTTGTCCATACTAAAGTATAATGGTCTAATTACCATTTAAGGACCTCTAATTTAGAATTTCATAATAATTTACTACCTTTAGCCTGTAGAACTCAAATTTGGCACATATTGCAATTTAGTCCTTCTAGTCAAATTGAGTACTCAATCGATAAGATTTCTTAACGAAATTTTCGCACAATTATTCTATAATTCTATAGACCTTAAAGAAATAGTAAAATAAATATTTCTACTTTGAATTTGTGGTCCTGAAACTACTGTTCTGATTTGACCTAAAAACAGGCTGTTACAGAGTCATTCCGCTATAGATTCATGACTAAGCTCTCTCCAACGACATACTATAATGAAAGAAACTACTCACTGCTCATCCAATGACCTTGTCATAAGTGTGTTACCCTGATAGGAGATCCTTAATATCTTTGGGATAGAATTCGTTCTCCCAATATGATCCTATTTTATATCATAGTAACCATTACATCTTCCTTCATGAAAAATCAATCACTATCAAATAGTGATTAAGTCATCTGTCATAAAGACGAATGACCCATGGGCACGTTTACTTTTCATCTAATGAGAGGATATCATTTACTCTTATTTCGAGCTATGAATTCCACTATTTTTAATAACGCTACATACTACAGAAGTTGTACACCCAACGTACCAGCTTTTAGTTCCTTTTCTATTCAAACTCAGGCTTTTACTTACATCAAAGTGTACGAGCCACACTGTAACTGTAACATTCTGATTTAGGGTCTAGTCGAAATAGTGGTTTCGAGACCACAAATCTGACTAAGGAAATTCATTTTTATTATATTTTTATTGCCTACAATTTCACCAAATAATTTCGTGAAAATATCGTTCAAAAATTTCGACGTTTAGGCACTCAATTTAGTCAAAAGGACTAAATCGTAAAAAGTGCAAAAGTTGAGTTCTACATGCTAGAGGTGTCCAATTGTTATGAAATTTTAAATTAGAGGTCCTTATATGGTATTTAGACCATTGGTTAAGTTGGTGGACAAAAATGGACGTGGTTAGGCATGTTTCTAAAATTTTTCATTAAGGGCATTTTGGTCATTTAGTTATTAAAATGAATTAAAAACAAAAACAAAAACCCAAAAATTTTTCCATCTTCCTAATTGGATGAAATTTGCAAGAGGAAGCCATGGCTAGGGTTTTTCAAGCTTTCAAGCTCGACTGTAAGTCCGTTCTAGCATCATTTTTAATGATTTTCATATTTTTGAAATCCTCGTAACAAGATCTACCTATTTCTACCATTTATTTGAGTTATGATGAAGGTATAGGGTTTGAACCATGTTATAAATTTGTGCATTTTGATGTTTAATGGTTGATTATGCATGTTTATGGTTGGAGAAACAACTTTTGCTAAGTAATTTTCGGTGAAAACGTTCAAAAGGACTAAATTGTAAAAGTTATAAAATATGTAGTAAAAGTGTGTTTTAATGGTAATTGTGGGCTGTTATAGTTATGAAAATGATTCGGATAGGCTTGTATGTTAAAGAAATTGAATAAATTTCATTTTACGAGCCTAGGGGCAAAAGTGTAAATATGATAAAGTTTAGGGGCAAAAATGTTATTTTTTCCAAATATGATTTTTGGGCTGAATTGATTAGTATAATGATTAAATAAGTTAAATGTGATGTTTTAGATCAAGAAAAATAAAGTTAGGGCCTAGAACGAGGGAAAACGAGTAATTAACGGTTAGGTCTCTCTTTGCCATTTTGGTGTCAAGGTAAGTTAGTATGTAAATAATGCTATTTTATGTTTGTATTTTAAATATTCTAAATGCTTTGATAATGTATGAAATAAATGATTGGTTCTATGGTTGTATTTGACGAAATTTAGATAAGTGAGAAAAATCCCGTTTGAACATTAGGAATAGAATAGGATACGAGTGACATGTCACTAAAGATATTTGTGAGATACATGTGATTATGTGATCCGGGTACTAATCTCATACGTCTACTAGTGGCTGGGTAGTCTGACATGTGTTGCGGATACCTGACAGCTTGTGTGAGCAGCACAGCGTAGTTATGTCTTGACCGTCAGCTTGTATGAGCAGGCCTGAGATTTGCTCGAGAGCTAGCATTCATGTGATATGAGATATGAGGTAGCTTTAGCTACATATGTGGCACTTATTTGAAAATACTTCCCGTGTATGCATTTAGTATTCCAAGTGTTCAACGGGTATGCGAAAAATGAGAAAGTAAGTGGTCATGTTACGAAATGGTACATGTATGTACGTAAAGATTTTAAGTATTGACTTCACGTTATCGTGAGTTATGATCACTATGAAAGTTACTTTGAGATAGCCCTATGATTGTTGATTTATGGTCATGATGTATAAATGCATGGAAACATGATTGATGACTACATGTTAGGCCTTGGAGGCCCAATTAATTGGTGAGATAGTAAATGTTGTTCATTTGAATTGTGATTTATCTGTTATGAGTTAATGGAAATATTAGCCTAATTTCCTATTAAAATGGTTAAGAAAGTATAGAAAAAAATAGTTATTGCAATTTGAAATATGTTGAGCTATATGCATGAAAGCATGAATATACATAAGTAACATGTACTTTTACTAAGATGTTTAAAATGATTTGCTAATTATGAATCATGCTACAATGGAGAAATTATGGCTACTAGACTGAAAGTCAAGTAATGTTAAATTATTTTGATAAATCAAAATAGAGTAAACATGTGAATAGGTTATATTACAACCTTGAGATTTATAACTATTTTTATATTAACTTGTGCTTATATTGTCAAGCATAGTATATGACTAGCATGAGTTGCTCATTATTTTTATATGGACTTACTAAGCTATATCGCTTACCCCCTTCCTTTCCCATGTCTTATAGGTTAATTTAGCTAGCTCGGGTCAGAGACCGCCGGAGATGCCATCACACTATCAAGCTATCATTTGGGTATAAGTGAACACAAGTATTTTAAGTTTATGGCAGGTATAGGGACTTCGTATTTTGATTAATAATGTCATTATTAATTTGGCCAAGTGTGTTGGCTTATAGTGATTTTGTGATTCATTTTGTATATGGCCATGAGATATGGTTCATATTTGTTATTTGGTTGTAAACCTATTCATATATGCATGCATGTGCCAAGGTCATACATGATGTGGTTAACATTGTTTGGCGTGGATGAATTGTGGATATGACTATGGATGTTTGATGATGAAATTGTGAGTGAGTGGCATGATAATAACTAAGACATGAGTATGTTAAATGGAAGTAAACTTCAACTCTTAGTGCATACAAATTTATAAATTTGGCTTGACAAAGTATGAAGTTTTATGCATGTATTAGTAAAGATGGAATGATCATGATCATGTCTTGTTTGTGTATGTTTTAAGTGCTCAATTATTCCATGTTAAGTGCCCTTGAAGTCATGTATGTGTTTGTGCAAATAAGGGTGGCAATTGGCTTGAAAAATAGCCTTGTATTTGTCGACACGGGTAGACACATGGGTATGTGTATAGGCCGTGTGTGACACACAGTCATCCCTATGGGCGTGTGATCCGGTCGTGTGTCCCCTACAACCTAATTAGGTAAAATATAATGTCCATTAGTAAACACACTGGTAGAGACACGGCCGTGTGTCTCAGCCGTGTAGAGGACACGGCCTTAGCACACGGGCGTGTGACTTGGTTGTGTGCCCCTATTTTGCTGATGATGTCATAAACAGAGAGTTACATGGGCTGAGGACACGAGTGTGTCCTAAGCCACACTACCATGTGCGACTACACGACCTACCCACACGGGTATGTAACTACCCAAAATAAGAAAATTTTCTAAGTGTTGTAGAAGTTCTAAAAGTTCTCGGTTTAGTCCCGAACCACACCCAATGTATGTTTTGGGCCTCGAGGGCCCATATAAGGGACGATAAATATGTGAATGAAAATTTTTAAATTAGACGAAAATTCATGTCTCGATTTTGTATGATTATGTGAGTTTATGTCCGGTAACGCCTCGTGCCCTATTCTGGCGTCAAATACGGGTAAGGGGTGTTACTGTAACACCCCTAACCTGTATCCGTCGTCAGAACAAGGTTTCATAGCATTACCAAAACTTTCATAACATTTTACAAATAATTTATGTAAATTACTATACAATAACTGAGATAATATAAAATGGCTCTTAATTTGACCCTCGAGGCCCAATACGAGCATTAGAATCAAGTCGGGACTTAATAAAAAACTTTAAGAATTTTTCGCAAAATTACAAAAATTTTCCAAGGTGCAGGGCTCACACGCCCATGTGGTCTAAGGGACACGCCCGTGTGACCCTGGGACACGCTCGTGATGCAAGATGTGTTCAACCCCATGTAACTCTCTGACTTGTGCACATGGCCATGCCACACACCCTTGTGCTAAGCCTTGTGGTTAATTAATTCAATTAGAAATTAGGTACAGGTTTCACACAGCCAAGACACACGTCTGTGTTCTAGGCCGTGTAGTACACACGGCTGAGACACATGCCCGTGTGCTCAATTCTGAGCATTTTGTTGCTCAAAATTAAGGTGCAGGGGACACACGGCCTAACAACACGCCTATGTACCATGCCGTGTGTCATACACGGTTTAGACACACGCCCGTGTAGACAAAATAAAGCCATTTCCTAGCCTCATTTGTCACCCAAATTTACCATTTTTCTGCACTAAAACATACATGTACAATCCAGCCATTCCAAGCATTCAATTTAAGCAAAATTTGTCATTCATCATGGTATATAATTACATGCATACGTGATTACAATCTTACCTTAGTTTAATCCACATGTTAGACATAATTTGACGAACTACTTAACATATATGTAGCTACCATAATATGACATTACGAATATATCAAAACAACCATTTCTAACCATTCCAATGGCTAGATTACAAGCATCATTATCAGCCAGTAATGGTCAAGTTGTCCTATACATGCCATTATACCAAAATGATTTTACTATGTATACCTAAAATAAGGTAGTTGATAGTGTGACGATGCTCCACTGATCTCTAACCTTCGCGAGCTTTCGAGCACTACAAAACAAGGAAAATAAAATGGAGTAAGCATTACATGCTTAGTAAGTTCGTATAACGGAAACTATAGTTACCAATCCTGTTTTTTAAATCTAGGTATACAACATCATGTTTTCCATCCATTAGCATAACTGCCTAAACACATGCATTCAATCAAACATATTAGTCACCAAAATCTTCATATCAATCAAGTAAATATAGATGAGCTCATCATGCAACATTCTTTCAAGCCATTATCATTTCATCTCAAAAATCTCGTACCATGTCAAGAGTTGTTTCCGTTGAATCATTGAAATTCCGATGGATGCTCAAGTAGTACACTCGAGGTGTACGATTCAATAACCCGTCAATTCTTATTCAAGAGTACCCATTAGGGCACTTAACCAAGGAACACACTCTCGAGCCACATATCAGATACCAAGATTACTAGTCCAGGCTAAATCCTTTATATATAACGTATGCTCAGAGGAGCTCAATTAGGATTACCAGTCCAAGCTAAACCCTAATCATAATGTATACTCGAGAGGTATTATATCAGGATTACCCGTCTGGGCTAAATCCTTTCTATAATGAGGTCAATAAAATTACTCATCTGAGCTAAATCCATCTGCAACAAATGCAGGACCTCATCTATTTCAGGAAAGCACATATATTCAACGAAATTCAATATTCAATCGGGACTTAACCCTTTTTCACCATTCAAGCATGTATTAAAATTTTCATTATAGCTTCAAATAATGTACATTAATATAAGTCTAAATTCCATACAAACACAACATTCAATTTAACAAATTTACATGCTCAATTAAGTTACACGAACTTACCTCGACACTTGTTCGTGTAAGTAATCTACTAATCTGAAACCTTTTTTTTCCTCAATCTAACCTCGAATTTGTGTTGTCCGGGTCTATGTAAATAGCTTTAGTTATCAATTTTTCATAGTTCATACTCATTTGGACTCAATTTACGTTCTAGGTAAAATTACCATTTTCCCCTAACTTTTCCATAAATTCCAATTTCATCCCTAGGCTCGGAAAATGAAACTTGTGTGATTTACTCCCTATTCCAAGCCTAACCAAAATCCCATTACAAAATTTAAAGCACATGTATCATAAAAATTTAGAATTTTTCATCAAATTTCACAACTTTACGTTTTAGCCCCTAAATCATGTTTTCATAAAAAATCACTTTGTAAAAGTTGTTTATCTATCAACAACCTTTCATTTTCTACCATAAATTTCTAATTTTCAGCATATTCATCCATGAACCAAATTTCATACCTTGATAACTTTTCAAATTAATCCCCCAAAGAGATAGATTAAGCTATCTCGATTTTAAAAATATCAAAATTACTAAAAACGGGACAAGGAAATTACCCAATTAAGCCATGAAAGTTTCTTCTCTCTCTCCTAGGGTTTCCATGTATTTTAGGTTTAAGTAGATGAGAAAATAAGATGATATTTTCTTTTCATCTTTTAATTAATTAAATATTTTTCAAATTCCAATTTAGTCTTTACCCTTTTTCTAAATTTCCATGGATGAGTGACCAAAAATCTACATACTTTTCTTGAATGGTCTAATTACCATATAAGGACCTCTAGTTTTGAATTCCATAGCTATTTAATCCTTATAGCTACTAGAATTCAACTTTCACATTTTATGCGATTTAGTCTTTCTCGTAATTAAACTCTTAATCGATAAAATTTTCGTATAAAAATTTCCACACGACATGTCTATCATAATATGGACCATATAATAAAATAAAATAAAAACTTTATTTTCGGATCGAATTTGTGGTCCCGAAACCACTGTTCCGATTTCACTGAAAAATGGGCTATTACACACACATACATAATCCGTCATCCACCGAGTATTTAGGTATGCCACACTATGAACGTCACAAGTTAATAAATCCATAAATGGATTCAAGATCTATTATTCTTGGGTCCAGTCCAATGTACTGTCAGTCCAATCAGTCACATCTATGTCTCTATTTTAAAGGAGTCATTCGTTCTGATGCCTAAGACAAAACATCTCCCTATTTGGACTTGATAGATGACATATTAGTCTTTCAATTGGTTTGCTCATTTCCGACTAGACTAAGTACATGTTTAGGTTCGTCTACTAATATAAGTTGTCTTTTTGTATTATGATCCGACCACATAATACTGATTGGTATTAGTTTAAACATTAGACAACCATTGAGCAACATTTGCTTCCATTTTTCTTTGTGCGCAACAAACCATGTGAGGACAATATACAAAGTATTAATGTAATTCATGAATAGTTTTATTAACCAATCTATTCGAAAAATTACAAGTGTACTTAGAAGAAAACACTGCACTTAAAGTACCAGATCCAATAGTCTCCCACTTTCCATGTGAAGTAGATGGGTTGTGTTTCGCATTCTTGTGCCCTTCCATATGTTTCCTAAAGAGCTCTCTCACTAGTAGAGTCTTGGCAAAACAAATCCAAAGGTTTATCCCCATATACAATCTTTGACTACATCTACTAGTCTGCTAAACACTACCATCTCCCTTATGATACTTTGTATCAATATCTTTTGTTCTTATGTGGTTTCTTTGAGCCTTAGCTATATCCTCACTATTACAGTGCCATAGCTTTTCCATACCTTATATTCATCTCTCTATAGTGAAGTTAGTTGTAACACCCCAAAATTGATCCAATAAACCAAATCTGAATCTTGGGTGTTACCACTCTATTATAGATGAAACTTAACTTTACTTACACAAAATACAATTGATTTAAACTACTTAATTACAAGACTTCATAATACAATACATAAGTATAAAAATTAAAGAATTTTGGTTATAATACATATGGAATTTGGCTACAAATATTACTAAAATAATGTCCTGTTATAATGTAGTTATCTTGAACCAGTGGTTTCTATGTGCCAAATAGATTCAATCATGCTATCAAAGATTACTCTGTATGCATAATAATATGATACACTGCTCATTGGGTGTAGTCTTGGCATCGTTCCCTTAAGCGCAACCTCACATTCAACCTAAAACAAAAAGTACAATCCATGTAAGTTCATGAGAACTTAGTGAGAAATAATCATTTATACATTAATCAATTTCCAAAAATGGGCAGATAGCCCATCACCATCAGCTCATTTTCTTAAATCTTCAGTTGTTTGTCACCAGGAATAGTTTACCATTAGTGAAACATAGTCCTTCTTTTTATTTACTATATCATGGTCAATTCCCCTTAACATTGTTTCATCAGTGGTTTCATCCTTTCAGAACTTCCTTTCTTACTCATTTTAATCATGATTCCCTTACCCAATGCTATTCACAAAATGATGTTTGAAGTCACTTTTCTTACCTTATCTTTCTTCAGTCACCCTTTCTTTTTATTGTTTATTGATGGGTGACCTTCATCAAACAATCAGGCGTAGCCTTTACTCAGGTTTGTTCTTTAAAATTTACTTAGTTCTTTATTCATATTCATTAGATACTCTAGCCCATTTTAATATTTTTGATCTTGAATTAAAGCTATGAATAATACACCATGCCATTTCATACGGAACCCATCACAGAGAGATTCATTAGTTCATTATCTTCAATCATATCTTAATCTTGTATAATACTTTTTATACAACTGATAGATACCTGATACCATACTGATCTTATAAAGCCTTTTACAGAATTATACTGAACACTCCATATAGCTTTGAACAAAACACGCCACAAAGGAATCTATTAGAATACGCCGCAAAGGCTTTCCATTCAGAATACGCGACAAAGGTGGTCCTTAAGGGTCCACCACGAAGACATTCCTTATGGAGTTTTCCACAAAGGCTTCATTTTCATAGATCTCCACAAAGTCTTGTTTTTTAATAAATTTCCATAAATACTTTATTTTTTCATAGATCGCAAAATGCTTTCTTTTAATAGATCGCCACAAATACTTCCTTTTCATAGATCGCCAAAAGACTTCCTTTTTCATAGATCACCACAAATGGTTCCTTTTTCTAGAGTGTTTACAATAGGGGTTCTCCTAGACTCATATTTTGTGAGGTTTTCCCCTCATCGTCTTGGGTCACACAGAGAACGACCTATGAGTAATCACCTTCCTTTAGTTCTTTTCCATATGATGCCATAGCCTAGCTGTGGTCTTGCACAATATGGTGCCATAGCCATGGAGTTTTCCTTTCAGAGATTGTGTTTAAAGTCCCAACAAACCCCTTTTAGACTCCACCGTGGCGAACAGACACAAACTCAAGTAACAAACTGATCGCCTCTGGACATATCAACATCTAAAGTAAAAATCCTGCACAAAATATGTTAAATACGTGGTGTTCACAAGTATACAGGTCATATTGTAATATAGTTACAACGAAGTAGGTGAGTACTCCGAGGATCATGCCCAAGGGAGGCAAGCACAAATTAAAACACAAATAGAGCTAATTAGTACTTTAAGTAAATTATATTACGGCTAAAAATAAAGAAAGATTTTTGGTATTTCTATAGCTAAAGAATAAATTAATATAAATGGAAAAACTTTAGGAAATTTGCTATGGAAAATTAATCAAATTTGAGCGTAGATGACTAGCTCGCTTCGGTAATCATGACTAATTGTTGCTTCGGGTTCCTTGTTCAATCAACTAGTCATTACCCTAGCAGAATCTCTCGATCTTCCACTATAATAACGAGTCAGCAAGAAGTACTTTTTTCTCGACCTCTTAGTCTAGATTAGTTCGGGGTTTAGGTGGTCACGGATAAGCCATACCAATTTTGGGTTAATTCCCACTTAGATGACTTCCTAGGGTCGTTAAACCTAGGGTTTAAGTTCTTCCCTTCCCATACAACTAATCCTCTTAAGGAAACCTTTCACAACAATCAATTAATCATACCTCCATTCGCTAATCCCCTACAAAAGGATTAGTTCTTCATGGATATAAAAAAACATAATAAACTTGATATAAAAGATGAACATTAATAGTAAATCAAGATACGAAGGTTTAAGAGAACTTTGAATCCTATTCAATTGAAGCATGAAATAGACGAAGAGTTGATTGAGTTTCACAAATCAAATCTCCGACAAATGCAAAATTGAAAATAACCTAAAGCCTAAGAAAAAGGGAAAAACTAAAAATTGAAACAATAAAGAAATTATATAGTATCAAAAGATATCTATAACAAGTGTTAAATTAGCCTATTTATATAGTTAGGGTTGTTGTCATCCTCAACCTTAGGTTAGTTGATGCTCTCGTGTTTAATATTTGATTGTGCAGACCAAAATGCCCCTGGCTCATAAGTATTTCTCATACAAGACCACTGTCACGACACCCTAGTGCCTGTATCGTGACATCAAAGGCAGTATACTCGTACCCAGGGTAGCTTCAAGGGTGTGTCGCGACATCCCTTGGTTGTGTTACAGCACTGAAGTCAGTCTTGAAATTCTTACTCTTTGCTCCTTATGTTACAACCTCAGAGTCCCCGTATTACAACACAACAACCAGTATTGAGTTGGTACTCCTTCTAATGGTCTCCTGCACACTCACAAAGTATATTAGGTCACCCTTAGGCCTCATTTGGCCCCTAAGGTCAATAAAAGACTAAAATTACACTTTTTATTGAATGTAAATGAAACTAAGAAAACTTAATTAAAACATAATAAAAATGCTTATATTCCAGCTCTTCAAGTGTGAAAACTAGTTTAATCTGCTACACTAAATTAAGGTAGATCAAACTCTCCCACATTTAAGTCATTTTTTGTCCTCAAGAAAACCAAACAAAAAAAATAATTAATTGGCAACCCTTGAGCAAATATGGTACAAATGTTAGTTTTGGAGCACATGACTAGGCATTTCATATTTACACATAATCTTGGCATGATATACAGTTGGCTTACCACTTTTGGTATCAAACACCTAAGTTCAGTATATTACAAAGCATACAGACATTAAGGGTTTCAAATGTAGGGATCCATCAATAAGTTATACAGGTAAATTTATTATCTTAGTAGAATACAAGCAGGTGTAAATGCAATTATTTAGTATGATGTCAATTCGTAAATAAGTCTACCTATACCACATAAGGCTTTTCGGCTTGTATAAGTATGAAAACAGTAAGCTGACTTACCACTTTTGATATCAAACACCTAAGTTTGGCTTGGTACAGTTATGGAATTCAAGAACAGTAAGCCTTATTTCTCCTTCCCTCACCTTCCTTATTTCTCCATAAGAAATCACTGTATAATACAACCACTATGGCTAGATCACGAGTTTATGTTCATTAATGAACGTATCTCTCTATTTTTGGTGACTTTGTCACTTTTCTTTCTTCTTTTTTCAATATTATTCTCATTCATGAATGTTTTTAATATCAAGAACTTTTTTACTTGTTTTTTTTATTTTCTTTTTAAAATTTTCTTTTATTGCATATATTGGCTAGCTTATAATCATTCTATCACGCTGATCCTTCTTATTTCACTCTATTTTTACAAAATTCTATCTTAATGTATATACTTAATGCGTATGGCCAAACGTCTATAGTCGCGTAATTCAGGACCAAAGAAAAAGGGCAAATACAAAGAAACATTTTTTTGCTCAAATTTAGCGTGAAGGTTCATCAAGAAGTGTTTTCTAGCTCAAATATAGGTTTTAAGGATGAAATAAAAAGGGTTAGATTTTTTGCTCTGGATATATAACAAACAATGCTTTAGGTCATCCCTAGGTATTTCAGTATTCACAAATTTAATCACCCAAACCATCATAATTTCAACAATTTATCATACATATTAGCATGCTCGTTTCCTTATATTTCCTAATGGTACATTCAATTGTTTAATGCCTATTCACAGTGTAATATATAGAACTTAATAGTTTAATAATAAAAAATTTAAAATAATCTACTATCATGCCAACTTTATAGTAAATACAATCAACCTATATGCATGCCCTTAACCATTCACTTGTATTTCTATAAGCTCACGCACATAATTGATAATAAAAATTAAAACAAAAACATAAAAATTAAAACAAATTTTCTATGTAACCCCCATACTTTAGATAATACATTTTCTTCAATGTGTAGCTCTAAAAATATGAGGAAAGAAGTTACCTGATTGATCGTGGTAGTTCCATAAGCTGTTAGTGGGTGCTTCCTCTAATCGCTGTGAGTTCTAAATTGTTGTGCTTCTTCCATATAACATCCCAAAATAGGGCCTAGTCTGAATAGTGATTTTGAGACCACAAATATAACATTAAAATATTTGTTTTATGATTATTATGAGGTCTAGGATATAAAAATAAGCATCTGTTAAAGTTTTGTGAAGAAATTCTAAGTATAAGATGTCCAATTGGAAATTAAGGACCAAATTGAATAAATTGAAAAACTTGGGTTCTAGAAGAAAATTGTATGAAATTAATTTGAATTATTAATTAGAAGGTCTTAAAGAGTAATTTTCCCAATTTCTAAGTTTTTGGACAACAATGGGCATGGATGGAAAATTTTGGAAGTTTAGTAAGGAATGGCATTTTGGTCATTTGGTATTAAATAAAATAAAAAAGGAAAAAAATAAAGCTAAAATCAGCCATCATCTTCCTTGTGGCTGCCGAAATGCTCCATAGCCAAAGCTAGGGTTTTGGTTGAACATTTCAAGCTTGATAGTAAGTGATCCCTAGCCCCGTTTTTGATGTTCTTTGTATTTTTGAGATCCTTGTAACATGCCCTATCCATTTCTACCCATATTTCAAGCCAGGGTTCATGTTTGGAAATTTACCCATGCATGAGATACTTGTGTTTTGATGATTTATGGAGGAATAAGAGAGTTTAAAGGATGGTAAACAACTTTTACTAAATAGACCGTCATGGAAATGGCTTAAAGGACCATTTTGTAAAAAGTATGTGTGGTAGAAATGTGAAATAGAGGAAAATGTGGGCTGGTATGAGCTTAGGATACATTAGGCTAGGCATGGGTAACCAAGAAACTACATGTATTTCATATACGAGCCTAGGGACTAATTTGTAAAAGAGTGAAAGGTTAGGGGCAAAATGGTTATTTTGTTCTAGGATGAGTTTTAGGCCGGAATTGAATAATGTAATGTATTAATAATTCATTATTGTTTATATAGACCCCGAGAAATCAATTCCAGAGGTCAACCCTGGAAAACGGAAGGTTTCGGAGCAACTGAAATTCAAGTCCGAGACGATTACCAGCTAAGTTCGCGTAACTCGAATGTAAACTATTTTAAATGCTTTAAAGACGTATGTTTATGTATGAATTATAATAGTAATATTCAAAGTATGATAATTCATGAAAAAATTATGTCATGATGAAATGTCCCGGTTGAATAAAAAGGGATATCTGATGGATTTCTCGAAAATGAATAAATGGTAGAAAGGATCTAGCCCGGACGGGTGATCCTATAGTAATCTAACCTGCCGAAGAATATGTGTGCTATAATGGATTTAGCCTGGACAGGTAATCTGACTAGGATCTAAATTTAGCCTAGATTGGTAATTCAGATCTGAACTCATAGGAGTATGTGTCATTATAAGGGATTTAGCTTGGACTGGTAATCCCACCATAAAAGTGAGGTTCACGGGAGTGTGCATTTAAAATGGTCATCGACATGATTTGACAGTAAATGAGATATCCATCGAGATTCTAAGAAATTTAACGGGACTATAATGAGAAACGAGAATGGAAATATTTGAATTGATGAGCTCATCTAAGACTACTATTATAATGTATTGCCTTGAGACTAACTTGATGTTGAGTGTACGTGATAGGGAATTTATACTATGCATGTTTGGCATGAATATCTTTTATGGTTGTATGTTTAAAAAATCAGTAAGTTTACCTTCCCGTTATCCAAACTTACTAAGCATGTTAATGCTTACCCACCCTTTCATTTCCCATGTTTTACAGAGCTCGCGGACTCGAGAAGATTGGAAGACGGTTAGAGCATTGTCAACACTATCACCTTGTCTTGCCTTGGTATATAGAAAATTTTAATTTTATTATAATTGCATGTATAGGATTTTTGGTCATTTTGTTATATGTGTCATTTGGCTAGCCAATGTAAGGGCTTAAATGATATGTTTAATCATTTTGTATTTGGCCATGAGAGATGGCTCATTTTGATGTACGTGGTAAACCTACTAAATGTGCATGGTTATTTTTTAAATGTTCCATGTGAATGCCTATTGTGATATACTATGAATGGACATGTGAAGTGTGGCCAAATTACTTGGGGGTGATTTAGGTCATAATTGGCATAAGTTGTAAAATGAGCCAAATGATAAAATGTGATTGTGGAATGGTAACCCTAAAATAAAGAGGGTAATGTCAATTATAGGATTAGAAAAGACATGAAGCAACATGCATGACCTTGGCTAAGGAAGTTTAAGGATGCCCTGATAGAAGTTTAAGGCCCATATTGGCATGCATGGTCAGTTGAGGGTGACCAAAGGCTTGGAAAATAACCTCTAAAATGGTCCACATGTGTAGATACACGGGTATGTTTCTAGACCGTGTGTGACACATAGTCAGCCCCATGGGCGTGTGGTACGGTCGTGTGTCCCCTGCACCTAAAATTTTTAGGTCAGTATGCATGGTAGTAAACACATGGGTAGAGACATGGCTGTGTGTCTCAACCGTGTGGAGGGCACGGCCTAGCACATAGGCGCGTGTCTTGGCCATGTGCCCCTAAATGCATAATGATGTCATAAACAGAATGCACAGGTTTTTGGACACGAGCGACGACACGGGTGTGTCTAGGCCGTGTGAAGGCTAGGGACACGGGCGTGTGCTCGGCTGTGTGAAAACCCCTGTGGGTTCGAAATGGAAAATAAATTCAAATAATTCCACACGGGCAAGGGACACGGGCGTGTCCCAATGCACACGGGCCTGTGCATTGCCTCCGCACGGGCGTGTGAGGCTTAAACATAGAAATTTTCCAAAGATTTTCTTAAGTTTCTCGAATTAGTCCCGGATCATTTTTAATATATGTTTTGGACCTCGTAGGTCCTTATTAAGGACAATATAACTTTTTTTGATTGGTTTTAATTTGGAATGAAATTTTATAACCGTATTTTCTAGAAGAGCCCTATTTGTATACGGTAATGCCTCGTACCTAGTCCCTATCCCAGGTACGGGTGTAGGGTGTTACATTCCATGCGGGGTTCCAATATAGGAAAGTTTAATACATAACAATAAGTAAATAACATTCTACTCCTACAAATAAAAGTTAACACAAATTATCCCAATAGTTACAATCTTTTAAAAATTAAAGTTTAACCATTTTCCTCAAAGTCCATCTCCTCACTCTCCTCTCCTTCTTCATCTTTGCTTTCTTCTTCATTTTTATGCTTCTCTTCTTCCGACTCAAGATACGTTGGCCCGAACATATCTGGCGTATAATTAGGTACTTTAATGTTGTTTTGTTGTGCAAATTCTTGAAAAATTGGGCCTAATTCTTGCATCTAGTGTATCATCCAATCTAGCTTTGGATGATTGCTCTTGCCAATTTCCTGTCGGGTCGTCAATTTTGCATCCTTTGAGATGAGGCTGGAATAGTCACCTTTTCTTAGTGGCGTTTGCTCTACTATTTTATTTGTTTCACCCGAAGCTTTATGTACTGCTTATACATGGTGTCTCCAATTATGCTTCGGGATGGCTTCATGGACTACTTAGTGGACACCATCAGAATGCCCGCTCTTTTACATAAGGTCGTCATTAAGTGAGGAAAGAAAACTCCCACTTTCTGGCCGTGCACCATTTCATATTTTGGCATATCCATGTTCCAATGCATATATGTTTCTTTTGCAAAATAGCGTAAAGCAACACCGCTCGAAAAGTATTGACATTAGAAACATTCAACGTAGAAGCAATTCGAGTGCACAGAAATTGAATCCACATTTTTGCTTCAGGAAACATTATTGCTTGATTAACGAAGTTGGGATATCAGTACTTGGGCGACATTTCCATTCGCCACTTCCTTCCGTCAGATGGTTTAGAACATTATCCATATTTATGTCTCTAAAGTAATCTAAATCAGTTTCTTTTACAAAGTCGTCTCATAAAATAGAGCATTATAAAATTCACAAATAATTCTAGAGGTAATTCATACTTCCTTCCCTCGCACCGGTTTTTTTTCCCATGAGCCTTCAGTCCTTTTAGATTCTTGATCCCTCAAAGACCCGTAAAATTCTTGAACTACTAGGAGCACAGCAGAGTCTTTTGGGATCACACAAAAATGTTCCCATCTATGGTATCGAACCAAATGGCATACTTTTTGGAAGAGAACCATCGACGGCTCAAATCCCCTCTCTTGAATAAATGTTTTCCCCTGAAGTTCTAGAAAATATTTCTCAACATTTTGATTTGGGAAGTTGGAGGGATTTGGAACCGTTGATAGTTCCGATTCATTAGTCTCTTAACCTTTCTTGGATGCATTTTCAATAGTGTTTTTAGTCTAATACTTAACAACAAGATTTTCAATGGAATAATAAAAAGATGAGTTTAGAACCTTTAACCTTGGATAATTTCTTGAGGATTCCTTAAAAAGTTCAATTGTTGTCATTCCCTTGATTGTTTTCCACTTGCTTCTACACCAAATCTGTGTAAAAGAAGTAGGAATTTGCAACAAAACAATTATGAAAAGTGAAAAAAAGTTTAAGGTTTAAGAAGTTATAAGAAAATTTAAAGGATTTGGGAGAGTTTAATTGTTAAGAGAGGTTTAGTCTTAAGTTAAAATAGTTTTTAGGTTTTTAAAATGGTGTTGTCAAGTTAAAAATTGGGTTAAAACATGGTTTATGTCGCCGGGTTATGCAATTGGGTTGGGTCAACCCTGCAAAAAATTGTACGATGTTACGACATAAGGGTTTCGTGTTGCGACATCCCTGGAAATTTGCCGTTGTCGCGACATTGCGGTTCGATGTCGCGACACACTCTGAAATTTTGGAAACCTAGGTAGACTGAATTTTGTGCTATGTCACGAGGTCAAGATGATTTCTTGATTCTTTGCTACTGGACGCGGTGTTGTGACACTGACTTTGTTTTGAGCCAAATTTCTGTTCCCAAAGTCTTCTCAGTTCCTATAAAACACAATGTTAGTAAAAATTAAAGTGTAAGCTAAGTAGTTAGTTAAAATACAAAAATGAACATAAAATTACAGTTTAATTAAAACTATCAAGTTTTGCTTCTAGATTTATCTGTCAGCTCGATCAGTGTTCCCGGTAATACTTTTTTTGTCTTATCTCTGTCAGTGTTTGTCTAGAATCCCTCATCCCATTGCACCTTGTTGTGTTGGTCCTGCTATTTGAATCTACTTTTTTGGCCTGGACTATTCACAAAAAATACTTCCCCTAACTCAAGACTGTTAGAGATTTTCACAGATATTTCATAACACTATCTCTCTAATCTCTTTTTGTCTACCTAATCTTGTTCGTGACCACATTTAAAATTTTTAATTTCACAATTGATCTTCATGGTTAATTCATTCTTTTCCAAATCAATGGTGGATTTTGACGTTGCTATGAATGGTCTGCCTAACAAGATTGGTATCTCACGGTCTTTCTCGAAATTGAGTATTACAAAATCTACTAGAATAATGAAGCAACGCACTTTGACTAACACATCTTCCAATACTCTTTTCGAATTTACTGAAGTTCTGTCAACCAATTGAAGTGTGATTTGAGTGTTCTTGAGGTCCCCTAGCCCGAGTTTTTTATATATAGATAAAGGCATTGGATTTATACTAGCTCCTAAATCACATAAAGCTTTACTAAAATGAATATTCCCTATCTTTATGGGGACTGTAAAACTTCTTAGGTATTTTATTTTTTTGGGAACCTGTTTAGATGTGATTGCACTACATGACACGCTTATGTTAATTTGCTTTCCTATTTTAATTTTCCTACGCTTAGACATAATTTCTTTGAGGAATTTGGTGTACTTAGGGAATTTTTCAATTAAATCAGTAAGAGGAAAATTAAAATTGAATGTTTTGAATAAATTCAAGAAACTTACAAATTCATCTTCATCCTACCTTTGTTTTTCTTCCAACTGCGAAGAGAATGATACTTTTGCAAGTGCGGGTTCTTTAACTGGTCCATATCCTGACTCAGCTTCCTGCTTGGCTATCTCCTCTGGTTCTAATTCTTTGTCAACTTCTTGGGGGTCTTCTCAAAGATCTTCACATTCTATTTGGTTCCTTCAGTATGGTTATTTGGATTGGCCCTTTGTTGAGGCTTTTGTAAATAAGGAGGTTGATAATTAGCATTTTAAACTTGGTTAGGATTATTACCTCCTCCCTGGTTTCCACCCTATATCAGGTTTGCACCCCTATTCCTGATGTAATTCACATCCTTGGTAGGATTATTGATGTAATGGAAGAGAGGTTTGTCTCCTCCATATATAGATGATGTACTGGATGAAGATTCTATACGGTTTAACCTATCCATTATATGTTGGTATCTATCATCCTCTTGAACAACTTTGACTATGGATGGATTCTGGCCATATGTGTAACGTTCTATTGGCCATTAGCAGGAATTCAATGCCATACTCTCTATTAATTCACTCGCATCATCGTATGTCCTGTTCATTAAGGCTCCTCTTACGGCTCCATCTAGTTTTAGTCATGCGTATTCATCTAACCCATTAGAAATTTTTCAGTCTTAACCATTCGGGTGATCCATGGTGTGGAGATCTTTGAATTTGTGTTTTAAATTGTTCCCAAGTTTCATAAAAAACATTCTCCTTCCCAGTGTTTAAAAGGTTCCAATCTCTCTCATCAGTTGGACGCATTTGCTGATAGGGAAAAAATTTTGTAACAATTTTCCTATGAGTTCCTCCCATGTCATAATAGATCCTGGTTCCTATGAATCTAACCAAGAGAAAGCGATACCTATTAAGGAGAAAGGGAACAGTCGGAGACGAATAGCATCATCCATGACCCCTTTGTATTTAAAAGTATCACAAAGATGAAGGAACTGGATTAAATGTTGGTTTGGCTCTTCTGTCATTGTGCCTCTAAACTACAAATTGTTCTAGACCTTTGTTGGTTTGATCTCAAAACTATTAGCTGTAACGGTTAGCCTTGTTATACTTCCTTGAACCATCTCTGGACTTGGTAATGCATAGCCCCTGAGGGTTCTTTTATTGTGCGCCATATGTATATTTGTAGGAAGTTGTGGTGGTGGTGGTGAATCTTCTGGGTTATTATTCTTAACTTCGTCGAGCAATGGATTGTCTTGAGGTGGTAAATTGTATAAAGTACACAGCTAGTTCTACATCTACTGTTGCTACCGCTACTGTCAGCAATTCCTACGAATTATTCTTTTTGGATATGTGGCTAGCTCCCCTTCTAAGAGTCATACACTAAACCCAAAAAGAGAATACAATATGTTAGAAAAAATAAGGAAAATAAAATCGTATCTATAATTTAAGAATTTCCTAATTATTTTATTAATTGCAAAAATTAAACCAATCTAGTGACATCACCTCCCTGGCAACGACACCAATAACTTGATCGCCTCCGGACATACTACAGTCCGAAATAGAAATCCTGCACAAAATATGTTAAATAGGCAGTGTCCACAAGTATACAAATCAAGTTGTAATTTAGTGACAACAAAGTAGGTAAGTATTTCGAGGATCGTACCCAATGGTGGCAAGCACTAAATTAATCTTAACCTAAGCACAAATAGAGCTAATTAGTACTTTAAATAAATTATATTACGACTTAACAAAAAGAAAGATTTTTGGTATTTCTATAGCTAAATAATAAAATAAAAGATTTTTGGCTAAATAATAAAATAATATAAATGGAAAAACTTTAGGAAATTTGCTATGGAAACTGAATCATATCTGAGCGTGGGTGACTAGCTTGCTTCGGTAATCATGACTAACTATTGTTTCGGATTCCTTGTTCAATCAACTAGTCATTACCCTAACAACATCTCTCGATCTTTCACTAGAATAATGAGTCAGCAAGAACTACTTATCTCTCGACCTCACAATCTAGACCCCCAGGGTTAAGGTGTTCATGGATAGGTCATACCAATTTTGTGTTAATTCCCACCTAGATGGCTTCCTAAGGTCATCAAGCCTAGGGTTTAAGTTCTTGCCTTCCCAAATAGCTGATCCGCTTATGGAAAACTTGCACAATAATAAATTAATCATACCTCCACTTGCTAATTCCCCACAAAAATATTAGTTCCTCATGGATCTCAAAATCATAATAAACTTAGTATAAAATATGAACATTAATAGTAAATCAAGATACCAAGGTTTAAGAGAAGCCTAAATTGTATTCAATTGAAGCACGAAATGCACAAAGAGTTGAATGAGTTCCACAAATTAAATCTCCTGATAAATGCAAAATTGAAAATAACCTAAAGCCTAAGAAAAGAGAAAAACTAAAACTTGAAACTATAAAGAAAATTATACAGTATTAAAAGATGTCCATAACAAATGTTAAATGAGCCTATTTATAGAGTTAGGGTTTTTGTTGTCCTCAACCCTAGGTTAGCTGACGCTCTCGTGTTTAATATTTGTTGTGCAAACTAAAACACCCCTAGCTCATAAGTATTTCTCGTACAGGACTGGTGTCACGACACCCTAGTGCATGTGTCACAACATCGAAGGTAGTATGCTCTTACTCAAGGTAGCTTCTGGGGTGTGTCACAACATTCCTTGATTGTGTCACGACACTGAAGGCAGTCTTAAAATTCTTGCTCTCTACTCCCTATGTTGTTACCTCAAACTCCCCGTGTTGCAATACAGTGACTAGTATTGAGTTTGTACTCCTAATGGTCTCCTGCGCACTCACAAAATATTCTAGCTCACCCTTAGGATTTATTTGGCCCCTAAGGTCAATAAAAGACTCAAATTACACTTTTTATTGAATGTAAATGAAACTAAGAAAACTTAATTAAAACATAATAAAAAATTTGTATTCAAGCTCTTCAAGTGCGAAAACTAGTTTAATTTGCTACACCGAATTATGGTAGATCACAAACCTTTCATGCATTAGCACTAAACTTAACATACATCTCAAACATGCTCTTATCGTCATATTTTCAACTCCATGTTTCTTATCACATACTCTATACTTTTCAGATTCAAACAAACTATAATGAGAATCCTATCCAACATTAGTATATCAACATACTCATAGTATCATCCTTATCTAATCTTAGTTCATAGTTCATATGATTCTTCATAGAAGCATTTAGAATAAACCTATATACATATAGAAGACTCAGCTTAGGGATTCACCTAACAACCAGGAATAACATCTTGAACCTTAGATCCAACATCCAATTAGGGATTGTAGTAACCACTACCTTATAAAATAGAAAATCACCATTAAAACTCATTTCAATTAATCTTTTCGTCATTTCTAACCCAGATAATACACATAAAAAGCTTTACTTCTTCATCTTACGGTTCATACATTCTTAAATGTCTAATCTTTCATAACACACAAAGCCATAAAACTTACCTCGACATGGAGAATCATCTATATAATCCATGATTTCATCTTCAACTCAAAGAAATACCTTTTTTTGCCTTTTTGGCCTCAAATAACAATATTCTAGTAGAAGGAAGAAGAAAAATCCCTTATCCTAATCTTGAATATCGATTAATATAATCTAAGTCCCTATTGGAGCTTAAAAAATGTCATATTTTACTATATTACCTTATCTGAAAGTCCACAACTTCCGAGAAACCTACTTGAGTACCCCTTTATCCTTTAACTATTTCGGTTCACATTCAGTTTGTTCCTAACCTGTTTACCTTGCGACATAACTTGCACAGTACAACGATTAAAGGCACACTGTTCTTCTAATGTAAACTCACACTCTCAATACCCTTCCACCTATTCACTACCTTATTCTAATTGACATAGCCATCTGACATAATGTTTTCATTAACTAAAACACATAATTGTATCCGCCACTTTATATGCCCAAAATGTACCTGGGTGAATAACACTTCACGAGTCATAATACCTTAGGACTTTTACCAAACCTTGTACCTCACCAGAACTAGGGCATTAAATTAGTAATGTAACCCTACTTGACAATTATTCACACTATAAACTTGCCGTCTGGGACAAAACATGGCCCAGTATTGATTTTCTCGAATCCTGACACGTTTGAAAGTTTGAATCAGTATATCTGAGAGGAATGGGATCTCCTCTAGAGTACACAAGCATATAATCCCTCGTTCTTTGTAAATACTTGAGTATATGCTTAACTTCTTGCCAATGTCTTCGTCTTGGATTAACCTAATATCGATTCACCAACCCTATTGCAAAATAAATATTTGGGCGTGTGCATAACATAACATACATAAGACTTCTTACTGCTAAAGTTTAAGGACCCTTTCTCATTTCTCTTTTACTTCCACTTTCTTACAATAGTCCTCTAAAGAGAGATGAAATCCCAATATGAAGGGTTGATTTTCTTTCTTCAAATTAGTCATTGAATAATGTTGCAATATCTTGTCTATGTATAAAGCTTGAGATAGTTTTATCACTTTGTTATTTTTATCCTTTAGGATTCAAATGCTTAGAACAAAATTAACTTGTCCCAAGTCCTTTATTCTAAATTGTTGTGTTAACCACAATTTAATCGATGACAATGTCCTACCATCATTCCCAATTAGTAGAATGTCATCGACATATAAAAAGTGAAAGATCACCTTTCCATCCCTTAAACATTTGTAAACACAAGGTTCATCTACGTTTTCCTCAAATCCAAAAGTCTTAATCGTTTGATCAAATCTTTAATTCCATGAGTGGGATGCTTTCTTAAGTCTGTATATGGATCTAAATGGTTTGCAAACTTTATGCTCATTTTCTTTCGTTATATATCTGGTGGGTTGCATCTTATAGATGCCCTCTTAAAGATAGTCATTCAAAAATACTGTCTTGACATCCATTTATTAGATCTCATAATCGAGAGCCACCACAATGGATAGTAATATAAGAATTGACTTGAGCATAGCTATCTAAGAAAATGTCTCATAGTAATCAATACCTTCTTACTAAGTATAACCTTTTGCTACAAGTTTGGCGTTATAATTTTCCACTTTTCCATCTACATTTCTTTTCCTCTTGAAGTTCCACTTACGCCTTATGGGTTTTATCCCTTTTGATAAGTTTACAAGTTCTAACATTAAGTTGGAATACATAGAGTCCATCTTAGCTTTATAGTTATTTCTCAAAGCTTGGAATCAGCACTCTGCATCACTTCATCATGTGTGAGTGGGTCATCGTCTTCCTATTCGATAGACTCGGTGTTAAAAACACTTCCACCAAATTGGAAGAAATTAGGCCTACGAGAGACCCTCCCATTGCTATGAAGCATCTGATGTTGTTGATTGTTTGTAGGCCTACTATTAGGAGTTGGTTCTAGAATCGTTTTAGTAGGGTTTTATATATTTCTTGAAATTTCCTGGAGTACCTATTTACTCTAATGTTTAAAGCCATTCATGTAACTTTCTTCAAGGAAAGTAGTATGAGTTGACACTATAACAGTTTGCTATTTTGATTTATAAAACAAACCACCCTTTGTTCTTTTTGGATATACTACAAACATGCACAATTCAACTCGTGATTCCAACTTTCTCGCATCTTAGTCTAATACGTGGGTCGGGTATCCCCAAATCCTAAAATGATTAAGATTCGGCTTCCTACCATGGCATAATTTGTATGGGGTTTTTGATGCTTCCTTAGTTGGCAAACCATTGAGAATATAATAAGCTATTTGTACAACATATTCCCAAAAATAGATTAGCAACTTCGAATAACTTGACATCGAACGTACCATATCTAACAACGTTTGATTTCTTCTTTCTACCACGTCATTCTATTGTAGAGTGCTTGGCACAGTTAACTAGATAGAATCCCATGCTCTATGAGGTACCCTAAGAAATCATCAGATAAATATTCCCCACCTCGATTAGATTGAATTGCCTTTATGGGTAAACCTAGTCATTTCTCCACTTCTGCATGAAAATCTTTAAATTTATCAAAGGTTTCACTCTTACGGTGCATTAGGTATACATACCCATATCTATAATAGTCATAAATAAAGGTTACATAAAACTCGTGACCACCTCTTTCACTAATGCTCATGGGGCCACATATATTAGCGTGCACAAGTTTTTGGGGTTTTTCGGTCCTTGTTCCTTTTGTATTAAAAGATCGCTTAGTAATCTTACCTTCTAAAAAAGATTCACATTGTGGAAGAGCAAATTCTTTAAGTGAACTTAAGATGTAATCTTTCACAAGTCTAGTAATTCTTTCTCGGTTAATATGAACAAGTCTCAATTGCCAAAGGTATTAAAGTGAGAAGTTTTAAGTCTTTTATTCGATATTTTAATCTCAAGAAATGTGTATATCTTTGGTTTGATAAAATAGAGAATTTTGACATCCATCCATTATAGATAAGATTGCGATTTCTAAATATGTTAATTCCATTATTAAAAGTCACGGTCAAGCCATCTTTACAAAAACATGCAACAAAAATTAAGTTTCTTTTGAAACTTGGTACATCGAAAATGTCTCTTAAAATAATATTCCTAAAGTTATCAAAATAAAGATGTACATCTCTCACTTTTTCAATAACCACGCTTATCTCGTTCTCAGTCCACAACAATAAGCTCTTATATCTAAGATCTTTTGTCTTATCGAACCCCTGTAGAGAAACACAAACATGATTACTGGCTCCCAAATCAATGATTCAGTGGTTTATTTAATCCTCTACTAAACAAGCTTCTATCATAAAGAGTTCCATAAATTTTCCTTTGGTAACTGGTATTCTTTCAACTCTTTACAGTTTGCCTTGAAGTGCCTTTTCTTATTACAGAAGAAGCATTTGGACATAAATAAGTCTTTAGGCTTCTTGGTTCTCTTTTTTCCCCTTGTGGTCGCCTAGGAACCTTAGCCTTGCCTTTCTTAGTGCGATTTCCCTTCCCTTTTGACGAAGAAGAAAAAATTATATTTACTTATGTTCTTCGGATCAGCTAACCGCCATTCAACATCAACGTATAAGACTGAAGTTCTTTCATGAGTTGTGTAAGTGTTAGATTCTTTGTCCCAAGGTTATAAGTGACCCGAAACCTAGAAAATCCTTGGACAAGTTTTTAGACACTATCTCTATTTGGGTGTTCCGGTCGAAATTGGCCTCATTGTCCATGACCTCGGCAAATTAGCTCATATGAGTGATCATATGGTATTTGATCGGAATGTCGGGCTTTCTTTGGGCATTCATTAAGCTAGTTATGGCAGACTATCGAGCCAAGGTAGCTTGGCCTCTAAACATGTCTTTTAGCATATCTAAAATTGATTTAGCAGTCTTACAACTCTCTAGTTGCTTATATAGAGTACTGATCATACTTGCTAGCATATAGTAATGAGTTATCTCATTAGACACTTCCTAACATTTTCTAGCCTCGACTTGAGTGGTCGGAGGGCACTTAGTATGAAGAACTGATTTAAGTTTCTCATTGCTCAAGATAATTATCAAGTTCCTTTTCCATTCCTTATAGTTATTTTCGTTTAGTTTATTTTCAGTGAGTATATTCAATAAGAGAGTATGTGTCATTTTCAAATTGAAAATAAAATATTCATCTATTAATATATTTTTATAAGAAAATGTTTGAAAAATTTTGCAAACTTACGATATGCATTAAGATGATGCATGCATCTAGCATTAAACCTTGAAAACATTTGTAAGTCATTGTAACGATAATTCCCACACACATTGAATCAAGCCACCGTTGGGTGGTCATGATCAACTAGTAAGAACATGGATTTCTTAGTACATCAACCTAATTCCTTAGACATGCACACCATACGAATAACCGTACTAATGAGGTTATATCTAGTAAGGGAGAAAATATTCCAAATAACTTTGCTTTCTACTTAACATTCTGGTTCTTCTTTCTAACCTAAAAGTTCTTTCCTTCATTGTTAAGATGGAGCTAAGACCTTGTTTAATCAATGGATGATTCAAATTCTGGTAAGTCTTATAGCCTTGTATGTAACACCCCAAACCCGGTCAAGACGTTATGGCTGAATCTGGCGTGTCACATTAAAGTGTTTTAGCGAAAACCGTGTTTTCATTGAAAACCATTCTTAAACAAAAGAAACCTTAATTAGCTTAAAAATAAACACACCTTTCAGTTGCAAAAGCCTTGTTTAAAACATTTGATTTAAGAAAACTTTATCATTTAAAAATTAAATTGCGGAAAAGTAAAAAACATACTATAATTTAAGAAATCCATGTTCAACTTCTCGTGGTTACAGTGAAAATAATAATAACAATTCGAGTAATAATAGCATAGTGAAAACCTTATTACAATCTGGTCTGAGCATACTTAAAAAGAAATAAAAACTTAAATGCTTAAAAAAAAACAAGTCCGAATTATCTTGCTAGCCGGCCACCCAGAATCCCTCCTGACATCGAACCTTCTACTGGGCATCACCTAAAAAATAAAATAAAAGAGGGGGTGAGTTTTCGCAAACTCAGTGTGTACAACCCTCGATGGAAACAAGCATTCAAGAAAAATCATCAAACATGCAATGTAATCCCATCCAAATTATCCATCCGCTACACACCAGCTCTGTCCCCCGTCACACCATGTGGGGATATGAATATCGACCCACCCAACCCACACACCAATGGTAGCTCAGTTACGGAACTACCCTCATTTACATATTGGGCTTTAAAAGCCGTCGGTGGATCCACGATTGTCAGGCAATCATGCGATTCTCATATACTTCCTCCGTTCCATAGTTCCCACCCATATGCAACCTAAGCAAAACATCGTATGTATGCATATCACATCCATAAAACTTGCTTTCAACACCTAGGGGTATTTTGGTCATTTTTTCCCTTAGGGGTATTTCAGTAATTTTCCCTTAATTATGGTTTCCACTTACCTTGGCCCGTTAACAAATCTTGAGAGCTAAGATGAATGAATACTATGAACCAGGTAGGATTCTAGAGAAGAGGAGGTGAGTCATTAAGACCGCTTAAGTACCAAGCTCTCCCTAGATCTAATCCTAGACATGCATATACCCGTTGCCACATCTTAACCCTATGACTTGTCCACGGTCACAATATATTAATTAAGTTTTATGTAACTATCATATGCTAGGCCCAAAAAAAAAACCCCTTACGAAGCCCAAACAAATTCACATACTTGTATCTGGCCCCTTAAGCCCAATTATATTCATATGGCCCATTAGGCCCAAATCACCTGTATATGGCCCATTAGGCCCAAATCACATTTATATGGCCCGTTAGGCCTAGTCACATTCATATTCATTCTCACATACAAATTTCTATCACATAGCATCAATATTCAGTTTTTGCCTATCATGGGCCCAAAGCCCATCGGGCCCATTTAGCCCATTCTGGCCCGTATGGCCAAATCACAACCCAAGTCCACGAAATCGCCCGTGGGTCTCAGGCAACCTGTTGGACTCTCCCTTACGAGTATTCGCACACTCGAAAGACTACCATAGCCAAAACTTTTGGCTTTTCGACATTTCGGCTTTTCGGCATTTCAGCTTTTACCGATCTACTTGTGTGTGCAGTGTATGTACACACCTGGTAAGCAAGCGAGATGCGATCTCCTTAGCCCAAACCTACAATTGATATCACTCAAAGATTAATCTTACATACTTATCGAATACTTTACCAAAAGCCAGAATCACGCCTTAACCTTACCTTGCGCGATAAGTATAACAACCCCTTCACTAACCACGATCAACTCCTAGATCTACACCAATCGTAACTATTAAAACCAGAATAATAGGTGACTCGTATCCAACACAAGTCCTCTTACCTTACTATGGCTATTCGGCCAACCTTAACCAATGGATGAGGAATACTTACCAAAACCGCAAACACCTAAAGAGCAATTCAGCAGAGAGCTAAGATCCGAGATCCGATACCTAGCAAAGATGACCGATTGGAAGAGCAACACTTAAACTAGATTCGGTCAAAGAGCATTCAACCCTTGAGAGATTCGGATTTTTAGCTTTTCAAATTTAGTATGATAAATAAGGTTTATTTGGTACAGATTAAAGAAAAAGAGTAGAAGAAGAAATCGGCTAAGTGAAACAAAGAAAATTGTGTAGGGAAGAATAGAAATTGACAGGAAGAAAAGAAAGAAAAACAAAAGGGTTTTCGGCTTTTTGGATCTTGAAAAGAAAAGGGTTTTTGGCTTTTGGAGAAAGGGGTTTCTGGCAACATGGTGGAGAAGAATTTCGGCAGTAGCCTGGCAACCTTGTACTCGGCCCCTACTTATAGCCCTTATAGCTGAATTTTCCATGCCCAATTCCCAATTCGGCTCCATCACTTCTCCCTTTTCATCTCCTTGTTTTTCTCCCTGATAACCCCTTGATCTTTTCCTTAATTTTCTCTTCTGAACACTCCCCTTGGAGTCGATCTTCACACCACTTCCATCCTTCTAGAAGGCCAAAATTAAACTTCTAAAAATACCAGGCTAGGATTCGAACCTTGGATCTCCTTACTAGCTACTAACGCCACCTCCCTACACTCTAAGTGGCGTCACTTAGCCACTCCACCACAAGGCTTTTTGATGCCATTTGTTCCCCTATTTTTATTTAAAAGCCCAACTACTTGCCAACCCTAATTCTTTTAATAATTAAACTATAATTTCATTTATTCCTAGGTTCGAAATCAAACCTTAATTAAGACCTACTATAATTATCACATGGCTAGGAACATAAAACACAATTTTTATCAAAATCAAAAACAAAGAAAGTTTAGGATTTTGGGATTTTTGGGTTTCGAGATTTTTGGGGCGTTACAACTCTATCTCCCTAAAAAAAATTTCGTCCTCGAAATTTCCAACTACCCAATAGTCGCACCGCCTAGGTTACACCACTACGCTTCTGCTGCGCACTCTGTTTCTAATTTCAAAATTGATAGATCGCACACCATAGATTAAGTACGTACCAGTATTCACTTCTGGAGCGTCTTCATCCTCTTGACGACGTGCTGCATAGACCAAAGCTGGCTCCCTTGCCTCAGCATGACCAGCACCTCTGCCCGGTGCTCTACGAAATAAACCGTTTCCACCCCTGGCCTGATCACGGCCTCTCGGCGGTAGTTGTCCACCCATTGGTGTCTGAGCACCACCTTGACCTACTACTGGCTCTTGACCTAGCATTCGAGGGTAATCCTTGATCCTATGCTCTATAGACCCACAAGAAAAACAAGCTCCTGTCCTCTTCCAACACTCGCCTCTATGGTTTCTCCCACAATCAGCATAAGGTGGCACCCCTGGATTAACAGTACGGGGCCCTGCTCTAACTGGCCCAATAACTCTGGCCCTAGCCCTAGGCCTCTGATCAACGCTAGGAGTCTCAGCCTCACTTTTATCCTTACTCCTTTCTTTCTTTCGATTTAAGCACTTAGTGCGCTTAACCTCCTCCACTATCTTTGCTTTCACCACCAATTCTGAGAAAAATCGCTCTCTTTGTGGAGCTATCAATACCCTAAGGCTGTCTCTCAATCCGTCCTCAAACCTAACACAACGCTCATAGTCCGTTGTCACCATTACTCTTGCAAACCTACTAAGGCGTAGAAACTCTGCCTCATACTCCGCCACTGATTTGTTCCCTTGAGTCAAATTCATAAACTCCTTCCTTCTAGCACCCACATACTTCCCTTGGAATGCAGCCTTGAAAAACTCCCAAGTTACCCGCTCCGGTTGGGTGCCCTCTTTCACCGTCAGCCACCACTGGTAGGCTTCTTCCCTAAGTAGTGACATAGCTCCTTTCAGCTTTTGTTCTGGTGAGCAGTCCAAATCCTCCATTATTCTTTCAGTGGCCTCTAACCAATATTCAGCCACGTTAGGAGCCACGCCAGTAATGCCCTTAAAGACCTCAGCCCCGTTCGATCGAAGTCACTTCGGAATGGACCCCCGATTTCCAGTGCCATTATTGGGCCTAACGACCCTTTCCAAAATTTTCAGCATTGCTTTCGACAATGAATCTTTTGTCGCGGCCCGGTCATACTGTCTATTCTCAGCTACGGGTGAGGCCGGAGCCTCTTCTACTCCAATATTGGGCACATGCCCTAATGCCGATGATTTAGCCCTAAAACATCCGCAGCCTTGACCACGGCCCCTCGCACCTCTTCTAGCACTCATCGTCGATTCGCGTATTATCTAAATTAGAAGTTTTATGAAGTCTTAGTTAGTTTTAATAATTAACCCGATGTTTAATGGAAGTAATTAAAGAGAAGATTATTTTCAAAAATCCTCTACAATTCCAAGTTCCTGCAGGCTTTGGCTCCATTCTAACAAGATCATCTAAAGTAGCCCTCTAACTATCTACTGTTTAACAATTTAAACAAACTTTAGAATAAGAATACTTACTTGGTTTGACGTCGGAGACTCGGTGTACCGCTCAGCAAGACTTCCTCTTTTTCAAAACATTGTAAATTTTTTTAAACACAAAAAGAATCTAAGTAATAAGGCCCAATTCACAGCCCGAGTTTTGCAACCTGGGCTCTGATACTACTAAATGTAACACCCCAAACCCATTCCAGACATTATGGCCGAATCTGGAGTGTCACATTGAAGTATTTTAGAGAAAACTGTGTTTTCATTGAAAACCCTTCTTAAACAAAAGAAACCTTAATTAACTTAAAAATAAACACACCTTTCAGTTGCGAAAGCCTTGTTTAAAACATTTGATTTAAGAAAACTTTATCATTTAAAAATTAAATTGCGGAAACGTAAAAAATATACTATAATTTAAGAAATCCATGTTCAAATTCCCGTGGTTACAGTGAAAATAATAATAACAATTCGAGTAATAATAGCATAGTGAAAACCTTATTACAATCTGGTTTGAGCATACTTAAAAAGAAATAAAAACTTAAATGCTTAAACAAAAACAAGTCCAAATTATCTTGCTAGCTAGCCACCAAGAGTCCCTCCTGACATCAAACCTTCTACTGGGCATCACCTGAAAATAAAATAAAAGATGGGGTGAGTTTTCGCAAACTCAGTGTGTACAACCCTCGATGGAAACAAGCATTCAAGAAAAATCATCCAACATGTAATGTAATCCTATCCAAATTATCCATTCACTACACATCAGCTCCGTCCCCCGTCACACCATGTGGGGATATGAATATCGACCCACCCAACCCACACACCAATGGTAGCTCGGTTGCGGAACTTCCCTTATTTACATATTGGGCTTTAAAAGCCGTCGGTGGATCCACGATTGTCAGGCAATCATGCGATTCTCATATACTTCCTCCGTTCCATAGTTCCCACCCATATGCAACCTAAGCAAAACATCGTATGTATGCATATCACATCCATAAAACTTGCTTTCAACACCTAGGGGTATTTTGGTCATTTTTGCCCTTAGGGGTATTTTGGTAATTTTCCCTTAATTATGGTTTCCACTTACCTTGGCCCGTTAACAAATCCTGAGAGCTAAGATGAACGAATACTATGCACCAAGTAGGATTCCAGAGAAGAGGAGGTGGGTCATTAAGACCGCTTAAGTACCAAGCTCTCCCTAGATCAAATCCTAGACATGCATATACTAGTTGCCACATCTTAACCCTATGACTTGTCCACGGTCGCAATATATTAATTAAGTTTTATGTAATTATCATATGCTAGGCCCAAAAAAAAAACCCTTACGAAGCCCAAACAAATTCACATACCTGTATTTGGCCCCTTAAGCCCAATCATATTCATATGGCCCATTAGGCCCAAATCACCTGTATATGGCCCATTAGGCGCAAATCACATTTATATGGCTCGTTAGGCCCAGTCACATTCATATTCATCCTCACATACAAATTTCTATCACATAGCATCAATATTTAGTTTTTGCCTATCATGGGCCCAACAACCCATTGGGCCCATTTAGCCCATTGGGCCCATTTAGCCTATTCCGGCCCGTATGGCCAAATCACAAACCAAGTCCACGGAATCGTCCGTGGGTCTCAGGCAACCTGTCGGACTCTCCTTTACGAGTATTAGCGCACTCGCAAGACTACCGTAGCCAAACTTTTTACTTTTCGGCATTTCGGCTTTTCGGCATTTCAGCTTTTGCCGATCTACTTGTGTGTGCAGTGTATGTACACACCTGGTAAGCAAGTGTGATGCGATCTCCTTCGCCCAAACCTACAATCGATATCACTCAAAGATTAATCTTACATACTATCAAATACATTACCAAAAGCCAAAATCTCACCTTAACCTTATCTTGCACGATAAGTATAACAACCCCTTCACTAACCACGACCAACTCCTAGATTTGCACCAATCGTAACTATCAAAACCAGAATAATAGGTGACTCGTATCCAACACAAGTCCTCTTACCTTACTATGGCTATTCGGCCAACTTTAACCAATGGATGAGGAATACTTACCAAAATCGGAAACACCTAAAGAGCAATTTGGCAGAGAGCTAAGATCCGAGATCCGATACTAATTCCCTACCAAAGTTGATTGAAAGAGTGAGGGACAATAATCGATACCTAGCAAAAAAACCGATTAGAAGAGCAACACTTACATTAGATTCGATCAAAGAGTATTCAACGCTTGAGAGATTCGGCTTTTCAGCTTTTCAAATTTAGTATGATAAATAAGGTTTATTTGCTACAGATAAAAGAAGAAATCAGCTAAGTGAAACAAAGAAAATTGTGTAGAGAAGAATAGAAATCGATAGGAAGAAAAAAAATAAAAACAAAAAGGTTTTCGGCTTTTTGGATCTTGAAAAGAAAAGGGTTTTTTTCTTTTGGAGAAAGGGGTTTCTAGCAACAAGATGGAGAAGAATTTCGGCAGTAGCCTGGCAACCCTGTATTTGGCCCCTATTTATAGCCCTTATAGCTGAATTTTCCATACCCAATTCCCAATTCAGCTTCATCACTTCTACCTTCTCATCTCCTCATTTTTCTCTCTGATAACCCCTTGATCTTTTCCTTAATTTTCTCTTCTGAACACTCCCCTTGGAGTCCATCTTCACACCACTTCCATCCTTCTAGAAGGCCATAATTAAACTTTTAAAAATACCAGGCTAGGATTCGAACCTTGGGTCTCATTGGTAGCTACTGACGTCACCTCCCTACACTCTAAGTGGCGTCACTTAGCCACTCTACCACAAGGCTTTTTGATGCTATTTTTCCCCTATTTTTATTTAAAAGCCCAACTACTTGCCAACCCTGATTCTTTTAAGAATTAAACTATAATTTCATTTATTCCTAGGTTTGAAATTAAACCTTAATTAAGACCTACTATAATTATCACATGGCTAGGAACATAAAACATAATTTTTATCAAAATCAAAAACAAAGAAAGTTCAGGATTTTGGGATTTTTGGGTTTCAAAATTTTTAGGGCGTTACACTGTATGTTATGATTATTGTTGAGTAAAGATGTTAAAAAGTGTAAGAACAGTAAGCTGTGAGTGAAAGGCCCTGCATGGGGGTCCTACGTAGTTGAAATGTTAGTAAACTATCTATAAATAGGGATTCTAATGGAAATTCCATGATCTTGTAAGTAGTTACTACTAGTGGATTGGGAAGGATAATCGTAACAAAAACTCCAGGTCAAGGTAAAGGTAGGTCTCTAGTGAGTCTCTAGACCCAACTTTTACATAATATATTATAATGATTCCTTTTATGTTGATGTTCATATAGATACACATATTTCCTTGAAAAGTTGTTGTAGGTATGTATGGTTGTCTGTGTTCTCTGTGAAGCATTTGTATTTGTGTATTGAAGTATACGGTATACTACATGAATATGATGATGTGTGATAAGCATACATGGGAAATTATGTGTTAGGAAGTATGATTCTATTAAGATTATAAGTGAAATTTGTAGATATGTATCTATTATGTTAATTGAGAAATGAGTGACCAAGTATGGTTGGCGATAAGGGGGCTCGGGAGGAGTGTTGGAAAATATGTGATATGATGATGGACCCCGTGGTGGTGCTTTGATGACATCCACTAAGACATAAATACAAAGGCTAGTATGATAGAATGTAGTCCATCAAGACCATAAACACGAGGTCTATTGGGACAGTAAAATTTAGAAAAGGTTAGTATGGCAGATATGTGAAAAGGCTATGGCCATGGCATATTCTAGGAATAGTGAATAAGCTGCATTTGTCTACTAAAGTTTCTATGTGTCCTTCGGGCGATGATAGGCAAACCTCATGAGATTCTGACTTTAGGTAAATTCATATTGTCAAACACGATAGTTTATGTGGTGCCTTGGTGGCAAACCAAACCAAGCCTTTGTAGCAAATTGTTTCGGAAGCATTTATGGCAATTTACTTGGGAAGCCTTTATGACAATTTATTTGGGGAGCTTCTGTGGTAGGAAACTCATAAAGCCTATGTGGTGTAATGTTTGGAAAGTATGTTAGGCGAATTTTGTAACACCTAAGTGGCGAATTATTAGTTTGTCTTTATGGAGAGATCTAGGTATGCCTTTGAGGCATTTTCTGGAAGAGTCCTCAGTAGTATACTCGGCTGATGAATCTGCCATATTAACTCACTAGGTCAAAAAAAGAACTTGGCATATATGAAATTATAGGTGGTGTAAGTGTTCGCAAAATCTGGAAGTTTTCCTATTTTGTATTGAAGTTATTTCTATTAGGTGATCTAAAATATTTCCTTCATCAAACCAAGTTCGTTGTCTAGATCTACATGAAGTTACGGAATGACTAGTATTTCGATAGCCACCAGAGCCAGTATAAGAATCTTCAGTGAGTAGTGTCCATTGGTGTATCATTCTAAGAAATGTATCCAATTTCTATCTTCAAACGATTGCAGAATGGGATCCGCTATAAGGTGGTAAGTTTGTAATCTACCAATCGTGTGGAACATTTACAAGGTGGTCGCATTATCCGCCAGGAATCAGAAAAGTATAATCCAAAATCTAAAAATAAGTCCATAATTCTTGAATTGAGGAATTCAACATCATCGTTTAAAGGTAAAATTGGTTGAGACTCATTAAGTTCCATTGAACTTACGGGTGCTTATTTGTAATGCAAGTTCTGAGTTGAACCAGTTCGCCAGAATGGAGCAAGCCAAGAATGTGCCAATGTGGTTGATCATAGTGTGATGTTATGGATACAAAGAGACAATTTTGGGAATATATTTTCAAATGGCGAATAATACTAAACGACAAGAATATATCTGTCTTATCAAATATTTAAGTTGTAATGTTTTATACTACTTTTATGAGTTTGTTATAAATGATAACTATTTCATTCAAATCTTTTGACTTAGAAAATATTTTTAAATAAATAAGAAGTGCATCCAGTATGGTTTTCGCCAGCTAAATTTTTTTTATTAAGTATGAAAGTATTGTGACATCCTACATTCAGACCTAGTAAATCGGGTCGGGTATAAGGTGTTACAAGTTAATTGATATCAAAACTTTCGGTTTAGCCGATCATCTGGAGGTTGAGTTAGAGTTAGCCCTGTATGCATAATATGCCAGGCCTAGCTTAGTCCCTCGAGTAAGTTAAAGACTTCTGTTAGATAAATACCTTGGCACACTATTAGTATTGTGGTAAGTGAGACAGTTGGAAAGAAAGATGATAGTTTCATTAGTAAAAAAAGGAAAATAATACAAACTGAACAAAGAAATTAAATGCAAGAAAAGAAAAAGGTCTTCAGTTGCCCTCCTCTATAGGTTGACCAATTGGATCAGTAGAGGCTTCTTCTATCTAGGGCATTCTTTGGGGACTTCTTAAAGATCAGTTGAATCATCAAAATTCTCTTCCTCTATTTCTAGCTCATTGGGAATGGAAAAGTTGGTCGATTGCTTCCATTCCCTCTAGAATTTCTCCCAATCTTCAACCTCGGGATTGTAAACATCGAAGTTCAGGGATTCAATGGTGACCTTTTGCAGGCAGTTAATGTAACTCCTCAGGTTTAGCGGGTCTAACATCAGACATATAGTAGTAAAATAGTCTATTTGGCAAATTGTGATTCGCCCAATTGCTTATATGTAAGTAATGATTGTAAGTTAGGATATTCTACTATATCAGAAAAAAAGATTGTGTTAAGCAAAAAGGGGTACTTATGATATGAGTTAATGCCAAAGGTACAACATGTCTTGTTTGTCAAAAGTAATATGCTAGTTAGATTGTAAGGTAACTTGGTTAGGAATGTAACACCTCGCCTGACGAAGCCTTAGTGTTTGGGTACTGATAAGGAAATTGACGGATAAGATTAGTTCTAATCGTATATGGTATTAGGATTTTACATAGAATTAGAATTTCTTGAGCATGCCTACAATGCCTCGGGGTTGTAGAACATAAAGACTAGCGCATAGATGAAAAAAAAATGTTTGACGAAGTAGTATTCGCCCAAAAGCCTTCTTGTCATAGAGAAAGGGCAAACTCTAGTATGGACATAAGAGGGTAAGGGTTTTATATCAGGTTTCTAAGATATAATGAGTAGGACTTGTGGTTAAGTGAAATGATTTTTAAGATATGAGCTTACAATAGCGGTATAGTGTACCCTGTAACTATGACTCCATGTTAGATAAGTTATAAGGAAAGCTAGTTAGGTATTAACTAGACCTAAACCAACTTAATTATAAAAAAAGGAAAGCACTCAATTAAGTTTCTTGGGAGACAAAGACCATGATAAGACAATTCAGTAAAAAGATGACACTTGTAACACCCCTTACCCGTATTCAATGTCGAAACAGGATACGAGGCATTAACAAACTTATATCGCACACAAACATACAAATCAAGTCATAAATTTGCATCCAAATTAAAACCATTTGTATTCAATCATTAAGTCCCTAATATGGGACCACGAGGCCCAAAGCATGCTTTGGAAGTGGTTCGGGACTAAACCGATAACTCAGGAAATTTTTACAAAACCTGGAAAAATTTTGCTATGAACAAAGGTCAAACGCCCGGGTGGTTTGGGACACGCCCATGTGGGTAGGCCATGTGGTCACACACGCCCATGTCCTTAACCCGTGTAACTCTCTGTTTTGCAAAGCATGAAAAAATTGAAGTCACAAGGCCAAGTCGCACGTCCGTGTGCTAGGCCATGTGGTTAATTTAATTTTCCTAAAATAGGTGCAGACTTCACATAGTCAGGACACACACCCGTGCTTGAGGCTGTGTCCCTCACACGGCTGAGCCACACGCCCGTGTCTTTGGCCATGTGCTCAATTCTGAGTATTCTTTTTCTCAAAATTAAGGTACAAGGGACACACAGCCCAAACACATGCCCATGGGACAGGCCATGTGTCACACACGATCTAGACACACGCTCGTGTGTCTACCCATATAGACAAAATAAAGGCTATTTACCAAGCCATTTGTCACCTTCATTTACACCTATTCACTCACAATCTTATTGGCACAAACCATGGCATATTTAGGCAACCAAAACACCACAAACAAGGCCAAATCATGTCATTTCATTATCCAGACTCAACATATTTACAACATCATATTTTGCCAAACCAAATCATACCAACTCACATCCTACAAGTCCTAATATGACAAGTAATAACATGCATGATTTTATTTAGTTTTACTAGCATACCAATGAGCCAAACTTAACCACTCAACAACAAAACCATTAAGCCACATTTAGCCATTTACCAAGCATATATAAACCACATTACACAAGAGCTAATTGAACGTACATGCATATATATATATATGTGTATATATATATATTTACAACCAATTCAACCAAAATGAGCTAAGTTACATGGCCAAATACCACATCAAGCCTTTGACGATTACAAGCCAATACATTTGGCCAAATTCATGATGACACATATAACAAAATTACCAAGTCCCTATACATGCCATATTCTCAAAATGTTTAAAATCATCGGTACCCAAAATAACAGTTTGATAGTGTGATGCAAACTTCGATAATCTCCAACCAGAGCTAGCTTGGTGACACTAACATGGAAAATAAAATGGAGTAAGCTATATAGCTTAGTATGGTCATATAAGAGAAATAAGCTAACTTTACCATAGATTAACATGCAAGTAATTTAACATAAGATAATGCAATTTACCAAAATCTCATGATCATAATTCACTTCCATCACAACTTACCTTGAAATCGTCATTTCACGAATTAATAATCAAAAGCTTTAAGTACATACTTGTACCATCTCGTAATAATTTCATACTTATTCTCATCATTGTTATACCTAGTGAACCACTCGGAATATTAATATCGGATACTCGGGAAAACCTTTGCACACAAGGTGCCACATATGTAGCCATTGATACCTCTATCTCATAACACATATGCTCGCTCTCGAGTCATTAATGAGCCTGCTCAGTCAAGACGTAGCTACACGATGCTACTCACACAAGCTATAAAGTAACCACAACATATGTCAGTATACTCAGCCATCGGTAGGACGTACAGGACCAGCACCCGGATCACATAACATAAAACCCTAGTGACATGTTACTTGTATCCTAATCTATTCCTAAGGTTTGATTGGGATTTCTCGCTTGCCGAAACATCATAGAACGTGTTCGTAGAGTCATTTACACAATTCATGAAGTATTAAACCATTTAAAATACATTTATAATAAAGCTCATTTAACATACGAACTTACCTCAGTTACAAAAGCGGCCAAAGGGATCTATTCGTCAATTACTTTATTTTTCCCCCGATCTAGACCCGAACTTCGTTTTTCTTGATCTATAATACCATATTTAACTTATTTAATCATCACACTATTCAATTCAGCCTAGAAACACATCATGGAAAAATTTATATTTTTGCCCCTAACTTTTCAACATTTTACAATTTAGTCCCTAGGCTCGTAAAATGAATTTCTTTCAATTTCATCACAAACCAAGCCTAGCTGAATATTATTTGTACTCATAATAGCCCAATTTTTTCATTTATTCAAATTTTTCTACACATTTTATAGACTTTTAGAAATAAGTCCCTATTTAACTTTTTATCGAAAATCACTTTACAAACGGCGTTCAACTAACAACGAACATGCATTTTCTACCATCAAACATCAAAATAAAAACATATTCAACATGGGTAAAATTTTAAACTTTAACTTTCTTTCAAATTAGTCGTTGAAATACCTAAATCAAGTTACAACGATCTCAAAAATATAAAAATCATCAAAAACGGGACAAGAAGAGACTTACAATTGAGCTTGAAAGCTTGGCCAAACCCTAACTATGGCTTCTCTTCAAATTTCAGTTATGGGGATGAATATGAGAAAAAATTTTGACTTTGTTTTAGCTTATTAAATCATTTAATTACTATTTTACCAAAATACCCTTAATGCAAAACTTTGGAAATTCACCAAACCATGTCCATTTTTGTCCACTAAGAAGTATAATGGTCTAATTACCATTTAAGGACCTCTAATTTAAGAATTCATAACAATTAAACACCTTTAGCTAAGGAAACTCAAGTTTGGCACCTATTGCAATTTAGTCCTTCTAGTCAAATCGAGCACTCAATCAATTAAATTTCCTAACGAAATTTTCACACAATTATTCTATCATGCTGTAGACCTTAAAGAAATAATAAAATAAATATTTCTACTTCGAATTTGTGGTCCCAAAACCACTGTTTCAATTTGACCCAAAAACGGGCTATTACAACTCTCCCCCCTTAGGGATTTTCGTCCCCGAAAATCTTACCGAAAAAGAGGTTTGGGTACTGTTTTTTCATAGCTTTCTTAGGTTCTCACGTAGCATCTTCGACCCCATGTCATTGCCATAAAACTTTCACTAGCGCTATACTTTTATTCCTCAACTGTTTAATCTCTTGAGCTAACATTATAATCGGTTCTTCACCGTATGTCATATCGGGTCAAATCTCAATCTCTGATGGTGGGATTACATGCGATGGATCTGACCGATATCGTCGTAACATTATCATATGAAATACATTGTGGATCCTTTCTAACTTCGACAGTAAACCTAGTCGATATGCCACTGGCCCTATTCTTTCAATAATCTCATACAACCAAATGAAACGTGGACTCAACTTGCCTTTACGACCAAATCTAAGAAATTTCTTCCACAAAGACACTTTCAAAAAAACTTTATCACCAACCTGAAATTCGATATCCTTCCATTTCAAATTCGCGTACGATTTCTATCGATCCGAAGCTACTTTTAAACAATCACGAATTACTTTCACCTTCTTTTCAGTTTCTCTGACCAAATCAACCCCGTGAATCTATTTCTCACCAAGCTCAGTCCAGTACAACAAAGTTCGACACTTGCGGCCATACAATGCTTCATACAATGCCATCTTTATACTTGATTGATAACTGTTGTTATAAGCGAATTCGACCAGCGGTAGATATTTATCCCAACTACCTTTGAATTCTAAAACACAACAACGAAGCATATCTTTGAGAATTTGGATCACTCTCTCAGATTGACCATCGGTTTACGGATGGAATGTGATCCTAAAATTCAACTTCGTACCCAATGCTTCTTGTAATTTCTTCCAAAATCACGATGTAAACCGTAGATCTCTATCTGGAATAATAAAAGTAGGCACCCCATGCAATCTAACAATCTCAGCAATGTATAATTCAACTAGTTTGTCAAGTGAATAATTTGTATGTACTTGAATGAAATGAGTCGATTTCGTCAATCTATCAACAATGACCCATACAATATCTTTTTTCTTTAGAGTCAGAGGTAACTCCAATACAAAATCCATCGTAACTCTATCTCATTTCCACTTGGGTATAGTCATAGGCTGAAGTAAACCCGAAGGCACTTGATGTTTGAGTTTCACTTGTTGACAAATCAAACATCTCGTTACAAACTTTAAAATGTCTTATTTCATGCTGACCACCAATACAATTTCTTCAAATCATTATACATCTTGGTATTTCTAGGTGAACAGATAAACAACCATTATGTGCCTCATGAAGGATGTTCTGAATCAGTTCAGTATCTCTCGGTACACAAATCCTACCTCGAAACCTCAAACAATCATCGGATTCAATATGATATTCTGAATCACTATTCGATTCGCATTGAACTCTTTTAGCTTGCAACTCATTATCACCTTTCTGAGCTTCACAAATTTGTTGAAGAAATATCGGTCTAGCTTTCAACTCCGCCAGAATCGATTAATCATTAGATAAAGTTAATCGCATATTCATAGCCCTCAAAGTAAATAAAGTCTTTCTACTTAAAGCATCTGCGACAACGTTCACTTTCCCCGGGTGATAGTCGATTACTAATTCATAATCTTGCAATTGCTCGAGCCATCTTCATTGTCGCAAATTCAAATCTTTTGGAATCATCAAATACTTTAAACTCTTGTAATCAGTAAAGATGTGACACTTCTCACCAAATAAATGGTGTCTCCAAATTTTTAGAGGGAACCCAATAGCAACCAAGTCTAAGTCGTGCATTGGATAATTGTTTTTGTGTCGTTTCAACTGTTTTGAGGAATAAGCAATCACTTTACCCTCTTGCATCAACACACAACTAAGATCGTTTAATGACGCGTCGCTGAAAATCACGAACTCTTTTCCCGACTTTGTAACACCCTTAAGCCGTACCTATCGCCGAACTAGGACTAAAGGCATTACCGGACAAATCAAAACATTTAACATTCATTTCATAAACATCATATCATCAGAGATCAAACATCAATATAGAGTCCCTTATATAGGTCATCGAGACCTAAAACATGTATTAGAAAGGGGTTAGGACTAAGCCGAACTCATACAATTTTTTTCCCAAAACTTAAACATTTTTCAAACAAGTACAGGTCACATGCCCGTGTGAACAGGCCGTGTGCCTCACACGGCATTAGACATGCCCGTGTGTCTAGGCCGTGTCAAAATAGGGCATACATACTAACTTACACGCATGGCCACAAGACACACCCATGTGTCTTGGCCGTGGTCGACCCTGACTTGAGCCACACGGCTTGCCATATGCCCGTGTGCCTGGGCCGTGCTAGGGCCTGACATACAATTGTAGGGTATCCCAGGGGACACATGGCTGTGCAATATAGCCGTGTGCGATGCACCCATGCCTCTACCCGTGTGGACAAAAATAGGCCATTTGAATAGCCAATTTGCCACCCCAATTGGGTCAAACCTACAAGCACCACACCAAGCATATATGCACTACAATTTCGACCAACTTCAATACCAAAACATATGCCATTCATATCATAACATTATCAACCATTTACATATTCATAAAGCTTACTAATTTATGCCAAAACATAAGACAAAATCATATCAAAACATATGGTTTATAAACCTTGATATACATCATTCAATCTCATGCTATAAACTTACCAAATTCCCAAACAATTACATAACAAAACTTACCAAATTTGACCAACTCTCTTGGCCAAAAAAAACATATCATACATACCACCATTGCATCACATATCATATATCATTATCCAACCATAATTTCAAACACAATCTAGCCATATCACATGGAATGATATATACATTACAAAACATATCAAAACACTTCTAGCCTATACATGTCATACTTCAATATATACATTTTTAAAAGATACCAAAATAAGGCTTGATAGTGTGGTGACGATCCTCAACGATCCCCGAGCTCGCAGTAGCTTCGATATCTATAAAATAATGCAAACACACACAAAGTAAGCTTTTAAAAGCTTAGTAAGCCATATACAACTAAACTTATCATTTAAAGCATATAAACATCATCAAATTACTTATACTTTGTAGCCAAATACCAACACAAAACTCATATTCATATACTTAGATCATAGATCATCATTTGTACATATACTTACATTTCATTCTCAAACATAATATATAATGCAAACATACCTAAATCAGATGCAATTTCACAAAGTCATTTACTTTCTCGGAATGCCCGTTTAAACCATTCAGAAACGTAAGGATACGCAGATAGCTCGGAAAGCATATACAATGCCAACGTCCCAGATGTGGTCCTACATGTAATCAAACATCAATGCCACTGTTCCAGACAGGGTCTTACATGAAATCAGATATGATGCCAATGTCCCAAACATGGTCTTACACGTAAAACAAAAGTTGATGCCAATGTCCCAAACATGGTCTTACATGTAAAACAGAAGTTGATGCCAACGTCCCAAACGTGATCTTACACGATAACACATATCGAAAATCCTATATCATGACATATGTATCTTAACTATTCCTAGGGTTCATACGAGACTTTTCGGATGTTGAAACTTTCTCAATACTTTCTCAAATAGCACATATTTAGCTCGAACATTCATTATCACAATTCAATATCATATGAATAATAAGAATTCAATTCAAACACATTTATTTGTATATCGACTTACCTCTTACGGAATCGGATAGACTGAATCGGCTACTCGACGACTTTCGACTTTCCCCGATCTAATTCCGTTTTCTTTAATTCTTGATCTATATAAATTCAAATTTGACTCATTTAATCACACATTCATTCAAAACAATCCATAAATACAAATTTAGGGCATTTTACAAATTTACCCTCACATTTTTACATTTTATCACTTTAGTCCCTAATTCACAAAATCACAAAATACACATAATTTCTTTAGACATGTACATGGCTGAATATTCATAGCACTCATACAAGTCCAAATATTTCATTTATTTCACATTTTAGTCCTTCAATTTATAAATTTCACAATTTAGCCCATTTTACTCAAAATCATCAAAAATCCAAAGACAAAAGATATTAACCCAACATCAAAATTTCATATTTTATCATTTAACAACATAAAGCTTATGAATTCATCCATGGCACATTTCAAAATCATCATCAAAATCAGAAATTGAGGCATGGGCTTGATAGTATACGAAGCAACGATTACAAAAACGTAAAAATTATCAAAAATAGAATAAAATACCTACCTCAATCAAGTCATTCAATGGTCAAACTCTAGGTAGTCTTTTTCTTTTATTTTCTTGTGATTTTTGATTGAAGAACATGAATAATGGCTTATTTTCATACCTTATTTTAATTATAATTCATTTTATAATTAGTTTACCATTTTGCCCTTTGTTATAAAACTAATAAATCAATAAACACAAGGCCATTAGTGTCTATTAACCATGTAAATGGCATATTAACCACATAAGGACCTCTCAAATAATAAGCCAAATCAAATAGGCACTTTTAACAAATAGCAGGCAACTTTTATCTTTTACGCGATTAGGTCCTTTTGTCAAATTAAGCACATAAACAATCAAATTTTCATACAAAACTTTTACACATGATATTTCACATATCATAAGCATGGAAAATAATATTTAATATTTTTCTGACTCAGATTTGTGGTCTTGAAACCACTATTCTAACTAGGGTCTAAACCGGACTGTTACAATTCCCCCTTAAGGGATTTTCGTCCCCAAAAATCTTACCAGTAAATAGATTCAGATATTGTTGTCTCATAATATCTTCAGGCTCCCACGTAGCCTTTTCAATACCGTGCCGATGCCACATCACTTTCACTAATGGAATTTTCTTATTTCTTAGTTATTTAACTTCGCGAGCTAAGATACAGATCGACTTTTCTTCGTAAATCATATCAGATTGAATCTCAACCTCAGACGGAGAAATCACATGCGAAGGATCAGATCTGTATCGTCGAAGCATCAATACGTGAAACACATCATGAATCTTTTCTAGCTCTGGTGGTAACAACAATCTATATGCTACTGGCCTAATACGCTTGGTAATCTCATACGGCCCGATGAACCTCGGACTCAATTTACCTTTTCTATCGAACCGAAGTACTTTCTTCTATGGAGATACTTTCAAAAACATTTTGTCGCCAATTTCAAATTCAATGTCTTTTCTTTTTAAATCTGTATAAGATTTCTAACGATCAGAAGTTGCTTTCAAACTATCTCAAATCACTTTCACTTTCTGTTTAGTTTCTTTTATCAAATGAATCCCGTGAATCTTATTCTCACTAAGCTCAATCCAATACAAAGGTGTACGGCATTTACGACCATATAAGGCTTCGTAGGGTGCCATTTTAATGCTCGATTGAAAACTATTATTATAAGCGAATTTAGTTAAAGGAAAATACTGTTCCCACGTACCTTCAAACTCAAGAATGCAACATCTCAACATATCCTCGAGTATCTAAATAATCCACTCGGATTGATCATTCGTTTGTGGGTGAAAAGCAGTACTGAAATGCAATTTCGTACCTAGAGCATCTTGCACCTTCTTCCAAAATCGTGATGTGAATTTCAGGTCTCTGTCTGACACAGTTGACAATGGCACACTATGCAATCTCACAATACCAGAAATGTATAACTCAGCTAACTTATCAAGTGAGTAATCAGATCGTACCAGAATAAAATGAAAAGATTTCATCAATCGATCAACCATAACCCAGATCGCATCTTTCTTTCTCGGAGACAGGGGCAAACCCGAAAGAAAGTCCATTGTCACTCTATCCCATTTCTACTCTGGAATCATAATCGGTTGTAATAAACCAAATGGCACCTGATGTTTAACTTTAACTTGTTGACAAATTAAACATTTCAAAATAAAATCAGAGATATCTCTTTTCATTCCAGACCACCAGTAATGTTGTTTCAAATCATTATACATTTTTGTACTACCCAGATGAATAGAAAACCGACTATTGTGAGCTTCGCTCAAAATCATCTGAATTAACTCTGGATTTCTTGAAACACAAATTCGATCTCAGAATCTCAGACAATCATCCTTATCAACTCTGAATTCTGAATCAAAATCTAATTCACACTGAGCTCGTTTAGCTAAAATCTCATTATCAATCTTCTGAGTTTCGATAATCTGTTGTAAGAACAAAGGTCTCGTTTTTAATTCCGCTAAAACTAAATTATCATCGAATAGAACCAAATGAGCATTCATCGCACGCAAAGTAAACAATGATTTTTGACTTAAAGCATCAACAGCAACATTTGTTTTTCCCGGATGATAATAAATCACAAGTTCGTAGTCTTTTAGCAGTTCTAACCATCTTATCTATCGCAGATTCAGATCTTTCTGAGTCATCAGATATTTCAAACTCATATGATCAGAATATACATGAAATTTCTCACCGAACAGGTAGTGGCACCAAATCTTTAAAGCAAACACAATAGTCGCCAATTCTAGATCGTGAGTCGAATAGTTCTTTTCATGAGGCTTTAATTGTCTTGAAGCATAAGCAACAACTTTACCTTCTTGCATCAAAACACATCCTAGACCGATCAATAAAGCATCACTGTAGATCACAAATTCTTTACCCGAGTCGGGTTGTACTAAAACTGGTGCCTTTGTCAACATAGTTTTCAATTGATCAAAGCTATTCTGACACTTTTTAGACCATTCAAACTTCACATCTTTTTGAAGTAATTTCGTTAACGGAGCCGCAATCATCGAAAAACCTTTTACGAATTGTCTATAATAACCGGCAATTCCTAGAAAATTGCAGACTTTAGAAATATTTCTCGGAGGTTTCCAATCCAGAATAGCTGAAATCTTGCTCGGATCAACCTGGATGCTTGATGCTGACACAATATGGCCCAGAAAACCAACTTCGCACAACCAGAATTCACATTTACTAAATTTCGCATATAATTTTTTATCTCTCAAAGTCTGTAGCACAATTCTCAGATGCTCGGTATGTTCAGACACATCACATAAATAAATCAATATGTCATCAATGAAATGAACAACAAATCGATCTAAATACAGTCTGAAAATTCTATTCATTAAATCCATAAAGATAATTGGTGCATTAGTTAATCCGAAAGGCATAACTAAGAATTCATAGTGTCCGTACCTCATTTTGAAAGCAATTTTCAGAATATTTGAGTCTTTCACTCGCAACTGATAATAACCTGATCTCAAATCTATCTTCGAAAACACAGCAGCTCCTTTCAGCTGATCAAAAAATCATCAATTCGGGGTAGAGGATACTTATTTTTTATAGTCATTTCGTTTAACTAACGATAATCTATACACATTCTCATTATATCGTCTTTCTTTTTCACAAATAAAACTGGAGCACCCCAAGGTGAGAAACTCGGTCTTGCAAATCCTCTATTAGTCAACTCTTGCAATTGAGACTTTAAATCTTTTAATTCGATCGGAGCCGTTCTATACGGAGCTATTGAAATCGGAGTAGTTCCGAGCACTAATTCAATGCCAAATTCAACTTCTCTAACCAGAGGTAATCCCGGAAGTTCTTCAGGAAACACATCAGGGAATTCACAAACAACAAACACTAATTTAACTTTCTTTTCTGGCATTTTCAAATCAATCACATAGGCAAAATAAGTTTCACACCCTTTTCTCACAATACTCAGAGCTTTCATCGAAGATATCACAGTAGGCAATCCATACAAATCACTAGATTCAATTCGAACTATTTCATCATTCTTGCATATCAAATCAATAGTTTTTCGTTTGCAGTTCACAACAGTATTATGCAAAGTTAACCAATCTATACCCAGAATTATATCAAACTCATCAAAGGGCAACAACATTAGATCAGCCGGAAAACAAGTGTCTCAAAACATTAACAGACAATTCTTGCAGACTTTATCAATCAAAACACATCTGCCTAGGGGGTTTGAAACTCTAATTACAAATTTGGTAGGCTCTATAGGCAAAGTCTTACTGTTCACTAAGTTCATGCACATATACAAATGTGTTGATCCAGGATCTATCAAAGCAATCACAGAAGTATCATAAAGAGTAAATGTACCCATAATCACATCTGGTGACGAAGCTTCCTCACGAACTCGAATGGCATAGGCTCTGGCAGGTGCATGAGCGTCAGATCTAACAGTAGTGTCTTTCGTTCCCCTCTGACGGCCACTCACGTTTCCCGTATTTCTGGGAGGTCTACCACGAAAAGTATTGCCACTTGGCCTCAGATTTTGCACAATTTCTTACTCAACTGATTCAGGGCAGTCGCGGATAAAATGGTCTAACGATCCACATTTAAAAAAAGCCCGATCATACAATCTATAATTACCGGGATGTCTCTTACCATAATGCTTGCACTCAGGGCGATCGGATTTAACATTTCCAACACTGGCAACAAATGTAGCTGAAGCTTTGAAGTTCGAATACGATCTAGCACGATCTCTATTTGAATGTCCCACGTTAACCTTTGAACGGCTATTATCATCTCTAAAATTCTTTGATGCAGATTGAAATGACTTGCTCGATAATCTCTTTTGCACTTCTCTAGCTTCTAAATCAGCTTTTCTTTTCTCTTTCCCGAGATCTTTAGCTTTACAGGCTCGTTCAACAAGCGCGAAAAATTATTTGATCTCAAGAATCCTAACTAACAAACGAATATCCTTGTTCAAGCCATCCTCAAATCTTTTACACATTACCTCCTCTGTAGATACACATTCTCGAGCATACTGACTCAGTCTTACAAATTCTCATTCGTATTCTGTAATAGACATACGACCTTGTTTAAGCTCAAGAAATTCTTTACGTTTTCTGTCAATAAATCTCTGAATGATGTATTTCTTTTGGAATTCAGCTTGGAAGAAATCACAGGTGACTCGCTCACTCGGAACCACTGATATCAAATTCTTCCACCACTGATACGGCGTATCTCTCAAAAGTGAAACGACACATTTTATGCATTCTTCAGGATTCAAAGACAATTCATCAAACACTCTTATCGTGTTTTCTAACCAAAACTCAGCTCTTTCAGCATCATCATTCGTTGTAGCTTGAAACTCTTCAGCCCCATATTTTCTAATCTTATCGACTGGTGGCTTACTTAACTGAATCAGATTCACTGATGGCATAGCAAGAGCTTGTGGAGAATTAACCGGGGGTGGAGGTTGTTGAACAACCGGATTGGTTCTAATGTATTGACTAAACCAATCGTTCATCATCTGATAGAAGGCTTGTCTAGCCTTACCATCATGACTACTCGTAGCCAGACTAGAATTTGATGGCGCCGTCCCTTGCGTGGGAGCAAGCGCGTTGCTTTCGACATCGTCTGCTATGGCTCATTTGGGATCCATTTGCTATAAGAAGCACATTTTCAATGTCAAGATTCATCACACTATCACAGTTCATAAATATGGCATGTATAGCTAGACTCACATACGCTATGGTAGTCCTAGAACCGACTAAATCATAGCTTTGATACCAATAAAATGTAACAACCCTAACCCGTATCTGTCGTTGAACTAGGGCTAAAGGCATTACCAAACAAATCAGAACATTTAACATTCATTTCATAAACATCATATCATTAGAGATCAAACATCAATATAGAGTCCCTTATATAGGTCATCGAGACCTAAAACATGCATTAGAAAGGGATTGGGACTAAACCAAACTCATAAAATTTTTTTTCCAAAACTTAAACATTTTTCAAACAAGTATAGGTCACACGCCCGTGTGAACAGGCCGTGTGCCTCACACAGCATTAGACACGCCCGTGTGTCTAGGCCGTGTCAAAACAGGGCATACATACTAACTTACACACACAGCCACAAGACATGCTCGTGTGTCTTGGCTGTGGTCGAGCCTAACTTGAGCCACACGGCTAGCCACACGCCCGTGTGCCTGGGCCGTGCTCGAGCCTGGCTTACAATTGTAGGGTATACCAAGGGACACACGACCGTGCAACATAGCCGTGTGCGACACGCCCGTGCCTCTGCCTGTGTGGACAAAAATAGGCCATTTGAATAGCCAATTTGCCACCCCGATTGGGTCAAACCTAGAAACACCAAACCAAGCATATATGCACTACAGTTTCAACCAATTTCAATACCAAAACATATGTCATTCATATCATAAAATTATCAACCATTTACATATTCATAGACCTTACTAATTTATGCCAAAACATAAGACAAAATCATATCAAAACATATGGTTTATAAACCTTGATATACATCATTCAATCTCATGCTATAAACTTACCAAATTCTCAAAGAATTACATAACAAAACTTACCAAATTTGACTAACTCTCTTAGCTAAAAAAAACAAATCATACATACCACCATTGCATCACATATCATATATCATTATCCAACCATAATTTCAAACACAATCTAGCCATATCACATGGCATGATATATACATTACAAAGCATATCAAAACACTTCCAGCCTATACATGCCATACTTTAATATATACATTTTCAAAAGGTACCAAAATAAGGTTCGATAGTGTGGTGACGATCCTCAACGATCCCTGAGCTCATAGTAGCTTCGATATCTATAAAATAATGCAAACACACACAAAGTAAGCTTTCAAAAGCTTAGTAAGCCATATACAACTAAACTTATCATTTAAAGCATATAAACATCATCAAATTACTTATACTTTGTAGCCAAACACTAACACAAACCACACATTCATATACTTAGATCATAGATCACCATTTGTACATATACTTACCTTTCATTCTCAAACATAATATATAATTCAAACATACATAAATCGGATTCAATTTCACAAAGTCATTCTCTTTCTTGGAATGCCCGTTTGAAGCATTCAGAAATGTAAAGATACATGGATAGCATGGAAAGCATATACAATGCCAACGTCCTAGACGTGGTCTTACATGTAATCAAACATTGATGCCACTGTCCCAGATAGGGTCTTACACGAAATTAGATACGATGCCAATGTCCTAAACATGGTCTTACACGTAAAATAGAAGTCGGTGCTAAAGTCCTAGACATGGTCTTACACGCAAAACAAAAGTCGATGCCAACATCCCAGATGTGGTCTTACACGATAACATATATCGAAAATCCTATGTCATGATATATGTATCCTAACTATTCCTAGGGTTCGTATGAGACTTTTTGGACGTCGAAACTTTGTCGATACTTTCTCAAATAGCACATATTTAGCTCGAACATTCATTTATCACAATTCAATATCATATGAATAATAAGAATTCAATTCAAACACGTTTATTTGTATATCGACTTACCTTGTACGGAATCGGATAGACTAAATCGGCTACTTGACGACTTTCGACTTTCCCCGATCTAATTCCGTTTTCTTTAATTCTTGCAAATTTGACTCATTTAATCACACATTCATTCAAAACAATCCATAAACACAAATTTAGGGCATTTTACAAATTTGCCCTCATATTTTCACATTTTGTTACTTTAGTCCCTAATTCACAAAATCACAAAATACACATAATTTCTTTAAACATGTACATGGCCGAATATTCATAGCACTCATACAAGTCCAAATATTTCATTTATTTCACATTTTAGTCCTTCAATTTATAAATTTCACAATTTAGCCTATTTTGCTCAAAATCATCAAAAATCCAAAGACAAAAGATATTAACCCAACATCAAACTTTCATATTTCATCATTTAAAAACATAAATCTTATGAATTCATCCATGGCACATTTCAAAATCATCATCAAAATCAAAAAATGAGGCATGGGCTTGATAGTATACGAAGCAACGATTATAAAAATGTAGAAATGATCATAAACTGAACAAAATACCTACCTCAATCAAGTCCTTCAATGGTCGAACCCTAGGTAGTCTTCTTCTTTTATTTTCTTGTGATTTTTGGTTAAAGAACATGAATAATGGTTTATTTTCATACCTTATTTTAATTATAATTCATTTTATAATTAGTTTACCATTTTGCCCTTTGTTATAAAACTAATAAATCAATAAACACATGGCCATTAGTGTCCATTAAACATGTAAATGGAATATTAACCACATAAGGACCTCTCAAATAATAAGCCAAATCAAATAGGCACTTTTAACAAATAGCAAGCAACTTTTATCTTTTACGCGATTAGGTCCTTTTATCAAATTAAGCACACAAACAATCAAATTTTCATTCGAAACTTTCACACATGATATTTCACATATCGTAACCTCGAAAAATAATATCTAAATATTTTTTACTCAGATTTATGGTCTCAAAACCACCATTTTGACTAGGGTCTAAACTGGACTGTTATAGACTCAGGTTGCACTAATTCTGATGCCTCAGTGAACAATGCTTTCAGCTGCTCAAAACTCTTTTGACATTTCTCAGAACCCTCAAATTTCACATCTTTTTGTAACAATCTGGTCATAGGTGTTGCAATCATCGAAAATCTCTTAACAAAATGTCGATAATAACCAGCCAAACCCAAAAAGCTTCTAACTTCGGATACATTTCTTGGTGGTTTCCAATCAACAACTGCCGAAATCCTATTCAGATCAACTCGTATACCTTCTGCTGAAACAATGTGTCCCAAAAATCTAACTTCTCGAAGCCAAAACTCACTTTTGTTAAATTTAGCAAACAATTTCTTATCTCTCAAAGTCTGTAATACAATTAGTAAATGTTCGGCATGCTCAGACTCATCTCAGGAATAAATCAGATGTCATCAATAAATACAACCACAAACTTATCTAAATACGGTCAGAAAATTTGATTCATCAAGTCCATAAAAACTGCAAGAGCATTACTTAATCCAAAAGGCATAACAAGAAATTCATAATGCCCGTACCTTATTTTGAACGCGATTTTTGGCACATTCAAATCCTTATCTCTCATCCGATAATAGCCTGATCTCAAGTCTATCTTCGAAAACACTGTTGCCCTTTTCAACTGATCGAACAAATCATCAATTATTGGTAAAGGATACTTGTTCTTTATTGTAACCTTGTTAAGCTGACGATAATCAATACAAAGTCTCATAGATTCGTCTTTCTTTTTGACGAATAACACTGGTCACCCCAGGGCGAAAAACTCGGCCTCACAAAACCCTTATCTGTTAACTCTTGCAACTGAGACTTCAATTTTTTTAATTTAGTCAGAGCCATTCTATACAGAGCTATCGATATCGGTGAAGTTTCTGGTACTAAATTAAAGGTAAATTCAACCTCTCTGATCGGTGGTAATCCAGGCAACTCTTCTGGAAACACATCCGGGTACTCACAAACTACCAGCACAGATTTAATCATCAATTCAGACACTTTCATATTCAGTACATATGCAATATGTAAAGCCCTGTACCCGAGACCGTCGCCAGATTCGAACACGAGGTGTTAACAGACTTAATTCATTACTTAAACCGCTCAAACAATTTATTTTTTTAAAATTTCCAGTCAAGCTAGCAATCTGCATCATAGTCGCTTAAAAATTCATATCTCGAGTTTCAAAACTTGAAATCCAATTCTGTAAATTTTACCCGAAACTAGACTTATATATATATTTACTAATTTTTTTCTATAATTTTTGGTCAAGCCAATTAGTACAGTTTATTAGTTAAATTCTCCCCTATCTCAGGGTTTGACTGCTCTAACCTCTATGTATTACAAATCATATATCTCTCTGTACAGAATTTCAATGTCTATGACGTTTGTTTCCCTTAAAACTAGACTCAATAATAAATCTGTACATATAAACCATGACTTATAATTATTTTTTTACAATTTATTATGAATTTTTAAAGTCAGAACAGGGGATCTAGAAATCACTCTGGCCCTATTTCACAAAAAATTAAATATCTCATAAAAAATAATTCATATACCTGTTTTGTTCAATCCATATGAAAATAGAGTCATTAATCTTCAATTTCATAAAATACTCATTATTTAATTACATTTCTAATATTTTTAGTGATTTTTCAAATTTACATCACTGCTGCTGCCAGATTCTGTTTTATGGCAAATTTCACTTTACTAAGGATTTTCATGGACTCAATATCATTTTAAACATACATAACATCAAATATGACTTAGATTGGCCATTCCAATGGCTAATCATTTACAAACCCTTTTCTTGCCAAACCATAGCCATATCATAAGATCATTTACACAAAGTGAGTATTTTGCCATACATGCCACATTCAAAACACACAAGCCATTTTACCAATTTAGGCCTTCGAGTAGTGTGAACGAGTCTTCGACCTATCCCACAAAATGCTTAGTAAGTTCACATGCAAATAGCAAGTAACATAATCACACAATCCCACAAGAACATTATTTGCATAAACAACACCAAGACATTCATGTTTCATTTGTATTTAATATCTTTCTACGATTTCATCATACCAAGTTCTCAAACCGAGGGTTTAAGCACATACCTGTCAAATTTTCTCATTTGCAACACTCACCAACATGTCACTTTCATTTTAGGCCTTCTTCTTATTCACTTAAGATTCACCCGTTGAACACATCGGAATATAATTCGAATACGCGGATCTCATGAACATAAGAGCCATACCCGCAGCTAGACAAACTCAATAGCCTGCGGAACTTATGTAGCCAAACTACCATGTAACCTAGTGACATGTCACTTGTATTCTAATCTATTCCCAAGGTTCAAATGGGCTTTTCCCTCGATCACACATCTTTGCCATCTTCCACAGAATATCGAAACCGATACTCGGTAGCAATTCACATTTAACAAGTAGCACACATAATTTGCATATTACTCAATAATAACCACAAAGCATAATATTTCATGATATTAATCATCATATCATATAAATATCATTAAATTACCTAAAATAACAATTATGTTACCACATTTACACATGAACTTACCTCGGATCTAGAAACGACAATTTACCATTTTAGTCCACAACTTGGTATTTTCCTGATTCTAGCCCAAATTTCAATTTTGCTTGGTCTATCATAACAAATATAGCCTAATTAGGACTCACATTATTCAAATTGACCCAAAATCATATTTTGGAAAAATTACAATTTTGCCCCTAAACTTTGTCAAAATTACATTTTTACCCCTAGGCTCGTAAATTAAACTTCATCCAATTTCCTTATGTTTTATGAAATGCTGATCATTTTTTCCTTCTATAGCAACATCAAATTCTCACTCTAACATGTACTTATGAACATTAGGTATTTTTACCGATTATGTCTTTTTACTCGTTTTCACATAAAATCGCTTAGCAAAAGTTGTTTAACACAATTTCAAGCTTCATATTCTACCATAAAACATTAAAATAAACATGTTTCACCTATGGTTATTTTTCCAAATATAAACCCTAGGTTAAATTGTTGCTAGAATAAGCTTAATCAAGTTACCGGGATTTTAAAAATGTAAAGAACTTTAAAAACGAGGCTAGAACGGACTTACAGTCGAGCTTGGAAGCTTGGAAACCCTGGACATGGAGTCTCCCTTGGTATACACGGCCATGGTGAAGAAGATGAGCAAAATTGGCTTTTAATTTGTATTTTAATTCATTTTACCCCTAAATGACCAAAATGCCCTTTTTACTATTCTTTAAATATTTACCCTTCCAAGTCCATTTTTGTCCAAATTTTTAGAACTTGGTCAAATTAATCTTTAAGGACCTCTAATTAATAATCTAATTCAATTTCATACAAGATGCTTCTAGAATACAAGTTTTGCAGTTGATTTAATTTAGTCCCTAAAGTCCAATGAAGCATTTTTCACATAAAATTTCTTCATGAAATCTTCACACAAGCATAGAAATATATCATAGACCTTATAATAATCATTAAATAAATATTTCTATCTCGAATTTGTGGTCTCGAAACCACTGTTCTGACTAGGCCCAAAATCAGGATATTACAACTCTCCCCCTTTAGAGATTTTCGTTCTCAAAAATCTTACCGAAAAAGTGGTCTTCACTTAGATTCCTCAATCTCATATTCGATACCGAAGAAATTTTACTCAAGCGGTGCCTCCAATACATTTCTTTAATTTCTCATATGATCTGAAAGCTTACAAACTTAACCCTCAACTGTTCTTAAATTTTCAACCTTTTTCAGTTTCCCCTGACATCAAGACATAAAAACCCAAATCTCAATTTGATTTATGGAGTCTAGAATTCCAAGAAATCCAACAATCAAAGGGACCTGCACTCTTCTGAAATAATCATATAAATTTTCATCATCGATAAATCACAATCCAATAACATCTGAATCAAATTACACTACACGACATTACTCTCTAAATGAATATGCAAATTTTCACTGTGAGCTTCATACAATTCTTTCTGTATAGGCCTCAGAATAATAATAATACCATGAATCAGATCCAATCTGAAATTCAACATCAGAAGTCGATTTTTACTGTACTCTTTTAGTTTACTACTCACAATCACATTTTCCTCTTTCTGCTACGGAAATAATTCTGATATAGCCTCAAAAATAATCTTTCTCATTCTCATCCTAATAGAGATAATTCTGGTAGATCCTAATGCTCGGCTTTAACCCCCTCAACAACTCAAATTTTCTGTTGCATCAAATGCTCCAAACTATCACATTACCTTATTTTCTTGAAACACATCACCATTCATACAACAGTGCATTACTGAAAATTAGGAAATCTTTATTCAATGCAGACTAGTCCAGTTCAGACACTTTGGTCAACAATATTCTCATCTATCCAAACCTTGCTAACATGTAATAAACTTTTCAACTTTCACAAGACGAAAACTTTATCATTCTTAGTAGCTTCAACTCATATCAAAACTTCTCTAAGAGATATACACTTCTCGTTTAGACCATTTGTCTTTTACTCGTAAGGAAATGAAATTCTATTATTAGACTTGTGAAAAATGATCCCGACATAATCGTCATATGAAATCTTTCAAATAAATGATTCACACAGATTAAACACTCGAGCCGATCTTAATCACCAACGAATAACAATTCAAGTAATCCTTTCTTCTAGTTACAAAACAATTTATCATGCAGTCCTTTACTATTCATTCCTTACGCCAATCAAAACCATCTTAATTGCATTAGCTCAAGTAACCAAAATATCTCAATTGAAGTCATTAACTATAATTGACTTAGTTGAGAGAAGTAATCCACCATGCCGATTGAGACTCGCACTTTTATCACCTGTGCTCGTACTGATGTCAAATCCTTACACGGAAATTAGAAAAATCCCAATACTAAAATCACCACATTACTAAGATCAAATCAGAAGTATAGTCATACTTGACATGATTATCACGAGCTAAAGAACGCACTTCGAACATGAGTCATAATTGACAAATTATGGAATAAAGATAACAAGAAATCTGAATAAAGAAATCCAAGATAAAGAGAAACCCAGAATAAAGAAATCCAGAGTATGGAAATCCAAAATAAAGAATCCCAAGATACAATACTATGCCGAAAAATCGAAAACCAAACTCATAGTAAGATATGGAAGATCTCGCAAATTCCTCAGAGAAAAGAAGTCCAGAAGAAAACATCACTTAATCCCACTGGAATCAAATATAACAAGAACAATGTATCTTCCCACATGTATATATATCAAATGAAGCATCAAGTAGAAGAAACAGTATCATAATATCATACATATCCTCTCATCAATTCTTATCAGACGAAACGTAATAAAATGCCCTAGGAAATACAGCAATACAAATTATAAACCAGTCAGACTACCAATGCTTCCATCTAACACCAGGATTAGAAAACATTCTCATATAACAAGAATTTCTTCAAAAGATCAACAGCCGTAGAATTTTTTTTCTGAGAACGGATAAATACATAAAACATCTTAGAAGAAACTGTTAAATCTGTCCAGCCGTAACTGTCACACTCAGATATTACACATTTCAAATATCATTTCCCACAACTAGTTCTGCCATCACAAATTTCATATTATACCTTTCACTTAAGAAGACCAGTTCTGAATAAATTTTGATTTACACTTTTCTTGACCTTGTACCTAAGTAATTCGATTTACCAAAGTAAATTCTTTCTCTATCTGGGACAGTGCATAACTCCAATAATCTTTATGTCAACCTAATACTTTTCTAGCTCTGAATTTATTTATCAACTCATTCTCAATCTCTAATCATACTCATAATTATTCTATCACTGAACTCTTTGTTTTTTCAACCAGAAACTTATTGAGTACAAGTCTCATGAAATTCCATTATAAGCACCACTTCGGTAAGGGGGCAGGGGTTGTAGGGCCTCTGACTCAACTTTCTTATGCATATACATATGACACAATTTTCATCATCATAGCAACATCGTCAAAATCAAGTCATTCATTTCAGGCAATGCAACATTCATGTTGGTTTACACCAATTTTCCAATTATCCCATTTAGACAAATATACTTATGCATGCACCCTATGTTTTCTGGATAGCTTTACTTACCCATTCATTTACTCAAACAAATCATACTCATGACATCGTATAAGGGCCAAACAAACATAGATATTTGCATCACAATCGCAACTTTCATTTCGTACATCATCATGTACATATCATTACAATCATATAATCCAATCCAAACAATTTAACATAGATAAGTTCATTTCATTATAATCATTTATCTCAAAAAAAATATCATTTTCATTCATCAACATTCAACGTCCAAATCAGGACAATGACATTTTTCAGTTTATTTTCAGTCGGCACCGCCCCTTCAGCAGGAGCTGGCGCATTGCTCTTTACATTATCAGCTACAGCTAGACCGAGATCCATTTACTATAAAAAAGTCATTTTAAAGGTCAGGAGTCATCACACTATCACAATATATATATGGCATGTATAGACAAACCTGTACATACGCCACGTTAGTCTGAGAACCAACTAAATCATGGCTCTGCTACCACCGAACGTAACACCCCCTTACCCGAGACCATCGCCAGAGTCGAGCACGAGGCGTTAACAGACTTAATTTATCACTTAAACAATTTCAAACAATTTATTTCACCTTTCGTAATAAACTGTCCATCTGCATCACAGTCGCTAAAAAAATTCATATCTCGAGTTACGAAACTCAAAACTCAAATCTGTAAATTTTTCATAAAACTAGACTCAAATATATATTTAAAAATATTTTTCAAGAATTTTTGGTCTGGCCAATTAGTACAGTTTATTAGTTAAAGTTTCCCCTGTTTCAGTATTCGACTACTCTAACCTCTGTTCACTACGAATCACTTTTCTCTCTGTACAAAATTGAGATGACTATGCCGTTTATTTTTCTTACAAATAGACTCGAAAAGAAATCTGTACATATACATTATGGCTCCTAATTATTTTTGTACAATTTTTAGTGAATTTCTAAAATCAGAATAGGGGATTTAGAAATCGCTCTGACCCTGATCCACCAAAACTCCTCATAAAATACAACTCATTTACCTATTTTGTTTCTTCCATATGAAAATAGGCTCAATAAGCTTCAATTTCATATTTTATTAACTATCTAATTCTATCTCTACTATGTTTAGTGAATTTTCAAACTCACGTCATTGCTGTTGTATGATACTGTTTTATAGCAAATTTCACCTTTTTACGAATTTCTATGGATTAGATAGCACATTAAACATACATAACACCAAATATGATCTTGATTAGCCATTCCAATGGCTAATCATTACCAAGCATTTCCTTACCACTCAATAGCCATATCATAAGATCATACACACAAAATGATCATAATGCTATACATGCCATACTTAAAGCCACTATACCAAAATGGTCCACAGATAGTGTGAGCGAGCCTCTGACCGTTCCCGATTTCTGAGCTGATTTGATAAAACTACAAAGAATGAAAAGGAGGGAGTAAGCATAAATTCTTAGTAAGTTCACATGCAAATAGCAAGTAACATAATCATGCGATCCAACCTAAAACATCATTTGAATAAATATCACCAAGACATTCATGTTACATGTGTATTTACTATCTTACCACAATTTCATCATACCAAGTTCTCAACCTAAGGGTTTAAACACATACCTGTCAAACTTTCTCATTCACCACACTTACCAACATGTCACTTTCGTCATAGGTATTCTCCTTATTCAATTAAGATTCACCCGTTGAACACATCAGAATATAATTCGAATACACGGATTTCATACACGTAAGTGCCATACCCGCAGCTAGACAAACTCAATAGCTTGCGAAAATTATGTAGCCAAGCTACCATGTAACCCGTCCATAAGTGAACTCGGACTCAACTCAACGAGCTCGGGCGTTCGCATCCATAAATGAACTCGAACTCAACTCAATGAGCTCGAAACTCAAATATCCTAGTGACATGTCACTTGTATTCTAATCTATTCCCAAGGTTAAAATGGGCTTTTCCCTCGATCACACATCTTTGCCATCTTCCACAGAATATCGAAACCGATACTCGGTAGCAATTCACATTTAACAAGTAGCACACATAATTTGCATATTACTCAATAATAACCACAAAGCATAATATTTCATGATATTAATCATCATATCATATAAATATCATTAAATTACCTAAAATAACAATTATGTTACCACATTTACACATGAACTTACCTCGGATCTAGAAACGACAATTTACCATTTTAGTCCACAACTTGGTATTTTCCTGATTCTAGCCCAAATTTCAATTTTGCTTGGTCTATCATAACAAATATAGCCTAATTAGGACTCACATTATTCAAATTGACCCAAAATCATATTTTGGAAAAATTACAATTTTGCCCCTAAACTTTGTCAAAATTACATTTTTACCCCTAGGCTCGTAAATTAAACTTCATCCAATTTCCTTATGTTTTATGAAATGCTGATCATTTTTTCCTTCTATAGCAACATCAAATTCTCACTCTAACATGTACTTATGAACATTAGGTATTTTTACCGATTTTGTCGTTTTACTCGTTTTCACATAAAATCACTTAGCAAAAGTTGTTTAACACAATTTCAAGCTTCATATTCTACAATAAAACATTAAAATAAACACATTTCACCTATGGGTATTTTTCCAAATATAAACCCTAGGTTAAATTGTTGCTAGAATAAGCTTAATCAAGTTACCGGGATTTTAAAAATGTAAAGAACTTTAAAAATGAGGCTAGAACGGACTTACAATCGAGCTTGGAAGCTTGGAAACCCTAGCCATGGAGTCTTCCTTGGTATACACAGCCATGGTGAAGAAGATGAGCAAAATTGGCTTTTAATTTTGTATTTTAATTCATTTTACCCCTAAATGACCAAAATGCCCTTTTTACTATTCTTTAAATTTTTACCTTTCCAAGTCCATTTTTGTCCAAATTTTTAGAACTTGGTCAAATTACTCTTTGAGGACCTCTAATTAATAATCTAATTCAATTTCATACAAGATGCTTCTAGAACACAAGTTTTGCAGTTTATTCAATTTAGTCCCTAAAGTCCAATTAAGCATTTTTCACATAAAATTTCTTCATGAAATCTTCACACAAGCATAGAAATATATCATAGACCTTATAATAATCATAAAATAAATATTTCTATCTCAGATTTGTGGTCTCGAAACCACTGTTCCGACTAGGCCCAAAATCAAGATATTACAAATACCACATCAAGCCTTTGACGATTACAAGCCAATACATTTGGCCAAATTCATGACGACACATATAACAAAATGACCAAGTCCCTATACATTCCATTTTCTCAAAATGTTTAAAATCATCGGTACCCAAAATAACAGTTTGATAGTGTGATGCGAACTCCGATAATCTCCAACCCAAGCTAGCTTGGTGACACTATAAAACATGAAAAATAAAATGGAGTAAGCTATATAGCTTAGTAAGCTTGTATGAAAGAAATAAGCTAACCTTACCATACATTAATATGTAAGTAATTTAACAAAAGTTAATGCAATTTACCAAAATCTCATGATCATAATTCACTTCCATCACAACTTACCTTGAAATTGTCATTTCACGAATTAATAATGAAAAGCTTTAAGTACATACCTGTACCATCTCGTAATAATTTCATACTTAGTCTCATAATTTTTATACCCAATGAATCACTCGAAATATTAATATCGGATACTTGGGAAAACCTTTGCACACAAGGTGCCACATATGTAGCCATTGCTACCTCTATCTCATAACACATATATGCTCACTCTCGAGCCATTAACAGGCCTGCTCACACAAGTTATTAGTCAAGATGTAGCTACATGGTGTTGCTCACACAAGCTGTCAAGTAACCGCAACATCTGCCAGTATACTCAGCCACCGGTAGGATGTGCAGGGCCAGCACCCAAATCACATAACATAAAACCCTAGTGACATGTCACTTGTATCCTAATCTATTCCTAAGGTTCGATTGGGATTTCTCGCTTGCCGAAATGTTGTAGAATGTGTCCGTAGAGCCATTTACACAATTCATAAAGTATTAAACCATTTAAAATACATTTATAATAAAGCTTATTTAACATACGAACTTACCTCGGTTACAAAAACGACCAAAGGGATCTATTCGTCAATTACTCTATTTTTCCCTTGATCTAGACCTGAACTTCGTTTTTCTTGATCTATGATAGCACATTTAACTTATTTACTCATCACATTATTCAATTCAGCCCAAAAACACATTATGGCAAAATTTACATTTTTGCCCCTAACTTTTCAACATTTTACAATTTAGTCCCTAGGCTCGTAAAATGAATTTCTTTCAATTTCATCACAACCCATGCCTATTCGAATATTATTTGTACTCATAACAGCCCACGTTTTTCATTTATTCACATTTTTCTACACATTTTATAGACTTTTACAAATAAGTCTCTATTTAACGTTTTTATCAAATATCACTTTACAAACGTCATTTAACTAACAACGAACATGCATTTTCTACCATCAAACATCAAAATACAAATATATTCAACATGGGTAAAATTTTATACTTTAACTTTCTTTCAAATTAGTCCTTGAAATAGCTAAATCAAGTTACAACGATATCAAAAATATATAAATCATCAAAAACAGGACAAGAACGAACTTACAATCGAGCTTTAAAGCTTGACCAAACCCTAGCTATGGCTTCTATTCAAATTTCGGCTATGGGGATGAAGATGAATAAAAATTTTGACTTTATTTTAGCTTATTAAATCATTTAATTACTAGTTTACCAAAATACCCTTAATGCAAAACTTTTGAAATTCACATAACCATGTCAATTTTTGTCCACTAAGAAGTATAATGGTCTAATTACCATTTAATGACCTCTAATTTAATAATTCATAACAATTAAACACCTTTAGCTAAGGAAACTCAAGTTTGGCACCTATTGCAGTTTAGTCCTTCTAGTCAAATCGAGCACTCAATCAATAAAATTTCCTAACGAAATTTTCACACAATTATTCTATCATGCTCTAGACCTTAAAGAAATAATAAAATAAATATTTCTACTTCAGATTTGTGGCCCCGAAACCACTATTCTGATTTGACCCAAAAACGGGTTGTTACAACACTTGTTAGGTTTCAATAAGGCTATATGTTATATAAATTGATATGTTGGATAGGATAAGGAAGCCCTTCTTAACTCTTCTAACATTACTATTTGGAGGGGTAGGAGGGGGATTTCTTCATGCTAAGACTGAGATCTTGGACGTCACCAACAATTTCTCCATGACAAGTTAAGGTTTATAAACCTCCCTGTTAAGAAAACATAGATCTGTAAGAGTACTTGGAGGAAATAAAAACCCATATGGGTTTATAAGTTGAAGAAAGATTAGGGGTTAACAGAAAAGTCTTAATGGCATTTCTCTATTCCATTAAGCAGTGGTTGATGTTGTAATAACCTGATTTAGGGCCTAGTCAGAATAGTGATTTTGGGACCACGAATCTGACATAGTAAAACTTTTTTATTACATTTTTATTGTCTACAATTTTATGGAATGATTTCGTGAAAATTTCGTTCGAAATTTTTGACATTTGAGCACTCAATTTAGCAAAAAGGACTAAATTGTAAAAACTACAAAAGTTGAGTTCTACATGCTAGAGGTGTCTAATTGTTATGAAATTTTAAATTGAAGGTCCTTAGATGGTAATTAGACCATTTTTTAAGTTAGTAGACAAAAATAGACATGAAGTAAGAGAAATTTTATGTTTTAAATTAGGGGAATTTTGGTCATTTGGCTAATAAATGAATTTAAAATCAAAATAAAAGCCAATTTTTGTCCATCTTCTTCCTATGGCCGAATTTCTCAAGGGGGTACCATAGCTAGGGTTTGTTAATGCAACGCCCCGAATTCTAAGCCTAGAAGTATTGGGCCTTGAGCGTGGGAACTGTTAGTAGGCAGTTTATAAATATTTTAGTTAAGTCAGAAAGTGACACAAATTGCATGTTTGGTGTGGTGGTTAAGTGAATTTGGTGTGTTTGGGGATGTTTGAGAAATCCTGGGTTCAAATCTAGGCTTTAGCAAAATTTTAGTTTTTCCCTTAAGTGAACCTTGGCTTTAGCTTGTAGGCCTTATAAATATTAGTGGTTAAAATTAATCACAAGGAAGCATATGGTCTAGTGGTTGTGGCATCATTATGGTGGAAAGGGGATCTTGAGTTCGAACCCTATAGCAAGCAAGGAGTATTTATTTTGTTAATTGGGCGAAAAGTGTTTGATTTGGATACAAACTCTGCTAAGGTGGTTGTAGAAGTGGTCAAATGGAGGAAATCAAGGAATTTGAAAATGGTCGTTATGGATATGGACGAGAGTTGAGTGGAGAGAATCAGGGATTTCAAACTTGGAGAGTTTGAAGCTAATTGAGGAAAGTTAAATATGCAAATTCGGCTAGGGAGTCTATGGAGTGCATGGACGGCAACTTGAGAGTGTTTAGGTGCCGAATTGCTTTTGGTTTTGTGCTCTCCTTTCGACAATTCTTTTCCTTGTTGTTTTTGTTTTCATCTTTTGTTTTGCTTTTCTTTTGGTAGCTGAATGCTACCTATGGTCTTTTGGGCATTCTCGTATCATTCATTTGGGGGTTTTGCGTAATCAATTTGGTCTCCCTTTTCTCACCTCCCTTCTTTATTCTTTTACCCTTGTCGAACCTCAGCATATACTTCCTCTCTTGTGGTAGACCGAATATTGTGGCTCTTCTTCTTCTCTATTCTATTCTATTCTCGGCTTTCGCTCATCTCTCTCTCCCTCTTTTCTAGTGTTGGTCGAATATTGACTAGTAAGTCCCTAGTGATCACTACTCTTTTCAATTTTTCCTTCCTTTCTCGAAATGTCGAATCTCATCTCTTTCTCTAATGATTCTGGCATTCTTTAGGGGTAACACTTCTCAAGGATTTGAGAAGTCGTAAGTATTTCTGAACGATCAGAATCTTCGCTCGACTCTCAATCAAAGGTAGCATTTTATTTTGTCATTGTTTTAAATTGGGGTATTTGGCGTGGATCCCTTAGTGTTGGCCACACGCCCTTCTCTTTATTACTGGACTTGACTCACGTGTATAGGTAGACATAAGTAATAAAAATTGCTTATTATGTAGTGTGCATCAAGGAGTTCTTTACCAAACCTTCGTCAACGGTTCAGCAAGTAAACCATATTGACAAATCTATCCAAGTGAGGGGTAGGTTTGGATAAGTTATATTGATGGGGATTTTGGATAGATTGGTTATCGTAAGTTCAACTGAATCTCCTGAATAAATGTAGGTTGGAGAACTTGTAGATCATTCGCACGTTTTCGTAAACAGGTGTGTATTCACACACTGTATAGAATGTAGATCGACAAAAGCCGAAAAGCTAAAACTTTAACATTTAGGGCCTCACTAGCGTGCAATCGCTTGTGTGGTGAACCGAGCCCACAAACATGGGCGATAGACTGTAGAGGCCACCACGAGCGTTCTCGTGTACTTAGGCTATTTTGGGCCTCGATGGGCCGTGTGGGCCCATTGGGCTCGTAGGCCCTACACGGACAAAATCTGCGGTAAGTGGCAAACAATGAACTGGGCTATGGTATTCACATAGCCTTGACTGAAATTGGGCTAAATAGGCCACACGAGTGTGTAGGCCCACTTGGGCTGAGTAATGGGCCTTGGGCCCATTTTCACCGTTTTGACCATCTAGGTTACTTGAGTCACTCAAGGTGATGACAGACCATCTATGAGGTCGTAATCTATACTAAGACCCCAAAATTAGTAAAATAACCAAAATACCCCTAAAGGGTAAAATGACTGTTTTGCCCTCGAGGGTAAATGGCTGATTTGTCTGTGATTTGTATGACTGTTTTTGTGCATGACATTCTGCATACATGACATACTGCTTGGGATTGGGATATTGTTATGGAGGAAGAAACCGTATTGATGGCTGTGCCACATATTATGATGTTAGCAGCTTTGCTGCAACTCTAGTTAGTGCCACAACCGGTGCTAACACTGTAAGTGTAGGGATGGCTTGGGTGATTTATTCCCCACAGGTAGTGCCGGGTTGGACGGAGGCAAGTGCAGGGTTGGATGGGTTATCATGCATTATTCATATGGGTTTGATATTGAAATGGGCTAGGCCCAACTGATATTGGTTCTGTTATGGGCTAGGCCCAATTGAGACTGTGATGGGTTGAGACCCAAATGTTAATGAATCAGGATTTGGCCCAAATATATTCTGAATCGGACTGTTTTGTTACTAAATAGGGCTCAAGCCCAGATTGGTTCTAAATTTTATTTTTGACTGACTGTTGGGATGCTAAGGGATTGCACACTAAGTTTACGTAAACTCACCCCGTTTTTAACTGTGCAGGTAATCCCCAGATATAGATGGTTGGGTGCTGCGAGGGACTTGGAGTTGGCCACACACTTAAATTTGCTTTGGATTTTATTTACCTTATTTATTATTTTTGGGTTGTAATAAGGCCTTTATAATTTCTAGATTTTAAACTTTGGGATTTTATCTACTATGTTTGATATTTGCTAGAAGTAGATCGTGGTTTTTCAAAACAATAACTGTTTTCAAAACACTATGTTTTCGCAACTCAACTTTTAAACATCACGTTTTCGTAAATCAGTTACTTCTAAATATTTAGCTTCCGCAACGAGAAAAATAATTTCGAGAATAATATTAAAAAGTTTTCAATGTACTACGTTTTAAATAAGAAGGGTTTTTAAAGAGAACAATGTTTTCGAAAAACACTTTAATGTGACACACCAAGATTCGGGCATAACGTCTAGGCCGGGTTTGGGGTGTTACAGTTCATCTTTCAAGCTCGATTGTAAGTCTGTTTTAGCCCCGTTTTTAATGATTTTTATGTTTTTGAGATCCTTGTAACCTAATCTAGCTATTTCAAGGACTAATTTGAAAGAAAATCAAAGTCTAAAATTTTACCCATGAAGAATTTTTGTGCATTTTGATGTATAATGGTAGAAAATGTATGTTAGATGTAAGATAAACAACTTTTGCTGGGTTATTTTTGATGAAAATGTCAAAAGGACCAATTTCTAAAAAGGTAATAAAATGTGTGTAAATGTGTGATTAAATGAAAAATGTGAGCTGTTATAAGCATAAAAGAGGTTCGGCTAGGCTTGGAAATCGAAGAAATTGAATCTATTTCAATTTACGAGCCTAGCGACCAAAGTGTAAAAAAGTCAAAGTTTAGGGACAAAATTGTAATTTTGCCATAATGTGATTTTTGAACTGATTTGAGTAAAGTGAATAATAAAAGAGTTAAATTTACTATTATATATCAAGAGAAATAAGGTTCGAACCTAGATTAGGGGAAAAACAAGGTGTTTGACGAGTAGGTCCTATTTCTACTATTTTTGTACAGAGGTAAGTTCTCATGTAAATAATGAATTGTTTTAATTATGTTTTAAATGCTTTACTATTTTATGAATTGTGATTGACTCATGGACATTATTTGACAAAGTTATGACAAGAATAAAATCTCGGTTGAACCTTAGGAATAGACATGATACAAATGTCATGACATCAGGGTTACCAAGATTATGTGTAAGACCATATCTGGGATATGGCATCATTATGAGACTTTGTGTAAGGCCATATATGGGATATGGCATCGATATGAGACTTAGTGTAAGACCAAACTTAGGCTATTGGCATCGATACGAGATCCCATGTAATACCATATCTGGGATATGGCATTGGTATGGTACCGTGTGTACGAAACTCCTGAGTATCCTTTAGTATTCCAAGTGGTTTAATGGGTAATTTAATAAGTATGTCAAAAATGAATCGTTTGTAAATCCTTTTTGAGATGACTCAGGTATGTACGAAAAACTCATATGTGATGAGCTCGTTATGTGATGAACCCTCGGTAAGGTTATGATTGAGTAAGTTATGATTATAATATCTTAATAATATTTATGTCAATTATCATCATGTTAAGCGTATATTAAATTTTGGTTTATGATGCCTATTATTTGCTTGGGAACTTACTAAGCTATATAGCTTACTCCCCTTTTTTTTCCCTTGTTTTATAGTATCACCAAGCTAGCTCAGGGATCGGAGACTGTCGGAGATCCACTCTGTAACACCCCTATCCCGTATCCGTCGCCAGAATAGGTGAAAGGGCATTACCAGACTTGAAACTCATATTAGAACAGTAAAATTTTTTTTTTTTGAACATTCCTTTAGATAAATACTAAAGACAGCCAGGGATACAAATTTAAACTTCTATAAGTACATATTCAAAAGATGCCATTTTCACATGGCTTATATATACATTAACCAAAATATTCTTCTACCCATCGGTCTATTCTATACATGCCATAAAATAATCCAAAACATAACAGTAACAAGCAGTGGATAGTGATAGTGTGATTAGTTGCTGACGATCCCCGAGTCTGTAGCTTCCAAATGAGATCTATAAAACAGAGGAAACAAAGTAAACGGAGTAAGCATTAAAATGCTTAGTAAGTTTTAAGCAGTGTCAACAGATAACAATCAAATTATAACATAGTTGTTCGTATTTTTATTTCACTCTTCCTTCGGGCATACCATCCCTTTACCGAATATACACATCTCATCATATACAATAGGCAGATAAACTTTCACATAAAAGTGAGCTCATGTGACATAGATATATTGTATAGTTTCACATAACCTTTCACACTGATCCGACGCCACATAATCATAGGAATAGTCTCATAGATTGCTCACGTATGCATCATATAACTACCTTGTGATTTAGTTCAAATCAAGCTCACATATAAACTCGGAGTACATACCTGTTTAACCTTTCGCATTGAATATATTTATAAGCAATTCTTATTGCAAAGTCTTATAGCTTTAAACTCTACTTGGATTATCGGCGAGACCTTTAGCTCAGATGAAATCTCTACACGAAGTCAGCGGGTCTTAACCCAGACATAGTCACCATATAGTCATCTGGTCTTTAATCCCGGGTTTACATCACAGAGTTTCATGCATATTTATTCACATGTTACAACATTCACATCGACTATCATATTTGTAATTCATTTACCTCATCAAATATCTAATAAAACACACCTTCCACCGTTTATCATTTGGCCACAATATATATATATATATATATACATCTCATACATATCTCACATTAGCCATTTGGCTTTACCACATATCCATCTCATACACATTTCGCATTAGCCATTCAGCTTTACCACATATATACACTTCCACATTCATCACATTGGCCATTCTACCTTAACACATATATGCATGTTCACATTCATCACATTGGCCATTCGGCCTTATCACACATATGCATGTTCACATTCATCACATTGGCCATTCGGCCTTATCACACATATGCATGTTCACATTCATCACGTTGGCCATTCGGCCTTATTACACATATGCATGTTCACATTCATCACGTTGGCCATTCGGCCTTATTACACATATGCATGTTCACATTCATCACATTGGCCATTCGGCCTTATCTCATATATGCATGTTCACATTCATCACATTGGCCATTCGGCCTTATCTCATATATACACATTCACATTCATCACATAAAATCCTAAATCAAAATATAAATTTTCATGTATTCACATCACAATTATCCAAATATACTTCACATACCACATATACTTTCATGTTTACACTTTGTCTTGACTGAATCTACATCTATCATTTTCCAATGAATAATTCAATTTCAAGCCATACTATCATTCCATATTCGAATACTTATAAACTTACAATTTCACAAATTTTAATATCAAAGATCCATCTAACACTCATATATCATTTTATAATATCACAATTTAGAATTCACGTATGGGTTTAATCAATAGCTTATGAGCAACTAAAACAAGTTTTATCAATGTTTACAACATAATCACAAATTCTCTACAAGTTGTTTTCCTGAGCAACAGTTGTTAAATTATTTTTAACTGGAGCTACGAAACTCCAAATGATGTGCCGTTAATTTCCCATGAAAATAGACTCGTATATCTTCTATCCACAAAATTTTCAGAATTTTTGGTTTGGCTAATCAATACCATATTTTTCTTAAAGTCTCCCCTATTTTACTGCTTGACTATTCTGACTACTCTTCACTAAGAACTGAATTTCTCATTGTACAGAATTAAAAATATGTTTTCGTTTATTTTGTTTGAAACTAGACTCATTAAGGAGTCTAAGCATATAAATATTATCTTATAATCATTTTTGTACGATTTATAATGATTTTCCAAATACTGAACAGGGGATTTCGGATCCATTCTGACTCTGTCTCACACAACAACAAAAATCTCATTATCGGCAACCCCTTTACTTATACGATTTCTTTTATATGAAACTAGACGCATCAAGCTTTAATTACATAATCTATTCAGCCTTTAACTCAATTCCCACAATTTATGGTAATTTTTCCAAAACACGCTACTGCTGCTGTCCCGAGCAGATTTATACAAATTTACTCTGTAAAGTTCTCATTCACATATTTAAAACATAATATCATATATGCCATCATTTAGAAAAGTTATTGACCTTAACGTATATACTTAATTCATATTCATCCCATTTAAAAACTTAAAACTTACAAAGGAATCAAACTCAAATGCTTAAGAACTTACCTCGGAAGTTGTCGAATGATTCTGATCGACTATTCGGTTGGGTAGCTTTTTCTCTTATCCGAATTAGACTCCCTAAGCTCTTGAGCTTGAATAAACAAATTTAATCTATTACAAACCAATTATACAAACTCATGGCCGAATACAACAAGAAGACTAACTAGATTCTACTAGCCACTCATTGCTCTATTATTAACCTTACTTAATTATAAACACATTCGGCAACTACCTCAACCTTATTTAATACAATTAACACCGAATTCCTCATGTAAAAAGTACCGTTGCCGAATATCATTTAGTTCACAAGGTCCTAATTTCAAAATTTTGACAAGCTCATACCCATTCCTACTAATTCCATCATTTTAACACAGGTACGGCAAAGCTAAATTCCATTTTTCCATTAGTTTGCATTTAAATTATTTAAAACATTCAACACAACTCAACCTTATAAACACATATTCGGCTAGGAAGAAAGATTGATAATTTAACAACCTTAGCTTAACATATAATTTGTTGTAACACATCTTTAAGCATTCTTTTATTCCATCAACTCAAAACACATTCATCACTCACAATAACTAAATTCATATTCGGCAATGGCCTCCAATATAGTGACCGATTCTTCTCAACTAGCACCTAGTGTACACACATGATCATTTGTTTGATTCAAACACCTATCCACCAAAAATTCATCCAAATTAACAAGAACAACAACCACATTCCTTGTTATCTACCATGACCAAACTCATATTCATTCACCAAATATCAAAAATTTAACATGGGTCAAATAAGGAACTTAGAAATTTACTAGGATTTAACTAATATTTCAAAAATTAACCAAAACTTCTTACCTTAATTAGGACTAGGATGACCGAATGATGTTCTCCCCTAAACTTCTTTCACATTCGGTTCTTCAAGAAACAAAGATGAATACTTTGTTTTTATCACCCATGTTCTCTTTATTATATTATTATTATTAAATAAATAAAAGCCATTTAGTTAACATATTGATAATATAAAATTTATATGTTATTTGTTAACTAGAAACATGGCCGGCCACCAATAATAAAGTGGGCAATTTGACATGCATGCCCCACATTTTAGCCATGTTAACAATTGGCCACTTTAAGAAAAAGACTTCTAAAATTTTCCTTTATACAATCAAATCCCAACTAAATAATTTAGCATCCAATTAACTAAATTAGACCACCCAACTTTCACAATAGGTAATTCACATAACAAAAACACTGAAATTAATAGTTTACAAAATTTTTGACTAGGTTTTGTGGTCCCGAAACCACTTCCCGACTAGGGTCAATTTAGGACTGTCACACACTCACACTATCAACTGATTATTTTGGGTACCAATGAATTTGACATTTTGAGTTATGGCATGTATAGGGACTTGGTTATTTTTTTAAGTGTCATAATTGAATTGGCCTAATGTGTTTGCCTATATAGGTTGATAATTCATTTTGTAAATAGCCATTTAATTTGGCTAATATTGGTTTAAGCATATATGCATATGATGATGTTTTCATGGATGTGGAAATTTGCATGGTTTAAGTTGACAAGTATGTGGTAAATGATAGCATATGAATGATGTGTGGATGTCTTGATTGTGGCTGAAGTGGTTGAATGTAATTGCTTGGATTGGTATTATGTTTTGTTATGTAGGTGTATGCATAAAAGGCTGATAACATGGCTTGGTAAATAGCCTTGTTTTTGTCCACACAAGTAGACACACGGGCGTGTGTCTAGGCTATGTATAGCACACGGGCGTGTGTCTAAGCCATATGTGGCACACGGCTTGCCCCATGGGCATGTGTTCCCTCCATGTGTTCCCTCCGTGTGTCCCCTACACCTTAATTGTTGCAAAACAGAATGCTCAAAGTTGAGCACACGGGCAGAGACACGGGCATGTGTCTCAACCGTGTGGATAACACGGCCTCAGGCACGGGCGTGTGCCCTGGGCATGTGAAGTCTGCACCTATTTAAAAAAATCATAAATTTTAAATCGACCACGCAGCCTAGCACACGGGCGTGTGCCCTGGGCGTGTAAAGTCTGCACCTATTTTATGAAAAACCATAAATTCTAAATCGACTACACGGCCTAGCACACGGGTATGTGACTTGGCCATGTGTCTTCAATTTGTTCTTGGGTGACAAACAAAGAGTTTCACGGATTAGGGACACGGGTGTGTCCCAAGCCACATGGGTATGTGGCTCTTAAAACATGAAAATTTTTTTAAGTGTTATGAAATTTTCTAAAGTTTTCTGTTTAGTCCTGAACCACTTCCAATGCATGTTTTGGGGATATGAATGTTTGTGGCTCGTTTTAGGGATGATATGAATGTTTGTGAAAAGTTTTAAATTTAGATGGAAATTTACGTCTTAGTTTTGTGTGATTGCTTTTGTATAAGTTCGGTAATTCCTTGTACCCTGTTCCGGCATCGAATACGAGTAAGAGGTGTTACAGATGTGATACCAAGTCGACTAATGGAACTAGAGTTTAAGCTACTATTCGTAACTACTAGGTGAGTCTCCAGACTGACTCTTACATATATGTTTGTAGTCTTGATATTTCTGTGCTAAGTTACTAAAGCATGAAATTGAAACTAGTTAAGCATGACTCTACGACTCTGATATGGAAAAGAAATATGTGCATGTATGATTGTATCTTTCATGAGCAAGTCAATACATGAAAGGTTTATGAATGAAGTTAAGAGAGCATGTGGTGTCTAGAAGCATGAATGCATCTACCATGAAGAAGTCTAAAAAGAATCAGTTTGTCAAGTATGATTTTGCATGATGAGCATGTGTTTGTCTCATGAGTTGTCTAAAAGGGTCCGTCGGGACTAAAAACAAAAAACTCAGATTAAAGGGGTTCGTTGGGACTAAAAACACAAATCATTAATAAGGGCAAGTCCATGACCATGGCATTCTAAAGACCATATAGTGTAAGACCATGGCTGGGTCATGGCATCATATGAAATATATTAAGGATGATTGGGTGATTACCAGTCTGTGAAAGGAAAACCTCACGATGGTGAGTTTAGGCAAATCTATATCGTCAAAAACACCAATTTTCGTAAAAGGATGCCTTTGTGGCTATCACTGTTTAAAAGAAGGCCTTTTTGGAAAATCTCTAATAAGGAATACATTTGTGGTAATCTGTAAAGAGACACTTTTGTGGTGCAATCTAAAGAACTGCCTCTGGCAGTTTCTGTAACAAAGCCTTTGTGGCGATCTCTAGTAAAAGAAAGCCTTTATGGCAATTTCTATTAAAAGGAAGCCTTTGTGGCAATACTCTAAAGGGAAAGCCTTTGTGGAAAGTACTGAATGTTAAAGGAATGCCTTTGTGACGATCTCTGTTAAAAAGAAGCCCTTGCGGCTATCTTTGTTAAATGGACACCTTTATAGCTATCTCTACTAAAAGGAAGCCTTTGTGGCAATATCAGTCAAAGGACGCAATTGTTACGAGACTTTGAAAGGAAAGCCTCTGTGGCTATCTTTGGAAAGGAACGCCTTCGTGGCATAATCTGAAAATGGTTCTTGTGGTAACCATATGAAGATAACGCCTATGGGTGGACTCTGAATGAATGACGAACATAGTATTCTAAGAACTAGCAAGTGTGGATTAGCTCTAAAAGAAAAACCAATATGTATAATCAATAGTGTCAAAGTTATGAACGAGAAAGAAATGATGAAATCCTTGAATAAGGCCTCAAGTAAAAGAGAGTTTTCTTACTGAGTCCTATTAAACTTACCCATTTTTGTTTTATGTCTCAAGTAAAAGAGACGACAGTAGGGATGATGCTGGAGCTGCGCCAAAGAAGTAGCAAAGTGGGCACTTATGCATACAGAGCGGGGGTTGCACAGGCGTGATTGAGTCTGAAAGAAACATTTCGAACAAGTTTCAAAAATTTATTTATAAGCCTTAGGGTGACTCAATTGTGTTGGCCAAATAATCTAAGTCAATAATATTACTTAGATATTAAATAAGTGGGACAGTATAAGCCACAATGATGTGTGATTATATTTGTAAGTTTTGTAATTGTTCGCCCAGACGCAACTTTGTTGGGCAGTATTACTAATAAGATGTATTTCTTTGGAAATTTGTATGTTTCATATATGTATAATTCAACAATATTAATGTAACACCCAAGATCTAGATCTGGTGAATCGGGTCAGGTTGAGGGTGTTACAAGGAACCAATTGGATAGACTAGTCTAATATTTGCAAATTTGGGGTGCTTATTTATGTTTCTCTCGAAAATTTGTAGGCCATTAAGAAGGACAAGTTCTAAAAATGTGTGACAATTTTTAAGTTCCACTAAGTAAGATGAGTCATATTTATATGTGTGAGAAGGGTTCTAATAGAGGTGCTTCTTCTTTTTCTTCTTCTTCTTTAAGTGGTACTCTCCAATCCTTTTTCTTAAGTCTAAGTTCATCACTTCCTTGTTAAGTTGGAAGCTATGGTTCTTTGATAATGAGTGGTTATTTCATCTTCGGGTAAGTATTACAACTCTTCATGTTAAGTTATGATTGAATAAGTCTATATATGGTATTTGAACAGTAAGTTGTAAGAGCAAGGTTTTCCATGAGGTTGTCGACCATTGAAATGATAAGTAAATTTGTATATATAATAATTGGAATAGTGAATTTATGTTCTCTAAACAGTTGTTGCTACTGGTTCGAGAAGAATGTCTGAGTCTGGAGCTTAGAACTGTTGTAGTTGAGTAACAGGTGAGTCTCTGTTCTAACTCATTTATATGAATTGTTCAAGCAAGAAGCATATATATACAAATAAATGGGATGATGATGTTGTTTATAGAAATGGGTAAGAGTATAAGTAGTGTAAAGATTTGAGATGTGCTACGATGATATGTATAAAGTTCTATTAAATAGAATGATGTTTGGTAAGCATGTAGGTAAGATCTGATATAAGAGATGTATAAACAATAAAAAGGTGAATGCCGAGCAAAAGTTCCTCTGTGATGCCTTTGGTAGGGTAATTATAATGCTAACTAGACTGGAAAATCACGATGTGAAAACAAGTGTAAGACCATGAGGTAGAGACCCATGGCATCTTAAGATGATTTTGAAATACTCATGGTGTAGCCTCTAGTAAGATGTAGACTAAATTGGTAGATCATGATACATAAATGTGTGTGTAAACCCATGTGGCTGAGACTTATGGCAAGATATGTTTATATGTATGTTCATGGTGTAGCCTTTGATAACGTATGAATCGAAATGGCATATCACGACACATGAAATTATGTATAATTCCATGAAGGAGAAACCCATAGAACCTTCGATAAAGTCTATCGGGACAGTAAACACGTGATTTTGTATGATGCCTTCACGGCATATTCTGCATTATGCCTTTGTGGCGGATTCCATTGGGCTCTTATGTCGTACTCTGCTATAACTTTATGGTAGAATGTGACTATCCGCCCTAATGGTAAGTTCTAGAAAAACTTAGAGTACTCTCTGACAGGTAAGTCTATGATAAGACTATGATACGTCTGAAGTAGTTTGGCTGAATTAGTTCTGTAATGTAATTGGATAAGTATTAATGAAAGTTCTTGAAAAGATATATTTATCTATAAGTATCTAAATATTCAAAAAGGGTATCCGCTCTGATAAATTAATAGTTTGGGGTTTAGGCGTGTTCATAAATATGAATGAGATAAGTATCAATTAGTTTAAGTTTGTTTATAACATGTATGGTTGAATCTGAAATGCATTATGTCTTCTTCTAAAACTATTCAGAATTTGAGTCAGTGTTATCTTAAGTTTATGAGGCTCTAAAATAAAGTGATGTGGAATTTGATTTGAATGATTTATGTAGTACATTATCAATATGGGTTTGTGTGGTATTGAACCAAGGTATGCTTTGAGTATGAGTTTGATGGTATTCAATTCTGCGTAAGTATTCACCAAATATGTATTAATGTTTGAGATCAATTGTTTGAGAATAGAGTAAGTGTTAGGATATGGTCTGTATGAGGTGGGCTTTAAAGGTATGTTCCGTTGAAAAGTACATATGTAACAATGAGATTCATGAAATGTCTAGAAGGAGCTTCAGTTAGTTAGATAAGGATGATATGGGTATGATAAGAGTATGATATTTGGTGTGTAAGTGTATACCAAAACTGTAGTGGTATCCGCCCGATGTATAAGAAAGTGGTCTAAAAAGGATAGTTCGAGCATTAATCATAATCAATATCCGCCAAGGTATATTTTGGATTAAAGTTCATTAATTTCTCTTGAACTTACAGAATGTTATATTTATGTTCAGGTAAGGTGGGAAGTATTGCGCCAGGAGGGACGATGCCAGGAGTACACCAAGGATGCGACGAAAATGGTTATTATGCATATAATGGAAAAGTGGCATAGTCTAGGATTACACCCTGGGAGCCTGTCTTTAATAAACTTTTATAATATATATCGAATCTGTAATAAGTCTGGTATAATAAGTTATTTTAAATACTTTCCTTTATTTTTAAACATTAAGTTTCTAGTTAAAATAATAAATAAAGTGTTTAAAGAAATGAGTAATTGTCAATGGTTTTGATAATTTGTTAATTATTGTGATGTAACACCCAAGATTTGGATCGGGTGAATTGGGTTGAGTTAAAGGCATTACAGTTGAAGTTCACCTTACTAAGATTGAGAGGACCCGCAACAACTTGGGCGTGAAGGACCAGATTGGATCGTAGTATGGGCAGGGTCTCTACCATATTCTTCTTGGTGTCCTCCTGGTACTTTTTCAGAGCTTCTTCATGGATTGGCATATATGCTCCAACTCTGATAGATATTGTTGGTTTTGAGAATTGAATTTCTCCTCCCTAGAAGACTCTTTGGCCTATAATTGATTGTTTTCCTCCTCCATCTGCTTGATCTAGATTTCTAAATCTTCATATTTGGCTTTCCAAGATGAGACCAAGGAGGTGAGATCCTTGATTTGGCTCACAGCTTCGTGATGAGTTTGGCGTAGTTGAGCCAAGGATTGTTCACTAGAATAGACGTTTCCTCCAGGCCCACCATTTTGATGCTACTTTGATGGCAAGTGTAACACCTCTAACCCGTCTCCATTACCGAATTAGGGTTATAGAGTTACCAAATAAAACAGAACATTTAACTTCATTTCAAACAGCTAAACAAATAAATATCAAACATTTAACAAATAAATCAATTCATAAAATAAATATACTTATGGGCCTGAAATTAGGCTTACGGGGTCATAAAAATACTTTGAGAAAAATCTAGGATCAAATCGAAACAAATAATTTTTTTTTTTTAGAAAAACTTGAAATTTTGAAAAAGGGGGGTCACATGACCGTGTGGCCAAGTCATCTGACATAGCCCAGACCGTGTGAACATTTAAAGTCCCGACATACGGCCGTGTCCTAGCCCGTGTGAGTATTTGAAATAGGGTCGACAAGGCTGTGTGCCAGACTGTGTGTGTATTCGAAGTTAGGTCACACGGCTGTGTCACAGGTCATGTGGATACTGCACCTAAAAACGATAAATACACACAGCTGTGTGAGCTAACCATGTGTGGCACACGATTGTGTGATAGCCCATGTCCTAGGCCGTGTCCTCCATTTTTAAACCCTAATTCAAGCCAATTCATCATAATTCCTTGCACAACAAGACATGCCATCTCTAGTTCATTTCCATGGTTCAAAAGCACAATCAAAACACCGATTACATGTCAAAATTTCATCCATCCTATGCCTAACCTGTAACACCCTTAACCCACATCCGTCGCCAGAATAGGGTTACGAGACATTACCGGACATTAACTTCTATACAATATAACTTCTCAATTCAATAGTAATCATCCACTAAATCATATTAGTTAAATTTGCACACATGAAACACATAACTAGATAAAATTGATCATGCTTTATTATTTATAATACATATACAAACAATGCTTCAAATTTCAACTATATTAATATCATTTATATAACCATATATTTGTATTAACTAATGTACGACAAAGCCATGTTAAAAGTACTTAATACATATAAATGTTCGAACCACATAACTCTAATATTAATGGCACTTATATACTTAAAACATATCCCATCATATATCATTACACTCCAAACATTGAATATATATATGCCAATGTCTATTTCATTAGAGGAATATCAAACATATCATTTGATAACTTCTACAAAAGCACATAATAAAACCGTTCGAACCATATTACATTAATTATTATGCAATCACATATGCCACTTTAGTAACATTACAACATGGTCGAACATAGTAATGATGCATATATATATATAGTGCACAATTTACCCCTAAAAATAAAACAAAAGCCATATTTAACATTTGAACACAAACAACATTCCAATGTACACCTAATTCACATCTATATTAATATACCTAAACTTCATATTTCATCCTATTAACTAATCATTATTTCGGTCACACCATTATCAATATCATGTGCATATCAAAATGAACTAAATATCGTAATCAAATTTACAACCACACATGTATGCATACCTATATTAATATTAGCATCAACTTGACACTTTTAACTATCCATTAAAACTAACCAAAACATACATAACCATAACCATCATTTACCATTTGGATCCGTACCAAAACAATCAAACAAAACAATCATGAAACATATTCATTACTTACCATTTAGAAACCAAACCTATAAAGCCAATATACAATCATCCATCACCTTAACTAAACCACATTTCATACTTCCAAAATGAGCTAACTATTAAGCCTATTATACATCATACCTACCATTTCTCATAGCCGAATCATATAACCAAACATCACAGACATATATATACCAAGAAACATACTTCCCAAAATAAGTTTTAAGTCATAGTCAAATACACACAAGCTTTAATATTATAAACAAGCCATTTTCGCAAGGCTATATATACACAAATTCAAAAACTAAACATATTTAAACTAGCCTATACATGCCATATGTTTAAAGTTTCAAACTTCAAAAGTACCGAATGATAGTCGATAGTGTGATGATGATCCTTGACGATCCTCGAGCTCATAACTAGCTTCCAAAATCTATTAAAAACACCGAATGAACACACAAAGTAAGCTTGGAAAGCTTAGTAAGTCATAAGCAAATATATCAACACATGAATATTAACATTATAATATCACTTGGTCGAATTCAAAACAATCACATGTACATATAAATCACCTTTTATAATATGCATAATTTATATCATCATTTCAAACACTAAACTTACCTTAATTTCATGAATATAACTTCTCACGTACCTGAATCATTTAACTTAATTTCACATTCGATCTTAACTTAACTTTGCCTATTGAACCATTCAGAATTAATAAGGATACTCGGATAGTCAACAACGCCAACATCCCAGACGTGGTCTTACATGTAATCACATATCAATGTCACTGTCTCAGACAGGGTCTTACACGTAAATCACAAAATCGATGCCAACGTCCCAAACGTGGTCTTACACATAATCATATTTTGGAATCCTATGTCATGACATATGTATTTACCTATTCATAAGATTCGTATGAGGCTTCTGGATGTCGTAAACCAATCGATTCCATCTCGTATATATATTTCCCCCATGCTTATACTAATTCGACATCAACACATATATAAGTAATAATTTAACTCGGCACGTATATTACATAAACATTTGAATTTAACGACATTTGTTTACTTATGAATTTACCTCGGACAAATACGAACGAGCCAGAATGACTATTCGACAACTTTAGATTTCCCCTGATCCAAATCCGATTTCCTCTTTTCTTGATCTAATTCAATATAAATTTGACTTATTTAATCATATATTCAATCAAATTCATCCAAAAACACATAAATGGGCTAATTACACTTTTTCCCTTGACATTTCAGATTTTTTACAATTTAGTCCCTATTTCACAAAACACAAAATATTCAAAATTTCACCACACCCATGCTTGGCCGAATTTCACTAAAGTCCCTAGCAGCCCATTTCTTTCATTTATTTCACATTTTGACCCCTCAATTTACAAAATTCATAATTTAATCCCAAATAGGCATTTTTACAAAAAATCACTTAATTAAACATGAAAATCTATTAACACTGATCGTGATTTTCGGTGATAAGTTTTGAAAATTTATAATTAATCGTTCTTGAAACTAACTATTATCACGATGTAGGCAAGTGTACCTATCGAACAGTAGTATAGCTTTAGCAAGACCGGATTGTCGAACCCAAAGGACTCAAAGTACTAGTAATGACTGTCTTTTTATTATCTAGCCTAAGAAATAAGGGGTTTGTTTTAACTAACTAATTATCTCAACTAAGAAGTTGTAGAAAATAGAATTGGGGAATTACTTTTGGGAAAAATGATTGATTTAGGACAATACCTAAGGAAAAATCCACCAAGACTTTACTTGTTATTCTGGCTCCAAACCGGATGATTTATTCATTTAACTTGTTCCGTAGAGATCCCAAAGTTATGTTATTATCCCTATTCAAGACTAATAACGTCTAATCCCTAGGTTGAATAATTGAGAATTTTCTCTAATTAACACCCTATGGTTGCATTAACTCGATCTATGGATCCCCTTATTAGGTTTCACCCTAATCCAGAAAAATCTTGTCACCCTATCTCTAGGCGCGCAATCAACTCCGCTTAATTACAACAAAGTCACTCTTAGCCAGGGACTATTCATCCTCCAACTAAGAGCATTAACTTGAATCGATATCCTGAAATACCAAAACAAGAATTAAGAACAAATAATTAAGAACAAGTCAAATATTTATCATACGATTCAGAAAATAATAACAAGATTTGTCTTAGGTTTCATCCCCCTTAGGTATTTAGGGGTTTTAGTTCATAATTAAATAAGAAAACAACTCAGAATAATAAAGAATACAAAACATAAAAAAAACCCAAAACTCCTGAAGCGAAATTGAGGAGAGATCTTCAGTCTTGATGATGAACCCGGCTTCTGAGATGGATCAATCGGCTTCCTTGGAGTAATTCCTTACTCCCTATTCTTCGTCTCCCTTTACTCTTCCTCTAGGGTGTTTAAATAGGCTTTAGAATGCCTAAAAGCCCTCAAACTTGCCCTTTTCTGAATGGAACTTAGCTAAGGCTCGACAGGGACATGCCCGTGTGACTCGCCCATGTGTGATTACTTCAGGCCGTGGTCGAGCCTGTTAGATTAACACGCCCTTCCTGAGATTGATTTGGGTCGTGGTCGAGCCTGTTAGAATGGCACGGGCATGTGTTCTGCCCGTGTGAGGAAGTCCAGGCCGTGTTGTTTTCCCCTGTCAGCCCATTTTCTCCGTTTTTGGCCCATTTCTCATTTTTTTCGATCTCCTATGCTCACCTAAGTATAAAACATGAAATTAAAGGATTAAGAGCACCAAATTCACCAAATCTAAGGAGAAATCATTCATAAATGTGTTAAGCGAGGGATAAAAATATGTATAAATTACGGTTTATCAAATACCACCACACTTAAGCGTTTGCTTGTCCTCAACCAAAATCCTCTATTCACATTTAAGAATTCCTTTTGCTCAACTTATAATTCCTATCAATGATATCTCAAGCTAAATCCATAAGTAATCATACATTGAGAATTCAACTAAAAGAACATTAAAGCTTCAAACATTCCAAGTTGAGTATTTAATCACGACAAACTTAGGCATCTCCCCTAATCTAAGTAGTTACCATCGATTCAAAATCTCACAGATTTTAACATCCTCACTAAAGATTCACTCAAATCACTCAAAGTTTTTAAGGACAATGAGATCAGCACTCATCAGTCAATATGAAAAGTTATTACCATAGGCTTGCATGAAAATCAAATCTCCATCACTATAAATTGAGATGATACATCAATCAAAAGGTCTTTAGAGTGTTGTAACGAGGCTTGGTTAGGGGTGTGGTCACAAGCTAAAAGAAAATATTAGAATCGAGATTGAGTTGAAAAACTACTTAACTAGAAAAATATTTAATCATTACTTGCGTACAACAAAGCTTCTTCTCTGACTATGTAATTTGAATACTGAAGCTCACAAACAAAAGATCACTACTAATATGGATACATGTTTTTTTTTTTAAGAACAAGTCAAATAACATAGATTACTATTAAGAACAAGACATAACTAAGCAATTTATTCAAATTAACTCTCGACAAAAATAGGGATCAAATTAATTGAGGGGATTTGAACAATAATGGGTTAAGGGTTAATATTAAGGGTAATACAAGGAATGGCTTGTTAAGCTCAAAGGGGTTTACTAAGGATTAATCGTGAAGGTAGGCTTTTCACGGCATGAGTGGGTTAATCCTAAGTGCCTCTATCATCTTGCCAAATCAAATCAAATGGTGTGGTCTTGACATGCATAATTAAGCAAGTTCTAGAATAACAATTCGATATTGACACACTCAAAGCAATAATAAAAGTGAGCATGAAAGAAATAATAGATGCTCTTAAAGGCTTAATAATCTCACAAAAATTATGGCTTTTTGGTGTTTAAACTTGTGGATTTCAATTCAAGATAATACCTAAACTTAGGGAAACAACCTAAAATTTTAAATTCTTAAAAATTAACTTATCATGCTTAATTTTCTAATGTCTTAAAGTTTAAATAATCAATGCATGAATGCCTATGTTTTAATTCAAGATATATCAATAAAAATCATAAATCAATCAAAATTCATCCTAAACACAATATGAGAGATTTACAAGAGAACAAATCACTATTCAGGGATTTTTCAGATAATGAAATGATTACCCCCCCACACTTAATATGTACATTGCCCTCAATGTACAAAAATAGATATATATAAAAATATAAAATCATAAGATAGGGAGAGAATTGAAACTTCCTGAGTTGTAAATGAATGAACTCCCTAGTTTGGAGTTATGCAAGGTGGAAGAAGATACTCTGGTGGTGGTAGAGGTTGGGTACCACAAGTGTTGCACCAAAAGAATATTATATCTCGTTATTGAGTAGGGCTTGGAAGTCGTGGAGAATCTTTTCCAATAGAGTTTGAAGTTCCTAAGTGATTGTGAGCTTTGGGGCTCTTTATAACTGTGAGAAAATCAGGAACTTTTTAGGGAATATTAGGAAGAATAATTACTCATAAATAAATAGTCAAAATTAAAATTAATTAATAAAACCTAAATATAATATAGTAACAAAAGGAAAATAATATTCAAATGTTAAAAGTGAAATTAATAAAGACTTAAAATAAAAATAAAAATAGAGATAAAAATAGAAATAAAAATAAAGATAAAGATAAATTTAAATTAAACATCATCATCGCCGGATGGTTCGCGAGGTGATGGTGGCAATGAGATGTGGAAGTGCTGACAGATCTGCTGGAGAGTAGCATCAATGTTATCAAATCGTTGAAAACACTACTGCTCGAATCGGTTGAGGCGCTCAGATATGTCAGCATATGAAGCCGACGCATGAACTGGACGATGGGAGCGTGGTGGCTGGGATGGTGGGTCCTCGAGCTATGGAGGGACATCATCAGTAATGTCCTCTGGATCCTCCTCTTCGGCAGATTGGGCGAGACAATATTAGAGAGGGTAGGTTCTTCGGCGTTTTCCAATCATCCTAATGCTGAGCATGCTCGAGATTCCTTGTGGAGACATCTGGCCAATGAGTGTAAGGGATAATTCTTGGGCCGCGGTGTCGAAGAGTCTGAAGTGTCGTGCCAGTCGAGTCACGTAGGGGCCAATAGAGATGACCCCCTCCTATGTCGCTCTGTCTGGTGGCGAATGGCAAGGGCGATAAAGTAGGCGAGGTCGAAGACGTGTCCATTTGACATACACCATAAGTAGTAGACGTCGTGGGTAGTGACGACGCCGGTGCTCTCTCTCCACCCTATCAAAGTGTGAGATAAAATAGAATGTAGACACCTTAAGGACGGAGGGAGAGATGATGCCTTAGTGCGACTGGGGTCGTAGCTGGCCGAACGTGGAACGAGGGCGGTCCAACACTTTGAGGGAGAATAATGGATGTGACGGTTGAGGGTATCCAGGTCGTTCTCCTCTTGGAACTCCTCTGTGTAAAGGCCCAGTACTGCACCAGACTCTAGGACGCTCAATTGGCGTACTAGACTGCCAAGTCTAAATTAGACCGTGCCGGGATCATCATGGTTGGTCATTACGGTCTGAAGATGGAATGTCGAGCACAGTTCCATCATGAGCTTGAGGTACGCCAGTTTGATGATCTCAAAGAAGAGATCCCAAGGATCGGTCGTAAGGAGGGCCCGGATTGCATCCGCCAACTGAACTTGTTCTACCGCAGCCCAATCAATGCAGCAGCCCACAATTAAAGGTCGGGCCCGAAGAATTTGGAAAAGTTCTTCTTCGGGCCCAATGGGTAACTGTAAGAAAGGATGACAGATTTTCGCGGTAGGACTCGAGGAAGATGACACTCCCTTCCTTTTCTTCAATGCGGGGAGGGCAGCTTTCTTTCATCGTGAAGACGACATGGTGAATCTACAATTGGAACCATTAATTCATCTCGATGAGTGGACAAGGTAAAATGCAACTAAATTCGAAGAGAAAAATCCATAAATATGTTCAGCCACGACTACTAAATTTAACTAAAACAATAAGTTCAATAGCATACTTTTGTGGCATTAGCATGGTGGTATGAGTAAAAATGGCAAAGAATGGAATGCAACATATTATATGGATGAACAAAAATGTCAACACAAAAGGCATGAATATTTCAACTATCCTAACCATGAATATTCACTTCTACTAGTCAAATGGAGTAGACAAATCATGCAGTGAGTAAGAATTTTAACATGAAAGAGATGATAATTTGTTCTATAAATGAAATTTGAGTGATGGAAAGATGAAAATAACATGAAAAATATAGATTACTATGATAAATAGCATTATAAATCAGTGAAATAAAAGAGAAAGGAGTAAACAAACGCTAGAAAGGGAAGGATGAACGTCAAAAAATGGTGTTGGAGGCAGCGGACGGGCGTGGCAGGAAGGCCATGTGGGATTTCATCAGCTTGGGTTAGGGTTTTTGAGTGGAGAAGACAATGAATAGTGCAGGGTATTTATAGATTTTGGGCCACACGACCAGGGGACACGCCCGTGTTCCCCAATTTCAGCCCGTGTGTTTCATGTTTTTTCTATTTTAGTACATCTGAAATTCGTCCCACGCCCGTGTACCTTGGGCGTGTTGGTGTACACAGCCGTATCGCACGACCTTGTCTAGCTTCGTTCACTTCTCCCATGCCCGTGTTAATTTGATAGGTTCGACCGCGGGTGTTAGACATGGGCGTGTCGTATGCCCGTGCTAGTTTCTCAGTTTTAACCACGGTCCTAGGGCACGGCCTTATCGCACGACCGTGTTGTTTTGGCAGCTCGCCCAAGGCCATGTCGCACGATCGTGGCGATTTATCACAACCCGTGTGTGGGGGAAATCTTTTCCCTGTTTCCAAACGGTCGTAAGCACGCCCGTGTGCTTGGCCGTGTCTCTGTGGTGAACCTGTTTTTAAGAGCTCTGTTAGTAAGTTAGGTGTTAACCACTAAAATTTAAAGAAGTTAATATAGTTCGTGCTCGGGTTGCCTCTCGAGAAATGCTTATTTATAGTCTAAGCTCGACTTACCTCTCCATCGAATGGTCATGGTGGTTTGAGGAGTTTATACTCCTCATTCTTACTATCAATCTCATCAAAATAAGGTTTTAGACGTGTGTTGTTTACCTTAAAAGTGCCAAACTTGGGATGACTTACCTCAACTGTACCAAATGGGAAAATACTAAGTACCGTAAGAGGGATTTCTTCATTTGATTTTTCAGTGATAATGTGAGGATCTGCGGCATCTAATAAAACTTTATCTCCAACCTTAAGTTGATTTAGAGAGGTATCAAGCTCGTTCTGGCGTAGTTTTGGTTTATCATGTATTCTCGGTTTATGTGTCTGCCATTCATCTAGCTCCTCTATTTGAAGCCTTCGTTCTTCATGAATGGGTCCTGTAGTATTGCTTGAACATGGCTTGTGTACTTCATTCAAACTCATTTCCTGCAAAGTAGGTTGCGTCATATTGTCAGTTTTAGTAGAATGGTTTATACAATCACCTTCAATTTGTGATGTGTTGCCAGAATTGTGAGCTTGAAGGTGATTGTTTCGTCTCCCACATGAAGTGTGAGCTCACCTATGCCAATATCAATAATTGTTTTAGTAGTTGCTAAAAAGGGCCTCCCTAGAATCAAAGGGGTGTTGTTGTCCTCTTCTATGTCAAAAACAACAAAGTCAACGAGAAATATAAATTTATTGATTTTAACTAGCACATCTTCAATAATACCCCTAGGAAGTCTTATAGTTTTATCTGCTAATTGAATGCTCATCCTAATCTGTTTGGGTTTCCCAAGACCTAGTTGTTTAAACATTTTATAAGGCATGACGTTGATACTAGCTCCTAAATCAGCTAATGCATTATTAACATCTAAACTACCAATTAAGCAAGGAATTGTAAAACTCTCTGGATCTTTTAATTTGTTGGGTAGCTTATTCTGTAGCATAGCTGAGCAAATTGCGTTTAGCTCCACATGCGACGCCTCGTCCAATTTTTGCTTGTTTGCTAAAAGCTCCCTTAAAAATTTCATTGCATTCGGCATCTGCGATAGAGCTTCAATAAACGGTAAGTTAATATGTAATTTTTTCAAAAGTTTAAGGAATTTACCAAATTGTTCATCTGAGCGGTCTTTCCTTGTCGTGTTAGGGTATGGCACACTAGGTTTATATTCTACACTCACCGTTTTGCTTTCATTATGACTTACCTCACCTTTACCTTTGCTCACCACAATTTTTTGCCTCGGTTCTGGCTCAGGCTAAACGAATCCTTCTTTATCTTGAACATTAATTGCATTGAGTTGTTCCCTTGGATTAAGTTCAGTATTACTTGGCAAGCTACCTTGTGGTCGTTCAGAAATTAGTTTGGACAGCTGGCCTATCTGAGTTTCGAGCCCTTGGATTGATGCTTGTTGATTTTTAAGTGCCGTCTCGGTATTCTAGAAATGGGTTTCTGACACTGAGATGAATTTGGATAGCATCTCCTCAAGGTTCGGTTTCTTTTCCTGTTGATAAGGTGGATGTTGAAAACCCGGAGGATTTTGTGGCCTTTGATTCCCTTGACCACCCCAAGAGAAATTTGGGTGGTTCCTCCAACCTGCATTATAAGTGTTACTGTATGGGTTATTTTGAGATCTAAAGTTATTGTTACCCATATAGTTGACTTGTTCCTCTTTGGTTGTAGGATTGAATGGTTGATATTCTGGATGCACACCTCCTCCACTTGAATCACACCTCATCACTGGATGTACCTGCATAGAACTAAGTAAACCATCAATCTTTTGATTCAGAAGTTCTACCTAATTTGACAACATAGTAACCAAATTGGCGTTATATATGTCTGCTGTTTTAGTCGGCTTAATCCTCATGACTTGACACTGATAGTTATTTAGTGACATCTCCTCAATAAATTCGTAAGCCTCTTCAGGTGTTTTGTTATTGATGGTTCCACCAGCGGCTGCGTCAATCATCTGTCGCGTTAAGTGATTCACACCATTGTAGAACGTTTGAACTTGCAGCCATAGAGGTAACCCATGGTGAGGGCACCTTCACAATAGGTCCTTGTATCTCTCCCATGCATCGTAAAGTGTTTCTAAATCCATCTGCACAAAAGAAGAGATATCATTACGTAATTTAGCTGTCTTAGCTGGAGAAAAATACTTTAATAAAAATTTTTCGGTCATTTGTTCCCAAGTAGTGATAGACCCTCGTGTAACGAGTTCAACCACTGTTTAGCTTTGTTCCTCATTGAAAAAGGGAATAACCGAAGAAGAATGGCTTCATCAGAAACGCCATTAATTTTAAAAGTGTCACAGATTTCTAGAAAATTCGCTAAGTGAGTGTTGGGGTCCTCATCCTGCAAACCATCAAACTAAACAAATTGCTGTATCATTTGAATCGTGTTAGGTTTCAGCTCAAAATTATTTGCAGCAATAGCAGGCCTAACTATACTTGACTCAGTTCCTGTTAAATTAGGTTTAACATAATCATACATAGTACGAGGAGCAGGATTCTAATTTGCTAATTCAGCAGGTATCGCTGGAGGTAGCTGATTGTCTTGATTTTCAGCCATCTCCTCGGTTGCAGTTGAGATATCGTCTTCTTGCTCTTCCTCTGTGTATCTTAGGCTTCGCCTTATTTCTCGTCAGTTTTTACGAGCTATGCGATCAATTTCTTCACAAAAGTAGTGGTCTGACGGGTTTCTTCTAGTCATAAACTATAAGAACTCGCTGTAAGAAAGAAAAAAAAAAATTAGTAAAACAAAAAACAAAATTAATTTGCAAGAAAAATAAATGGCTAAAGCAATAAAAATTGAGTGTTCCTAATATTTTAGTCCTCGGCAACGGCGCCAAAAACTTGATCGTGATTTTCCGTGATAAGTTTTATAAATTTATAATTAATCGTTCTTGAAACTAACTATTATCACGATGTAGGCAAGTGTACCTATCGAACAGTAGTATAGCTTTAGCAAGACCGGATTGTCGAACCCAAAGGACTCAAAGTACTAGTAATGACTGTCTTTTTATTAGCTAGCCTAAGAAATAAGGGGTTTGTTTTAACTAACTAATTATCTAAACTAAGAAGTTGCAGAAAATAGAATTGGGGAATTACTTTTGGGAAAAACAATTGATTTAGGACAATACCTAAGGAAAAATCCACCTAGACTTTACTTGTTATTCTGGCTCCGAACCGGACGATTTATTCATTTAACTTGTTCCGTAGAGATCCCTAAGTTATGTTATTATACCTATTCAAGACTAATAACGTCTAATCCCTAGGTTGAATAATTGAGACTTTTCTCTAATTAACACCCTAAGGTTGCATTAACTCGATCTATGGATCCCCTTATTAGGTTTCACCCTACTCCGACAAAATCTTGTCACCCTATCTGTAGGCACGCAATCAACTCCGCTTAATTACGACAAAGTCACTCTTAGCCAGAGACTATTTATCCTCCAACTAAGAGCATTAACTTGAATCAATATCCTGAAATACCAAAAAAAGAATTAAGAATACATAATTAAGAACGAGTCAAAGATTTATCATACGATTCAGAAAATAATAACAAGATTCATCTTAGGTTTCATCCCCCTTAGGTATTTAGGGGTTTTAGTTCATAAATAAATAAGAAAACATCTTAGAATAATAAAGAATACAAAACATAAAGAAAACCCAAAATTCCTGAAGGGAAATTAAGGAGAGATCTTCAGTCTTGATGATGAACCCGGCTTCTGATATGGATCAATCGGCTTCCTTGGAGTAATTCTTTACTCCCTATTCTCCGTCTCCCTTTTAGTCTTCCTCTAAGGTGTTTAAATAGGCTTTAGAATGCCTAAAAGCCCTCAAACTTTCCCTTCTCTGAATGGAACTTAGCTAGGGCTCGACAGGGACATGCCTGTGTGACACGCCCGTGTGTGATTACTTTAGGTCATGGTCGAGCTTGTTAGATCAACACGCCCGTGCTGAGATTGATTTGGGCCGTGGTCGAGCCTGTTAGAATGGCACGGGCGTGTGTTCTGCCCGTGTGAGGAAGTCCAGGCCGTGTTGTTTTCCCCTGTCGGCCCGTTTTCTCTATTTTTGGCCCGTTTCTCATTTTTTTTGATCTCCTATGCTAACCTAAGTATAAAACATGAAATTAAAGGATTAGGAGCACCAAATTCACCAAATCTAAGGAGAAATCATTCATAAACGTGTTAAGCGAGGGATAAAAATATGTATAAATTACGCTTTATCAAACACATATTTATTTTTCATCATCAAACACAAAAATCATCAAGCTTTCAACAAGGGAAAAACACAAAATCATCATCAAATTCAAAAATTCAAGCATGGGCTAGCTAGTAATCAAAGCAACGATCTCAAAACGTAAAAATTATCAAAAACTTAGTAAAAACGAACCTTGAATCAAGCTTGGACCATGGCCGAATGTTTGAAAGCTTAAAACCCTTTTTCTTTCTCAAGTTTCAGTCAAAGATGAACATTTGCATGTTATTTTTATGTTTTCTTTTATTTAATTACATTATAATACATTTTTTTACCTTTATAACCTTAATGAATTAATATAACAACTTAATAATGTTTGTCCATTTTTGTTCATACATAATTCTAGTGATTAATTTAACATAAGGACTCCATATAATAAAAGCCATAGCAAATAGGTACTTTTACATAAAGCATGCTAGTTTTACATTGTACGCGATTAAGTCATTTTAATTAAATCGAGCACAAAAACGATAAAATTTTCACACGAAATTTTCACACATATTAATTCACATAATATAAACACCAAAAATAATATTAAAATGTTTTTCTAACTCAAATTTGTGGTCCCAAAACCACTGTTCCGACTAAGGTCTAAATCGGGCTGTTACATAACCAATATGCCTACCACAATTAAAGATCATTCCCTCAAATAACCAAACTAAAAATGTACTAACATTGGTCATCTATCCATACTCAACCATCAACCAAACTGACCAAATATAAATTACTCATATCAAGTTAACATTCCAAGCATCATGACCTAATTCTTAACATTAAGGATTACCAAACCTAAACACTTCAAACATACACGTTCAATATCAGTCATTTCACTAGAAATACCATTATAGCATAACATTTACATATTCACAACAAAACACCTATATACATGACACATCCTAAAACGAAATACAAAAGCTACCAAAATGGTTCGATAGTGTGAGCTCCAAACCAATCCATCTAGTTAGTTCGCAACCTTAACAACTACAAAATAACACAAATGAAATAAGTAAGCGAAAGAAGCTTAGCAAGCTCATAGTTTAAACATCAAACTAACTTACCTTATTCATAATAAATATTCAAAGAAATAATTTATAATTCCTGACAGCCAAATACATGTTCACAACCCACATTAGTTTTTCTCACATATCTAAATATATCATGATAATTTCTTCTCAAATAACTTACCATTACCACATGTCATCAATGTAGTTGTCCACACATATATAACAAGTGGTTCATTGTAACATTTTTAACTTACTAATACCATGAATATGCATTAACATTTAAGCACATAATTAAATTGTAATTCAATTAACATTTAGCCCGATGAACTAAGTAACTCAACTCAGATACTTGAGTAACTACACCACACCAGAGGCATCATAAATGCATGATATAGGCACCGAAGTGCAGACAGAGGCACAAATGTGCAATCAGAGGCACCAAAGTGCAAACCCATACAAAAGCACATACTGACCCTAGTGGCATGCCAATCATATCCTCAGCATACTACGTTCAATCGGGCATTATACGTAAATTCGTTACCTTTATACATATTCATCATCCAGAACCACTTCATCATTTTCGTAAACATACTATAAATTCAATATATTAATTTCAATAATGTGCAATCACAAGATTTGCTACCATCAACTATTCATTTTCATATGTACTCAATTGCAATAATCAATATCATATAGGTAACAAATAAAATTTCACATACATATATATAACTAACTAGATAACAATGAGATTATAACAAGAAATTTACATTCATATATAAAAACACTATGAACTTACCTATAATCACTTCAGGTTAAAATGTAGGGACCTACTTTGTAATTTTCCCCTTTCCTCGATTATTTTTTTCCCTCTGTTCTTGGTCTATCTAATAATTAAATTTAATTATTTCATTCACAATATAAAATTCAATTTAATGCATGAGACCCTTATGTTTTCATTATTTACACATTTTCCCTAAACTTTTACATTTTTCACAATTTAGTCCCTAAACCCAAAATTTCCAAATTTAACAAAAATTTTACACTTCTTATGCTAACTAAATTTTTACCCATCCATTTACACCCCACATTTATTCTAAATTCTGAAAAATTCCCTATCAATTTTAATATTCAATTAATTTACTTCTTTAACCAAAAACTGACAAAAATTACTTTACAATTTATTCATGATCAACTACCAATACTTTAAATCCATTCTATAACATCATGAGCAAAAAGAATTCATCAATAGTGAAATTCAAGATTCTTAACAGTTTCAAAAATGAAGGAACATGTTAGCTGGACTTAGTTGCAACGATCTCAAAAACATAGAAATTACTAAGAACGAGTAATAAATTTTTACCATGCAAGGGTTACAAGCTAGCAAACATCCCAAACCCTTCAATGGTGTTTTTGACTTTAATTTTCGGTGAAAAATCCATTCAAGAAGACGATGGATGTTTTATTTTATTTGTTTCTTAAGTTTAAATTATTAATTTACATAATTACCCTTTAACTAAACATATATTTTAGCTAACTACTATCCTTAAACCGTCCATATTAAACTAGAATGGCATTATTTCCAAATAAACCATTCTACTTATGTGATTTACACCATTTAATCACTATAATTCAATTATAACTAGACTTTTACATCTATTACAATTTAGTTCTTTTTCTTAAATTAACAAAGTAAACATTAAAATTTCATCACCAAAATTCAATAAGACTCTAATGTAACTCCATAAATATTAATTAAATAATAAAAAATGATCTCACATATCAGAATTATGGTCTCAAAACCATTATTTCTGACACCACTAAAAAATAGAAAATTACAGCAAGCCTCTTTAAGGGCCCAACTCATAAGCCTGTACTCAACAGCTAATACTTGATAACACCCCACCAGCATTGAGAGTGGGGGAAGATGAGGGTTGGAGAACAGGGGAGAAAGGAAAGCCTCGTTTACCTACTAAGGCAAGTTATTATCCTACTGATGGATGGCGTCAAGAGAGAAGGGATATTACCGTGACCTTATTAGATCATGCCATAGGAAGAGTCTTCCCACTTTACCAAAAGGAGTAGTAATAGGTAAATAACCAAAAAGGGTCATTGGTTGGCCTTAGTGTATTTTCTCTTGCGCAAATGTATCCATAGAAGGAACTGAGATGTGGATTGCAGAGTCTATAGAATTGGTAGACTCTAGTAGTGTAATTGGAATAGAAGGAAGGGCATGAATAGGAGGCAAAAAAGGAGTAAGAGTAGCGATGGCTCTTATGGGAGCAAGCCATCTCCTAATCCTATGATGAGTCAACTGTGGGTGGTCACTACCCTCGATATCTTAGGTGCTTCCCTCCACCCTTGGCCTTTTTTGAGACCTATCAGTCATTGTTCTTGGTGGGGCAGTAATAACTCCTTTATTTTCACACACTGATTCTAACAAGGCTAAGGCGTCCATATTAACTGCTAGAGTCAGCAGAGAAGTACTAGATGTACGAGAAGAAGAAGACCCTACAACAGCAATAGGAAAGTTAGCCCGACTAGGATAAAGAGTGGAAGATGTACCATAACTAATGATATTCCAGTAGCATGGACGTAGTCCACATGTTTCATAAAAATATAATAGAGGTTCCCTCATCCTCTCCATTAAAATTCGTGCCAAATCATCGTTGGCGTTGTAAGGCCAAACCACCTTAGCAAAAGGGACATTGTGAGAATCCACCCAAAGTAAAAGATCATTCGCCTGGTGACCATTTGTACTCAGCCCTTTTAGGCAATATTGGAAGACATTCTAGACAGTAACAATCTCTCTCAATTCCAAGCAATTTCAAAATTGACAAGTTGGCTCTGTAAGAAAAGATCCTTCTAGGGTATGAACCATAAAGTGGGAAAGGCAAAACCAATTTTGAGATTGTACGTGACCCTGACAAACTTGTCTTTTATGATATGGGGGTTTTGGGCCCAATTCTGGATTACGGGCTCACAATCCTAGCATGTACTAAAGTGGGCCATCCCAGCTAAGGCACCCTTCCTTTTAATTTTCAATTGATAGATCTTCTAGAAAACATCAAGAATAGGTTGTTTATTGTGCAAACAGTAGCCGGTGGAATAAGCCACCAATGTCCACCAGGAAAGGGCGAAGTGTTGTCTTGGTGCAATATCATATTCATTGAGTGCCGAGTAGAAGAAAGTGTGAAGAGGCAAGTGAAAACCAGCCTCAAATAGGAAGAGGGGAAGAATAAAGCCCTTGGTGTGACACTCTCCTTAGACTAAACGAAAGTCATAAGCAAATTTTGGATTGAAGACAGCTCAAGCCACTATATATCAAGTCAATTTCTCCTCAGTCGTGTTGAATTCGTACATGGAAGCAAGTACGCAATGAGTACCATCGGGACCTCTGGGTCCAATCACAGTAGTGTTTCTGGTACTATTGCTTCTACTACTTTGGGCAAGACCACCATAGCTTCTTCCACGGGTAGTTGTTTCGACCATTTTGTATAATAATAAAGAAAAGTGAAAGGGGGATTACCTCTGAAGAAAGTATAAAGGGGGATTACCTCTGAAGAAAGTATAAACTAAAGGCGAAAGAAAGCAAAAAGAATTTGGTAGAGGCAGGAATTAGGGTTCCAATGATATAGTGAAAAAAATTTTACGGGGGTAATGTTGAACACCTAGTATTTGTAAAGAACCAAGTGTCCATGAGAAGTTTCAAATTTAAAACCAACTATCTGAAGTATTGAATCATAGCTCAAAACTTGTTGAGGCTAAGGCCATAGGATGTTTAAAAGCATAGGAGTACCCACCAACTATGCCCACGAGTTTGAAATTCGCCAATCGAGATTGTCTATCTAGATTCACACTAGTTGGAATCTTCTTAGTGTTGTAACTATGTGTCGGTGTTTTGCCAAGCGTCATGAGTAATAAGGTTTAAGAGATTGGTAAAAATTGTCCACGCGTCATGAGTAATTGGGTTTACGAGATTGATAAAAATTTTGATGATGAAATTTTCTTGAAGGAGGGGAGAGTTGTCACACCCCAAAAAGGACGAATCCAAAAAGGTGAGCAAAGTATATAAACTGTTTCGCACACAGTGGTAGCATAATCCGCCACCCTATTGGCTTGATGACGAGTTAGAGTATTGGCATATACTAGCATTAAAGTATCCACTTGCTTGCCGTATCTAAGGATTTAATTACAAGGTATCTTCAAGCAAAGAAAGATTATGCCCAAGAAAGAGTACATCTAAGGAAGAGTACGCCCCTGAGTATTGGCTGAGAATGAATAGCCTATCAAGTGTTTATGGAAGATGTAGGAGACATAATTGTCTTTAAGACCATGCCATACGTGAGTCACTACAAAGTATAGTACACTCGATTTGCTTGAGCAATGTTTAAGTTGGTTCTGGTGATGAGATTAGTTGGGAGTCAACTAAATTGATTTAACCCTCCCCATGATTCGTCAAAACAATAACGAAGATCTTCACTGGATTCTATTTACCTTTCCCAAATTTTTGTGGGAAATCAGGAGATTTGGGTTAGGTAAGCATCGCCATTTGTCAAAGTCTACAATAGGGGGACAAGGAGGTTATATCTAGTAAAGGAGAAGACATTTCAAATGACTGTTCTTTCTACTTTACGTTCTAGTTCTTTTTTCTGACTTAAATGTTCTCTTCTTCTTCGTTAAAATAGAGCTAAGACCTCGTTTAATCAATAGATGATTCAACCTCCTGGTAAGTCTTATAAGCCTATATGTTATGATTGTTGTTGAGTAAAGATGTTAAAATGTGCCAGGACAGTAGGATGTGAGTGAAAGGCCCTGCATGAGGGTCGTACGTAGTTGAAACATTAGTAAACAAGCTATAAGTGGGGATTCTAATGAAATTCTATGATCTTGTAAGCAAATGTTGTTACTAGATTTTAAACGACAATCATAACAAAAACTTCAGGTTGAGAAGTTGTTAATATAAACCCGACTTCTGCACAATATATTATGATAATTCCTTGTACGGTTATTGTTAATATAGATGTGCATATCTCCTTGAAAAGTTGTTATACATATGTATGTATGGTTGTGTGTGTTTTCTGTAAGGTATTTGTATGAATATACTAAAGTGTACCATGCGTTGCATGAATATGACAATGTTTGGTAAGCATGCATGGGAAATTATGTGTTAGGAAGTATGATTCTGTTAAGATTATGAATGAAATTTGTATAGATGCGTCCATTATGTTATTTGAGTGATGCATAACCAAGTCTGGTTAGCAATAAGGGGGTTCAGGCGAAATGTTAGGAAAGTATACGATACAATGACTGACCCCGTAATGGTGCTTTGATGACGTCCGTCGAGACAATAAATACGAAGGCTAGTATAGTGAAATGTAGTTCGTCATGACCATAAACTCAAGGTCCACCGGGATAGTAAAAATGAGAAAAGGCTAGTGCGACATATATATGAAAAGACCATGGCCATGACACATTCTAGTTTGCGTGTCTTAGGGGCAATGATGGGCAAACCTTAAGTAATGATGAGTTTAGGCAAATTCATATCATCAAACATAACAATTTATGTAGTGCCTTGGTGGCAAACCAAACCAAGCCTTTGTGGTAAGTTGTTTGGGAAGTCTTTGTGGCAATTTACTTGGAAGCCTTTGTGGTGAATGGTGATTTATTTGGGAAGCTTTTATGGCTAGTTACTTGTAAAGCCTATGTGGCATAATGTCTAGAAAGCCTGTCAGATAAATTCTCTAACATTTAAGTGGCAAATTGTTAGTCTGACTTTATGGAGAGATTTGGGTATGTTTTTGACACATTTTCTGAAAGAGTCCTCAACATTGTACTCGACTGATGAATATACCATAATAACTCGTTAGGTCAAAAAGAGAACCTGGAATATATGAAATTATGGGTGGTGTAAGTGTCCGCCAAATCTGAAAGTTTTCCCATTTTGTATTAAAGTTATTTCTATTGGATAATCTAAAATAGTTCCTTCATCAAACCAATTTTATTGTCTGGATCAAAATGAAGTTACAATGTAACTGTTATTCTGATAGTCGCTAGAGCCAGTATATGAATTCGCCGAGAGTAGTGCCCGTAGGTGTATAATTTTGAGAAATGTATCCAATTTCTATCTTCAAGCGATTGTGAAATGTGATCCTCTTATAAGGTGGGAAGTTTTTAATCTACCAATCGAATGGAACGTGTACAAGGTGGTCAAGTTAGAGGTTAGCTCATAATTATCCTCTAGGAATAAGAAAAGAAGTCCAAAATTCTTAAGTCGAGGAATTCAACATTATCGTTTAAAAGTAAAAATGGTCGAGACTCATTAAGTTTCATTGAACTTATGGTTGTTTATTTGTAATGCAGGTTCTTGAGTTGAACCAATTCACTAGAAGGAACCAAGCCAGGAATGCGCCAAGGTTGTTAATCATAGTGCTATGTTATACATACAGAGGGAAAATTTTGGGAATATGTTTTCAAATGGAAAATAGAATTATACGCCACAAATATATTTGTCTTATCAAAGATTTAAGTTGTAATGTTTTATACTACTTTTAAGAGTCTGTTATAAATGATAATTGTTTCATTAAAATCTTTTGACTTAGAAAAGATTTTTAAATAAATAAGAAGTACATCCAGTATGGTTTTTGCCAGCTAAAAAAATTTGTTATGTAAGTATTGTGACATTTTACATTCGAATCCGGTAAATCAGGTCGGGTATAGGGTGTTACAAGATATATAAGAAGATAGGTAATTAAAATAAAATTGCTAGACAAGGTTTCCATAGTTCTATTTATAGAAAATAAATGAAAAACTAAAAATTACATAGTTTTTCACCACAAGGCATTCCTTGTGTCTTCAACCGTCATCGCTCTATCTTCTCCTCATCATGGACTCCTTTTTGGGAAAAAATACATTTAAGTCCTGTTTTTGTTTCTGGCTCACAAGAATTATCTAAAAAAATATTTCTACATGGAGATGATAGTCCAAAGTCTCTTTCCTAATAACCACAATCTTGGCAAAAAATAAAAATTATATAATAAATATGTAATACCACATTTATTCTCATATATTCCTCTAAACATGGAAATAATTACATGAATGTCACATCTTATCAAATATTAATCAAACAAGATGAATAGAGTGATTCGATCTCAATTTACACTATAAAAATAGAACAACTTGGCTCTGATACTAATTGTTGGAAAAATTCGGTTTAAAAATAATTTTCTTGCACAGCGAAAAATTAAAATTTTAAAAAATCGACTCAGTTTGTAATATTTATAGCAATAAACCCTAACTGAATTCATATATGTGTTTTAGGCTTAACGGGTGCTCGTTGTCTCTGACTTTCAACCAAACAATCTTTTTCACTATTCTTATACCACGAACTGCTTCGAGTGTGGGCTCAAACCAAGTGAATTGAAACACATAACTAGAAAAAAATTTCTCTCTTTTATTTGAGGAGAAGACAAAAATTCTCTCTTCTTAATAGAAACCAGTATAATTGTTAGTTTGGAAAAATATATTTGACAGTTAATAATAAATTCTCTCTAGTTTTTGATAGAGTAACAATCTCTTAAAGTTATATTAATAGCTCTATCGGTGCCATCTATTTATAGGAAGAGAATGTAGAACCTTTGTTGAGTTGTACTGGTTTATTTCAAATAGAAAAATAACTTTCTACTTAGAGTAGGAGTGGGGAGGACGACACACCCTAGTGTTCCGCTTGGGTTCTGCCCTATGTACAGTCAGTCCAGTTAGTCACATTTATATCTCTATCTTCTGGAAGTTATCCGCTCTGATACCCAAGACAAGGCATCTCCCCAATTGAACTTGATAGATGACATATTAGTCTTTCAATCGATTTCTCATTTTCGATTAGACTAAGGACATGTTTAGGTTTATTTACTAATACAAGTTGTCTTTTCATATTACGATCCGTTATATCTGTTAATAGTAGTTAAACAACAGACAACCAGTGAGTAACATTTTCTTCTATTTTGCTTTGCGTGCAAAAATCATGTGAGGACAATATACAAAGTATTAATATAATTCATGAATAATTTTATTAACCAATATGTTTGAACAATTACAAATGTACTTAGACGAAAACACTACACTTAGGACACCAGATCCAATATAAATGATATCCTCCCATTAGCATATATGATAGATGAAAAGTAAACTTGGTCATAGGTATTTTGTCTTTGTGATAAATGAATTTATTATTATTTGATAGTAACAGACTTTTCATGAAAGAAGATATCATGGTTACCATGAGATAAAATAGGATCATATTGGTAGAAGAAATTTATCCCAAAGAAATTAAGGACATCATGTGAGGGTAACAGACTTATGAAAAGGTCATTAGACGAGCACTGATCGAGTAGATTTCGTAATGGTATGTAATTAGGGAGAGCTCAGTCACGATACTATAGTGGAATAACTTCATGACTAAATGAATTTATAATTAATAGGTGAAAAGTTAAAACTTAATTTTAAATCATTTGAGCCTTAATTATATATGTCCAATCAGTCCCACCGCCAGCTTATTGAAACTAGAAATGAATTCCATATAGATTCAAATGAACAAAAATGGATGGAAATGATAAAATTAAATAAATGGGTCAGATTCGAAAATGAATGTGTTTTCTCACTAAGTATGGAAATATCTTTAGAATTAATATAAGTTTTTTTAATTCTTATTTAATCAAATAATTGAAGTTCGAAAATGAAATTAAATTAATTGGTCATTTTGGATACGTTGAATATGAAAATTAAATATATATTCTCTTATGGTAAAGTTGTCATGATCTTAACAGAATTAGAATTGGGTTGAGAAAAATATTTAATTGGAAAATTAATTAATTTAAATTAATTTAATAAATAATATTTATTTTGGGAAATTGAAATGTAGGTACTGGGTTTAATTAAATTATAAAATGTTAGATTAAAAGTCCAATAAGCACATATAATTAGACCCAGTATAAGAGAGGCCCAAAATCCCTCATAATATGTATAAGGGGCGACAACCTTAGTATATTTAACTGTAACAGCCTGATTTTGGGCCTAGTCGGAACAGTAGTTTTGAGACCACAAATTCGACGTAAGAAAATTTATTTTTATTATATTTTTATGGTCTATGATTTAACAAAATGATTTCTTTAAAATTTCGTTCGAAAATTTTGACGTTTGGGCACTCAATTTAGTCAGAAGGACTAAATTGTAAAAAGTGTAAAAGTTGAGTTCTACATGCTAGATGTGTCCAATTGTTATGAAATTTTAAATTGGAGGTCCTTATATGGAATTAGACCATTGGTTAAGTTGGTGGACAAAAATGGACATGGTTAAGCATGTTTCCAAAGTTTTTCATTAAGGGCATTTTGGTCATTTAGTTATTAAAATGAATTAAAAACAAAATTAAAAGCCAAATTTTTGTCCATCTTCAACCCCTTGCATGGAGAAACCATGGCTAGGGTTTTTCAAGCTTCCAAGCTCGATTATAAGTCTGTTCTAGGCCCATTTTTAATTATTTTTACGTTTTTGAAATCCTCGTAACAAGATTTATCTATTTCTACCACTAATTTGAGATATGGTTAAAGTCTATGGTTTTTAACCATGATGAATATGTGTGTATTTTGATGTTAAATGGTATAAAATGCATGTTTATGGTTAGAGAAATGACTTTTACTAAGTGATTTTCGGTGAAAATGCCTAAAAGGACTAATTTGTAAAAGTTATAAAATATGTCATAAAAGTGTGTTTTAATGGAAATTATGGGATTTTATAGTTATGAAAATGGTTCGGCTAGGCTTAAAGTACAACGAAATTGAATGAAAATCATTTTACGAGCCTAGGGGCAAAAGTGTAAATATGATAAAGTTTAGGGCAAAAAATGTAATTTTTCAAATATGATTTTTGGGCTGATTTGAATTTTTTTTTGATAAAATAAGTTAAATTTGATGTTGTAATCAAGAAAAAGAGGTTCGGACCTAAATCGAGGAAAAATAAATATTTGACGAATAAGTCCTTTTTCACCGATTTTGCTTCCAAGGTAAGTTTGTATGTAAATAATACATCGTTTTTACTTCCGTTATCACATTTTATTATGTTTTATGAAATTTGGCTGAATATTGAATGAAATTGACAAGTATCAAAAAGTGAGAAATTTTTCGGTTGAACATTAAGAACAAAATAGGATACAAGTGACATGTCACTAGTGACTCAAGTGTGGTACTATGTGAAGGCCACTTTGAGAAGAGATAGCTTGGTCACAAGTGTGGTACTATGTGAAGGCCACTTTGTGAAGAAAGATACCTTTGGTCACAAGTGTGGCACTATGTGAAGGCCACTTTGTGCACTATAAGGGTGGTACTATGTGCAGGCCACCGGGTATCAATTATTATTCCGATGTGTTCAACAGGAAATGACTAGGTGTAATTGAATATGACTATGTGAGGTACGTGTGTGTAAACTTATGAGCACTGTGCTCGATATGTGATCGAACTTTGGTAAGATTGATATGGAGTAGTGTTACAATGAAAGTTACTACAAAGAAAACATGAAAGAGAGAAATTTAGTAATAAAATAGTTTTGGATAGCAGCAGTTGTGTGACTTTGAAAAATCACCAAAAATGGTGGAAATCGAATTAGAGGCTAAATAAGATAATCAATTAAATATTATTGAGTCTATTTTCATATCAAGGAAACAGTGTAAGCAAAAAAATTTCATATTATAAGATATTTGAATTTTTGTGAGACAGAGTCAGAATGATTTTGGAATCCCCTGTTCTAATTTGGGAAAATCATTAAAAATTTTACAAAAATAATTATGGGTTATAATTTATATTTTTAAAATCCTTAATGAGTATATTTTCAAAAGAAATAAACAGAAACATCATCTGAATCTCGTATGAGGAGATAATTAATTTTAAGTGAAGAGGGGTCAGAACTATCAGACAGCAAAATATGGGTGACTTTAAAGAATAAACTGTACCTATTGGATAAACCAAAAATTCTAAAAACTTTATGGCAAGAATATATGTGAGTCTAGTTTCTAGAAAAACTAGCGGATCTTAATTTGGATTTCCATAGCTCCAGATATAAATAATTTAGTGACTGTGACTCAAATAGACAGCTTGTTTTGAACTTGAGTAAATAGTGGAACTTGAGAACATATTGTGAGAATTGGTGAAAACATGTTAATAAATTTATTATTATTTTCATACGGGCTTACTAAGCTATATAGCTTACCCCCTCCCTTTTCCTCATTTTATAGGGTCACTAAGCTAGCTTGGGTTAGAGATCATCGGAGATTCTATCACACTATCAAGCTATCATTTGGGTATAAGTGAATGCAAGTATTTTAAGTCTATGGCATGTATAGGGACTTAGGCATTTTGTGTATGTGTTATTATGTTTTGGCCAAATGTATTAGCTTGTACTGGTTAAAAGTTAATGTAGCATGTAGCCATGCTAATTGGCTTATATTGGCTAATTGATTGTAAGCCTATATATTTTATTCATATGCATATGTCAATGTCTTATGATGTGAGTTATTTCTACATGATACATGATGAATTGTGGTTTATGGTCCAAAGACCTAATGGTTGAATGTGCTAATAGTCTTGATGTTGAATGTCTAAGTTTGGCTTAATGGTATGGTATGATAATTACATATAACTATGCATGTATAAGAGTTGTTGATGATGCATATTGAATGTGGCTAAGTGTGACTATGTATGATGGTTTTTAAATGATAAGTCTAAGGCTGAATTGTTGATGTATTGGTAGCTTATTTATGCCATGAAATGTACCATTAAATTTATGTTTAAGTATGTGCAAATGAGGGTGGCAAATGGCTTGGTAAATAGCCATTTTCTTGGCCACACGGGCAGAGACACGGCCGTGTGTCTCAGCCGTGTGTAGGACACGACCTTGGGACATGTACGTGTGCCTAGGCTATGTGAAGTCTGCACCTGATTTTCGAGAATTTAATTCACCACACGGCCTACTCATACGGGCATATGACTTTTCAAAACTTGAAAATTTTCTAAGTGTTGGAAAAAAATTCTGAAAGTTCTCGGTTTAGTCCCGAACCACTCCCAATGTATGTTTTGGGCCTCATAGGCCCGTATAAGGGACGATATGCATGTGTATGAATGGTTTTAAATTGAATGAAATTTTATGGCCCGGTTTCGTATAAATGTTTATGTTTAAGTCTGGTAATGCCTCGAACCCTGTCCCGGCATCGAACACGGGTAAAGGGTGTTACATTAACTAAGGTTTACCGCCCCTCTATCCTGTTAGAGATCTTGAGGACTAGTTTTTCTATCAAATAAGTATTGTTTATGCTTTACTAATTCAACAGGATTCTCCTATCTCTCATTATAAATGGATGGCTCTGGTAGGGCTAAAAACAACAAGATATACACAACTTTGAGATATTACTATTCTGTCAGTAAATAGTGAGAATTTATTTCTAAGTATAAATTCTACCTATGAATAACAATTCTATCAGTTTCTATTAAGAGAGAGATTTACTTTCCTACTGAAAATATGAAAATTATTTCTGGTTTTGTATTTGATTCTCGATTGTTCGAGCTAACACTCGTAGCGATTCGTGGTATGAGAATAATGAAAAAAGTTGTTCGATTGAAAGACGAGACGTCTAGGATCTGTCTCGCACAAAGCACAACTACTTTTTGGAAAAATTTTATTGCGATAAATATCATAAATCGACTGAGTTTTCAAAATTTTAGTTTTTCGCTGTGACAAAAAATTGTTTTATTAAACCATATTTTTTTGCAACTTTGACCCCTTATCATTGCAACTATTTCTTGGCCCAAGGCTTCAACCCATCACTAAAGCCTTTTTCTCACTCATATTAGGGATTTGGGGCATCAACTCACTAAAGTTTTGTACATATTCCTAAACTATGCCTTATTGCATAAGTCAATGCAACTTAGCTTGAGCTTTATCTTCAGCATACTCAAGGTAAAACTGCTCCTTGATTTCTTTTTGGAACTCTACCCAAGCCCCAATAGTGGTTCCAGCTCGTTTCTCATCTATGGACCTACAATGCCACCACAAAGGCGTAACATCAATAAAATACATAGAAGCAATATCTACCTTAGTAGCATTATCCTTGGAGCCCACAACAAGGAACTATTACTCCATCTCCCATAAAAAGTTGCCAACATCCCTCATAGATATGGTCCCTTTGAACTCTTTTGGCTTAAGGTCATCAATCTTAGGCTTGGTTGTCGTAACCAACACCTTTTTTCCCACAGTAGTTTTACAAATAGTGAACTCCCCGTTAAACTATTCAATTTCCTTTTTCAAAGCCGTCACCAGGGCTTTGAAAGCATCATCCCTCTAAGTCAGCTTGTCTATAGTGGAGTTGATGAGCATCCAACACCTGTCCTTTAAGCTTATCTCTCTCTGAGTCTAGCTCTATGGTGTGACCTTCAACTACCTCGAGGCCTTCCTTCACATCACCCATGGAATCCTTAAGTTTTGCATCCCTATCTTTCAACGTTGATAGCATATCCCTTTATCTGCTCACTTTCCTTGCCCTCTCATGAGTTTGTAGTGGGACATTTTGATCATTTACTTCTTTCGCCATCACAAACTCAACACCTTAACAAACTTTGGCTTGCATACCATCTATCACGGGGTTGGACCTTAGCCTAGAAAATCAAGTGACCTTAGGCAATAACTTTGCTTCAAATATGCTTAAGCCAATCTTAACTCTTTTGAAAAGTGAGAATTTCAAAGAAATTCTCTAAGGCATCGAAGCTTCACAAAAGCAAGCAAGTGAAACAAGCAAAGAATGTAAAGAAAAATGCATAAGAAAGTATGCACACTAAGTGTTTGAGTAAATGCTCTCAATTAACACTAAGATTGAGTGAATGCAACTCTAGGTGATTACAAATGAGGGGGAAAGGTATCTATTTATAGTTGAGCTCCTCTAGATCCTATGTTGCAATTTGAATTACATCAACAGTTGATATTAATGACTATATATAGGATGAGATTCTTAAGGAATTTAAACATTATACAATAATATTACAATATTTACCCTAGTAGCTCTAAATACTTTAGTGTTTCACTAGGCCACCGAGCTTCAAGTAGATGGGTTCCCTCTATATCCCATGAATCGAGCTAGTTTTGGTGGGTTAAATGAACCCAATGTAATCCATTAACCTCCTTGGTCAGTTATGCATGCTTTGGTCATGAGCTTTGATACGCGGCTCGTGACAAACAGAGGGGCTTATGTAATAACCCGAAATAGGGCCTAATCGGAATAGTAGTTTTGGGACCACAAATTTGAGATAGAAATAATTATTTTATAATTATTTTAAGGTTTATGAATGATTGCATGATTGTGTGAAAGTTTCGTGAAGAAATTCTATTCATAAAGTGCTTAATTTGAAATTTGGGACTAAACTGAATAAGTTGCAAAACTTGCATTCTAGAAGTTTTTAGTATGAAATTGCTTTGGAATATTAATTAGGAGGCCTTAAATAGCAATTTGACCAATTTTTAAGTTTTTGGACAAAAATGGATATGCATGGAAAATTTTGAAAGTTTAGTAAGGAATGGCATTTTGGTCATTTGGATTTTAATGAATTAAAATGGGAAAAAAGTCAAGCAAAAATCCATTCATCTTCTCTAAGGGGCTGCTGAATTTTACAAGACACCATAGCTAGGGTTTCTTCAACTTTTAAGCTCAATAGTAAGTCAATCCTAGTCCCGTTTTTAATGTTCTTTACATTTTTGAAATTCTCGTAGCTCGGTTTACCTATTTCTACCAATATTTTGAGCTAGAGTTTATATTTAAAAATTTAACCATGAATGATATGCATGAATTTTGATGTTTTATGGTAGAATATGAAGCTTGAGATTGTGTTAAACAACTTTTGCTAAGTGATTTTACGTAAAAACAACTAAAATGACGTAATTGGTAAAAATACCTAATGTTCATAAATACATGTTAGAGTGTGAATTTGATGTTGCTATAGCAGGGAAAAATGATCAGCATGTCATAAAACATAAGAAAATAGGATGAAGTTTAATTTCCGAGCTAAGGAAAAAATCATAATTTTGTGAAACTTTAGGGGTAAAATTTTAATTTTTGCCATAGGATGTTTTTGGAGTAATTTGAGTAATGTGAGACATTAATAAGTCAAATTTGTTATTATATATCAAGAAAGACGTGGAATCGACCTTGATCGGGGAAAAGAAAATATTTCGAGCTAAATTGCAACCTTTATACATTTTGTACCAAGGTAAGTTCATGAGTAAATGAGGTAACATAATTGTTGTTTTAAGCAATTTAATGTTGTTTATATGATATGATGCTTATTATCATGAAATGTTATGTTTTGTGGTTATTGTTGAATAGTATGTAATTATGTGAATTACTTGATGAGTATGAACTATCACCGAAGTATCAATTTCGACATTTCGTGGAAGATGGCAAAGGAGTATGATCGAGGAAAATCCCGTTTGAACATTAGGAATAGATTAGGATACAAGTGACATGTCACTAGGAAATTGAGATCCGAACTTGTTGAGTTGCGTTCCGAGTTCATGAGAATTATAAGGCATCCAAACTCGTTGAGTTGCGTTCCAAGTTCACTTATGGATGCAAGCATCCGAACTCGTTGAGTTGTGTTCCGAGTTCATTATGGATACGAACACCCGAGCTTGTTGAGTTGCGTTCCGACTTCATTATGGGTGAAATTATGGTAGCTTGATTTCGTGTATCCGAATTATATTCTGATGTGTTCAACGGGTAAAATTCTAATGAAATGGAAGAACTCTTGAGATGAAAGTGACTAGTTGGTAAGTGTTGTGGAACGGATACTTTGTACAGGTATGTACTTAACCCTCGGGTTAAGACTTCAATATAACAATAATATGGTAAGATCATGAATGAGAAATATGATATGAATGCTTTGGTGATATTATGCAAATGTGGATTTCGTATTATTGCATGGTTATGTTACTTGCTATTTACATGTGAACTTACTAAGCATTTATGCTTACTCCCTCCCTTACATTTCTTGTAGTTTTGATAAGCTGGCTTGGAGATCGGGACGGTCGGAGGCACGCTCACACTATCAACGGACCATCTCGGTATAGTGGCTTGCATATTTTGGGAATATGGCATATATAGCATTATAATCCTTTTGTGTATACAATCTAATGATATGGTGAATGAGTGATGTGGAAATGCTTATTGATGATTAGCTATAGGAATGGCTAATCAAATTTATATTTAGTGTTATGTATGCTTAATGTATTACCTAATCCATGGAAAACCATGGTGAAATTGGCTATAAAACAGTGTAGTACAGTAGTAGTGACGTGATTTTGAAAAATCACTAAAAATAGTAGAAATATAATTAGATGATGAATAAAATATGTTTCATGTGGAAGAAACAAAATAGGTAAAAGAGTTGTATTTCATGAGATATTTACATTTTGGTGAAACAGGGTCAGAGCAATTTCTGAATCCCCTATTCTGACTGTAGAAATTCACCATAAATTGTGTAAAAATAATTAGGACTCACACTTTATATGTATGGATTCCTTATTGAGTATATTTTTAATTGAAACAAACGGTATAGTCATTGGATTTCTGTACAGGAAGAAATTTGATTCGTAGTGCACAAGGGTCAGAGTAGCCTAACCCTGAAATAGGGGAGAATTTAACTAATAAACTGTACTAATTGGCCCAACCAAAAATTCTAGAAAAAAATTAATAAGTAGATATATGAGTCTAGTTTCAGGAAAAATTTACAAAATTGGATTTCGAGTTTTGTAACTCAAGATATGATTTTTTTAGCGACTGTGACACAGATTGATAGTTTACTACGAGAATTGTTTAAACTTGTTTAAATGTTAAAATAAGTTTAGTAATGTCTCTTGCTCGACTCCAGCGACGGTCTCGGGTAAGGGGACGTTACAGCTTAATTGATTACCTTTTTTTTTTATCTTTAAGGACTCAATTGGGTGCTAAAATTTGTTGGGGGCTTAATTGATTTTTTTATTGTTCACCGTGAGTGTTTTTTTTTTTTTTTTTTTAATAAGCCTAAAAAAATTGTTATTGTTCAAAAAGAAAGAAAGAAAGATATCACCACAAGTAAAGAAGAAACAATGAAGCATCGAAGCAACAACCAAATGTCTTTTTGGTTTAAAAGACGAGGGTACCTTGCTCAACATTAAAGCAATTTGGGCTTTTGTTATTTTTTTAGGGTAAACTAAACCTAAGGTCATTAAATTATTAGTAAGTTTACGTTTTGATTACTCAATTTTAAAAGTTACAAAATGTTTACTAAATTATTTGAAAGTTTTCATTTGAGTCACTAGGCTGTTAAAATTATTGTTGTATGGCCTCTTTTGTTTGCACTGTCTGCATCAATTGAAAGGTTTTTTCTCTTTCTCTTTTACAATTCAGTTTTTTTTTTCATGAAACAACTTTGAATGTCAGGAATCTATGAACTAAAATCCAAACAACTTTTTTCTTCGAATTCTGACGTTGATTGTCAGACCGACTTGGATCTAAGTTATATTCTTCTACTCGTTGATGGACTATCAATTGTCAAATCGTCACTTGAAACTCGCAAGTTGAACTTTAAAAAAAAAAAACCCAATGACTTAAATAACAATTTTAAATAATTTAATAACTATTTAATAACATTTTAATATGAATAACCAAAACATAAATTTAATAATAATTCTTAGAATATAAATGTTTTTTTTTTCTTTTTGGTTTTTGTATTCACTTGGACCACTTGATTTTAATAAGCCAATGGGCTGGTTTCAATTTATTTTTTTATTTTTCAGTTTTGACGTGGGATAATTAACTCAAAATATAAAAATTCATTCAATCGATTCTTTTCGGTTCACAATTTAAATATGGTTTTCATTGGTTTATGAATCAATCATATTTTTAACTTATTTCAAAATCGATTTTTAATTTAACTGGTTTAATCCATTCTCGTTGAATCCAATTGTTTTTAAAAAGATTATAAACGGTTAGAAAGTAAAATATCAATAGCAAAAGCAGAAGAAAAACATCAATTACTATACTATATATATACATTATACAGAACTATCATTTATCACCAATCACCTTCTACCTCGTTTCCTAGCCCTTCCCGTACCTCCCAATCCGACCTCATTCTCAACGTTGTCCCTCCCTCTCTTTCCCGTCGACTCCGCCACCACTTTCGGTGGCCTCCCAACCCCTCTCTTCGCCCTCGCCCCTCTTCCTCCTGAGCTCCGGGTAACCCTCTCCACCCTGCCCTTCTCTTTTTCATCTTTACTATGATCCTCCGAATCATCATCTTCATCATCATCCTCGTCTTTCTCCGTCACTTCACTCGGTGAATTTTGCTTCATTCTTTTCAAGAAACTTGCTGCTCCTTGTTTCTTTCTTGCCTTGTTATTATTGTTGTGATTATTATTTTCTTTCTTAATATCCACCTTCATCTCCACAGCGTCATGAGAGCTAAGCTCATTACCACCATACTCATGCTGTGTCTCCTCACTGGTGCTGCTCGTTCTTAATGAGTTTCGACGGCCTGAAACCACTCTTTCTTTACTTCTTTTCTTCCTTATGCCCATGTCATCAGTCGCAATAGGACAACTACCATCAACCTTCTTCTCTTCAACTCCTCTTTCTTTTTCATCTCCTCTCCTAGTACTAGTAGAAGTATTCTTGGTTACTGCCTTGGAAGATCTGCGTTTGCCACATGCGACTATAGTAGAAGATTTGTTGGGTTTCGCAACATCATCAGGTTCGGATTGTTTTGGCAGCATATGGGTCATTTCCTTCAACACCAATGCCCGGAGTTGTTGAGCAGCAATACGTTCGGGAGAACTTTTGTGGTGAAATACGATGAGATTGTTGAATAAAAGGAGGAGATCCCTCAAGAACTTTGTGCTGCATTCAGAATAGACACCTTTATCAAGCCTGGTTTGAATTCTTTGGAGATCCATGTGTTGCCTTATCAGGTTTTTGTATCTTGCATATTCCTGCAAATTACACTTGTAATATTATTATAATTATTAATTAATAACAATTATACTTTTATGTTAAAACCATTTTTTTATTTAAGAATAGTCATAGAAGTTGTGTTAAAACTTCAGAATTACAGAGGGATTGAGGCGACCTCTGTCTCTGTATCTGTTCTCCTACTGGTATTAACTCTATTTTATGGGGGTTTTTTTTTTTCAATTCATTTTTTATTGAAAAATCTAGATGGTGGAAAGTATAGCACCAACAATTTAAGATTGAAAATCATCAAAAACGTTTAATTAATTTTATTTTTACATATTAAACTTAAAAGTTTAATTTTAATATGCATTCGGAACAAGGAAAAGCCCTTGGATCTGAACTTTCAACAAGTTGCTATTACATCTTGCGCTAAGCGAAGTATTTAAAAATAGATTTCAAAAGATGAAATAAATCAATAGTGAAAATTATGGTAATACAGATTAATAAGTAAAGAAGCGTTTTTATTGAACTGATCAATACCTTCAAAAAAAAATTGTATAAGTCCTCAAGTGGAGCCAGCCAACACCATAATAAGCTGGCCGACATCACCCAACTTTAAAATTTTGGGAGAAAAAAGAAAAAAAATTAAATTAAAATTAAAACTCCACTTTCTGAAACAACAATAAGATGCAGAAATTTAAAATTATAAAATAAAATTGCTCAAAAATATCCAGGGGAGAGTTAATTTTATTAAAACTTAAACAACCTTTTTTATTAAATATATACTAAAAAAATGATTGAAGAAAAAAAAATGATGTCAAAACGGTTTTTAGAAAGGATAAAAATTTGGAGAAAGGGGAAAAAACTTCAAATACGCTTATATATGATCATCAGGATAATTTGTTTAGGAAAAGAGCATAATTTTTTGAGATATATGTAACTATTTTTTAATATAAAAATTAATATTTTTATTCTACTTAACTTTTTAAATTAGAGATAACTTTATGGTTTTAATAACCGGACTACTAATTTCCAGTGATTGTCGATCTAATAATAATTACATAAATAGTTAAAAATAAAAAAATATATTAAAAAATTATAAAACTGATTCAGTTATTAATTTTCTATCGATTCTAAATGATTTTAATTCATACAATTCAACCCTTTATCCAAACCAATAAATTAATTAATCTTACTTCCATTCCATTCCATCTAATTCCGATAATAATGGATAATATCAAATAATTCAATAATTTTAATAGTAATAGGTTAACTGCACGATAATTATGAGTAGTTGAAGAAAACATGAAAAAAATTAAAAAATAATATTAGCCATACTGCTATAGTTTTTAATATAAAAATAGATTAATATATTATTAAATTATATAACCTTTTAAGATTTTTCAATAAATTTCTTTATTAAATTAGTATTTGATTATGGTCACATAGATATAGTTTAATTGTTAATAATAATAAATTAAAACAAAACAAAATTAAAAAGAAGAAGTCTAAAAAGAATTTTAGCCCAAAAAGAAAAATCAAAATTAGTTATGTTTCTGCACCTATCTCATTTTATGATTATTTTATTAAAATGATGGTCAAAGTTGAATTCTTCTAATAAAAGACCATAATAGACAAAATTATTGATACAAGGAAGTATTTAAGATTGAAATTTAAGTTTAGATAAAGAAAAAAAGAAAATTCTAGTCCAAAATTTATTTAGACAGTGGTGAAAATTTTTTTAACTTATCGCAGGCGAATTAAAAATGGTCTCAGTTTTTTAATCAGATTCAAGGAGGCTTCCTCCAAAATGTCAGTAGACGATAATGCTTAGTTGATGTTCTATAACCGTCCACAAAGCGCCACGTCAATCCAAAGACTGGTCTAAAATTATGGAAACCCCAATATTTTGTCATTCTATCATTAAGTTCTCAAACAAGTGACGTGGCAGGCTAATTGGCTCCAAGGCCTAAGATCCCTAGCCTTATTCCGGCACCTTTAAAGTGTAGATGTACGTTGTTTTCCCTTGACCGCCTTGTCAGATATTCTTAGTTTAATTTTATTTGTTTTATTTTTCAATCATATATGTTTTTTCAAGATAGAACATATTCCTTACTCGTTATTAATTAGTAATATTTATATTTTTAAAAAAATTACCTGGCTCCGTTGGCGGCGATCCAAAGCCGAGCCGAGCCGATGAGAGCGGATGATCCCTAAAAGCCTAACCATGGACTCAGGCTTCACCGCCGGGGCTCGCTTCATGGCGGGAGAAACCTCATCTCCCTCACGTTCCTCTCTGCTGCTGCTTCCGCCCCTACTACTACCATTACATCTTTTCTTCTTGGATAAACTAGCCGAACTTTGTACGTCACTCACCTGCTTCTTATTATCATGTTCTTCACCATTTAATCGTTCATTAACCGGCCCTTCCCCGGTTCGAACCGGATCAATCTCATTTTCACCTCTCGGTTCGATCGGCTCTGTTATAACTTGTGCCTTCCTTTCTCCTACCACTTCTCCGGCATCGTTTTGCTCGTCTTTAACAATAATAGTGGCCGACGTGGTCAGCTCGGGTTTTTGACTGGTGGAGTTGGACTCGTTGAATGATCGGTCATCGAGATCACCGGAGCCATCACCGCCGGCTGGTTTGCCGGCGACAGTATCCGGTGATAAAATATTCTGTCGGTCATCCAGATCTGTCTCCTCTTTAGAACTCCTCTCTCTTTCCTCCTCCAATCTCTTGACCTTCAATTCCAAGGACCTGTAATCACCAAAAAAAAAAAAAGCAACCTCTCAGATCTCACCACAAGGCGAGTAAACGACGCAATCAGTCGGAAAGGAAATCGTCATTTGATTTCATTTATTACACGATTGAAACGTCACGTTCTTGAACCTCTCGACGGAGCTCTTCTACGCGAATCCTTCGAAGCTGGTCAACCAAACTAGAGGAAGAAGAGGCGCCATTTGTGGATATGAAGCGTCGTTTAAGATCCAAAAACTTGTCTTTACAGAGTTGTGGAGTTAAGGAAGGAAGAAAGGAAGAAGTGAGTCTCCGATTCTGAAGTTCCGAGGCGATAGAATCCCAGCTTTTAGTGCCGTGGCGGTTGACGGCACAAACAAGGAGGAGTTCCTCTAATGTACCCCAAGGTCGCGCGCTTGATTTGTTTTCCCCAGCCATGATACGCTTATGCCATTATCATCATCAATATAATTTTGCTTTTAAAACCTAGGGTTCCATCTTCATTTGTTTCGATTCTCTACTTTGCCGTTTTGATTGGGTTCCTTTTATATTCTCCTCCTCCACACCTATTAATTTGTAGTCTTATATGAAAGATAAAAAATGTATCCAACCTTTCAAAAAAATAAAAAATAATGTATACAAAAAAAATATTATATTTAAATGGGTTTTAAAACGAAAATTTTATTTGAATTTCACTTGTTATATAAAAATAATAAATTGGTTGGGTTTTAATCCAACAAGAGTATGGTATACAACAATTTGGTGAAAAAAATTGCAGAAAAATATATTTATAAAAAAATTATATTAAAAACAAACCACAGCTTATTAGTTCAGTTGGTAAATTTGAGCCTATAAATCATGATAGTTTGTGTTCAAATATCATTATGTGTTAATTTAATTTAAGTTTTTTTATATAAAATATAAAAAGACAAAATACACTCAAAATAATATTCAATACTTCGTGAAAAGAAGAAATTTTTGTGTCATTTCCTAACTGAGTTGACATCTGATTAACTTGTGGCACTAACTCAAACAAATACATTATATATATATATATATATATACATTTAAAAAAATTAAAAACATGAATTTGTCGTATTCCTAAATTCCTTAAGAATTTTAAAAATACTATTAAATAGGCATTCAATAAATCCGTAAATTTAATAAATAATCACATATATTATATTTCAATGTGTATTATAATTTAATTTGTGTCTTAAATTGTGGATTTCAAGTTGTGAAAAACTACCTCGTTAAGGTAGTATTTGGAAAGCCATATAATAATTGAATTTGAGTGCAATTGATTGTAATTACATAGGGTGGTATGTTTGGGTAACTATTATAATTGGTGAGTCCCACAGTATTTGGTATAATTTGAGTACCTTAATTACTCTTTTCAATTCTTAAAGGAGGGTGAGAATTGGGATAATTATGTTGTAACAACTTACTTTCCTTTAATGCTGGAAAAAGGTGGTTTCGGAACCCCATTTCCATAAATATTAAATATGAATATTTACAGAGTTGGTATAATAGTATATTAGAGTTTGGTCCATCAATTTTGTCTATTAATTATTTAATTTAGGTACAAGAACTAAATTGTAAAAGTGTAATCTCAATAGGTTTTTAATTGGCCAAAGACTTAGGGACTTAAATTACAGTTAGCCAAAGGTTCAAAATGACAAGTTAACTATTTTAGAGTAAGGGTTAGTGGACGATGGTCATTATCCCACTAATTAAGTTTAAAGATTAACTTTTTTTAATTAATTAAACTTAAGTTAATAAAATCTTAATTAAGAATTAATCTAACTATATAAGTTAAATCAAAGAAAGAAAAAAGTCATCTTCTTCATCTATTCATTCTTATCGTCCAAAGAAGAAAAGAAAACCTAAGAAATTCTTAAAACTTTCGTCCATCAATTGGTAAGTGTTTTCAAGTCCTTTTCTTGTAAATCTGTTAAAGTTTTTTAAAGTTGTCATTATTTATTTCTCAAAGAAATTGCTGTTAAATTGATAGATATTAAGCTTAGATTATAAGAAGGACTAAATTATAATGTTTAATTGTTAGTTTTGTACATAAGGACTAAAGTAAATAAAATGTGAAATTGATGTGAAATTTTGGTAATAATAGATACTAGAGGGTTTATACTGAATGTAATTGAGGTCGGTTTTCAAACTAAAGCTCAAAATTTAAAGTTATGGTTATTTTGATTTTAGGGACTAAATTGAATAAAATGTAAAACTTTAGGGGCATTAAAAATAAAATTTCATAGGTACATTCATATCATGACATAATGTATAAATTTTTAATATTGATGAATTGAATGGGATAATTGTATAGATCAAGAATTGGATCAAACCGGAGATAATCAGGAAAAAATAAAATGTAAATTAGTCCTTAAAGATTCAACTTGTTTGTTGTTTTAACCAGAAAAGTTTATATGGTATTTATTTATATAGGTTGTTGTGCACTTGAATTGTAATTATATATCTTTGGTTGTGAATTGGTTCAAAAGGTGATATTTGGACTAAATTGAAAAGTAATGTTAAATTCCGTAATAAATGTCTTTTTGAACTTAGTAAAGGTTACGATACGAATGGCATGCCAATAGGGTTTTGTGCGCGCTAGTATGGGATTGATTTTAGATGATTACTAAGGTCCAGCATTTGTTGTGAATGCTCAAATACATATGACACAGGTTTAGCTCGGAAGAGTAACCTGATGTCATTTTAAAGGTTTAGCCCGGACGAGTAACTTGGCATGTTTATATTCAGCTTGGACAAGCAATCGAATATGATGTTATAAAGGTTTTGCCTGAATGGGTAACCTGATACGAAAATACTTAGATTGGAAAAACAACGGGTGTGACGTAGATACTTGTATATCTGAGTTCGTTTATTATGGCTCATTGGGCGATATAGTTCATATGAAATGAGAAATTGAAATGAGATATAATGATCTTGATGTTCAGTTAGAGAAATATTAAATTGAGCTTGAATAATGTATTGGAATAATGTCATCGACATGTATGTGATTACATTATCCCTTGATTGAATGAGATTGAAAATTGGTTGTACAAAATGACATGAATTGGTATAAGTGATTGAATTTTTATATGGTTTGGTTACATGTTAAAGCTCACCTTATTGATGTTTTGCTTTGCCATGTCTAGCCAAATTATATCAAGTTAAGGTTATTTTTTGTTTATAGATAAAAGGTGAGTTAAGTTTTGTTTATTACCTATGAACTTACTGAGCATCTTATATACTTACCCCATTTGTTTTCCCTTTTCCTTGTAGATCATCACCTTGTGGAACAAGTCAAGTCGGATCGTCTTGAAGCTCAAACTATCCTTAATTTGGTAGTTATTTGATCATTTTGAGTAAAGGATTGTGGCATGTATATAAGTGTTTTGGATTGTGGCATGTATATAAGTGTTTTGGTTTAATCCTTGTTGTATATAAGTCTTTATGAGTTGAAAATGGTATTGAACTTGGTTTATGGTGATTTGGATGTTGGTCTTGGTATGCAATTTAGAAATTTATGGATTGGCATTAATGATGCCTAATTAAATTGGTATATTTTGATTGATATGCTGGGAATATGCATGCCATATAAATTGGAAAGTTTGAAGGTAGCCTAGTATAGGTAAAGACTTGGTATTTGGATAATTTGGTTGATATGTATGCCATGACAATGGAATGTTAAGTCTAATGGTTGAATAGGTAATGAATGTTGTTAAGAGGTTGAATGTGATTATTTGAACTTGATTGATATGTTCTTGGAGTGTTTTGATTCAAATGAAATTAGTATTACAATGATCATATGAATAGGTTAGTTGGAATATATGAAATAGGTACCAAATGGTTCATTTTTACTAAAAATAGAGTCCATGCCCGACAACCAACCTCTCTCGTTGCAACATCGGCTGACAGTGAGTCATGTCACGAAGTCAAGTGGCCTGAGGTCACAACATGACAAACTATTTGGTGATGTCACGACGTCGGCCCTAAATTTCTAAAACTTTATATTTTGGTCCTATTTCATGCTCGGGTTGACAAAAGAGCTTTTGTAAGCTCGAATAAGACCCCAAAATGATCTATTATTGTAATTTAATCATGATTGATGTTTGAATGCACATGAAAATGATTATTTTAGTGTGAATTTGATTGTAGTTATTTCGGCAATGAATGTAACAACCTGTAGCTCGAACTTGACGATCCGGTTCGGCAAGGGATGTTACATATACTCAAATTTAATTTTAAAAAAAATATTTTTCATATAAATTTAAGTTATAAATTTTTTATATCATAAGCACAAACACGCAAGAGTGCTTGGGATGATTATGACAAAGATTTATTATATTTTAAATCCAAAAGATTATATAATAAAAATAGTTTAGGTGTATTTCATAAAGTTATAACGAAAAATATATTATTTAAATCCTAATGTTTTTACAGTTATGACAAAAAAACTATTATAAAAAGATAATTAAATGTTATAAAAGTATTATAATATATTTATTTATAAAAAAATTATTGCCAAGAAATATGAACATACCTTATTTATATGTCCATGCTATATATTATAAAAATAATAATGCTTATTTTAAAAAAAAAGTATTATAGTTGTCTTTATCATAACTTATTTATAAAAAAATAGCTTTTTAAAATTATGAAAAAAAATTATAATTTATAAGAAATGTTATGCATGTTATTGGTCACTACATAAAAACTTTTTTATAAAGGTTATATATATTTTATTATATTATTTTTACTTAATTTACATATTATAAAAAGGGTTTTAACCTAACATAAGTCTTTCTCCAAATTAAGTTTATATAATTAAAGTTATAAACTATTTTCACTGTGAATCCAAATAATATATTGTAGATGTTAATTATTCAAATATAAAAGGTGTTGGGATGTTTGCTACTGCTTGTTCCATGTCCTATTAGAACAAGATTAATATTTTGCATGGGCCACTGAAATAGGCCTTGGAAAGGTTTTGATCAGCTGAGTCTGGTCTACAAGAGTGTGTCATATTTGACAAAACAATTACTATGGTTTAGGTAGGGTGTCAAGACCTTCAACTAATCCTTTGATGTGCTTGAGGTTATTGGATAAGTATTGAATTTCTATCATTATCTCTTTGGTGATTAAAGAATTAATTTAGAGATAATTATTAGATTTTCACAATGGATTTTTTTAAAGGTTTATCTTCTGATTTAAGGAGTTTATCTTGTTGCTATTTTAGCCAATAAATAGGCATCATTCTCCCTTGGGTGACATAACTTGGAGAGCTAAAGTACATCCTAAAGCATGAGTATCTTGCACCAACCTTTGTTTTTTTTTTCTTGAGTTGAGTATTAGTTTTGTAACATCCCGAAATAGGGCCTAAACGGAACAGTGGTTGCGAAACCACAAATCCGAGGTAGAAAAATTTATTTTATTATTATTTTGAGGTCTATGATATGTTTGCATGATTGTGTGAAAATTTCGTGATGAAATTCTATGCATAAAGTGCTTAAGTTGAGATTAGGGACTAAATCGAATAATTTGCAAAACTTGCATTCTAGAAGTTTTTAGTATGAAATTGCTTTGAAATATTAATTAGGAGGTCTTAAATAGCAATTTGACCTATTTTAAGTTCATGGACAACATTAGGACATGGAAGGAATTTTTGAAAGTTTAGTAGTAAGGGCATTTTGGTCATTTAGGGGTAAAATGAATTAAAATACAAAATTAAAAGCCAATTTTGCTCATCTTCTTCATGGAGGCCGAAATTAGCATGGGGGAAGCCATGGCTAGGGTTTTCAAGCTTTCCAAGCTCAATAAGCAAGGAAAATCAAATTCGGGCTAAAATGGAGAAAATACCAAGTTGTGGACGAAAATGGTAAAAGTAGCTATTTTTGCATACGAGTTTTTATCAAGCCACTCGGGATCGAAGGAAATGTCGGAGACCCGATCACACTATCGAAGAAATCACATTGGTATAGTTAGACGTTTAGTTTTGTGTATGGCATGTATAGGAACTTGGTTTCTTTTGATATGATATGATCAATGAATGATGTGTAAATACTTGCTAGTGATTAGCTAATAGAATGGCTGATGATATACATGTTTAATTGTATGTATGAATAAGTAGTAACTATCACATGAAAACTAAGAAAAATATGAAAGTAACTTAAAAACAGATTCAAGTATCAGAAATAATGTGATTATGAAAAATCGCTAAAAATCGTAGAGACATGGTTTAATGGTGAATAATATATGAAATTAAAGCTTATTGTGTCTATTTTCTTATGGAATAAGCAAAACAGGTAAAGGTATTATATTTTATGAGATATCTGAGTTTTAGTGAAACAGGGTCAGAGAAAATTCTAGATCCCCTGTTTCAACTTTGGAAATTCACCATAAATTGTAAAAAAATAATTAGGTGGTGTAATTTATATGGTTAGAATCCTTATTGAATCTAGTTTTAATATAAACAAACAATATAGTTATATTAATTTTTTATAGGGAGAAAAGTGGTTCGTAGTAAGTAGAGGTCAGTGCAGTCGAATTCTGAAACAGGGGTAACTTTAACTAATAAACTGTACTAATTGGCTAAGTCAAAAATTCTAGAAAAAAATTAGTAGATAGATATATGATTCTAGTTTCAGAAAAAAATTACGGATCTAAATTTTGAGTTTCAGAACTCAAGATATGAATTTTTAGGCGACTACCATGCAGAATGACAGCACATTCCGAAAAGTTTAAATAAACAATTTTAAAACTATTTAAGTGATAGATTAAGTTTAGTAATGCCTCGTGCTCGATTTTGGCAACAGTCTCGGGTAAGGGGTGTTACATTTATTGGTATCAGAGCCAGGTTTAGTCGGTTCTCGGAATAGTTAGTGTGAGTAAATGTCTAGCTATACATGCCATACCGTATTTTGATAGTGTGACGACTCACGCGATTTTTAAATATTTTGTTTTATTGTAATGGATCCCGAGCGAGCTGGTGATGATGATGTAGAAAGTAATGCGCTGCTCCGCTGAAAGGGTAGCGCCATCCGAGAATAGGCCAAGAATGATTAATCGGGGAGGAGTGACTCGAGAAGCTCTCTTCCAAGCTTTGAATAATTGGTTTGCCGAGTTCGTCGCATGCGAATCCTGGAGAGTTAGACCTCCACCCCCTCATGACTCTCAAAGCTACCCATGTAGCTCAAGCTTCCCAATCCACAGTGTACAATGATAAGAGAAAAGCCACCATTGATAGAATCGGAAACAAGGGGCGTAAGAGTTCCGAGCAACAAAACATGATGATGCAGAAAAGAGCAAAATTTTGGTTAGAAAATACTATCGAGTCTTTGATGAATTATCTTGTACACCCGAGGAATGTATGAAATGTGTAATATTACTTCTTAGAGACTTAGCCTACTACTGGTGGAAGACACTTGTATCAGTTGTACCAAAGGAGAGGATCACTTGGGATTTCTTTCAGAGGAATTTCAGTAAAGTACATCACTCGTGGGTTTATTGACCGTAAGAGAAAGGAATTCCTGAATTGAAACAAGGTAATATGATGAATCGATGAGATTGTGCATAAGTTATCAGCAACTTAACAAGGTAACAGTAAAGAACAAGTATCCATTGCCTAGAATTGATGATCTGTTTGATCAATTGAAGGGAGCTACTGTGTTCTCCAAGATAGATTTGAGATCCGGATACTATCAGTTGCGAGTTAAAGAGTTAGATGTCCCAAGACCGCTTTCGGACTAGGTATGGTCATTATGAGTTCCTTGTGATGCCATTTGACTTGACTAATGCTCCTGCCATTTTCATGGACTTAATGAACCGAATTTTTAGACCGTACTTGGATAAGTTTGTAGTTGTGTTCATTGATGATATCTTGATTTATTCTCATGATGAGACCGAGCATGCGCAGAGCATTTGAGAACGCTTTTACATATTCGAGAGATAATCAGCTGTATGCCAAGTTCAAAGAAAAGTGAATTCTCGTTACGAGAAGTTGGTTTTCTAGGACATATTGTCTCAGTGAAGGTATTAAGGTTGATTCGAGCAAGATTTCAGCCATTGTTAATTGGAAGCCTCCTAGAAATGTATCGGTTAGAAGTTTTCTTGGTCTTGCCGGATATTATAGGCGATTTGTAGAGGATTTTCCATGATAGCTACCCCACTAATAAAATTGCTGCGAAAAAGGATATCAAGTTTGAATGGACTGAGAAGTGTGAACAGAGTTTTGACAAGTTAAAAGCATCGTTGACTAAAGCTCTGCTTTAGTACAACTAGAACCAGTAAGGAGTTTGTGATTTACAATGTGATGCGCCCATGAATGGACTTGGTTGTGTACTTATGCAGAAGGGAAGGTAATTGCTTATGCTTCTAGACAACTAAAAGCCACATGAAAAGAACTATCCGACACATGATTTAGAGCTAGTCGCCATTATTTTTGCGCTGAAGATTTGGAGACATCATTTGTGCGGTGAGAAGTGCCACATATTCACCGATCACAAAAGTTTGAAATTGAAGCAAAGAAGATGGCTAGAGTTGATTAAAGATTATGAGCTAGTGATTGATTATCACCTGTATGTGTACCAAGAATGATGAGCTTATTCGAAAGATCTTACAGAAGTACATAGTAGTTTTTTTTGTCTATTCATCCAGGTAGTACAAAGATGTATAATGATTTGAAGAAAATGTACTTGTGGGTAGGAATAAAATTGGACATTTCGTAGTTTGTTTCTAGATGTTTGATCCACAACAGTAAAGGCCGAACATCGTGTACCTTCAGTTTTATTGCACTGTGCTAGTCCTCGAATGGAAATGGAATCGAGTTATTATAGATTTTGTGACAGGATTGCCGCTTACACCGAGAAAGAAAGATGCAAGATGGGTTGTGATTGATAAGTTAACGGTTCGGCTCATTTTATCCCGATTCAGTATGGATTTTTCACTTGACAAGTTGGCCGAGTTGTATATTTCGTAGATAGTCGGACTACATGGGGTAGACGAGGCTACATGGGAACTCAAGAGGCTATACAAAACAAGACCCAAATCTCTTCATGTAAGATTTTGGGGGCGAAAATCCTCAAGGAAGGGGAGAAATGTAACATCCCGAAATAGGGCCTAAACGGAACAAAGGTTGCGAAACCACAAATCCGAGGTAGAAAAATTTATTTTATTATTATTTTGAGGTCTATGATATGTTTGCATGATTGTGTGAAAATTTCGTGATGAAATTCTATGCATAAAGTGCTTAAGTTGAGATTAGGGACTAAATCGAATAATTTGCAAAACTTGCATTCTAGAAGTTTTTAGTATGAAATTGCTTTGAAATATTAATTAGGAGGTCTTAAATAGCAATTTGACCTATTTTAAGTTCATGGACAACATTAGGACATGGAAGGAATTTTTGAAAGTTTAGTAGTAAGGGCATTTTGGTCATTTAGGGGTAAAATGAATTAAAATACAAAATTAAAAGCCAATTTTGCTCATCTTCTTCATGGAGGCCGAAATTAGCATGGGGGAAGCCATGGCTAGGGTTTTCAAGCTTTCCAAGCTCAATAAGCAAGGAAAACTGAAATTCGGGCTAAAATGGAGAAAATACCAAGTTGTGGACGAAATGGTAAAAGTAGCTATTTTTGCATACGAGTTTTTATCAAGCCACTCGGGGATCGAAGGAAATGTCGGAGACCCGATCACACTATCGAAGAAATCACATTGGTATAGTTAGACGTTTAGTTTTGTGTATGGCATGTATAGGAACTTGGTTTCTTTTGATATGATATGATCAATGAATGATGTGTAAATACTTGCTAGTGATTAGCTAATAGAATGGCTGATGATATACATGTTTAATTGTATGTATGAATAAGTAGTAACTATCACATGAAAACTAAGAAAAATATGAAAGTAACTTAAAAACAGATTCAAGTATCAGAAATAATGTGATTATGAAAAATCGCTAAAAATCGTAGAGACATGGTTTAATGGTGAATAATATATGAAATTAAAGCTTATTGTGTCTATTTTCTTATGGAATAAGCAAAACAGGTAAAGGTATTATATTTTATGAGATATCTGAGTTTTAGTGAAACAGGGTCAGAGAAAATTCTAGATCCCCTGTTTCAACTTTGGAAATTCACCATAAATTGTAAAAAAATAATTAGGTGGTGTAATTTATATGGTTAGAATCCTTATTGAATCTAGTTTTAATATAAACAAACAATATAGTTATATTAATTTTTTATAGGGAGAAAAGTGGTTCGTAGTAAGTAGAGGTCAGTGCAGTCGAATTCTGAAACAGGGGTAACTTTAACTAATAAACTGTACTAATTGGCTAAGTCAAAAATTCTAGAAAAAAATTAGTAGATAGATATATGATTCTAGTTTCAGAAAAAAATTACGGATCTAAATTTTGAGTTTCAGAACTCAAGATATGAATTTTTAGGCGACTACCATGCAGAATGACAGCACATTCCGAAAAGTTTAAATAAACAATTTTAAAACTATTTAAGTGATAGATTAAGTTTAGTAATGCCTCGTGCTCGATTTTGGCAACAGTCTCGGGTAAGGGGTGTTACAAGTTTGTCTTGTTGCAGTATTAGTGATAACACCTGGTGAAGTCTAGATTTGATTCTAGTGTATGTTGAGAAACCAAGTGATCTCTTTGGGGCTATATAAACTTGCCTTATAAAGGAGCTATGAGATTTAGCTGATGAAGATGAGAGTATACAATTAATTTAATTTGGTGATTGAATAAGATATATCTTGAGCCAGGCTCTGCAAATGTAGGACCATTGTGTCTAAACTACGTAAACAATGACCAGTTGTATCATTTCGTTTCTTTTGCTAATTTTTGTACGTTTTCTTTTTTCGTTCTATTTTCTAATACAACTAACGTTAAGAAAAATTATAAACTTCATATCTGTAGACTAATTATTTTTTAATTGGTATAAGAGTAGGACTCAAAAGCTATTTGAAGATGATTTAGTGACATATATGTAATTATGGAACTAATAAGAGAAAGAAGCTCAGTATTAGGAGCTCCACTACTTGTAGGATCCTCAAATTACACCTACTAAAAAGCTCATATAAAGGCATTCATATTTTCCATAAATGATGCTATTTGGGAAGCTATTGAAGAAGGTTGGACTCGGCCTACTATGACTAGAGTAGATGACACTTCTCAACCAAAAAGGAAAGCATGGTGCACTATTAAAGAAAAAATGATGACTTTAGGAGGCAATCAATGTCATTTTCAATGGTGTGGATATGGAGTAGTTCAAAGTAATATCCATGTGTGAAATGACCAAGGAAGCCTAGAAAATACTTTAAAATTACCAAGAAGGAAACACAATCATTAGGATGTCAAAATTATAAATGCTAACTACAAGGTTTGAGAACTTGAAGATAGATGAAGAGGAGACAATCTTTGAATTTTATGCTCAGTTGTATGGCATCTCTAATAAGACTTTCTGCCTCAAAGAACATTTTTCAAAACCAAGTTGGTGCAAAAGGTTCTATGTTCATTTGCTAGAACGATTTGCCAATATGGTGAAAGAAATAAAAAAAAAAGTAAAAGATATCACTTCTCTTAAGTTAGATGAGTTGATTGGATCTTTTAAGACATTTGAGATGAATTTGTTGGAAGCTCGGAGGGACAAAGTAAAACCAAATGTAGTTTTCAATGTTTGAAACTTAGCTGCGACAAATAAGAAACCCATAGAGACTATGAAAGAAATTAATGAGCATATTGTTCTACTTTTAAGAAAATTTAACAAGACTTCGAAGAGGTCTCAAAAAAAAAAAAAAGATGGTAGCTAATGAACATGAGGAAGAAATGTTGAAGAAGAATCAAACTAGAGGAGAGTTCGTGAGGAAGAAAATGGTTTCATGTTATGAGTGCAAAGGGTATGGGCACATTCAATATGAATGTGCAAATACTAAGAAGAAACAAAAGTCACTACTTACTACATGGAGTGATGAAGAAATAAAGGATGATGTATATAAGTCTAATGAAGAACTAAGCAACTTTGTGGCATTCAATATTAAGATGGAAGTTAAAAATAAGGTTGAAAGTGGTGAAGAGTTAATTAAAAATGCATATTTACATTTGTTAAAAAAGATGGAAATGGTTTGTGAAATCAATGATGATTTCATGATGAGGTATGTATCCTAAAATGTTAGAAGGAGGCTCTTAAAAAAGAAATCTTTACTAAGAACCAAGCTATTGACGAGGTCAACAAGGAACTTAAAGAAGAAAAACTAAATTTGAAAAAGTTTTAGGGACAAAGTACTAAACTTGATGAGATTCTGTCCATACATAGGCTCGAATCAGGGAGACGAGGTCTTGGCTATCTAAAGAAGGGTATGAATAATAAACTTTCTGATATTTTTGTGAAGGAAAATGAGGTTATCTCTATAAGAATAAAGGCAGAGTATAAATAGAAAATGAACTTTGTTTATCATTATTGTGGTAAGAAGGGTCATATAAGACCATTTTGTTACAAACTTCTAGAGGACTTTAAGAAGTTCAATCTTGGTGCTAGTAGTGCTCAAACTATAATTGGAAAGAAGCAACACTTGGAGTAGGTATGGGTTCATAAGGAAATGAGACTGTTGGTTGCTCATACAGCTCTGAAAGCTACAATTGAGGAAAATTGGTACTTTGACAGTGGGTGCTTGAAGCACATGGTTAGAAATGGTAAGTTCTTAATGGAGCTTTACAGATGTGATGTAGGCAGAGTAACATATGAAAATGCCTGGAAAAGAAGAGTAGATGAGTCATATTTTGCATTCACATGCTCTCTACGTGTTTCTTAAAACTTCTAGCTAGTAAAGTCTTGGTAAACGGGTCCATAAGGTTGTCTTCTAATACGACTAACTACATCTATGATTTTGTCTACTACTGCCTCCCTTATGATATGATACTTTCTATCAATGTGTTTCGTCATCTTGTAGTTTCTAATTTTCTTAGCGTTAGCTACTATCACACTATTATCACAATAAATATGATAGCTTTTTCCATACTAGGAATGATTTCAAAATCTATAAGGAACTTTTGAAGTCATATTGCTTCTTTTGTAGCCTCAAAAGTAGCCACATATTCAATCTCTTCAGTGGAGTTAGCAATATAGCTCAACTTGACACTTCTCTACAATATGGATTGCTATCTAAGATAAAAACACAGCACAATTTTAATTTCCTTGAATCCTGACACATTTGGAAGTTAAAATTAGTATATCTGATAGGAGTAAGATCTCATCTAGAATACACAAGCATATAATCCACCATTCTCGGCAATTCATTGAGTATATGTTTAATTGTTTGTTGGTGTCTCAGGCTGACGTTCGTCTAATATCGTCTTACCAACCCTACCACAAAACAAATATCTGGATGTGTGCATAACATAACATACATAAGACTTCCTACTGCAGAAGCATAAGTAACCTTTCTCATGTTTTCTTTTTCTTTCGTTGTCTTAAGGTAGTCCTTCAAAGAAAGATGAAATCCTGATAGAAAAGGTTAAGTTCCCTTCTTAGAATCGATGATTACATAATGCTCCAATATCTTGTCTATGTATGAAGCTTTTGGTAATGTTATCACTTTGTTATTTTGATCTCTTCAGATTCAAATACCTAGAAAAAAAAATTAGCTTCTCCTAAGCCATTCATGCTAAATTTTTGAGTTAACCATAGTTTAACCGATGATAATGTCCTTACGTGATCTGTTGTAATTTGATATGCCAAATTAGGCTCCCTAGTACGTTTAAAAAGCTTATTTCTGAGCAATTTACATCTTTTTGTTGTGCTTTTACTTAGTTTTAGTTCTTTGTAAAAATAAGTCATTAATGTTTTTTATGCTATTCTGAGACCTGAGATGATATAGGGAGCCCATAGTGGCCCAAATAGAGCGAGAACATTATCTAGAATGGGTTATTACGATATCGAAGCCTGAAAGTCGTGATACCCTTGACAATGTTGAAACAAGGAAGCTCGAGTCACCTGCAGTGGTATCACGATACCGACCATAGGGTATTGCGGTACCCAAGACTCCCAAAGAACCCTATTTTAAGATTGGAGCTGATATAACGATACTTAGTTCTAGGTATCATGATATCACTATCAAGTGAGATAAAAAATGACCAAAAGGGCAACCCTTGTCCAACATGTTCCCCAACCAAAATTAGACATTTAGGGGAAATTTGGCCAATATTTTTCTACGTGAACTCTGTTGAAATAAGCCAAATTGGCTGAAACAAAGGACACACTTGACATTTTTAGGTTTTTAAGATTATTCACTTTATCTTTTAGGGTTTAGGTTTTTCTCTATAGTCTAGGGTTTCATTTCTTACTTATTTTGTTGGTGTTTATTAGTTTCTTATAGTTAGTTAAGTAACTTACTACTATAGTTAGGACCTATTTGCTTATCTAGTTCTTCTAACTCTTTTATAGTTACAATCTAATTCATTAATCGAATGCCATTTGGCTTTATTACATTTTCCTTGTTAAAAATAACTTCTTTAGTGTTCTTGTTTACTTTTCTTGCTGCCATTGTTGTTGTATCCAAGCTTTTACTAGAAAGCTTGGGTTTTTATTGATTTGCTTAGGGTTTAAGTTAATGTTATTTTCATTTAATTTCTTGTCAATTATGGATTACAATATAAGTATGAGTGAGTAAATATTTAGGGGTTTGTTGATGAAAATGCTGGGTAATTAATTTTTGGATTCGGGGACTAAATAGAAAAATCAAACTAAATCGAATAGACTTAAAAACTTAGGATTGACGACCCTAAATGTAACAACCCATTTTTCAATGGTGCTGGAAACAGTGGTTTTAAGGCCTCAATTTCGATAAGTGGATCCGTAAATATTATTTAATGATATTTATGAGTTTATTATTGTGTTTTATTGAATTTTAATATGATAATTTTTGTTAATTGTTCAGTTAGTCAAGTTAAGAGTGGTACATACCGAAAGTCAATGGTTTTGAAAAATGAGGTATCAAAACCTCGTTTTCATAAACCAAGCTCATAAATGTTATTGTTGAATATTTATGGAGATATTATACAAGTGAATTGAAGTTTGGTTTAGTGATTTTGGTGATTTGGTAGTTAATTAAGGAAAAAAAGACTAAAGTGTAAATGTGATAAAATTTAATCGCAATAGATTTTAAATAACTAAGGGATCAAAATGGTGATTAAACCATTGTCAAAAGTCCAAGCGGTGGTGGGTGTCATAAATCCGATTAAATTTTGGGTTAATTATTATTAAGCCATAATTAATTAAGGTTTAATTGAAATAAAACTTGATTAATTAATTGAAGGACCAATTGAGGAATTTGACCAATTTCTAACTGTCAAATGGTGGTGGAGGCTAGTTGTAAGCTATCCACTTTGTTAATTAAGTTTGTGTTTGATTAAATAATGGTTAATTAAAGGTTAATTAGGTTAATGTCAATTAGTTAAGTTAATTTAAGTATAAAAGTAAAATTAAAAAAACACAAAGTTATCTTCTTCCATCCAATCATCTTCTTCATCGAAAAAAGAAAGAAAAAAATAGGGTTCTAAGCTTTAACATATTCAGCCTTCTAAATTGGTAAGTTTTTAAGTTTTTTTTCTCGTTGTAACTAGGTCTAATTAACCTGTATCTCCATTATCTAAACTGTTAAAGATTTCTAAAGTTTAGATTGATGTTAATTTAAGTTTTTGAATGTTTATATTAAAGTTTGAAGCTTTGATGGAAAATAAGACTATTGTATAAAGTGATTTTTATTGGTTTTGAACATAAAGACTAAATTGTTAATATCTTGAAATTGGAAAGTAATTTCTACAATTTTTGATAATAAGAGGCCATAATTGGATGTATTTGAAGTTGGTTTAAAATTTAGAGTCCAAATTTGGAAGTTATGATAAGTTTGATTTTAGGGACTAAATTGAATAAAATATAAAACTTGAGGAAGTAATCGGAAGATGAGATTGAGCTTACATATATGTGTAATAGGTTATATATGATATTTGGATGATTATATTGAAATAAATATATATAATAGATCAAGAATTACAACAACCGGAAGATTTATGCAAAAAAGGAAAACCTGCTGAATAATCCATGTTATCTAAATCGCTATTGTTTTGTCAAGTAAGTTCATACGGTATAACCGAACTTGTATTGTTTTTGTATTGTATTACATTATGAATTAATATTTTGTTGCGAATTATAAATTGAGGTTTTAATATAAATAAAATGGATTGATATGAAATATAAATAAATTGAGATTAAATCCCGATGAACTTAGTAAAAGTCTTGTATACGAGGTTGTAGGTTATTGCCCTAGGTTCCGAGCTCCAGCATATGTTGCGGACTCAAGAATATAGGAATAGGTTCCGAGATCCAACAAATGTTGCGGACTCAAGAATACAAGTATATTAAGCCTTGGTTAGGCTCTCTGTTGTGTAGGTTAACCTGAAAGGGTAACCAGGCACTATTGATATTTTCACCTGTATATTGAGTTCTTTTACTATGTTTCATTGGGTTGAATAGTAAAATGGAAATATGATGATATGAATTTGATGTTGGCAAAATGATTGTTCGTGATATGGATATTTGATGCAAATCAAATTATAATGGAAGTATAAATAGTTGAGGTTATATGTATGGTTTGAGCTCAAAGCCTTATGTATTTGATGTTGTTTCATTGTGTTTTGATAAGGACACTTATATTGTATAATGAATTGAATGTGTGATAAGTAATTGAGGTATGTAATCGTTTATATTGTATGACCTTACTAAGAATTTTAAATACTAACCCGTGTTACTATTTTTCTTTACACATTCAATTTATTATACAATTCATTATAATTACCCATTTATATTGTATGAGCTTACTAAGTAATTGAGGTATGTAATCATTTATATTGTACGCCCGTGTGTTAGGCCATGTGGTTAATTAATTCAATTCGAAATTTAGGTGTAAGTTTCACACGGCTAAAACACACGCCCGTGTTCTAGGCTGTGTAGCACACACTGCTGAGACACACGCCCGTATCTCTACCCGTGTGCTCAATTCTGAGCGTTCTGTTTCTCAAAATTTAGGGTGCAGGGGACACACGGCCTAACTACATGCCATGTACCCGGCCGTGTGTCACACACGGTCTAGACACACGCCCGTGTAGAAAAAATAAAGCCATTTCTAGCTTCATTTCTCACCTAAAAACACACTCATGACTTGCACTTGAAGCCCACATCCAATACCAACCATTCCAAGCATTCAAATTAAAAAAATTCCATCATTCATCATGGCATACCATTACGTACATGCATGTCTATAATCTTACCTTAGTTAATTCCTCAAGTTAGACATAATTTGATCAACTACTTAACATATATGTAGCTACCATAGTTTGACTTACAAGTATATCAAAACAAACCATTACTAGCCATTCCAACGGCTAGATTACAAGCATCATTTACATTTACATGCCAATATAGCCAATATAATCTATACATGCCATTACAACCATAATTGATTTACAATAATATACCAACATGGCCAATGGATAGTGTGAGTGATCTCCGCCGAGCTCCCAATCCAACGAGCTTCTGATTTACTATAAAACAGGGAAATAAAACTAAATAAGCATAAAATGCTTAGTAAGATCGTTCAACATGGTACTTAACTTACCATTCATTCTATTTTGAGGTAATATGTAAGGCACATTCGTTCTATTTGAACTTAAGCCCTACACATATCCTTATTACCCTTGTTAGTCATATATTCCATAATAACATTAAAAACATGTATGGGCTTAATAACAATCAAGTTTCCATGCATATATGCTTTCCACAAAATGTATAATTCACATTGCAATATCTTAAGTATAATTTCATACTAGTTTATTTTGAGTTCGGATCATTTCATATCAGAACTTTACTCGTATTACTCGGAATATCAAGGTCACGATTAGTACACTCAAGGTGTACAATTCTATAATGAAGAATAAACATATATTCATCAAATAAAGTCCATGTACAATTATCATCATCTCAAGTTTTCATATATCATTTGTCATGTAACACCCTAAACTCGGCCTAGACATTATGACCGAATCTGGCAATGTCACATGAGAGTGTTTCAGCAAACCGTTTCAACCCATAAAAATCGTTCCAAATATTATCTTATACTTAGTTCGAAAGAAACCGTAAATCTATTAATTTGCTCGAAATGCTTTAAAAATCCAATTAACTCTTGTTATTGTTTTACTTACGAAAACCTTAGTTAAGTTTAAAAACATACTTTGGCGTTGCAGTTTATATTCCAAAATCGCAGTTCAAAAACCCAAATTAAAACCCAAAGTCCAAGTCCTTAATCAACAAATATCCCAAAAATAATAATAAAATAACGTGGTAGCATTATAAACATAAAACTCATGAGTAGGTAGCCGTGGTCTCCGTCGAGTCCCCCGCTGCATCGATCCGCCTACTGTTGGGGGTTATTTGAATAGATCAAACAAATAAAGGGTGAGTTTTCGCAAACTCAATGTGTACATCCCCATAGTTCAGCATGCATATAATTAGATAACAGAATACAGTCATAATTCGGGCCTGAACCCTTTACAGAATCGGTGTGGACCTTGGCCTCCTTGGGAACAGGATCAGATACAAACTTAGGGCCTTAGCCCATCTCAAATATAGCATGCATAATAGATCAGAATAACAGAAACATGCCCACCAACCCTGCACACCAACTCGTCCAACCCAACACACCATGTGGGGATAAAATCGACCCACCCATCCCTGCACACCAAATATGGGAATAAAATTGACCCATCCAACCCTACACACTATAAGGTACCGTAATGCGGCACAAGTCATATATATGCAGCTTAGCTGCCACATGTCAGACTTATGAGGCCTTTCAGATACTTCCTTCATTTCTTCAAACCCACCCCAATGCAATGCATCATACAAGAATGGCATGCTTTAATGTAGGTAAACAGATCATACATTCATATTCAGAACAGTACAGTTATACATACTAGGCATAACATGTTATCACACACATCACAGTATCATATCACAGAATACCGTCCCTATGACAGGTCACAGTCGACTTAGGCGACCTGTGCAACCTTATAGTTCGTTTCAGAAAAATGGGCTCACACGCCCATGTGGCCTGCCTGTAGGCCCACACGGCCTGGCCCAGAATTCCACACGCCTGTCTGGTTTATTCGTGTAGCCCACACGGCCTAATTGGCCAAGCCTGTGTCCGCACACGGCCTCTCCAGTCATCACATGATAGTGTCTGTTGTGCCCGTGTTGCGTGCGCACAGCCTGGTTCGTCGACCACCACCCGTGTACTGCTATATGACCTACTACACGGGCGGCCACACGCCCATGTGGCATCGACAGAATACTTTTCTACTTTCACCGAATCTTGTTTTTAGTGCATTCAGAGTACACACCTGGTTTCAATTGAAGCTAAACCGCACTCCAAGCACTCCAAGACCTAAATATTGTTAAACCAACACCACAATCAGTCTTACTTTGCGACAAATCAAAATCCCGAAACCAAAATACTCATCTCTAAAATGATGAACACTTACTGCAGGATTTCGAATCGATTCACTATGAAGCGGTACGAATAGAGCCCTAATTCTCGTTATGTCTCGCTGTAAAAAACGACAATATAACCCCAGTTAGTGTTCTAGAAAACCCATCTTACAGAATACCACAATTTCACTTACCAACATTGTGTAAAGAAACGCCGAAGAAGAAGAACGATACGATTTCAGTAGAAAGAAAGTAAAAATTCAGTAAAGGGGAGATAAGGGAAAATTTCGACAGAAGGCAAAAGAAGGAAAGGGGAAAACGGAAGAGAGATGAACAGTTTTTTCTGCAGAGAGAATTTGGGAAACTGATTACCCAAATCCTACTACCTACTCTATCTCAACCACCCACTACTCAGATTTCCAGTACAACTTAAACTCTAAGCCACCTCATTGAGTAAAAATATATTCCTACACTCATGCAGAGATTTGAACCTAGAACCTCCAGCAGACTGACACTCTGATTAACCACTAGACCAGCAGGCCCATTCAGATATGGTTTTACAACAATTAAACATAAGCCTATTGAACCAGATTAAGGCTTTATTCAGAAAAACATCAAAATTTGCCAAATGCAAGGCTTGAACTTGGGACCTCTCACACATACCCAGAACACATAACCACTGAAGCAGATACACACTTGTGTCATATTCTAACAGAATCAGAAATATAAATTTTGGGGCGTTACATATCATGTACATCATTTTCATGGATTTCGGACAACTATGTGTAATAACTCATTTCTTATTCATGTCCTTTCATGTCAAGATTTTTTACCCGTTGAATTTGTTCAGAACATCGATGGATACACATGTAGTACTCCCAAGGTGTACAAATCAGAATCCGTCAATTCATATTCAATGGTGCTCATAAGGTACTATTTTAGAGAGTACACTCTCGAGCCACACACGTATACAACAGGATTACCAGACTAGGCTAAATCCTTTTTATGACATATGCTCTAAATAGCTTGATTTGGATTACCTGTTAGGGCTAAATACAATCCATAACATATGCTCGAGAGGACTCATATCATGATTACCCGTTCGAGCTAAATCACATCTGCAACAAAATGCAAGACCTCATTTATTTTGGGAAATCACATATCCATCAAATTTTCCATTAATTCAAACATAATTTAGCATTTTTCAAGCATTATCAAGCATGTGGCCAATCTCATATATTTATGCATTTATGCAATTCAAATGTTCACAATCAACTCAAGTATAAAATTAACATTTTTATCATTTATCATTTGTTGGGCATTATAATTGATTGGGCACTTTCATTTATTGGGCTTTAACGTGTATGTGATCATTTCACATATTTATGACATTTATACAATTCACAAACACAACATTTAATTCAAGTATAAAAACATATACAATTTAGTTACACGAACTTACCTCGACAATGTTCGTATACGTAAAATCTACTAATCTGACATTTTTCTCTTTCCTATTCTAGCTCCGAATTTGGTCTATTCGAATCTATACAAGTAAATTTAACATCAATTTACCATATTTCACTTTCAAGTGGACTTAATTTTCATCCTAGGCAAAATTACCATTTTGCCCCTAACTTTTCCATAAATTCCCATTTTGTCCCTAGGTTCAAAAAATAAAATTTGTGCAATTTACTCTCTATTCCAAGCCTAACCAAAATCACATTACAAAATTTACAGCACATGTCTTCATAAAAATTCAACATTTTTCTTCAATTTCACAACTTTACATTTTAGTCCCTAAATCATGTTTTCATCAAAGATCACTTTGTAAAAGTTGTTTATCTATCAACAACATTTTATTTTCTACCATAAATTTCTAATTTTCAACATTTGGACCAATCATTAGATTATTGTAATCACAAACTCGTTTTACCTTGTTTGTTAATATAAGGCATTGCCATTGTTATTTTAGTTTATTTTCTATGTGTATAAATAAAGTGGTTAATAATAAAGTCCTAAAAATAGTATGATTATTCTGAAAAAGGTCCTTAGTCGAGTATTATTGTGGTTTTGGACAATGATAAGCCTTAAGACTACTGTGTAGTTGATTGATGACAAAGTGTTATCATTGACATAGGGATGTCAAAATCAATACATGAGTATGTGTTAGAGAACAACATATTGGACTGATCTGCCATGAGTATGTTTCTTGAATCAAGGTTGTGAGGCATATTTGTCTTATGATTTTAACTTGAATTCGGATAAAAACAAGATAGATAAGATCTAGACCGTATATGAGTTTTTGGGTGTATTTCCAGAAAAGTTGCCCAGATTACCTTTTGATCGTGAGCTTGAATTTGCAATTGAAGTTTACTCGGGTACAACTCCAGTGTCTATTGCTCATTATCGTATGGTGCCAACGAAGATTAAAAGTTCAATTGCAATGTCTTTTGGATCGAAGCTTTATACGTCTTAGTATATCACCTTGGGGAGCTCCAATATTATTTATTAAAAAGAAAGATAGGTCGATGTGCCTTTGTATTGATTATCGATAGTTGAATAAGTTGACAATAAAAAATAGATATTTATTGTCGCGTGTTGACGATCCATTTGATCAATTGAAAGGTGCAATAGTATTCTCCAATATTGATTTGGGATCCATATACTATCAGTTGAAAGTGAAAGATAGTGACGTGCCGAAAACAATGTTTCGTATGCAGTATGGTCACTATGAATTTCTAATGACGTTATTTGGGTTGATGAATACTCTTGCAGCGTTCATGAATCTCATTAACCATATTTTTCAACCATATTTGGATCAATTTATTGATGATATCTTGATATATTCAAAATCAGAGGAGGAGCATGATAAGCATTTGAGAATTGTGTTACGAGTGTTTTGGGAAAAGCAACTGTATAAAAAGTTAAGTAAACGTGAATTTTGTTTGACAAAAGTTATCTTTCTGGGACATGTTATATCAATCGAGGTAGTCTGTGAGGATCCTAAGAACAATTCTGAGTAAATAAAATATTTAATTTTAGATTAATTTATACCTAATATATTTTTTATTAAAATATAAATGGGTTTCTGTCACCAGACCTATTGGTGAATAAAATGAGTTAATAAAATTTCTCTATTATGTAGGAATTTGGGATGTAAGTAAAAATTTCCTTAATGCTCTTTTTTTTTTTTTTAAATATAAAGGCTTAAAAAAATTATTCAACATAATTTAAGAAGCATCCATAACTACAAAAACAATGAAGTTCGCTTGGATAGTCCAAGTCAAAAAAAAAAAAAAATCATTTAACCTAGCTAAGCCTATGTGTCACAAAGCATCGACCAAACAATTTGCGGATCTAAACTCATAAATCACATGACCCAATAAAGTTAAATCATCATGAGCAAACTTAGAAATTACATGAAAATTATTCGACTACTAAAAACAATTTAGGCCCATTTCGCAAGCAAACTCCAAGCCTAGCAAGATTGCATGCGCTTCAACCCACTCTACTTGTGCAGACTCTGTCACTCTCTAGCACATCCGACAAGCACTAACCATTCTTACCACGTGCTACATCTCCCAAAATGTTAGTGTATTATCTTAATTTATTCCAAAAATAAATCGAATTATATTGTTTTTAAAAATACAATTATTGATACTAAATAATATGATCCAACTGTTATTTAATATTAATAGTGATGATGTGTCAATTAACACTTGTTGCAATTTTAAGCTTTCACATAGGATTGTTTATTAATTAAAATTCTTTTATACTTTACTTTTTATAATATATATTACTTTGCATACTCAGTAAAATACTATTCATAAATTAAAATTATTTCTTTAGGGTGTATTTAACAAAGTGTAACGTTTGGAAAATGAGAGTATACGTCAGAAAAATTTCTAAAAAGTGTAAAAATTGTAATAATATATATACATGTGTGATAGCAATAGTGAGATTTAGTAGCGAATATCAATATATTTTGGAAAACTGACCTAAGAAAGAGAGATTGTGACTTATAAAGTGAAACCAAGATTTCCTGGAAGAAAGGACGTAATATATGTTGCATGCATTGACGATGTTTAAACCAAACTTCTCTTCTATATTCCACCAATATTTCTATCCACTTTTTCCTTACGATATTTTTTCTTGAACCGAAGCATGAACTCAATTCCTCTATTAGGTATACACATAATGTAGTCTTTCCTCATATTCTTTTCGTATCATCCTCTCATCTCTTATCTCCTAATAAGGAAACTTCCTTTTCTTTCTGTTGTTTGCTTCCCTTACGTTCAAGTCTAAGCTATCTTTTTCTGTTCTTTGAAGAATAAGTCCAATTTATCTATAAAAGGTCTCAACTCAAGGTTAGTAGTACGGTGAATTATCTCTTCCTTCCTACACTTGTTTGGAACTAATTTTATACGTCTCAATCTTGCCTTCCGTTTTTTTCTTTTTTTCACGATCTTCATTGGTAATACTCTGTCTCACCTCTATCCATTCACATTAATTAACAAAGGATTCGTTTCCGTTCCTCTCTTTTATAAGGTTTTTGTCCTCGTTTGTACTGTTTTCTGCTGAAGAAGCTATCAATGGCTGTCATTGAGTATTTATTCACCAATGAGACTGAAACAGAGGTTGGCGAACTAAACTAGTACTGCAGCTACGACTTTCTTCTTCTTCCTCTTCTCTTGTTAATATTAACATCCCAACTATTATAATATGACAGATTAATGAAGAAATTATTAAGAAGTCAGGAGGATGGAAATATGCAAGTCTCTTGCTGGGTATTTCTTGAATAACCTTATATCGTTTGTATTATACATGAAGTACTGCTTTATATGTTAGAAACCTGTGAAATAATTGTTGTTCAATTTGGGTGCAGTGAATCAAGGTCTAGCAACCTTAGCTTTCTTTGGAGTAAGTGTGAACTTGGTGTTGTTCTTAACCAGGGTTCTAGACCAAGATAATAGCGATGCTGCAAATAATGTGAGCAAGTGGACTGGAACTGTTTACCTCTGCTCTCTGATGGGAGCATTCCTTAGCGATTCCTACTGGGGTCGTTACTTGACATGTGTTGTCTTTCAGCTGATACTGGTGTTGGTAAATACATAAAAACCATACAAAATCACCCTCCTTGTTCTTGAGTTTTATGTACGTAATTGAAACGTTGTTTGCAGGGTCTGGGGCTACTATCCTTTGCTTCATGGCTTTTCTTGATAAACCCTGCGGATTGTGGTGATGGAACGAAGATGTGCAGGCACTCATCATCAGTAGGCGTCGGTACTTTTTACTTATCAATATATCTGATTGCCTTTGGATACGGGGGGCATCAACCGACGATAGCCACTTTTGGAGCAGACCAGTTCGATGATTCGAATCCCAAAGCAGCAGATTCCAAAGCTGCATTCTTTTGTTACTTCTACTTTGCACTTAATGTGGGATCTTTATTTTCAAACACCATACTGGTTTACTATGAAGATTCAGGAAAATGGAGGCTAGGCTTCTTGGTTTCTTTATGTTGTGCTATTATAGCGTTACTATTGTATTTGTTGGGGACATCAAGATATAAGTATATAAAACCATGTGGCAACCCACTAACACGCGTCGCTCAAGTATTCGTGGTTGCTTATAGGAAGTGGAATGTCGCTCCAGCTACTGCCGATGCGTTGTATGAGGTAGAAGGACCCGAATCCGCAATCAAAGGCAGCAGAAAAATCCCCCACAGTGATGATTTCAAGTATTAACTATTGTCTTAAATAAGCTCCATAGATTTGCTCATGTTTTTTTATTTAGGTTGTTAATTTAGTTACTTGAAATTGAAATGCAGGTTCCTGGACAAGGCGGCTACAATAACTCAATATGATTTGTGTGGAAGAAAAGATCCATGGAGGCTTTGCACTGTAACTCAGGTTGAAGAGGTCAAATGTGTACTGAAAATGTTACCCATTTGGCTTTGTACCATAATTTACTCTGTCATCTTCACGCAAATGGCATCCCTTTTTGTGGAGCAAGGAGATGTAATGACCTCAAAACTGGGAGATTTCCACCTTCCAGCAGCCAGCATGTCGGCTTTCGACATTTGCAGCGTTCTCATTTGCACCGGAATCTATCGTCAAATTCTCGTCCCCTTGGCCAGAAGATTGAGTGGTAGCCCCAAGGGATTGACAGAGCTTCAAAGAATGGGGATCGGACTTGTGATGGGAATGATGGCAATGATTGCGGCGGGTGTGACCGAGATACAAAGACTCAAATTGGTGAGGCCGGGTGAGAAAAAAAGTCGTTTAAGCATATTTTGGCAAGTTCCACAATACATATTAGTTGGTGCATCTGAAGTTTTCATGTACGTTGGTCAATTGGAGTTCTTCAATGGACAAGCTCCGGATGGTATTAAAAGCTTTGGAAGCTCCCTTTGCATGGCTTCCATTTCTCTTGGAAACTACGTTAGCAGTTTATTAGTTAGCATGGTTATGGGGACTACAGCAAGAGATGATAGTCCGGGTTGGATCCCAGCTGACCTGAACCAAGGCCATATGGACCGGTTCTTCTTCCTTATCGCTGCTCTAACTGCTCTTGATTTTATAATCTACGTGTTTTGTGCTAAATGGTACAAATGTATCAACCTTTACACCAACGGCAACCACAAGGAGATTCAATTGGAAGAGCAACAAAATTAAGGATACTATTTAATAGTAAAATAAAGGGGCCTAGCTTGTGTAATAACAGTTTGGGAAGTATCTGTCCAATTATGCCTAGGAGGCATGATGCATGATTGCCTCCATTAGCTATTTGGAGTTGCTTAATTATGTTTGTTGAAGGTTTTAGGATTTGTGAGTGTTGTTCCTAAAAAATATTAATTTGTAGGCATTAATTAAATAAAATTATAACATAAAAATTTTATTATATACATCCATATAGAATCTCCGCTCTAACTCAATTTCACTTTTATTAAAATACGTACTTACAATAAATCAAATAATTAAAAGATTTTAAATATTTTTTTGACCCCAAAAAATTTAAATATTTTTAAAATTAAATTACTTCCAATTTGCTCCGAGAGAAAGATTTCGGCCTTCCAATTTTTACACAAGGCATAGGAAGCTTAGATGTATGATCCCTTCTTTTTGGAGTCAAGGTCAACAATGGGGATTTACAAACACTATTGCAATCTCCATGGTTGTTGTAAATTCTATTCATTTACCTCTCCTCATATATATGATACATATTTGCATACATCGATCTCCTACTGTGACATATTTCTATTGAATTATTGTTTTCTGACATTCAAACTGTAAAAGCTAATTTTATTGCGGATTTGTTTGGTTGATTCGGGCTGTTTTTTATGTTAATATTGGTTTATTCTTTTGCCATGACGGGGCAATTTCTTTTTAGGTTGGAAGGTAAGGTGTAATGAATAGTGTGATTATATATGATGGCCGAGATATGGATCCCAGCCCCAGCTTTTGTTGTAAAAGGAAAAAAAAGTATGGATACATATATATATATATATATAGTTGAAAAAAAAAAACCTAGAATATAATTTATATTTTCTCATTTTTGGTCTTTGCCTTCTCGTTTGCTATTGATTTATGATAATGATTGTAGTTACGATTATGCTCAAAGTGTGATTCAATCAAAATTCAAAACCTCCTGACAACTTTATTTTACTAGTTTTTTATTTTCTTAGTCTCAATTTTTTTTTTGTTTTAGTCTAGATTGTATTAGGTATTAATTTGTTTGTATTGTAATAATTTAGTTCTACTTAGTGGTTATTCAAATAGTTTATTTATAATAGTTTGATATTTATGGTTATTCGAACTTATATTTGTAATTGTATGATACTTATTACACTTCAAAAAAATATTGATAATATGTTAAATAAATTTACACCATTTTTTTTACATAAATAAGATAATTGATAACTAAATTATTATTAATAAGAAGTTGGAAGAAGTGGAAGCGAACTTTTTCTCAAAGCATTTGAACTAAGTTTGAATCTTAGAGTTGACTTTATTGGGAGGGCTTTACCTAAATATTACCATTGCCAAAATAATTAACCCTCTAAAAAAAATTAGAAACATCTACTAAAATTCAAAAACCGATATTAGCTTTACTTGTAATATATTAAGATTTTTATGCAAAATTAATTTTTATTGATTGAATGATTTTAGGATATTAATTTGGTATGAGATTACTAATATTTTGATTGGGTAATTCTTTTTAGATAATATTAATACAAATCCTTGGTGAAATTATGATTGATTGCCTTCATAATTTTGTATTTCTTGAATATCAGCATTTCTGTTTTGATGTTGCCGGTGTGATTACTTTGCTGTAGTGTGTATATTATGTTTTACATATTTCATTCTCGCGGCATCAAAAAAATACTTGATCATTAGCAAAAATTGTAAATTATAATTTTTTTAATTTAATTAATAAAAATGGTATGAATACAAATTCAAATAGTTTTTAAATAATATAGAAAACAGTGGTCAAGTTTTGACTGAAAAATAAACATATTGATAATAAAAATTAATTAAATTAATTTTTTTTTCCAATTATCAATTACAAGATTTTGTTTGCATAAATCCTCATTTGTTTAATATTTATAACATGATTGACTCTCTGTAAACTTTTATGTTTTTAACCTTTAGATTTATTTAATTACCATTTTAATAGTTTTGTAATAGTGTTACATTATATTATATTATATATAAATTCTCGAGTTTTAATGTTATACATTAATTTATATTATTTTTTAACATTTTAATTTTTTTTAAATTTAACTTCACAATTAAATTTTTATGGTTTCGTCTCGGTAGAAAGATTAGATTAACTTATAATCCTTAATACTTATTTTTTATATATAACTCGTATACTTTTCTTAATATATAGATATAATTTCAGTTACTTCATCTACCCATTTTATTATTATAGAAATAAATTCTTCTCGATTCTTCTCCATTAAGACATTATATTGTTGAGTGATAGTGCATTCCTTCAAATATAGCTTTTTGTAAAATGCTAACTTTGCAGTTAGACCTTCGATTCTTTTATATAGAGTATACATCTAAATCTTGTTAATAATTATTTGTTAAAAGAAATAAAATTAAAGAAGCTAGTTAAAAACATTTTTAATGATATAGCATTATTAAAATAATTTTATTATTAAGTATTTGTGTAACTATTCGGAAGTTAGTGGTGTTAGAAAATATAGTTGTGAGACTTTGTTTCCATAAACTGAGTCTGTAAATACTTTTACTAAATATTTATGGAGTTTCTATATAACTGAATTGAATTTTGGATAGTTAATTTTGTTGAATTAGTTTATGATTAGGGTCAAGGGAGTAAGTTGTAAAAGTGATAAAATTTCAATTGATATAGAATTTTTTTATTAGAAATTGGTATAAGGATTAAAGTGACAATTTTACGTCTTTAGGAATGTTGGTGGACGATAGCTTAGTGGTGTATAGGAATTATGTTATAAAATTTAATTAATTTATTATAAATATATAATAAAAATAAAACAAGTTATACGTTAAGCATGTTGAAGAGAAAGAGAAAGCATTTCTCAAGAGAAAGCATTTCTCTTCATCATCTCCATGCAGCCGAATTCTCCATTGTTGAGGAGAAGAAAGTTTAGGCGATAGGGATTTTAAAGTTTGAAGTTTCAATTGGTTAGTTTAATTTAGGTTTTTTTTTTTTTTTTTTGTAATATTATGTTTTTGAGTTCATGGGAGCTTAATCTAGCTAGCTCATGTATTAATTTTTAAAATGGTTGAATTTTTAGAGAGTTACCATTGTTGATTTCTTAAAGTTTTAGGTATTAAATTAATAGGTTTTAAGCTTAGAGGTGAAAAAAGACTAAATTATAAAGCTAGTTGATTGTTTCATACATTAGGGATTAAAATGCATAAACTATAAAATTGGATGTCGAATTAAGAAATAGGAAGTCCCTAATGGGCTAAAGTGAAATTAGATTGAAATTTGGAGTCCTAATTTGAAAGTTAAGTTAGTCGTACTTTTAGGGACTAAATTGAATAAAATACAAAATTTGTGTAAATTGAAAATTGATTTTGATTTTGATTTTGATTGAGTATTGATTGTATTGTATGTGTATGTTAATTTGTAGCTAGCTTCGACCTAGAATCCTCAAAAGAAAAAGGAAAAGCTAAAGTCATCAACGAATAACTCAGAGTTTTCAGTTTATATTTCTATAATTTGAACTACTTCGATTGTTGCATTTTTATACTGTATTGCATGGTAAGATTATGAGGTAAGCTAAATTTGATAAATTGAGTGGAATTGATACGATTTTGATCTCGTTAGATATATAGAGGACTGCATTGAAAGGAATTGAAAATATTGAATCTTGATGAAAATGTAAAATTTATCTTGAATTGGGCTGATTCCTGATATTATATATATATATATATATATATATATATAAAATGATGATTGGTTGATGAATCGAAAGTGATGATTTATAAATTGAACTTTATTCGAAATTGGATAAATTTTTACCTTAGTAATTGTTTGGGCACAGTCATATATAATTACTAGGGTATGGTTTTATTTTCCATGCCCAGGTTAGGTTTTGATCGTGATCCACTTATCGACATCAGCATCCAGCTGTAATCCCAGACTCAATAATGTTGGTGAATCTTTCCTTTGTCTTTGTTGGCGTATACCCATTAGGAACACCTTGTTATAGGCTATGTTGTTGGAAAATATAAACATTACATATATAATAAGGGTAATTACATGTTATTATTTACTATCATGATAGGTTAGCCCAAATTAAAAGTGATCTAATTTGGTTAAAATTTTATTGGGCTTTAATTATTAAATAAAGTATGGGTCAAATATGTGTAGATACTCTAGTAATTGAATTCTAATCAAATTCTGATTAATGATGGGCTAACTAGAATTTGATTAGAACTAATATGCCAGGGTTATAAATATTAGGGTTATGGTCCCCAAATTATACACAAATATCTTTTCTAATATCCCATCATTAGGAAAGAGAGACTAGATATTCTCTGAATTTCTTGTGTGCTATTTTGGAAGATCAAATCCACAAGATCCGGTAAAACTTCAAGAAATTCATGGATTCAGGTATGCTTCCGCATCTAGTTTTGTTCTTGATTTGTTTTTAATTTATTCTTGATGATTTGACATGGTAGATCCTGGTTTATTAAGTTTTATTTCAGATTTATTTTACAAATCTAACAAGTGGCATCTGAGCCTCGTCATGTTAAATCATTGGGAATTGATTAACGTTTCTTCTTTAAACGATTGATTCATAAAATTTTATGGGTTTTATATTTTGGATATATATTGATCTTTGAAGGCTTATATTAAAGTATTTTTTTTTGAATTTATAAAAAAAAATTAAGGTTTTCCTTTTCTTTTATTTTTTTTTGATGGATTAAAAAAAAAAGTTAACAGTAAATAGGCATAACTTAATTCATATATATATTGATTATATAAATATATAATAAATGAATGTTGTTTTGGAAATTTATATAAATATATATAATTATCTTTTAATTTGATTGAAAGATGAAATTAATGTAAATATTTTGGAACAAATAAATTCAGATTTTGGCTTTTAATTAAGGATATCTAATATTTTAAATAAATTAGTTGAAACAAAATGCCGCCAAAGTGACCTTTTTTGTGTAGATTAGTTTATTTGAAATATTAAGATGATTATATATTTTTGTGATTCATGCGTTTATTAATTGACCCAAAGGTACGCTAATATTTGGCAGAATTTCAACGACATCTGTGGTGATAAACGTGTGACAATTATAAGGTATTTTATGTGAGCAATAAGTTAGTCTAAAGATTAATTCATTGTTTGACATAATTTATTGTCAATGTTTGATTGTTACAACAAGAGTACCACTTACTGTTAATATTACTGTCTAAAGACTTGATATTAATGTTGTGTTTGGTATCTTGAGATGGGATTAGCCATTATCTTGAATTTATTGTTTACTTATGAATATTAATTTAAGCTTGTTTTTTGTTCTATATTTAGCTAATTCATCTTCTGCTGCCACAATATCTATTAATATAAATTCTATACCCATGCTTAATGGGACTAATTTTAAGGAATGGAAAAGGCAGTTACTTATAATGCTTGACTGTATAGACATAGACCTTGCACTAAGGGAAGAACAACCTGCACCTCTCATTGCGGAAAACACCCCTGATGTTAAGAGGGATTTTGAAAGGTGGGATCGTTCAAATTGCATGACTCTAATGATCATGAAACATAGCATTCTAGAAGCTTTTAAGGGCACAGAATTTGAAGAGATTACTAAGGCCAAGGGTTTTCTTGATGAAATTGAAAAACGTTTTGCTAAAAACGATAAGGTTGAAATGACATCACTTCTAACTTCTTTGATGTCTAAGAAATATAAAGGTCAAGGAAATGCAAGGGAGTACATTATGAAGATGTTTCATATTGCTTCAAGACTTAAGGCACTTAAGATCGAGCTTTCTGAGGAATTTCTTATTCTTATGGTTTTGGCATCACTTCCTGCACAGTTTAATCAATTTAAAATTAGTTATAACTGTCAAAAGGAGAAATGGACCCTAAATGAGCTCATTTCTCATTGTGTGTAAGAGGAAGAAAGGTTGAAACGTGATAAGTCTAAAAGTGCTCATTTGGCCAATGCCCCTAAAGATAAGGGTAAGAAAAGAAAATATTAGAATGAAGCTGCTAAGGGTCCAGCTCAAAAGAAACAACAATAAGCTTCAGAGAGTTGTTTCTTTTGTAACAAGTCTAGACACGTAAAGAAAGGTTGTACCAAATATCATGCTTGGCGTACAAAGAAAGATATTATTTTTAATTTGGTCTATTCTGAGATTAATTTAGCTTCAGTACCTAGAAACACTTGGTGGATAGATTCTGGTGCTACTACTCACATAAGTGTTTCTATGCAGGGTTGCCTGAGTTATCGAAAGCCAAGTGATGGTGAAAGACACATATTTGTGGGCGATGGAAAATCAGTAGAAGTGGAAGTGATTGTGCATTTTAGGTTGTTATTAGAAACTGGTTTTTATTTGGATTTAAAAGACACTTTTATTGTACCGTCATTTAGACGGAATTTAGTTTCTGTTTCTTCGTTGGACAAATTTGGATATTATTATTCATTCAAAAACAATCAATTTAATTTGTCTTTAAATTCAGATGTTATTGGAACTGGTTATTTAAATACTTATGACAACCTTTATTTGCTAGAAACAGTTGCATCCTATAATGAAACCTTGCATGTGGAATCACGTGGTATTAAACACAAATTAAATAAGGAAAATTCAACATCATTACGGCATAGGTGCTTAGGTCATATCTCAAAAGTTAGAGTTGAATGCCTTGTGTCTGATGGTATTTTAGAGTCCCTTGACTTCACAGACTTTGATGTCTGTGTCGATTACATTAAGGGAAAATAGACCAAAACCAAGAGATTGGGTGCCAACAAATCTTCAGACGTCTTAAAATTAATTCATACAGATATTTGTGGGCCACTCCCTGGCATCCTGGAATGGTCAACAATATTTCATAACATTCATAGATGATTACTCACGTTATGGGTACCTATATCTCATTCATGAGAAATCTCAGTCCTTGGACATGTTCAAAGCTTATAAAGCTAAAGTTGAGAATCAACTCAATAAAATGATTAAAAACGTCAGATCTGATCGTGGTGGTGAGTACTACGGTAGATATGATGGCTCGAGTGAACAATGTCCAGGACCATTTGTGAAATTCCTAGAAGAATGCGGTATTGTCCCACAGTACACTATGCCAGGATCATCTAGTATGAATGGTGTAGCTGAAAGACAAAACAGAACTCTTAAGGATATGGTAAGAAGCATGATTGCTCATTCTACCTTACCTAAGTCCCTATAGGGAGAAGCATTAAAAGCAACAACTTACATTCTGAATTGAGTACCCAATAAAGCAGTTGCAAAACCACCTTATGAGCTTTGGACAGGTCAAAAACCTAGTCTAAAGCACTTTCACATTTAGGGATGTCCAGCTGAGGCAAGGCCTTATAGGCCACATGAAAAGAAATTGGACTCCAAAATAGTAAGTAGCTAATTTATTAGTTATTTTGAGCGATCTAGGGGCTATAAATTTTATGATCCCATAAAAGGAATATTTTTGAGACGGGAACTGCAACATTTTTTGAGGATGTTGAGTTTGGGGGGAGAAATAAGGTTAGAGACATTGCTTTTGAGGAGGAATTAGATTCTAACTCAATTCCTACTATCACTTTTGATGATGTTCAGGTTCTTATACCTATCATTGATCAAGAAGTGAATTTAGAACCTCTACAAGACAATGTTGAACAACTCTAAATTCAAACTAAGGTAATTGTTCAAGAAGAACAAACTCAACAACCTTAAGAACAAGTGCCATTAAGGAGGTCTACAAGAGAAAAGAGAAATGCTATTCCAGATGATTATATTGTATTTCTCCAAGAACATGAGGATGATAATGGAATGATGGAAGATGATCCAATCAACTTTCATCAAGCCATGAAAAGTTCTAATTCTCAAAAGTGGATTGATGCCATGAAAGATTAGTATAAATCTATGCAAGATAATAAAGTTTGGGAACTTGTCCCATTACCTAAAAGTGAAAAACCAATTGGTTGTAAATGGATATTTAAAACCAAGAGGGATGCAAATGGTAATGTAGAGAGGTATAAGGCGCGTCTTGTAGCTAAAGGATATACTCAAAAAGAAGGTATTGATTTTACAGAGACTTTCTCTCCAGTTTCATCGAAAGACTCCTTCAGGATAATCATGGTGCTTGTTGCTCATTTTGATCTTGAGTTACATCAGATGGATGTTAAGACTGAGTTTCTTAATGGCGATATTGAAGAAACAATTTATATAGTGCAACAAGAAAATTTTGAGTTAGAAGACTCAAATAATATGGTTTGCAAAATGAAAAAATCCATCTATGGACTCAAACAAGCTTCCCGTCAATGGTACCACAAATTTCATCAAATATTTCATTCAGTTTTGAGATGAATATTGTTGATGATTGTGTGTATCACAAATTCAATGGGAGTAAGTACATATTTCTGGTTCTATATATTGATGACATTTTGCTTGCCGCTAATGATATAGGCTTATTGCACGAAACCAAGAGATTTTTATCTAAGCATTTTGAGATGAAAGATCTTGGGGATCCCTTTTTTGTTTTAGGAATTCAGATACATCGAGATCGATCTCGAGGTATTCTTGGATTATCAAAAAAGAGCTACATCGATAAAGTACTCAAAAGGTTTGGCATGCAGAGTTGTAGACCAGGTGACACCCCTGTCGCTAAAGGAGACAAATTTAGTCTTACTCAATGCCCTAAAAGTAACCTTGAAATTCAGGAAATGCAAAAGATTCCCTATGCATAAGCTATTGGGAGTTTAATGTATGCTCAAGTTTGTACGCATTCGGCCATTGCATATATTGTTGGGATGTTAGGCAGATATTTAAGCAACCCTAGTATAGACCATTGGATAGCAGCCAAAAGGGTTATGAGATATCTTCATAGAAAAAAAAGATTACATGCTTACTTATAAGAGATGTGATCTTTTGGAGGTCATAGGGTATTCTGATTCTAATTTTGCTGGATGATAAGGTAGTAGGAAATCTACATCAGGCTATATTTACCTGGTAGCTGGAGGAGCTATATCTTGGAAAAGTGTCAAACAGACACTTGTAGCTTCATCCACTATGGAAGTAGAGTTTGTAGCATGCTATGAGGCATCAAACCATGGAATATGGTTGCAGAACTTTGTCACAGGGTTACGTATTTTGGAGAATGTAAAAAGACCACTCAAATTATTTTGTAACAATAAGTCAGCAGTGCTGTATTCCAATAACAACAGGAGTTCATCTATGTTAAAGCATATTGACATAAAGTTCCTAATTGTAAAAGAAAGAGTGCAAAATGGTCAAATATCCATAGAGCACGTTGGGATAAACTCCATGATTGCGGATCCGCTCATAAAAGGTTTACCACCCAAGGATTTTCATGAGCACACTGCTCATATGGGTGTTACATTGTTTGAGGATATCATGATTTAGTGGGAGTTTATATTTTATTTGTTTTATGTTTGTTTTTAGACATTTATTTATTTGGTTATTTTCTTATCATAGATAAAGTATTCAGTTTATTCATTATGTTTATTATTTTGGTACTGACCTCACTTAAGTTTAAAGAGGACCAGTTGGAAATAGATATGTTTAGATCATATTGCATGTAATTTCCATGCTACACATCCATACTTGATCTATGCCATTTGGTTGTGTTAATATACGTGATCATGGATGGATTTAGTTACAATATATGTAACGAAAGTTGCCTTGGTTCTAAGTTAACATAATTAATGGTCGATATTGTTTGGAATACCTTTTGGATATGATAGTAAAATTTTGAGCTCATAAGGTTATATAATGACTTGTAATTATAGAGTAATTAGTATATATATGTGGTATAAGTGGGAGATTGTTGGAAAATATGGACATCACATATATAATAAGGGTAATTACATGTTATTATTTTTTATCATGATAGGTTAGCCCAAATTAAAAGTGATCTAATTTGGTTAAAATTTTATTGGGCTTTAATTATTAAATAAAGTATGGGTCAAATATGTGTAGATACTCTAGTAATTGAATTCTAATCAAATTCTAATTAATGATGGGCTAATTAGAATTTGATTAGAACTAATATGCCAAGGTTATAAATATTAAGGTTATGGTCCCCAAATCATACACAAGATATCTTTTCTAATATCCCATCATTAGGAAAGAGAGACCACATATTCTCTGAATTTCTTGTGTGCTAATTTGAAAGATCAAATCTCCAAGATCCGGTAAAACTTCAAGAAATTCATGGATTCAGGTACACTTCCGCATCTAGTTTTGTTCTTGATTTGTTCTTAATTTGTTTTTGATGATTTGACATGGTAGATCCTATTTTATTAAGTTTTATTTAAGATTTATTTTACAAATCTAACATATGTTTTATATTTGAGAATAAGTTATACTAAGAATGTATGTTTTGATCAAATGAAAACATTTTGGTAAGTAAGCTTATATGTTGTATGTGGTTGATATGGTATGGAATATTAATGCTTGTTGGTATGTTTTGAACATGTGTTAGGTGTTTATAAATAATAACTTGGTACATAGCATAAGATGGCATATTTTGGGTAATGGCTTGGATGCATATTAGTGCATGTGTTTGGTATATTGAAGTTGAAGTAGGTAAATGAAATGCTTATAATTGATAGTAGGTGAATTAAGCATGAAATTGGTATGTTTATGTTAGATTGAATATGGTTTTTAGGCATGGTTGACATAAATTAGTCATGTTTTGGATGAGATTTTGTGTAGATTGTTGATGGTTGGATGAATGATATGTTTGAGTAAAGATTTGTGAGTTATTTTGTAGGATCTAATGGTACCAAGGTCACCATTTGGGTAAGGAAGGATTTGGGCATGAAATAGGTTCCTAAAAGAGAGTTTTTGACATTTTAGGCATTATGGTATCGGTACTCAGGCATAAGCATCGATACTTAACAATTTTGATTAGTTTTCAAACAAACATAATGTCAAAATGGTGTCGATAACGGGCTAAAGTATCGACACCCTACATCAGGGTATTGATACACTTGAAATTAGTCTAATCTTTACAAAACAAACAAAATCAAAAAATGGTATTGATATTAGAATTCGATATCAATACTTATAAAGTAGTATTGGAACCGTAAGATAAGTATTGGTACATGTGATTTAAAGATGAATTTTTTAAACATCGAAGCCAAATGTGGTATCGATACCTAGTTAGGGTATCGGCACCTAGTTGGAAAATTTGGAAGCTTTGTAATTTGGTCCCAAATCATGCTTGGTTCAACAAAAGAGCTTTCGTATGCTTGATTAAAGTTCGAATTTAAATGTGTACGGTTATGTGATTATGTTTATAACATGTGTGAATGTTTGTATGATTTATTTACTAGGTTAATGACAATAGTTGCTCCGACAATGAATGTGGTGTTTAGTAACTCAGACCAGCGATCTGGTCCAGTAGCGGGGTGTTACAACTTGGTTAAAAATATTAGTTAATGCAATAATTTCTAATAAAAACATATAATGACTATTGATACACATAAGAGTAGGTGGTGGAGATGGATGGTTCTCTTTATGTAAGACAGGGTGAAAGGCTGTCTACTAAGGTGGTCAGAGTAGAAGATAGGGAGGAGAAAATGAAACTTGGGGTAAGGACCTTAGGCCCCCAGCTTCGTATACATGTCGTCTTCTATCCTAAGGTGCTATAACACCCTAAACTTGACCAAATCATGGGGTTCAAATGTGAGACATCACATTCATTGCCAAAGCAAGTTAAATCAACTTCATTTTTTAATTACATTGAGAATACAATAGAAGACCAATTGAATCAACCCATTTCAAGTATTTCAATTCATTATAAAATCATATTAAAAGAGTTTTAAAATGATTTCTAGGTGTCTAGAGCTGATCGAAATTGAGTACAAGTTCTTGAAGGTAAAAAAAACTTAAAACAAGGGAAGGAAAACTGTTTGCCATAGTAGTTTTGGTACAAGTGGGGATTTATATTGATACAAGTCCTTGCTATTGTGGCAATTTGCTCATTGACTTACTTGTGCCAATACATCTAACCCCAAGTACTGATACAAGTTTTCTTAGACCCAAAAACCATCTAAAACTCATTTAAAATTACCCTTAATTATACCAAACTAAAACCATGACTTAATACATTTAAAAACCAAGTTCAAAACATCATTTACACACATACTAACACCTCTAAATCAAAGTATACAAACAACTGTAAACACCACCATACTTAATCATCATATAATCTTACTTGGAAATCAAGAAACCTACCATTAATGAGCATATTCATCGCATATCTAATTCATGCTTAATCTGAGGCATTAATCATGACTTAGTACATGCATAAAAGCTATGAACATAGTCTAGCATAAGCTATACATTCATCCATATACCAAAATGACTAACATAACTTAAAAGACTTCAACAAAAAACCATTAACTTAGGTACATGCTAAGACACTACTAGTACTCAAAATGAGCACTACAACTTTGGGTAAGCTGAGATGGAGATATTTTATGTTGCTAAAGTTCATGAACTAAGGTTACCTATTCATCACTTTGGCACAAAACAAACAAATCCACATGTTGAGCATAAGGAGCTCAATAGTGATAACATAAAATGAAATTAAACATTAAAGCATAAAATAATGAAACATATCAACAAATGTCAAGTTTTAAACATCAAATTTTGTTCAACATCATATATAACAATTGATTACATTGACCATGTTGTCTTAAAACATTTTCCCCTTATCAATGTCCACTTTTCTATAAAACTCAATCATTAATAATCCAATTCTTGGATAAATACTTATACAATCATATACATACATCATAATCTTGAATCATAATCTCATTTATCATTTTTGAATGTCAACTTATAACATAGGAATCATAGTTCTTTACCTATTGATTCTTACATTTCATTTCCGTTACCGGATTAAGGTTACAGAGTGTTACCAAGCAAAGTAAGACATTTCACATCATTTTAGAATTAATTTAAAAACATACAATAAATAGTAATGCTCTTAAGGCCTTAAATTGGGCTTACGAGGCCTTAAATATAGATTAGAAATGAACCAGGATTAAATCGAAACAAAACATTAAGATTTAAAGCTAAAATGAAAGTTTCGTAGTTGGTATCGATACCCAATTAATACCTTTCTGGAAAATCGCTACCAAAATTCAATTCTATTTTCTTTGCAAAACGATGGTATTGATAACTAATTGATGGTATCAATATTTTATGAAAAAGTATTGATACTCAATTGAAAATAGATACCATTTTGGCATCCTGTTTTTTTTGGATATTGCTCATTTGGTCAAGTATTGATACCAAATGCCAAAGTATCGATACTTATCTCAATAATGGTAAAAATCTCATCTAGCAAATTCAATTAATGCAAAAAAGTTGCCTAACCACAAAAGAAAATAATTTTATCCATTTAAACACCTAAATAACTAACCAGTATGCTATTCAAATGCACCATAATCAAGTTCACTCATTTAAGTAGCTAATTTAAAATTCACATAACAATAATCATCAATTCAAGTCCCATTCACCAACCACAATAGCCATAATAAAACATGTGTAAAAACTTGCTATACCAAAGCATTATTACCAACCTTAACTTTCGCGTGTGAATGCGCTAAGTGAATTGTGCAAGTGTACACGTTCGATCAAGTAATGAAGTGCTAAGTGAGATCGTCTCCACAAGGATCAGTTAGGTATAAATTGGTCAAGTTATTATAAAGGAGTGTGTTTAATGCTATGACAAAAACAATAATAAGAATGCGAAGATAATTAAGGAATACAAATGTGTGTAATATGTGAATTCTAACAAATAAATGAAACTGCTATGGTAAGACAAGAGTAAGTATGCAATGGCAATTACGAGAATGATTATGTGAATAATATGTAAATAAGTAACAACTAAGGATGTGAAAATAGAGATGCTACAACAAAGGTTAAAGGATCTATGATGTTGAATCGTAAGGTTGGGATTACCAAGAATCTACCCTCATTAACCAATAATGCCCCGACAAGTTTAGTCTTATTCTACTACTTGGAATAGTTCTACTGTGGTCTACTTCTTTCGAGAGCTAGGCCTTGAGTTACCTCACCTAGGGCACTTTATGTCTATAGGCTTTGAGTTTGGTTCCTACTACTGTTCTTCTCCTTTTTGTACAGAATGCTGCTCTGTGTCTAGAGTCTGCTACAAGTATTCTTTCGAGAACTCACTCATATCATTCAATTTTCATCTAACCAACCTAACCTTGTTAGAATTAGATTAATTTTATAAACATGCTGCATATTCACCTGTGACTAGAGATTACACGTATGCTATTCATAAATACCATTGAATGAAATAGTAAATTAAAACTAATCTAAGTCATGACCAATAATGAAAATAAAAGTTTCATCAAGTAATCCCAACCCTATGAGATTTAGCTCATAGGTTGGTGAATAGAATCCAGATTCAAAATAGTAATCAAGATTATTTCCTTAAATCAGGTTACAGAATAGAAAATAAAAAATTAACGGTAAAACTCAGGAAGATATCTTTCGCCTGTCCAGCCCACAACTCCAGCTACGAAATGTCTTCTGGTTACCAGGAGGGACTACCTTCGTCTTCCCTTTTGCATCTCCGTCCTTGTCGCAATCACTACCCTCTATTTTCATCTAAGGGATTTCTCCTTCCAAAAATGACTCTCTAATCATCTCTCCCCTTTTTTGTTTTTATTTTTGGGTTTTATATCTTCTCATTTAGGGTAGACCTATCATCCCATGATCTTTTTTTTTTTCTCTTTTTTAGGCTGATTTTTCTGGTACACGTACAATAGGGCTGATAACGGTTAAGTGTTAACTAGGTCACTTCCTGGCATTACCATGGCATTTGTGTTAGCAAACTGTCCAACCTTTTGCTATGACAAACCTTCACTTCTTTTTCTCATTCTACACCTACTACTTAACAAACAAATCCTTTCCGCAAATAATTAGAATTAACATGTAATAACATTTAAGCACAGTCCAAACCTTTTAATTCAATTTCCTAAAAACACTAATGAAAAATCCTAAAATGCAACTAAACTTACCTAAGTATAAGCACTTAACCAAGTCTAAAGGCATAAAGTACAACTCTTTTCAAGAGTTATCACACCCCCAAACCTAAGTTATTGCTTGTCCTCAAGCAAGATATGCACGAATGCATATATGCAAGAATTTGCCATCGCACATAACCACCTTGAACTGCCAGTCTACTCAAAGAACAATATATACATCAGTTTTCAAAAATCTTCTTTCTCCAAAAACTTGTTCAGGTGTCAGAGGTTTGCTCAACAAAGGTAGTGCAAAAAATGTCATCCTAAAAACAAGATTTCGTAAGTGCTCATGTATACTTTCTGGCCATATCAAGCATCTCGTAATTCACTTTGTTCATTTCTTACCTAAATCAAGTTGCTCTAAGCCTATTCAAAATGTATATATATTATTCATATTTTTTTTATTATTCTTTATTTTTTTGTTTTTTTTTAAATTAATGTAGAGGATTTATCATATCACAAAATTCTTTGACTTGATAATCAAAATAAAGCAAACACTGAATTACCGAGTACTCAATCATGTCACAATTTAAATAAAAATACTCTTGAAGCTAAGGCTTTTAACTTAGAAGATGGATGAAGCAAACAACTACCTTCTTAGCTACTCAACCTATTACTACAGCGGAGTGCCCCTAATTTTTTTCCTTTATTACACACTCTTATTTGGACTCACCTTTCTAGTCAGCAACATGATGGAGCAAATAAAGTGTTGTTGACTTACTTGGCAATTCTAAGCATTGGAGTGTTTACTGTCCTTTATTTATTTAAGTAATGGTGTGGCAATGTGACTCAGTTTGGCTTCAAAAGTCTCTAAGTTCAGTAAATGACATTCGTTATAGTTAAAAAAAAAAACTGAGGCTAGGACATCTTATTTTTAGGGGGTAATCTTCAAGCAACCTAACCTAAGCTAAATTCGCCTAATCCATTGTCACATTTTTCTAGATTTATTGAAGAATTAATCTCCTCATTGAACATCATAAGTAAAGATTGTACTTTGCATAGGCAAAACAATACTTAGTAGTTATGTTACAGTGGAAAAACAAATTTAATGAGACTAGAAGGAGCATTCATACTAGATATATAATGCAACCTAAATACATAATACACCCCCAAACCTAAGGGGTGCATTGTCCTCAATACATGTACAGATATGTAATAGAAAAACAAAAATATAGATATGTACAGGAAATGTCATGGCAAAAGAAATAAAATGCATGAGGTAGGGAAAAAAACTTCCCTGGCTTGGGCTAAAATGTAGTTACTTCATTCGGCATTGAGAGTGGATTTACATGCACTATGTTTATAGAGCATTTTCCATTTCAATAATTGGAGTGGCACGTCCTCTTGTTCATCATCGGATTTTGTGATTTCATCAATAATCCGATTGATCTCACAATCCTGTTCAGTCATAAGTTGAGTAAAGGAAGGTGGAACAACTGCAATGCTATCCATTGGTGGTGTAGGTGTGGGATTTACTTCTTCTCTTCCCTCACAATCAGTTGCAATACTAATTGATTCTTTTTTCTCTATTTCTTTCTCCTGTTCTTTGGTTTCTTTCTCGATAGTGGCAAGGTCTGTCTCAACTGGCTAGACTTCACCAACCTCTTATACTATAGCTACCTGCAATTCCTTAGGAAAGTCAGGAAAATAGGCATTGGCTTGGTGAAATTCTTTTGACGGGACCTTTTTAGAGCAGTGTCCCTCATATCCACATAGGCCTAGTAAAAATCCAAGTTGTAACGCCTTAAAATTTTAAGAATTTAATTGTGAGAATCTACAGTAATTAATCTCTACATCTATGGTTTTGTGGTTCTGTTATTGTGTTTAAGGTCTATAGTTCGAGCTGTATTGTTAAAAGTTTTTTTCTTTTAGAATAACCCTTACTCATGCAGTACATAGTTAAGTGGAATTCTGTGTGAATATGTATCAAGAATGAGCCTACTGGTTCATTAGTTAATCATCCGTATTCTGTCTGGTCTTGAGTTCAAATCTCATCGTATGCATCAGAAAATATTTTTCCTAAACGTCGGAAGGCGGGGTGGTGGTTAACTTAAAACATTTTGAAAGAAATTCTACCGTTCTTACTTTTTTATTTTTTTCTAAGTTCTTAGTTCTTCTTTTTCTTTCTTTCTTTTATTTTTGCTTGTTGCTACTTGATTCTAAGTTAATTGGGAATTCTTCGTTTCTTGTTACGCCGATTGTGCGATAGTTAAGTGGTTCCGCCGTTACCTCTTTTCATTTCGTGAGTTTCGTCTTGTTAACATTTATTTTATCAAAACGGAGTTTTACTTGTTTTACTAGAATGCTTTGTTGAAATGATTAATTGGTTACTTTTTAGGTGAGGATCTTACGAGAGATGCTCCTTCGCTGCGTTAGTTTGGCCTCCTCTGTTATGTGCAATGTAAGTGTGTGAAACTAAATTTGGATTGTGTCGAAACTTTCGACATAGTTTTGATGTTAGGCTGATCTTAGTGATTTATTGAGAATGATGGCATAATTGATTATCGGATGGTTGTGTTAGGTCCTGGAATCCTCCTACGTCATTTTTGCATCAAAAGTACTTCAGGTGCGTCACGAAAACCTTAACTTTTTGAGTTTCGATTGTTGAAAATGGTGGCTGTTGATGCCACATGGCCATGTGGTTGGCTGTGCAACTCATTATTCATCGGTTTGGTGCCACACGGGCAAGGACACAGGCATGTGTGGTTATATTAGTGCAGGGTTCACATGAGCAGGGGACAATGGCATGTGTCTAGGCCATGTAACTCACTATTTATTGTCTTGGTGCCATATAGGCAAGGACACGGACGTGTGTCTAGGCCGTGTAACTCTCTGTTTGTGACTTAAGACCACATGGCCAGGGACATAGACGTGTGCCCAGGCCGTGTGAAGCATATGGGGAAGGACACGGGTATGTGTCCAGGCCGTGTAACTCACTATTTATATTTTGGAACCACACGGGAAGAGGACACAGGCACATGTCCAGGCTGTCTGAACAATACGGGCAAGGACATGGGCGTGTGTCCAGGCCGTGTGGAGTATAAATCAGGTCTGGATCTCAATTTTTTGAGGCAGTGTATGTGGTCGACACTGATTTTTACCTCAATGGATTAACGATCTGAATTCAGTTGACGAAGGCTCTCTGATGTTTTATGATTGACATATGTATAGCAAAACTGTATATGTATCATGATAACTAATTCTGATATTGAACTGTACTCTGTAAATATGGATATTTGTACACTATATATGTATTGGTTGGGAAACTGTGAAGAAGGAAGTACTCTAATCCGAACTAGTGGCTAAGCTACAATGTAGATAACTCTAAATCTGGCACTTTGACGCATTTTGATTTAGTAGCTAAGTTGCAACTTTGTAAACGTGTCAGACCGACACTCTACGGTATGTAGGGTTGGATGAGGCATTGAACGCCCTTAATGGTGTGATGGGATGACTGAAGATGGTGTGTAGAGGTTGGGGGTAGGAAAAACTTATATATGAAACTGATTTGTTCTGTAATGAAACCTAAACTGTTTATGCTTCTGTAACTGAACTGTACTATATCTAAACTAAGATGACTTTTGTTGCTTAATCAAATCTCGAGATTCGAGAAGGATCTTTCAATTGTATTACACTTGAATGAACCTCTTTTATGCACTAAGTTCACAACTAATTTATTTTCTGATTGAATTGTAGGTATTTCACAAACTTAAATGGGTCAGCGCTACGGGAGCTCGGTCAAGCTTTATCCTTTCGTATCATAATTACTATTAGGGTTTTTAATAATTTTATGATAATGTGTTATTTTGGGAAATTGCATACTTAATTAACCCTGTGTTGGACATTATGTGATGACTGATTTAATGTTATTGCGTTATAATATTGAGATTTTGTGATCGAGGATGTAATTATCTGACTGCCTGAGACGTCTAGGCCAGGGTTTAGGTGTTACAATTAGTGGTATTAGAGTCAGGTTTGATAATGCTTAGACTGTGTTTCGGCGCATAATGTGTGATATAAAGTAATTAGCTGATAATTGAGTATCTGAGTTAATATGGAAACCGTAACATCCCGAAATAGGGCCTAAACGGAATAGTGGTTGCGAAACCACAAATCTGAGGTAGAAAAATTTATTTTATTATTATTTTGAGGTCTATGATATGTTTGCATGATTGTGTGAAAAGTTCGTGAAGAAATTCTATGTATAAAGTGCTTAATTTGAAATTAGGGACTAAATTGAATAAATTGTAAAACTTGTGTTCTAGAAGTATTTTGCATAAAATTGAATTAGATTATTAATTAGAGGTCCTTAAAGGGTAATTTGACCAATTTTAAGTTCATGGAAAAAAATTAGGACATGGAAGGAATTTTTGAAAGTTTAGTAAGGAGGGGCATTTTGGTCATTTGGTTATTAACATTAATAAAAAGGTAAAAAGATGACAAAATTGTATCATCTTCTTCATTAGCACGAAATTTCAAGGGTTCTCCATAGCTAGGGTTTGTTTCAAGCTTTCAATCTCCATAGTAAGTGATTCCAAGCCCCGTTTTTAATGTTCTTTACGTTTTCAGAGTTCCGGTAGCTCGATAAAGCTTATGCTAGCAATAATTTAAGTTAGGGTTCATATTTGGAAAAATACCCATAGGTGAAATTTGTGTATTTTGGTGTTTTATGATAGAATATGAGGTTTTAAATTATGTTAGACAATTTGTACTACTCAGTTTTAAGCAAAAACGAGTAAAAGGACTTAATCGGTAAAAATACCTAATAGTCATAAGTGCATGTTAGAGTATGAATTTAATGCTACCATAGGAGGGAAAAATGACCAGCATGTCATGAAACATAAGAAAATAGGCTGAAGTTTAATTTACGAGCTTTGGGGCAAAAGTGTAAATACGCAAAAGTTTAGGGGCAAAATTGTAATTTTGCCAAAATATGATTTTGGGTCAATTTGAATAATTTGAGTCCTAATTAGACTATATTTTAAATGATAGAGCAAGGAAAACTGAAATTCAAGCTAAAATGGAGAAAATACCAAGTTGTGGACGAAATGGTAAAAGTAGCTATTTTTGCATACGAGGTAAGTTTACAGTAAATAAATGCAATATTCTTTTATTTTACATTATTATTGTAAATTTCCAGCATTTATATACTTATTTTATGAGAATATTTAAAGTCAAATTAAAGGCAAAGTGACAGAGAAAAAGCATTAGGAAGCCCCGCTTGAACCTTAGGAATGTTAGGATATTGGGGTTGTGAGAGACAGACAGACAGAGTAAATGAGCCATGTAAGTCCATATCGGATATATGGCTTTGGAGACAGGAACGAGCCATGTAAGCCCATATTAGATATATATATATGGCATTGGAGACAGAATAATTCATGTAAGTCCATGTCGAAGACATGGCATTGGCGAGATATTGATAGACAGAACGACCCCAAAGATCCTTAGTATTCCGAGTGGTTCAATGGGTCATTGTACACGTTAAATTACAGTGAATTATCAGCAAAAGGGAAGGTAGATTATATTTATGAATAGTGAAAGGTCGGGTAAGAAAGAAGGTAAGTAAGTAAAGAAGAAGGTAGAAAATGAGAAGTAAAGAAAGTTTATGAGGCTAGGTGACATTATGTATAATCATTCATTATCTTTGAATGTTGTAATTTATTTGCTTGTAAACTTACTAAGCCTAGTGCTTACTCTCTTTATTTTCTTCTTCTTATAGTACTTATCTAGCCACTCGGGGATCGAAGGAAACGTCGGAGGCCGATCACACTATCCAAGAAATAACTCGGTATAATTAGACGTTTTGTTTTGTGTATGGCATGTATAGAAACTTAGCTATCTTTAGTATAATATGAATAATGAATGATGTGTAAATGCTTTCTAGAGACTAGCTAATAAAAATGGCCGATGATATGCATGTTTATTAATATGTATGATTGAATGGTGGTTATCACATGAAAATTATGAAAAATGTGAAAGTAACCTAAAAACAGATTCAAATAACAGAAATGATGTGACTTTGAAAAATCACTAAAAATTGTGTAAACATATTTTTAAGATGAATAATATATGAAATTAAAGCTTATTATGTCTATTTTCTTATGGAATAAGAAAAACAGGTAAAGGTATTATATTTTATGAGATATCTGAGTTTTAGTGAAACAGGGTCAGAGCAATTTCTAGATCCCCTGTTTCAACTTTGGAAATTCACCATAAATTGTAAAAAAATAATTAGGTGGTGTAATTTATATGGTTAGAATCCTTATTGAATCTAGTTTTAATAGAAACAAACGGTATAGTTTTATTAATTTTGTATAGGGAGAAAAGTTGTTCGAAGTAAGTAGAGGTCAGTACAGTCAACTTCTGAAATAGGGGTAACTTTAACTAATAAACTGTACTAATTGGCTCAGTCAAAAATTCTAGAAACAATTTTGTGGATATATATATGAGTATAGTTTCAGGAAAAATTTACGGATCTAAATTTTGAGTTTCGGAACTCAAGATATGAATTTTTAGGTGACTACGACGCAGATGACAGCACATTCCTAAAAGTTTAAATAAAAAAAAATTTTAAAACTATTTAAGTGATAGATTAAGTTTAGTAATGCCTCGTGCTCGATTTTGGCAACAGTCTTGGGTAAGGGGTGTTACATTTATTGGTATCAGAGCAGGTTTAGTCGGTTCTCGGAGCAGTTAGTGTGAGTAAAAGTCTAGCTATACATGCCATACACAGTATTTTGATAGTGTGACGACTCACGACGATTTTTAAATATTTTGTTTTATTGTAATGGATCCCGAGCGAGCTGGTGATGATGATGTAGAAAGTAATGCGCCGCTCTCGCGGAAGGGGTAGCGCCATCCGAGAATAGGCCATGAATGATTAATCGGGAGGAGTGACTCGAGAAGCTCTCTTCCAAGCTTTGAATAATTGGTTTGCCGAGTTCGTTCGCATGCGAATCCGTGAGTTAGACCTCCACCCCTCATGACTCTCGGGCTACCCATGTAGCTCAAGCTTCCCGATCACAGTACAATGATAAGAGAAAAGCCACCAGCTTGATAGAATCGGAAACAAGGGGCAAAAGAGTTCCGAGTAACAAAACATGATGATGCAGAAAAGAGCAAAATTTTGGTTAGAAAATACTATCGAGTCTTTGATGAATTATCTTGTACACCCGAGGAATGTATGAAATGTGTAATATCACTTCTTAGAGACTCAACAGACATCTGGGTGGAAGACACTTGTATCGGTTGTACCAAAGGAGAGGATCACTTGGGATTTCTTTCAGAGAGAATTTCGTAAAAAGTACATCGATCGTGGCTTATTGACCGTAAGAGAAAGGAATTCTGGAATTGAAACAAGGGAGCTACTGTGTTCTCCAAGATAGATTTGAGATCCGGATACTATCGGTTATGAGTTAAAGAGTTAGATGTCCTGAAGACCGCTTTCCGGACTAGGTATGGTCATTATGAGTTCCTTGTGATGCCATTTGACTTGACTAATGCTCCTGCCATTTTTATGGACTTAATGAACCGAATTTTCAGACCGTACTTGGATAAGTTTGTAGTTGTGTTCATTGATGATATCTTGATTTATTCTCATGATGAGACTGAGCATGCAGAGCATTTGAGAACAGCTTTACATATTCGAGAGATAATCGCTGTATGCCAAGTTCAAAGAAAAGTGAATTCAGTTACGAGAAGTTGGTTTTCTTGGACATATTGTCTCGTGTGAAGGTATTAAGGTTGATCCGAGCAAGATTTCACCATTGTTGATTGGAAGCCTCCTAGAAATGTATCGAAGTTAGAAGTTTTCTTGGTCTTGCCGGATATTATAGACGATTTGTAGAGGGATTTTCCATGATAGCTACCCCGCTGACAAGATTGCTGCGAAAGGATGTCAAGTTTGAATGGACTGAGAAGTGTCAACAAAGTTTTGACAAGTTAAAAGCATCGTTGACTAAAGCTCCTGCTTTAGTACAACCGAACCGTAAGGAGTTTGTGATTTACTGGTGATGCGTCCATGAATGGACTTGGTTGTGTACTTATGCAGGAAGGGAAGGTAATTGCTTATGCCTCTAGGTAGCTAAAGCCACATGAGAAGAACTATCCGACACATGATTTAGAGTTAGCTGCCATTATTTTTGCGTTGAAAATTTGGAGACATCATTTGTATGGTGAAAGGTGCCGAATATTTACCGATCATAAAAGCTTGAAATACTTGATGACTCAAAAAGATTTGAATTTGAGGCAAAGAAGATGGTTGGAATTGCTTAAAGATTACGAGTTAGTGATTGATTATCACCCAGGTAAGGCAAATGTAGTTGCTGACGCTCTAAGCAGGAAACTTTTATTTACTTTGCGAGCTTTGAATACCAATTTAGCCATGTCAAATGATGGTTCTATTTTAGCTGAATTTAGAGCTAAACCAGTATTTTTTGAAGAGATTTGTGAAGCTCAGAAAGATGATAATGAGTTACAAGCTAAAAGAGTTCAATGCGAGTCGGGCATAGAATCGATTTACGGATTGGTTCTCGATGGTTGTTTGATGTTTAGAGACGTAATTTGTGTACCAAAGAATGATGAGCTTATTCGAAAGATTTTACAGAAGCACATAGCGATTCTTTATCTATTCATCCAGCAAGACAAAAATGTATAATGATTTGAAGAAATTGTATTGGTGGGTAGGAATGAAAAGAGACATTTGAGTTTGTTTCTAGATGCTTGATTTGTCAACAGTAAAGGCCGAACATCGTACCCTCGGGATTATTGCAACCTGTGCTAGTTCCGGAATGGAAATGGGACATAGTTACTATGGATTTTGTGACAGGGTTGCCGTTAACACTGAAAAAGAAAGATGCAATATGGGTTGTGATTGATAAGCTAACTAAGTCGGCTCATTTTATCCCAATCCGTATGGATTACTCACTTGACAAGTTGGTGAGTTATACATTTCCAGAGATAGTTAGACTACATGGAGTGCCATTATCGATCATTTCGACAAGAGATCCAAGATTTACTTCACGGTTCTGGAAGAAGTTACAAGAGGCTTTAGGTACGAAGTTGAGTTTTAGTACAGCTTTCCATCCTCAAACCGACGGTCAGTCAGAGAGAGTTATTCAGGTACTTGAAGATATGCTTAGATGCTGTGTATTGGAATTTCAAGGCAGTTGGGAAAAATATTTACCATTAGCGAGTTTGCCTACAATAATAGTTATCAGTCGAGTTTGAAGATGGCACCTTATGAAGCTTTGTATGGACGTAAATGTCGCACACCTTTGTATTGGACAGAGCTTAAGGAAAATCAGATTTACGGAGTTGATCTAGTTAAGGAAACAGAAGAGAAAGTAAAAATCATCAGAGATTGCTTAAAAGCACCTCGAACGCATGACAAAAAGTCGTATGCGATTTGAAGAGAAAAGAGATTGAGTATCAAGTTGGTGACAAAGTTTTTTGAAAGTATCCCGTGGAAGAAAGTTCTCGATTTGGCAAGAAAGGCAAACTAAGTCCACGTTTTATTGGACCGTTTGAAGTGATTGAGAGAGTCGGACCATTAGCATATCGGTTAGCTTTGCCGATTGAGTTAGAGAAGATTCATAATGTATTTCATGTGTCTATGCTACGTCGTTATCGTTCGGATCCGTCACATGTGATTTCTCGGAGACAGAGGTTGAAATTCACCAGACATGACTTACGGTGAAGAACCCAGTAAAAAGATTCTAGCTCGAGAGGTAAAGCAATTAAGGAACAAAAGTATTGCACTTGTGAAAGTACTATGGAATAGACATGGGGTAGACGAGGCTACATGGGAACTCGAAGAGGCTATGTGAAAACAGACCCAAATCTCTTCACGAGTAAGATTTTGGGGACGAAAATCCCAAAAGGGGGAGAAATGTAACATCCCGAAATAGGGCCTAAACGGAATAGTGGTTGCGAAACCACAAATCCGAGGTAGAAAAATTTATTTTATTATTATTTTGAGGTCTATGATATGTTTGCATGATTGTGTGAAAAGTTCGTGAAGAAATTCTATGCATAAAGTGCTTAATTTGAAATTAGGGACTAAATTGAATAAATTATAAAACTTGTGTTCTAGAAGTATTTTGCATAAAATTGAATTAGATTATTAATTAGAGGTCCTTAAAGGGTAATTTGACCAATTTTAAGTTCATGGAAAAAAATTAGGACATGGAAGGAATTTTTGAAAGTTTAGTAAGGAGGGGCATTTTGGTCATTTGGTTATTAACATTAATAAAAAGGTAAAAAGATGACAAAATTGTATCATATTCTTCATTAGCACGAAATTTCAAGGGTTCTCCATAGCTAGGGTTTGTTTCAAGCTTTCAAGCTCCATAGTAAGTGATTCCAAGCCCTGCTTTTTAATGTTCTTTACGTTTTCGAGTTCCTAGAGCTCGATAAAGCTTATGCTAGCAATAATTTAAGTTAGGGTTCATATTTGGAAAAATAACCATAGGTGAAATTTGTGTATTTTGGTGTTTTATGATAGAATATGAGGTTTTAAATTATGTTAGAAAATTTGTACTACTCGGTTTTAAGCAAAAACGAGTAAAAGGACTTAATCGGTAAAAATACCTAATAGTCATAAGTGCATGTTAGAGTATGAATTTGATGCTGCCATAGGAGGGAAAAATGACCAGCATGTCATGAAACATAAGAAAATAGGCTGAAGTTTAATTTACGAGCTTTGGGGCAAAAGTGTAAATACATTAAAAGTTTAGGGGCAAAATTGTAATTTTGCCAAAATATGATTTTGGGTCAATTTGAATAATTTGAGTCCTAATTAGACTATATTTTAAATGATAGAGCAAGGAAAACTGAAATTCAAGCTAAAATGGAGAAAATACCAAGTTGTGGACGAAATGGTAAAAGTAGCTATTTTTGCATACGAGGTAAGTTTACAGTAAATAAATGCAATATTCTTTTATTTTACATTATTATTGTAAATTTCCAGCATTTATATACTTATTTTATGAGAATATTTAAAGTCAAATTAAAGGCAAAGTGACAGAGAAAAAGCATTAGGAAGCCCCGTTTGAACCTTAGGAATGTTAGGATATTGGGGTTGACAGAACAGGACAGGACAGAAATGAGCCATGTAAGTCCATATCAGATATATGGCTTTGGAGACAGGAATGAGCCATGTAAGCCCATATTAGATATATATATATGGCATTGGAGACAGGAATAATTCATGTAAGTCCATGTCGAAGACATGGCATTGGCAGGATATTGATAGACAGGAACGACCCCAGTATCCTTAGTATTCCGAGTGGTTCAATGGGTCATTGTACACGTTAAATTACAGTGAATTATCAGCAAAAGGGAAGGTAGATTATATTTATGAATAGTGAAAGGTCAGGTAAGAAAGAAGGTAAGTAAGTAAAGAAGAAGGTAGAAAATGAGAAGTAAAGAAAGTTTATGAGGCTAGGTGACATTATGTATAATCATTCATTATGCTGAATGTTGTAATTTATTTGCTTGTAAGCTTACTAAGCCTAGTGCTTACTCTCTTTATTTTCTTCTTCTTATAGTACTTATCTAGCCACTCGGGGATCGAAGGAAACGTCGGAGGCCGATCACACTATCCAAGAAATAACTCGGTATAATTAGACGTTTTGTTTTGTGTATGGCATGTATAGAAACTTAGCTATCTTTAGTATAATATGAACAATGAATGATGTGTAAATGCTTTCTAGAGACTAGCTAATAAAAATGGCCGATGATATGCATGTTTATTAATATGTATGATTGAATGGTGGTTATCACATGAAAATTATGAAAAATGTGAAAGTAACTTAAAAACAGATTCAAATAACAGAAATGATGTGACTTTGAAAAATCACTAAAAATTGTGTAAACATATTTTTAAGATGAATAATATATGAAATTAAAGCTTATTATGTCTATTTTCTTATGGAATAAGAAAAACAGGTAAAGGTATTATATTTTATGAGATATATGAGTTTTAGTGAAACAGGGTCAGAGCAATTTCTAGATCCCCTGTTTCAACTTTGGAAATTCACCATAAATTGTAAAAAAATAATTAGGTGGTTTAATTTATATGGTTAGAATCCTTATTGAATATAGTTTTAATAGAAACAAACGGTATAGTTGTATTAATTTTGTATAGGGAGAAAAGTTGTTCGTAGTAAGTAGAGGTCAGTACAGTCAACTTCTGAAATAGGGGTAACTTTAACTAATAAACTGTACTAATTGGCTCAGTCAAAAATTCTAGAAAAAATTTTGTGTATAGATATATGAGTCTAGTTTCAGGAAAAATTTACGGATCTAAATTTTGAGTTTCGGAACTCAAGATATGAATTTTTAGGCGACTACAACGCAGATGACAGCACATTCCGAAAAGTTTAAATAAAAAAAGTTTTAAAACTATTTAAGTGATAGCTTAAGTTTAGTAATGCCTCGTGCTCGATTTTGGCAACAGTATCGGGTAAGGGGTGTTACAGAAACTGAAACATGAGTAAGTGACTGAGCCTCCGATGCCAACCCTGTAAGTATTTTTGTTCTGTTATAATGATTGCGTTACTTGAACCATTATCTAGTTGAACATTTTAATGTGAACTGATGAAATTATCCTGTTGAATGTCTGAACTAATATTTACACTCTGACATTGTAGCTAGATTGCTAAAATGAGTTCCCGCGATAGTTGTGAACGGAGAACTCGTGGGCGTCGACGACGCCGGGGAGGAGCTTAAGTAGAGTTATCCTCTATGGGTAGTATGCCCAACTTAGAGACCAGCAAGATAGTTGGTACTCCCATTGCTAAGATGGAGTCCAAAATTCTGACGGTTGGGGATGATGCACTACCCCATGCCATGATTCGAGCAATGGAGAGGGTTGTAGGGACCCATTCTGGATCGAGAGGCTAAGGTTCGGTTACTGAATGACTCCTATCGAATGGAGCCAAACTATTTACGGGCGTTACAGGAGTCACTCCTATTGTTGTTAAGTATTGGCTCGAAGCTACTGAGCGTATTATGACTGATCTGGATTGTACCCTCACTCAAAAATTAAGGGGTATGGTGTCTCTACTCTGAGACGAAGTCTACCAGTGGTGGCTAACAGTTGAGCAAGGTGCTCAGTCCCGAGTAGGTTAACTGGGATTATTTCAAGAATGCCTTTTAGGGTAAGCACGTGAGGGTGAGTTATGTTGAGGCTCGCCAACTCGAGTTTATGAACTTAGTTCAAGACGACCAATCTGTGGCCAAATATGAAGCTGAGTTTCTGCGACTGAGTAGGTATGCACAAGCACTGGTAGCATCTGCCTACGATAAGTGCATGAGGTTTGAGGAAGGTTTGAGATATGAGCTACAAGTTCTAATAGCTCCTCAGAGGGAGCAAGTTTTTGCAGTTCTGGTTAATAAAGCAAAAATAGTGGAAGAGGTGAAGTGCAATAAGCGTGTGAGCAACGTGACTATGAGAGAGATCAGAGTAAAATTAAGAGGGATTCGGGTCCCTCTGGTTCTGGGTAGCGCCCTAAGAAACGAGCGAGATTTAACAGGCCCCCAAAGGCCGAGGCACCAGCTGTAATGACTGAGATTCAGCTGTGCAATGATTGCGAGAAACGCCATCCAGGCGAGTGCTAGAGGAAGTTAGAAGCGTGCCTCTATCGAGGTTGATGAAGCATCTGGTTAGGGACTGCCCCCGTTGACCAGATCAGGTTCCAGCTGTAGCACAGGCTCTAGCTCTGGGTTCTGTCCAGCCTCTGAGAGTGGTTCCATAACCACCTAGATGTCGTAGTACTGATAGAAGTGGTAATGGGTCTAGGAGAGGACAGAGAGCACTGGGTAGAGGTGCAAGTTAGAGTGAGGCTCAGCAACCGGCTCTGGTTTGTGCGACAAGACACCGCGAAGATAGGGATGATGCTGATGACATTGTAGGTACCTTCTTTATTCATTCTGTACCATACTATGCTCTCATTGATATTGGATATACTCACTCGTATATAGCTAGTGTTGTTTCTACAAATCAGGGTTTAACTACTGAAAATATTGTTAGAGAGTTCTCTATGATTAGTCATTTGGGTCAGTCAGTTTAGGTTGATAGAGTATATAGACGAGTACCTTTGTAGATCCAGGGTATGGTATTTCCAGCTAATCTGATGGAATTACCCTTTAATGAGTTTGATTTGATTTTGGGAATGGATTGGCTTGTAGAATATCAGGTCAGTCTAGATTGTGCAACTAAGAGAGTTACTCTGAGAACGGATGAGAATAATGAGGTGGTCATGGTTGGTGAGCATCGAGATTACCTCTCTAATGTAATCTTCGCTCTTGTAGCATACAAGTTGATCCGAAAGGGGTGCAAGGCATATCTTGCCTACGTATTAGAGTCTGTTCCCGTAAAGCTTTTCGTGGGGGATATTCGTATTGTGAGGGAATTCCCAGATGTTTTTCTTGAGGAATTGCCCAGAGTACCTCTAGATTAGGAGGTGAAATTTGGTATTGATCTATTACCAGGTACGACTTCGGTGTCCATTGCATACTATCGCATGGAACCAAAGGAGCTGACCGAGCTAAAAGTGCAACTTCAAGAACTTCTTCATAAGGGGTTCATCTGATCGAGCGTGTCTTCGTGAAGGGCACCGATGTTGTTTGTTAAGAAGAAAGATGGATTGGTAAGGATGTACATAGATTATAGACAGTTGAACAAGTTCAGAATCAAGAATATGTACCCATAACCGAGGATTAACAACTTGTTTAACTAGTTTCGAGGAGCGTCTATTTTCTCCAAAATTTATCTACGCTCTGGTTACCATTAGCTCAAAGTCAAGAAGACTGATGTGTACAAACCACCTTTAGGACTCGTTACAGACATTACAAGTTCCTAATGATGCCTTTAAATTTGACAAATGCTCCGATGACATTTATAGATCTAATGAATCGAGTATTCCAATCGTATTTGGACCAATTTTTAGTGGTTTTTATCAATGACATCCTGATTTATTCTAAAACTGAGTCTGAGCATGATATGCACCTTCGTATTGTACTTCAGATACTCCGAGAAAAATAGTTGTATGCCAAGTTTAGTAAGTACAAGTTTTGGTAATAAAAAGTCATTTTTCTAGGTCATGTCATAACTGTGGAAGGGATCCAAGTCGATGTCATGAAAATAGAAGTTATAGTTGAGTGGAAGCAATCGAAATATGTAGCTGAGCTTCATAGTTTCCTAGGTTTAGTCAGTTATTACTGAAGATTTGTTGAGGGATTTTCTTTGATTGTGTCACCTTTAACAAAGCTGCTGCATAAGAATACTCTGTTTGTGTGGTCTGAAGCACAATAATCCAGTTTTGATAAGCTCAAGTCCGTTCTGACACATGTTCTTATTTTAGTTAAACTAGAATGGGGTTGAGAATTTGTGGTATACAGTGATGTGTTGCATGTTGGGTTAGGATGTGTGCTTATGTAAGACGGTAAGGTAGTCGCTTACGCATCGCGGTAGCTTAAGACACACGAGAGTAACTACCCTACGTATGATCTTAAGCTGGATGTGGTCGTGTTTGCTCTGAAGATCTGTATACACTATTTGTATGGTGAAAGCTGTATTATTTACACCGATCACAAGAGTCTCAAATATTTATTAACTCAAAAAAAGTTAAATCTTCGACAGCGAAGGTGGGTTGAATTACTTAAGGATTATGACTACACGATAGTGTACCATCCGAGTAAGGTTAATGAGGTAGCTGATGCCCTTAGCTGTAGAGCAATGACTGATTTGAGAGCTATGTTCGCCCATCTGAGTTTGGTTGAAGATGGTGGGCTGTTAGAGGAGTTGTAGGTTAAATTGACTTGGGTTGAGCAGATTCGAGCTAAACAGTTAAGCGATGAGTCTCTAGTTCAATGATTGCAACGTGTTGGCTCGCACGAGACTTCCAATTTTAGCTTGAATAGCGATAATGTGTTGTGTTTCAAAGGTCAAATCTGCGTACCTAATGATAAAGAGTTGAGACAGTCGATCCTTCAGGAGGTGCATAGTAGTCCCTATGCTATGCATCTTGGTGGGAAGAAAATGTAGTGAGACCTCTGGGAAATCTATTGGTGGCCTGGATTGAAACGGGAAGCGGTCATGTTTGTGTTCTGCTGTTTGATGTGCCAAAAGGTTAAGGCTGAACATCAGTTGCCCTCCAGTTTGCTTAAACTAGTTAAGATTCCCCAATGGAAGTGTGAGCGGGTAATGATGGATTTTGTTAGTGGTTGCCTTTAACCCCCACTAAGAAAGATTCAGTTTGGGTCATCTTTGATCGGTTAACCAAATTAGCTCACTTCATTCCCATCCGAACAGATAACTCTCTTCTAAAGTTAGCTAAACTGTATATTGCCAAAATTGTGAGATTACACGAGATCCCAGTCTCAATTATCTCTGATAGAGATCCGTGATTCACATCTCAGTTCTCGAAGAAAATTCACGAGGCCTTAGGCACTCGACTTAATTTCAGTACTACGTATCACCCTCAGACTAACAGATAATCTGAGCATGTCTTTCAGATTCTGGAGGATATGCTTTGAAGTTGTGTGATAGACTTCCAGGGTAGTTTGGAGGAGTTTCTACCATTGACTGAGTTTGCATACAATAACAACTTCCAGTCTAGTATTCAGATGACACCCTACGAGGCCTTGTATGGTCGTAGGTGCTGCACTCCGTTACGTTGGACAGAATTAAGTGAACGTCGGGTTCTAGGTCCCAAGCTAGTGTCTGAAATTGAGAACACTGTAAGATTGATTTGAGATAGTTTGGGAGCTGCCTCCGATCGACAAAAGTCTTATGCTAATTTGAAAAGAAAAGGTATCAAGTTTTCTGTAGGTGATCAAGTATTTCTGAAGGTATCACCATGGAATAAGGTTCTCCTGTTTGGACGCAAAGGTAAGTTGAGCCCGAGGTTCATTGGACCGTACCACATTCTGAAACGTGTCAGACCTGTTACGTATCAATTAGAATTACCACCCGATTTAGAGCAAATTCATGATGTGTTTCATGTCTCGATACAGAGACGATATCGGTCTAATCCATCACATATTATTCCTGTTGACGAGATTGAGTTGTGACCAGATTTAACATTCGAGGAAGAACCTATTCAGATCATAGAACGTGATGTCAAGGTACTGAGGAAGAAAAATGTCCCTGTAGTAAAGGTTCTGTGGTGGAATCATGGCACTAAGGAAGCAACATGGGAACTCGAAGAAGAGATTTGACGGTAATACTTGTATCTATTTGAATCAAGTAAATTTCGTGGCCGAAATTTCTTTTTGGGGAAGAGAGTTGTAACGCCCAAAAATTTTGAGAATTTAATTGTGAGAATCTATAGTAATTAACCTCTGCATCTGTGGTTCTGTGTTCTAGTATTGTGTTTAAGGTCTGGAGTTCGAGTTGTATCGTTAAAATTTTTATTCTTTTAGAATAACCCCTACTCATGTAGTACTTAGTTAAGTGGAATTATGTGTGAATCTGTATCAAGAATGAGCCTACTGGTTCACTGGTTAAGCATCCATATTTTTTCTAATCCTGAGTTCAAATCCCATCGATGCGTTAGGAAATATTTTTGCTAAATGTCAGAAGGCGGGATGGTGGTTAACTTAAAACATTCTAAAAGAAATTCTATCGTTCTTTTATTTTTATTTTTTTCTAAGTTTTAGCTCTTCCTTTTCTTCCTTTCTTTTATTCTTGCTTGTTGCTACTTGATTCTACGTTAATTGGGAATTCTTCGTTGCTTGTTACGTCGATTGTGCGATAATTGAGTAAGTTCCATCGTTACCTCTTTTCATTTCGCGAGTTTCGTCTTATTAACGTTTATTCTATTGAAAAGGGGTTTTACTCATTTTACTTGAACACTTTGTTGAAACGATTGAGTGGTTACTTTTTAGGCAAGGATCTTACGAGAGATGTTCCTTCGCCTTGTTAGTCTGGTCTTCGTCGTTACGTGCAAGGTAAGTTTGCAAAACTGAATTGGGATTTTGTCGAAACTTTTGACATAGTTTTGATGTTAGGCTGATCTTAGCAATTTATTGAGAATAATGGTGTAATTGATTATCAGATGGCTGTGTTAGGTCCTAGAATCCTCCTACGTCATTTCTGCATCAAAAGTACTTTAGGTGCATGCCGAAAACCTTAATTTTTTAAGTTTTGGTCAACGAAAATGGTGGCTATCAACGCCGCACGGCCAGGCACACGGGCGTGTATCCAGGCCGTATGAAATTTACCTGACTCAAATAGAACTTTTACTAGAGTAACAATTTTCTTTCTCAGTACATTAACATCACGTTCCAAGATCTGAATAGGTTCCTCCTCGAATGTTAAATCTGATCGCATATCGATCTCGTCAACTAGAATAACGTGCGACGGATCAGATCGGTACCACCGCAACATCGAGACATGAAACACATCATGAATTTGCTCTAGCTCTGGTGGTAACTCTAACTGATATGTAGCGGTCGAACACATTCCAAGATGCGGTAAGGCCCAATGAACTTCGAGCTCAGTTTGCCCTTGTGTCCAAATCGAAAAACCTTTCTCCACGGTGGTACTTTCAGAAATACCTACTCACCTATAGAAAACTCGATATCCTTTCTTTTTAAATCAGTATATGAATTTTGCCGATTAGAGGCTACTTTCAGAAGATCTCAAATCAATTTCATAGTTTTCTTAGTTTTTGAAACTAACTCGGACCAAGAACCTGACGTTCACTTAATTCTGTCTAACATAACGGAGTACGACACCTATGACCATACAAGGCCTCATACAGTGCCGTCGGAATACTAGACTGGAAGCTGTTGTTATATGCAAACTCAGCCAATAGTAAATACTCCTGCCAACTGCCCCAGAAGTCTATCACAACCTTGAAGCATATCCTCTAGAATCTGAATGACCTACTCAGACTGTCTGTGGATCTGAGGATGATACGCGATACTGAAATTTAGTTGGATGCCTAAAGCCTCATGAAGTTTCTTCCAGAACTGAGACATGAATCGCGGATCTCTATTAGAGATCATTAAGACTGAAATCTCGTGCAACCTCATAATCTCAGCAATATATAGCTTGGATAACTTCGGTTGTAACACCCTTAACCCGTATCCGTCATTGAAAAAGGGTTTTAGAGCATTATCAAAACTTTTAGAAACATTTACAGATAAATCATGCAAGTTACTATTCAAATTCTAAAATCATTCGTAACGTCCCTTAAATGGACCCTCGAGGTCCAATACGAGCATTAGAATTGAGTTGGGACTTAATCGAAACCTCTAAGAAATTTTTACAAAATTTCAAAAATTTTCCAAGGTGCAGGGCTCACATGCCCGTGTGGTCTAAGGGACATGCCCGTGTGACCCTAGGGCACACCTGTGCTGGAGGCTATGTTCAACCCCGTGTAACTCTTTGACTTGTGCACATGGCCATGGCACACGCTCGTATGCTAGGCCGTGTGGTTAATTAATTCAATTCGAATTTAGATGTAGGTTTCACACGGCCAAGACACACGCTCGTGTTCTAGGCCATGTAGCATACACGGCTGAGACACACGCCCATGTCTCTGCTCGTGTGCTCGATTCTGAGCATTCTAATTCTCGATTTTAAGGTGCAGGGGACACACGGCCAAACTACAAGCCCATGTATCCATCCGTGTGTCACACACGGTCTAGACATATGCCCGTGTGTCTGCCTATGTAGACAAAATAAAGCCATTCCTAGCTTCATTTCTCACCCAAAATCACACCCATAACCTGCACTTGAATCACATATCCAAATACTAACCATTTCAAGCATTCAAATCAAACAAATTCCATCATTCATCATGGCATATCATTTCATGCATTCATGTCTATAATCTTACCTTAGTTAAGTCCTCAAGTAAGACATAATTTGATCAACTACTTAACATATATGTAGCTACCATAGTTTGACATTACAAGTATATTAAAACAAAATAATACTAGCCATACCAATGGCTAGATTACAAGCATCATTTACATTTACATGCCAATATGGCCAATATATCTTATACATGCCATTACAACCATAATTGATTTACCATATTGTACCAACATGGGCTGATGGATAGTGTGAGTGATATCCGCCAAGCTTCCAATCCAACGAGCTTCCAATTTACTATAAAACAGGGAAATAAAACTAAGTAAGCATAAAATGCTTAGTAAGTTCATATAACATGGTACTTAACTTACCATTTATTCTAGTTTGAGGTAACTATGTAAGGCACATTCATTCCATTTGACCTCAAGCCCTACACATATCCTCATTGCCCTTGTTAGTCATATATTCCTTAATAACATCATAAACATGTATGGGCTCAATAACAATCAAGTTTCCATGCACATATGCTTTCCACAACATGTATAACTCACATTACTATATCTCAAGTATATTTTCATATAACATATCTTGAGTTCAGATTATTTCATATAAAAACATTAAACATTTTACTCGAAATAGCAATGTCACACGAGTAGTAGTACACTTAAAGTGTACAAGTCTATAACCAAGGATGAACATATTCATCAAAAGAATCCTAGGTACAGATATCATCATCTCATGTTTTCATATGTCAATTTTCATGTAGCATCATTTTATGGATTTCAGACAACTATGTGTAATAACTCATTTCTTATTTATATCCTTTCATGTCAAGATTTTTACCATTGAATTTGTTTGGAACATCGATGGATACACATGTAGTACACCCAAGGTGTACAAATTAGAGTCTGTCAATTCATGTTCAGTGATACCTATAAGATACTATTTCAGAGAATACACTCTCGAGCCACGCATATATACAACAGGATTATCAGTCCAGGTTAAGTCCTTTTTATGACATATGCTCTAAGGAGCTTGATCTAGATTACCCATCTGGGATAAACCCAATCCATAACATATGCTCGTGAGGACTTTTATCAGGATTACCCGTCTGGGCTAAATCCTTTCTGTAATGAGGTCAATAGGATTACTCGTCTGAGCTAAATCCCGCCAACAACAAATGGAGGACCTCATTCATTTCGGGAAATCACATATCCATCGAATTTTCCATTTATTCAAACAAAATTTAGCATCTTTCAAGCATTATCAAGCATGTGGTCAATCTCATTTATTTATACAATTCAAATATTCACATTCAACTCAAGCATAAAATTTACATTTTTATCATTTATCATTTGTCGGGCATTATAATTGATCGGGCACTCTCATTTATCGGGCTTTAACAAGTATGTGATCATTTCACATGTTTATGGCATTTATACAATTCACAAACACAACATTTAATTCAAGCATAAAAACATATACAATTTAGTTACACGAACTTACCTCGACAAATGTTCGTGTACATAAATCTACTAATTCGATATTTTCCTCTTTTCCTCATTCTAGCTCCGAATTTGGTCCATCCGGATCTATACGAGTAAATTTAACGTCAACTTATCACGTTTCACATTCATGAACTTTTCCATAAATTTCAATTTCGTCCCTACGCTCGGAAAATGAAATTTATGGAATTTACTCCCTGTTCCAAGCCTAACCAAAATTTCAACATAGAATGTACAGCACATATATTCTATAAATTTTAGAATTTTTCATCAATTTTCTCCACTTTGCATTTTAGTCCCTAAATCATGTTTTCATCAAAAATCACTTTGTAAAAGTTGTTTATCTATCAACAACCTTTCATTTTCTACCATAAATTTCAAATTTTCAGCATATACATCCTTGACCCATTTTCCATACTTTGATAACTTCTCAAATTGATTCCCCAAATAGATAGATTAAGCTATCCCGGTTTCAAAAATATCAAAATTACTAAAAACGGGACAAGAAAACTTACCCAATTTGGCCAAGAAAGTTTCTTCTCTCTCTCCTAGGGTTTCCATGTATTATTTTGGGGAAAAATATGATAAAAATGATTTTTATTTCTATTTAATTAATTATCATCTTTAATAATTTTGGTTTTCAATTTAGTCCCTAGCCTTTTTCTAATTTTCCATGGATGAATCATCCAAAAATATCTACTAAATTTTTATTAGTGGTCTAATTACCATATAAGGACCTTGAGTTTTGAATTTCATAGCTATTTGATCCTTCTAGCTACTAGAATTCAAATTTTGTATTTTATGCGATTTGGTCCTTCCCGTAATTAAACACTTAATTGATAAAATTTTCGTATCGAAATTTTCACACGACATGTCTATCATAATACAGACCATATAATATAATAAAAAAACGTTTTTAGGGTCGAATTTGTGGTCCCAAAACCACTGTTCCGATTTCACTGAAAAATGGGTTGTTACATCGGTAGGGAGGAATCTATTCTGATAGGAGTGAAGTGGGAAGATTTGGTCAATTAATCAATAATGAACCAAGCTAAATCTTTCTTAGTGGAGGTTAAAAGCAATCCACTAGCAAAATCCATCGTTACTCGTTCCCACTTCTATTGGGGAATCTTAACTGGCTGAAGAAAACTGAAGGGCAACTAATGTTTGGCCTTAACCTTTTGGCATGTTAGACAATGGGACACAAAAACGACTACTTACCGTTTCAGTCTGGGCTACCAATAGAGTTCTCAGAGGTTCTGATACATTTTATTCCCACCAGGGTGTATAACATAAGGACTACTATGTGCCTTCCGTAGGATCGATTGTCTCAACTCTTTATCATTAGGTATGCAAATCTGACATTTGAAGCACAACACCTGATCGCTGTTAAAGCTGAAATCGAAATTCTCGTCAAATTAACATGTTGCAGCAACTGAACTAAGGAGTCATTAGTCAATTGTTTAGCTCGAATCTATTCAACCCAAGGCAGTATAACCTGTAATTCCACTAACAACCCACTATCCTCAACTAAACTCAGACGAGCGAACATTGCTCTCAGATCAGTTTTCGCTTTACTGTTAAGGGCATCAACTACCACATTAGCCTTACTCGACTGATACTCTATCGTGCAGTCATAATCTTTAAGTAATTCAACCTACTTGCACTGCTAAAGATTTAACACTTTTTGAGTTAACAAATATTTGAGACTCTTGTGATCGATGTAAATGATACAGCTTTCACCATACAAATAGTGTCTCCAGATTTTCAAAACAAATACGACCGTCGCCAGCTCAAGATCATGTGTAGGGTAGTTACCCTCGTGTGTCTTAAGCTGTCACGACACATAAGCAACCACCTTACCACAAACTCCTGACTCAGTTTCGGTTGAACTAAAATAGGAGCTTGTGTCAGAACGGACTTGAATTTATCAAAACTAGACTGCTGTGCCTCAGACCACACAAACGGGGCATTCTTACATAGTAGCTTCGACAGAGGTGACACTATCAGAGAAAATCCCTCGATGAACCTTCAATAGTAATTGGGTAAACCCAGGAAACTACTAAGCTCAGACACATTTTTCGGTTGCTTCCACTCAACCATTTCCATATGACCCAGAAAAACAACTTCCTGTAACCAAAACTCACACTTGCTGAACTTAGCATACAACTGTTTTTCTCGGAGTATCTGAAGTACAATGCAAAGGTGATTATCATGCTCAGTTTCAGTTTTAGAGTAAATTAGGATGCCGTCGATAAAAACCACTACAAATTGATCTAAGTACTGTTGGAACACCCGATTCATTAAGTCCACCCGATTCATTAAGTCCATAAACGTCGTTGGGGCATTCGCCAAGTCAAAATGCATCACTAGAAACTCGTAGTGTCCGTAACGAGTCTGGAGGATAGTTTTGTATACATCAGTCTCTTTGACCTTGAGCTAATGGTAAACAGAGCACAGATCAATTTTGGCGAAAATAGATGCTCCTCGAAACTGGTCAAATAAGTCGTCAATCCTCGATAACGGGTACTTATTCTTAATGGTCAACTTGTTCAATTGTCGATAGTCGATGCACATCCTCATCGACTCGACTTTCTTCTTAACAAATTACACCAGTGCCCCCATGAGGACACACTCAGTCGAATGAACCTCCATCAAGAAGTTCTTGAAGCTGCAGTTTTAGTTCAGTCAACTATTTTGGTGCCATACGATAGGACGCAATGGACACCGAAATAGTACCTGGTAATAGATCAATACCAAATTTCACCTCTCTATTGAAGGTACTTTAGGCATTGCTTTGGGAAAAATGTCTAGGAATTCCCTCACGGTGCGGATATGTCCCACAGTGAGCTTTGTGGGAACAGAATTAGATACGTAGGCAAGGTATGCCTCACACCCTTTTCAGACTAACTTATTTGCTACAAGAGCAAACATTACATTAGAGAGGTAGTCTCGACGCTCACCAACCATGACCACTTCGTCGTTCGCATCTATTCTCAAAGTAACTCTCTTAGTTGTACAATCTAGACTGACCTGATATTCAATGAGCCAATCCATTTCCAGAATCAAATCAAACTCATTAAAGGGTAACTCCATCAGATCAGCTGGAAATACTAATCACAGAAAAATCTCAATAGTATTTTCAACAGTTAAACCCAAATTTGTAGAAACAACACTAGCGGTATATGAGTGAGTAGATCCAATATCAATAAGATCATAGTACAGTATAGAATGAATAAAGAAGGTACCTGTAATGACATCAGCATTATCGCTATCCTTGCAACATCTCACCGCATAAACTAGAGCCGGCTGACAAGCCTTAGTCTAACTTGCACCTCTACCTGGGGCTCTCTGTCTTCTCTCAGATCCATTACCACCTCTACTAGTACCATGACCTTTAAGTGGTTGCTAAACCACTCTCGGAGGCTGAACAGAACCCAGAACTGGAGTCTATGTTGTAGCTAGCACCTGATCTGGTTGACAGGGGCGATCTTTAACCCGATGCTCCACCGACCCGCAACGGAGGCACACTCCTAACTTCCTCCAACACTCATCCGGATGGTGTTTCCCACAATCATTGTACAGTTAAATCTCAGTCGCCATAATTGGCGCCTCTGGCCTCGGGGGTCTATCAATTCTCGCTTATTTTTTTGGGTCACCGTCTAGAACCATAGGGACCCAAATCCCTCTTGCTTTTACTCTGATCCCTCTCGCGATCACGCCACTCGTGCTCAGTGTTCTTCACTTTATCCATTATCTTTGTTTTGTCAACCAGAACCGCAAAAACCTGTTCCCTCTTAGGAGCTATCATAACTCACAGATCATATCTCAATCCTTTCTCAAACCTCACACACTTGTCGTAGTTAGACGCTACCTATGCTAGTGCATACCTGCTCAATCGCAGAAACTTAGCTTCATATTCAACAACAAATCAATCTCCCTGAACTAGGCTCATAAACTCACGTCGGCAAGCCTTAACATAACTTGCCCCCACATACTTACCTTGAAAGGTGTTCTTGAAATAATCCTAGTTAACCTGCTTTGGCTAAGCACTTTGCTCAACTGTCAGCCACCACTAATAGGCTTCGTCCCGGAGTAAAGACTCCGTACCCCTCAATTTCTGAGTGGGGGTACAATCTAGCTTAGTCATAATACGCTCAGTAGCCTCGAGCCAATATTCAGCAATAGTATAAGTGACTCCTATGACACCCCTGAACAATTCGACATTATTCGACCAGATTCGTTCAGTAACCGACCCTCGGCCTCTCGATCCAGAATAGGTCCTTGCGACCATCTCCAGTGCTCGAATTATGGCCTGGCACAGTGCGTCATACCTAGTCATCAGAGTTTGGGACTCTGTCTCAGCACTGGGAGTACCAACTGTCTCACTAGTCTCCAAGTTAAGCATACTACCCATAGAGGATGACTCTACTCGAGCTCCTCTTCGGCGTCCTCGACACCCACGAGTTTCCTGTCCACGACTACCATGCGAACTCATCTTAGCAATCTAGCTACAATGTTAAAGTGCACAGATCAGTTCAAACATTCAACATGATAATTTCACCAGTCCACATTAAAATCTTCAACTAGTTTTTATTTTAGAATAGAAATACTTACAGGGTTACCGTTGGAGGCTCGGTCACTTACTAATATTTCAGTTTCCAAATTAACTCAGATGGATTATCACCTACTTACTTTTTATCACACATTATGAGCCCAAACATAGTCCAAGTGTTGTGAAACTTGGCTTTGATACCACTAAATGTAACACCCAAAACCCAGCCTAGACGTCCAGACCAAGTCTAAAGAATTACACCATCGATCTTAAAATCTCATAGTTATAATGCAATAACACTAAACCATTTATCACATGGTATCCAACACATGGTTAATTAAGTATGCAATTTCCTAAAACATCATATTATCATAAAATATTAAAAACCCTAGAAGTAATTATTAAACGAAAGGCTAAAGCTTGACCGAGCTCCCGGAGCGCCAACCCGTTCAAGTTTATGAACCACCTACAATTCAATTAGAAAATAGATGAGTTGTGAAGTCAATGCATAAACGAAGGTTCATATAGGTATAACACAATTGAAATATCATTCTCGAATCTCAAGATTCGATTAAGCAATTGAAGTCATTCCTGTTCAGATACAACATAGTTCAGTTACAGAAACAGAAGTAGTTTCGGTGTCATTTACAGAACAAATCAGTTTCATATGCAAGTTTTCCTATCCCCAACCTCTACACACCATCTTTAACTATCCTAGCACAACATTAAAGACGTTCAATACCCATCCAACCCTACACACCATAGAGTGTTTGTCTGACACGTTTACAAAGTCGTAGCTTAGCTGCTAAATCAGAATGTGTCAAAGTGCTAGATTTAGAGTTATCCACATTGTGGCTTAGCCAGTTGTTTGGACCAGAGCACTTCCTTCTTTACAGTATACCAACCAATGCATTTGTAGTGTAAAAATATCCATATTTTCAGAACACAGTTTGATATCAGAATTAGTTATTACAGTACACACACAGTTATGCTATACATATGTCAATCATAAAGCACCAGAGAACCTTTATACAATCGAATTTAGATCCTTCATATATTGAGTAGGTTAAGATCAGTGTTGGCCACACACACAACCTCAAAAATCAAGAATTCGAACCTAATTTATCTGCCACATAGCCTGGACACATGCCCGTGTCCTTGCATGTGTGGCTGACACAGCCTAGACATAAGCCTGTGTCCTTACTCGTGTGGCTCACACGGCCTGGACACACGCCTGTGTCCTTGCCCGTGTGGATCATATGGCCTGGACAGATGCTCGTATCCTCTGTCCGTGTGGCTCCAAAACACAAACTATGAGTTACACGACTAGGACACACACCCGAGTCCCTGCCTGTGTGACTCACACGGCCTGGGCAGACGCCCGTGTCCCTGACTGTGTTGTGTGATCGTAAGTCACAAACAGTTAGTTACATGGCCTAGACACGCACCCGTGTCCTTTGCCCGTGTGAACACTACACTAATATGGCCACACATGGCCTAGACACACACTCGTGTGCCTTGCCCGTGTGGCCCAAAATCAATGAACAGTAAGTTACACGACTAACCACACGGCCTGGGACACGGCTGTGTGGCTCACACGATTTGGACACACGCCTGTGTCCTCTGCTAATGTGGCGTCGATAGCCACCATTTTCTACAAACAAAACTCACAAAAATTAAGGTTTTCGGCACATACCTGAAGCAGTTTTTTGCGCACGAACAGCGTAACAAACTTTCGAGGCCTAAAATAGATGATCAATAACCAGTTAACACAAAATCATCACAACTACCAAGGTTAACGATTGATCTACACAATTCAACACAAAACCCAAATTTGACATAACCCGTACCTCTGTACTCCAATAACGTTCACGAATTACAAGAGTTAGAAGGACCGTTGTCCTCAAGATTCTCTCTTAAATCAATAATCAAACACGCAAACACAGATTTCGTCATTAATCACAAAACTACTTTCTTGACAAAACTAAGAAGTTTAGCGATTATACAACCAAATTCACAGAGTTTTTTGAAACAACTTACTGACCACAGTAACAAGCAAAACATGAGTCTAAGTAGGTGTTATGAAGTAAAAGAAATAAAATCAATAATACTACGAGCGAAAAGAAGTAGAAGGAACAAAAAGAAAAAGAAAATGGACAGAAAGCAGAAAGGAAAAAAAATGGAGAAAAGAGAAAGAATGTTAATTTTGAGTGGTTCAACTTCCAACCAAAAATCTGACGGTTAGCAAAATTATCTTAACGCATATGATGAGATTTGAACTCAAGACCAAATAGGATACAGACAGATGCTTAACCAGTGAACCAGCAGGCTCATTCTTGACGTAAATTCACACAGAATTGCACTTAACTATGTAATGCATGGATAGGGGTTATTCTAAAATGATAAAACTCTTAACGACACGACTTGAACTCCTGACCTCAATCACATGAATAGAGCACACAACAACAGATACAAAGAATTAATTACTGCAGATTCTCACAATTAAATTCTAAAATTTTAGGGTGTTACAATAATGCTTGGCATCATGAAGGAGCTTTCGTTTTCTTTGGCTATTGAGATCAGGTGGCAGCAACCTACTTACTAAGAAGTTCACTATATCAGCGTACCAAGGTAATGCCGTGGCAACCAATAGTTGCTTGTCTGGGAAATCTTCCTTAATAAGTTGAACATTGCCACATTCATCCTAGCTTTTAACCTTGATAGGTGATCAACCACTTGGTTTTCAGTCCCCTTTCTATCTCAAATTTTTAAATCAAACTTATGCAACAAAAGTATCCACTGAATTAATCTTAGCTTGGCATCTTTCTTGATCACCAAATATTTAATAGAAGAGTGATTTGTGTAGACCGTGACTTTGGTACTAACTAAATAAGATCAAAATTTATCGAATGCAAAAACCATAACCAATAACTCTTTTTTAGTAGTGGTATAGTTAAACTGCACATCTGTCGGGGTCCTGCTCGCATAATAAATTTCATGAAATACATTGTTTTTCCTTTGTCCCAACACTGCTCCCATGGCATAATCGCTGGCGTCATACATTAGCTCAAAAGGCAGCGTCCATTCTGTAATGATTATAATTGGTGTTGTTACGATTAGTCTCTTCAACTCCTCGAAAGCGATCAAACAAGGTTCATTAAAATTGAAAGGTCTATTTTGTTCCAGCAAGGCGCAAAAGGTTTAGATATTTTCGAAAAGTCCTTAATGAATCTTCTATAAAATCTCGCATGACTTAGAAAACTCTTAATACCCTTGACACTGGTCAGAGGTGACAATTTTTCTATCACCTCAATTTTTGCTTTGCCAACTTCAATCTATTGCTACGATATTTTATGACCTAGCACAATACCTTCACGAACCATGAAGTGACATTTCTCCAAATTTAAAACAAGATTTGTTTCTTCCATAAAGACTTCAAGAAAATTTTCCACTATGTCCAAGAATATAACCATCACGCAAAGCTGAAATGTTATCGGGGTATTACACAACCCGAATGGCATTTGTCTAAATGCAAATGTACTATATGGACACGTGAAAGTTTTCTTCTCTTGGTCCTTTGGAGCTATTGTAACACCCCTTACCCGTATTCAACGTCGGAATAGGGTACGAGGCATTACCAGACTTATACACTAGCAAATACACATTTTCAAGTCATAAAGTTTGTGTCCAAATTAAAACTTTCACGCACATTCATATCATGAACTTTTATTCTTACCTTTCTAAGTTTCGTCTCATCACAAACACATTTTCAAACATTTTAATATCACTTTCAGCCTTATCGAAAGTAGCTCGGTTGGAAAGCATTTTTGTCTTAACAGAACAATTTCGTCAGAATCGGGAGATATCACACTATCACAGGTAGTAACATGGCATGTATAGCTAGACTCACGTATGCTATGTTAGTCCGAGTATTGACTAAACCATAGCCCGGATACCACTAAATGTAACACCCCTTACCTGTATCTGACACCGGGACAGGGTTCGAGGCGTTACCGAGCTCAAACATAAACATTCATACAAAACCGGTCCATAAAATTTTGCCCAAATTAAAACCATTCATTAACATACATATCGTCCCTTATATGGGCCCACGAGGCCCAAAACATACATTGGGTGTGGTTCGGGACTAAACAGAGAAATTTTGAAAATTATAAAACACTTGGAAAATTTTCTTATTTTGGAGGGTTACACGCCAGTGTAACTCTCTGTTTATGACGTCATCAACAAAATAGGGTCACACGGCCAAGTCACACGCCCGTATGCTTAGGCCGTGTTCTTCACACGGCTGAGACACACTCTCGTGTCTCCGCCCGAGTACTCGATACTAAGCATTCTGTTTTGCAACAATTTAGGTGCAGGGGACACACGGCCGGATCATACGCCCATGAGGCTGACCGTGTGTCTACCCGTGTGGACAAAATGAAGGCTATTTACCAAGCCAGTTGCCACCCTCATTCACCCATACACTCATATCAATTCAAAGGCACAAAACATATCATACTTAGACAACTAAACACTCACAACTAAGATAATAACGTGTCATTCTCACGCCATCATTTATCATGCTTAAAACATTATACTTAGCGCATTAAAAACATACTAATTTTCACATTCACAAGAGGGCACTAACATATGAATGAACTTATAATCAGCATAAGCCATTATTCATGGCTATATATAAGAAGAAACATTAACAATTACAAGCCAATACATATAGCCCAATTTAATCATGATACATATAACAAATGACCAAATCCCTATAAATGCCATAGACTCAAAATACTTGAATTCATCAATACCCATAGTGATAGCTTTATAGTGTGATAGGATCTTCGACGATCTCTAACCCGAGCTAGCTTATTGAACTTATAAGACATGGGAAAGGTAAGGGGTAAGCTATACTATATAGCTTAGTAAGTTCATATGCAAATAATAAGCAACATCAACCATACATATATCATAAATTTAACATAATGTAAACTCATACAATGTCATTTAAGTCTCATAAGAATATCTCATTCATTCACATCTTACCAAATGTTTGTCATGTTTAACAATATGAACACACATTATTATAATCTATCATAATCTCATGGTTGTAATTTATTCTGTCCCAATGCTTATACTCTTTTCAACTTATAAGCATAATTTAACATATCCTGGCATTAGCCTAACAACCATAATCTTTCCTTTGTAACATATTACAACAATTAACAAATCATTTTACATCTCATAATAAACATGCACATTAATTATGCGTACTCGTATTTCCAAGCATATATCTTAATATCTTTTGATTTTCTAAGCTCTTAACTTCTCATACTAACATAGCCATCTTTAGTGAATAATCATACCAATCTTTTCTTTCTGTTCATATCTGATGAATCATTTTCAAGTGAAATACAACATACCACTTTTCAATTCAATTTGGCCTAACCCAATTCATAAATATCAACAATTCTTACCATACATATATACACATATACCATTATTCATAAGGTTAACACAGTAACATTCTCACAGTGCTCATGAACTCACCATTCATGAATTCTATACTCAATTAAATTTCTGTACATACTTGTACAATTTCGTAACATAATCATATCCTTTCACATCTGACATAATATTTGTATTACTCGTTGAACACTTGGAATACTAATCAAATACATAGAAAATCTTTGCATGCAAGTGCCACATATGTAGCCAAAGCTACCTCATATTTCATATTACATATATGCTCGCTTTCGAGCTAATCACAGGCCTGCTCACACAAGCTGAAGGTTAAGATGTAACTACACGGGCTGCTCACACAAGTTGTCAAGTATCTGCAATACATGCTGGACTACTTAACCACTGGTAGGACGTACATGACCAGCACCCGGATCACAAATCATATATATCACATGGGGTCCTAATGACATGACACTCGTATCCTATTCTATTCCTGAGGTTCAACTGGGATTTTGTTGCTTATCACATCGTTGTCGAACTTGTCCATAATGTTATTCATATAATTCATAAAATATTAAAGTATACAAATAAAAATGCAATAATAAAAATAATGTTTATATTTACATACAAACTTACCTCGAATGCGACAATGGAGAAAAGGACCTAACTGTCTAATACTTTATTTTCCCCTGTTCTAGGCTCGAATCTCATTTTTATTGATCTATAACATCACATTTAGCTTATTTAATCATTAAGCTACTCAATACAACCCAAAATCTCATTTTGGAAAATTTTACATTTTTGCCCCTAAACTTTATCATATTTACACTTTTTCCCCTAGGCTCGTAAAATGATTTTCATTTAATTTGTTTGTACTTTAAGCCTAGCCGAACCATTTTCATAACTATAACAGCCCACATTTTTCATTAAAACACTTTTTACTACATATTTTATAATTTTTACAAATTAGTCCTTTTAAGCATTTTCACCTAAAATCACTTAGCAAAAGTCATTTAACAATCCATAAACATGCATTTTCTACCATCAAACATCAAAATACACAAATATCCATCATGGGTCAAACCCTAGACCTTCATCATATCTCAAATAAGTGGTAGAAATAGGTAGATCATGATACTAGGATTTCAAAAACGTAAAAATCATTAAAAATGGGGCTAGAACGGACTTACTATGGAGCTTGGAAAGCTTGAACAAAACCCTAGCCATGTTGGTCTTCAAAATTTCGACCAAGGGGTTGAAGATGAGAAAATTTGGGTTTTATTTTGTTTATTTAATCATTTAATTATTAAATAACCAAAATGCCCCTAACTTAAAATTATTCTATTTCACCTATTTCATGCCCATTTTTGTCTAGAAACTTAACCAATGGTCTAATTCCCATTTAAGGACCTCCAATTTAAAGTTTCATAGCAATTTGACACCTCTAGCTTCTAGAACTCAAGTTTTGCACTTTTTTACAATTTAGTCCTTTTGACTAAATTGAGTGCCCAAACATCAATATTTTTGAATGAGATTTTCACGAAATCATTCTGTGAAATTGTAGACCATAAAAATATAAATTTTACTGTGTCAAATTTGTTGTCCCGAAACCACAGTTTTGACTAGGCCCAAAATCGGGCTGTTACAGCTATGGTAATTTGATTATATCCTGAATAACCATACAAAAAATAGTAAAAAACTTTCCTAGCTAATCTATCCAACATTTGGTCAATAAATGGTAAGGGAAAATGGTCCTTCCGAGTTGACTTATTGAGCTTGCGGTAATCCATGCATACTCTCCATCTCGTGACATTGTAAGTTGGAATAAGCTCGTTGTTATCATTGTTGACCACTGTGGCACCTCCTTTCCTAGGTACATATTGTATAGGGCTCACCCATGAGATGCCAGGGATCGGGTAAATAATACTACCATCTAACAACTTGATAATATCTTTTCTAACAACTTTATGATTGGATTCAACCTCATTTTCTGTTCAATAGAATTACTATGGCAATCCTTCAGTAAAATTTTATGCATATAGGTAGCAGGGCTGATTCTCTTGATGTCGGCAATTATCTATCCCAATGCCTTCTTAGATCACCAGAGTACTTCCAACAACCTCACCTCTTGATCGGGTGTCAACTCGGTAGAAATAACTACTGAAAAAGTGTTGTTTTCTCCCAAATAAGCATAATTTAAATGCTACGACAAAGGCTTCAACTCTAGTGTGGGAGGTTCCTCTATAAAAGGTTTAGGAGGCTTGAAGGAGCGATATGATAAATCCAAGGATTCAAACTTCTTCCCTGGTCTACCCACAAGCTGCTTAGCTTCTGCAAGTTCACCAAGGTCCTTAAAAATTATTGCGTCACTATGCTCAAGTGAGTTTTCATCACTATCAAAATTGCTATAGAAAAATCTTGTGAACTCTTCCTCCACTGTTGCCCTTACCAGGTCAATGGCATGATATTCTTCATTCTCATTAGCACATTTCAAGGCATCGAATTCATTGAATGTAATCTACTATTCATTTAACCTCATGGTCAGTTCACCTTTCTACACATCAATTAAAGTCCTGCCTATAGTAAGAAAAGGTCTTCCGAGAATAATTGGCACATCTTTGTCAGCTTCGCATTCTAAAAGAAGAAAATCTGCTAGAAAAATAAACTTATCTACTCTTACCAGTACGTCCTCAATTTTACCTTCCGGATATACGTAGGATTGATCAGCCAATTGCAACGTAACTGTAGTAGGTCTTGCTTTCCCAATTCCCAGCTTCCTGAAAATAGACATAGGCATTAGATTTATAATTGCTCCTAAATCACATAATACCTTACCAACATATTGATTTCGTATTGAACATGGGATAGTGAAACTCCCTAGGTCCTTCAACTTTAGAGGTAACTTATTCGTCAACATCATTGTGCACCCTTCAATGAGAGCAACAGTCTCAAACTCTCCCAATCTGCACTTCTTTAACTGTGTGTCTTTTATAAACTTCAGATAATTGGGCATCTGCTCCAAAGCTTCTACTAGTGGTATGTTGATATGGAGTTGTTTGAGGACATCTAGAAATTTTTTGAACTGGGCATCTTGTTTACAGTTGTGAAATCACTGAGGGAAATGTGGAGATGACCATCTTTCAGGTTGCTAAAACTGTTTTGCCGTAGCATTTTCATCAGCAATATGATCTGATTCTTCTGAAACATTCTTTTGTTTAGCCTTTCCAGACACAGTGTAATTTTTAGACATTTCTAAAATCTTTCCATTGTTGCAATTTGATTTGTCCTCTTCTGCCATGGCATCTGTAACAATTTCATTTAGTCGAGTCCTACTTCTGAGAGTAATTGCCTTACAATGCTCTTTCCCTTGTGATCTCTAATTCTCAATATCATTTGGTATAGCTCTTTGTGGTCTTGAACTGAAATCATTTGCTATTTGCCCTACTCGATTCTCAAGAGCTCGAAGGGATGCAGCTTGACTTTGAATTACGGCGTCATTCTTGGCCATATATTCTTTCAACAAGGCTTCAATAGATGATGATGATGATGATGTTTGGCCTTATTGGACATTTTTCCTCGGCATAGGTTAAGTATTACTAGGTAGTTCACTGGTGGCGTATTGTTAAAATTCCTCACACTTTGATTATTCCAACTAAAGTTCAGATGTTGCTTCCATCCTGGATTATACATATTGGAATAGGGGTTATTATTCCAGTTGAAATTACCCAAGTAGCACACAGATGCTGGATTTGATGGCCATTCGTCAAACTCATGGTCTTCACCACAATAAACACACGCTGGCTCGATTGCTTTCATCTCTTGAACTGCAATTGGTCTCTTCATTATTTTGATCATATTAGTTAAAGATGATACCAGGGCAGTCAATGAAATGATTACATCAAGTTCCACGGTGCCAGCAGCTCTCCTATCAATCCCAACTCGCGTGGTATGATACTGATAATCATTGTTGGCAATCTGTTCTAAAATCTCATACGCTTCATTGTAATATTTATCCAACAAGATACTATTGGCAGAAGCATCAACTACCATTCTCGTATGTGTATTCAACCCATTATAAAACATCTTTATCTGTGTCCAGTCCTAAAACCCATGCATCAGACATTTCTGAAGTAGTTTTTTAGATCTTTCCCAAGCTTCATACAACATTTCATCCTCTAATTGCCAAAAAGACGTGATGTCATTTCTAAGCTTTGCATTCATGTTTGGTGGATTATACCGTAGCAAAAAACCTCAGGCAAAGATTATTCCATGATGCCACTGTCCCTAACGGCAAACAAATCCTTTCTCTACGACGAACCTTCACTTCTTTACTTCTTTTCCTCATTCTACACCTGCCACTTAACAAATAAATCCTTCCCGCAAACAATTAGAAGTAACATGTAATAACATTTAAGCACAGTCCAAACCTTTTAATGCAATTTCCTAAAAACACTAATGGAAAATCCTAAAATGTAACTAAACTTACCTAAGTACAGGCAGTTAACCAAGTCTAAAGGCATAAAATATAACTCTTTTCTAGAGTTATCATTAACCTTAAAGATTTACCTACAAAAAACCAACTTAAGTATACATTCAAAGCTAACCATTCAACTAGATATAGCATTATAACATAACATTTAACATATTAACAACCTAAGGCCTATATACATGCCACATCCCATAACGAAATATAAAAGCTACCAAAATGTTGAATAGTGTGAGCTTCCCATCGATACGTTCGGTCAATCCGCAACTTGACAACTACAAAAGAGCTTGAGGGAAACAAATAAGCTTTAGAAGCTTAGTAAGCCCAAATTTTAAACATCAAACTAACTTACCTTGATTGATAAATATTTACAAAGAGCTAATATACAAATCCTGATATTCAAGTGCAAAATTCACAAATTACATTAGTTCATGTTCTCATATCAAAACATATAATCATAATCTTCATCTCAAATAACTTATCACATTCATAACCAACATTTCATCAATATAAATGTTCTCACATATGAACAAATAACATCTAACATCTTGAATGAGTATCAACATTTACATCCATAGCTCAATTGTACCTTCTATTAACATTTAGCCCGATGAACTAAGTAACTCGACTCGGATACTTGGGTAACTACACCACACTAGAGGCATCATTGATGCAATAACGAGGCACCAAAGTGCAAATAGAGGCACAAATGTGCAAGCAGAGGCACCGTAGTACGAACCAGAGACACTGAAGTGTACTAGAGGCACTGAAGTGCAAATCCTATACAAGTGTGCATTCTAAACCTATTGACATGCCAACCATATCCTAGCGATTACTATGTTCAACCGGGCATTACATGTAATTTCATTTCCATTTAAACATATTCATTGTTCAAAGGCACTTCATTAATTCCATAAACACACTATACTCAATATAGCATTTTCAAATAAATACAATTTCAAGCATTATAACCATCAAATATTCGCTTTCGTTTGTACTTATTTGCAATAATAGATGCCACATATATCTAATAAATTACTTATGAATACTAATAACTAGAAACTAATAACATAATATCTATAACTTCACATGTATGAACTTACCTACGATTATTTCTAATTAAAAGAAGAGACTACTCTACAATTTTCCTTTTTCCTCGATTATTGTCTTTTTGATTTTGTTCTTGATCTATATAATAATTAAATACAACCTATTAATTACACAAACATTTCAAATCAATTAAATGTATATGACCCTTAACTTTTCATTAATTACAAATTTTCCCTAAACTTTCACATTCTTCACAATTTAGTCCTTACCTTCAAATTTCCATAATTAACAAAATTTTGTAACAAAACATGCTTGCGGAATTTTTACCCTACAATATTCAACCCTCATTTATACTAATTTCACAAAAATCCCCTATCAATTATAACATTTAATCCTTTAACATCATAATATCAAGAATTCATCCTTTAACATCATAATATCAAGGATTCATCAATGGTACATTTCAAAATTCTTAACAGTTTCAAAAATGAAGCTATGGGTTAGCTGAACCTAGTTGTAATGATATCAAAAACTTGAGCTAGTCGAACTTAAGCTCTAAAAATGGAGTTTTTTTTTCCTTCTTCTATTGTTAGTGGAACACTTTGTGAAGATGATAACTAATTTTTGTATTTTATTTTACTTTAGTTAAATTTTATAATTACCATTTTACCCTTAGTTCTAATCGTACAATTTTAATAATTAAAAGGCCCATAACTGTCCATCTTCCTTATGGAATTTTTGTTTCATAAGTCCTCCTCTGTTTAGTAATTAAACTATCAAGTCAATACAATTCAATAATTACTAAGTTTTGTGTCTTCGACAATTTAGTCATTTTTATTAAATTAACTAACTAAACATTGAAATTTCTTCACCAAAACTTAATACGACTCTAATGTAACTTCATAAATATTAATTAACCCATAAAACATGACCTCACATATAGGAATTATGGTCTCAAAATCATTGTTTCCGACACCACTGAAAAATGGGATATAACAACTCTCCCCCTAAAGAAATTTTAGTCCTCGAAAATCTTACCAGAGAAAAAGGTTTAGATACTGAAATTTCATGTTTTCTTCCATTTCCCACGTAGCTTCTTATATATCATGTCAATGCCATAGGAATTTAACTAATGGAACAGATTTATTTCTCAACGCTTTTATTCCCGAGCTAAGATTTTCACTGGCTCCTCATCATAAGTCAAATTAGGTTGTAACTCAATTTCATATGTAGATAAAACATGCAATGGGTCAGAATGATAACGTCAAACCATCAAAACGTGAAAAATGTTATGAATTTGGTTAAGTTCCGGGGGTAATTCCAAGCGATACGCTACAAGTTCGATTCTTTCTAGAACTTCATACGACCAGATAAACCTGGGACTGAGTTTTCCTTTTCTATCAAAACGCAATACTTTCTTCTAGGGTGAAAATTTTAGGAATAGTTTTTCACCAACAGAAAACTCGATATCTTTACGTTTCAGGTTGGCATACGATTTTTGACGAACAAATGCAGCTTTCAAATTATCTCGGATAACTCAAACTTTTTCTTCTGTTTCACCAACTAGATCAACCCAAACTATCTTTCTTTCATTCTATTTAGACCTATACAATGAACTTCTACACTTATGCTCGTATAAAGCCTCATACGGAACAAATATTTCTCCCAACTACCTTCGAACTCAATAATACAACACTACAACATATCTTCCAAAAATTTAATTATTCGCTTCCACTGTCCATCTATTTGTGGATGAAAAACAATATCGAAATTCAATCTAGAGCCTAGAGCATCATGTAATTTACTCCAAAATCTAGATGTAAATCATGGATCACAATAAGATATAATCGACAGTGGTACACCGTGTAACCTCACAATTTCTAAAAATACAATTCTGCTAATTTCTCAAGTGAATAATCGGTTCGAACATGTATAAAATGAGTTATTTTCATTAATCTATCCACAATAACCCATATTGAGTCTTTTCTTTTCAGAGTCATAGGTAACCTTAAACAAAATCCATCGTGATTTGTTCTCACTTCTATTCAGGAATCATCACTGTTTGTAACAAATTTGACAGAATCTGATGTTCAGCTTTAATCTGCTGGCAAACTAGGCATTTGGACACAAACTCTGTTATTTCACATTTCATACCAGACCACCAATAATGTTGTTTCAAATCATCATACATTTTCGTACCCCTAGGATGAATTGAGTAAACACTACTGTGAGCTTCATTCAACAATTCTCTTTTTAACTCATAATTGTTTGGTATACAAATTTGATCCCAAAATTATAAACAATCGTCATTCCCAATATGAAAATCAGATTCCTGGCCACTTTTTACTAGACTAAGCTTCAACAACAATTATGAATCATCTTTTTGAAGTTTTTGAATCTTTAATAAAAATACCGGCTTTACTATCAACTCAGCTAAAATAGAACCATCATGCTCCAATTTCAAATTTGGGTTCATAACTCTCAGATCAAACAAAGACTTTTGGCCCAAAGCGCCTGCAACAAAGTAGCATTCCCGGGGTGAAAATCAATTACTAAATCATAATCTTTTAGTAATTCAAGCCATCTACATTGACAAAAATTCAATTCTTTCTGAGTCATCAGGTATTTCAAGCTTTTATTATTAGTAAAAATATAGCATCTCTCACCATATAAATAATGTTGCCAGATCTTCAAAGTAAAAACTACTGCGGCCAACTCTAAGTCGTGTGTCGGATAGTTCTGCTCGTGGGGCTTCAGCTGCCTCGTGGCGTAAGTGACTACTTTTCCATTCTACACCTGAACACAACCTAAACCACAAAGAGACGCATCACTATACACAATAAATTCTTTCCCAGTTTCAGATTGAGTTAAAACTAGAGCTTTGGTTAACATATTCTTCAATTACTTGAAACTTTTCTAGCATTTCTCAGTCCAAAAAGCTTAACATCTTTTTGCAACAATTTAGTCATCGAAGATACTATAATGGAGAATTTTTTAACTAAACATCGGTAATATCCTGCCAAACCCAGAAAACTACAAACCTTAGAAACATTCTTTGGTATTTTTCAATCAACGATCACCGATATTTTATTTGAATCAACACGGATACAGCCAGCAGAAATAACATGACCCAAAAATTCAACCTCCCATAACCAAAATTCACATTTACTGAATTTTTCATAAAGTTTTTTTTTTCATGAAAAGTTTGTAATGCAATTCTTAAATGCTCGGCATGATCTGACTCATTCAATGAACAAATTAGGATATCATCAATGAACACAACAAAAAATCGATCTAAATACGGCTGAAATACCCGATTCATCAAGTTCACAAATGCAACAAGAGCATTAATAAAACCAAATGGTATTACCAAAAATTCATAATGGTCGTATCGAGTTCTAAATGCAATCTTTGGTACATCAGGCTCTTTAATTCACAACTGGTAATATCCAGATCGCAGATCAATATTTGAAAACATTGTTGCTTCCTTTAATTTGTCGATAAATCATCAATACGAGGTAACGAATATTTGTTCTTGATGGTAACCCGATTCAGCTGCTAATAATCTATACATAATCTCATCGACCCACCTTTCCTTTTCACAAACAGAATTAGAGCATCCCATGGTGACACACTCGGTCAAATAAATCCACGATCTAACAATTCTTGCAACTATACTTTCAACTCTTTCAACTTAGTAGGAGCCATTCTATATGGAGCTATTGAAATTGGAGCTATTCCCAGTACAAGTTCAATTACAAATTTAATTTCTCTATTCGGTGGTAACCTAGGTAATTCCTTGAAAAAAATATAAGCATATTTTTTAACTATCGGTACTTGATTGATTTTTTATTCTGCCACTTTCAAATTGAGAACATAAGCTAAATAAGCTTCGCACCCTTTCCTGATCAACTTATGAGCTGACAATGCCGAAATCACATTTGTAGCACATTCAGCTCTATCTACTTTAACACAAATAAATTCACCACTTAGACATTTCAAACCAATTTGTTTTCCTTTGATAGCTTTAACCGTCGATGGCTTCATGTTATACTAGATTCATTTATTAGGCTACACGTACGGTTTCATAGTAATGTCGTTGATTAATTGACAGGCTCACTTATAAGTGTTATTTATGAAGACCCCTTCAGATGTGCCATCTAATCGAATCTCGAATTGCCATCTAAACCATTGTAAAATATTTGTAATTGCAGCCACTCTTACATTCCATGGTGGGGGAATTTCCTTAGCGATAGTTTAAAACATTCCCATGCCTCATATAGGTCCTCACCCTTGATTTGCTTGAAATTGGCGATGTCATTCCTTAGCCGGATAGTTTTACAATAGTTCTACTAATGGGAAAGAATTTCTATAAAAAATTTCTTGCTAGTTTTCCCCTGTAGTAATGGAACCTAGGTCCTGAAAATTAAGCCAACCATATGCGTTATCACACAAGGAAAAAGGGAACAACCAAATACGAACTGCGTCATCGGTGACCGCATTATACTTAAACATGTCATAGAATTGAAGGAATCATGTTAAGTTCTGATTAGGATCCTCCGTCATATTTCCCCAAAACTACAAAGAGTTCTAAATCATTTGTGTGGTAGTCATCTCGATTTCAAAATTATTGGTGTTATTTGTTGGCCTCTCGATACTGCCTCAGACCACATCTAAAGTGGGTAGCACATATTCACGCAATGTCATTTCTGGTAGAGCCATCAGCGGTTCTCCTCAGATTTGTGCTGGTGGTTCAAGTAGGTTGTCAAACAATGGATTTTCCTAAGGTAAATTAGCTATCACAGGTGGGTTCATAGGTGGGTTCTTTTGTATTTGTTGACGGGTTCGTCTCAAAAATAACTCTGGTTTAAGATTTGGCTCGATTAGGATGGTTCCACTTTGAGTCATACACTGAAATAAGAGGAAATAAAACTAAAATTAATAACCTGAATCAAAGTAAAATATCACAAAATAAAAAAATCATATCTATAATTCAACATATTCTTATTTATCATATTAATTATAGAAAATAAAAATTTTCAATTTAATGCTGAAACCTCCTCGGAAAGGGCACCAACTTGGCATTGTTAGACATGTGAACATCTGGACTGAAAATATTACAAAACGGATATCGAATGAAGCAACGATGTTCGCAAGTATAGAGGTCAAATTGTAATATAGTAAAGTGTTACAATGAAACACTTCAAGAAGTATTTCGAGGATCGTACCCAAAGGAGGTTGAATTAAACTAAAATTTACTTCTTCTCACTAACAAGGTTAACCAGTAATAATCTAAAATTATAGTACAAAAAATTAAAAATAAATAAAAATAGCCTAAAATAAATAAAATTAAAGAAGACAAATTAACAATAAAAATTATTTCAAATAAACAAGCAGAAGATTAACTCACGTTAATGATCATAATTAACTTCAAAACTCAGGTTTTATTGAATTAGCTAATAACTAACCAGTTATTACCTCTCGACCTCAAACTAATTAATTAATAAAAAAACAACCACTTATCTCTCGACCTTGCCGTTTAAACTAGGAAAAATTATGAGGTACTTGGTAAACTATTCTCTCGACCTTGTTTACCTAGCTTTGTAACGCCCTCAACCCGATCTGATTAATGGGATTCAGATCTTGGGTATTACCACACAAATACAGACACAAGTTTAATATACTTGTACAATTTTACAGATAATTGCAACTTACTTAATTACAAATTTTCAAACTAATACATATCTACAATTACAACATGTGGTAATTAATTTAAAATAATGTTTAAATTGAACTCTTAATAAGTTATAGATACCACAAAGTATGGATTTCTAAGTAACATTTCAGTATTTGGACATGCCACCAAACTCGCTCTGTATGCATAATAGTCCAATATGCCACTTCTTGGCGTAGTTTTGGCATCGTCCCTCCAACTGTAGACTCACATCAACCTACTTATAGCATAACAAAAACAAATAAGTTTATAAGAACTTAGAGAGGAAAACATCATTTACTTGAGTCACGTTTGCACATTTCAATTGATAATTTATATAAACGGTTTCATCATCTTTAACCTTCAACCCTATCTGTAGTGAATGTTTCCTCAAGTTCTATTCTTTTACACTCGTCCATTACTATAACTTACCCTGAGACTCTTTCCTTTTCTTAACAAAACATCTTCGTTACATCGCTTGCATCATTCAATCATTGTCGTCACCTTATCTCGATTCAAGAAGAAACACGTACGCAAATGACAGATGTTGCCTTTGAACATATAGATTCATGTCCTTAATCAGAATACATTTTCAATAGTAACTCATTACTTCTCTATATCTCATCAATTCATTACTGGTGACCGAGTCTTAGTCTTGTATAGTACTTTACCATATATTCCATAGATAAATTTTGTCCTTACTAGTTCCTCTAATTTTGTTTAAAAGCCATACAGAATTTGCCATTAGGGAAACTCATTACAATACACCACAAAGGTCTTACCGTGATACGCCACAAAGAACATCATTCAAAGTTCTTCATTAAGAGTTCTATTAAGACACACCATAAGGGAATTGCATCCGAAGTATACCACAAAGGCTATCCATTCATAATTTGCCACTAAAGATATTTTCTCAAAGTTTGCCACAAAGGTTATTCTTTCAGAGTTCGCCACAAAGGTTATTCTTTTAGAGTTTTTCACGAGGCTATTCTTTCTTCACTTGTTTATGATATGGATTTTCCTAAACTCATGTTTTGTGAGGTTTTCCCATCATTGTCCTAGGACATACAGAGAACCCCCTTGGGTAAGCATTTCTCTTTAGTTCCTTTCAGAAAGTGTCATTTTCATGGCTTAATATACATGTAAGGTTACCAATTTAAGCTAAACCTTTATACTAACAACAGATTACCAGTACAAACTAAATTTGTGTCATATATATTTTCGAGTCTACACAAATGCTAGAGCTCGATACCAAAACATATTTACTTGCAAACATTTCATACATCAAAATAAACTATGCTCAATCTTCTTAATCCATAATAAACAACCAACATAACACACATCTCATAACATACATTTCAAATATTTAGGTACAACCATGATTCACCTTGCATTACTCATGCATCATTCAACACATGTTTGAGCTCATTAGATTCTGTACCAGATTTATACTTTATTCTCAACAATATTCATTCAATCATAGATATCTTTTAGGAATTACTTTCCTTACCTACTATAACTTTCATGATTTTGGCATCACCTTTCGACTTGTTCCACAACAATAAGGTATGAACAGTTTCACGCAAAAGCCAGTTTAAAGACTCACCTGCCAACCACAGGTAGTAGCTTGAACTCCCGATCCAACATCCAATAAGGAAATCCAACACTACTTGACATGGAGCGATCATTGATAAATATCCAAATTTTCATCTTCATCTTGAAGGAGAAAGAAGTATTGTTTTTTTTGTTCCTTAATATTCAAATAGAAACACTTTTAAAAGAAGGAAGAACTAGAAAATAAAGTAAAAGTCATCTTAAAAGTCTTTTCCCTCATTAAAAATAAACTCCTTATCCCCCTTGCTGTAGACTTTGACAAGTGGCAATACTTATCTAACCTAAATCTCTCAATTTTTCCAAAAATTTGGGAAATGTCAAGAGAATTTAATAAAGATCTTCGTTACTGTCTAACCAGACATGGGAAGGGTCTAATTAATCCTATTGACTCCCAATCAATCTCGTTATGAGAACCAACTAAAATAGTGCTCGTATAACCGACGTACTATACCTTGGTGGTGACTCGCTTATGGTGTGGCCTTAAAGGTAGTTAAGCCTTCTACAACATTCTCATACACCTGGTATGCTCCTTTATGCCTAATCTAAAACTTTGAGGTGTACTTTTATTGTGCGTATTCCTTCTTCACTGGAAAATATACAGTTAAATAATTTATTATACCGCCAACAGGTATATACTTTAGTGTTAATACTCTAACTTGCCAACAAGTCAGCCTGATGGTGGATTACTATCACAATGCCCAAACAGTTTGCGTACATACCCTATTCATCCAAAAAAATATTTTGGCGGATTTCACTTCACCACATTTACCATATTAAGACTATAAACCATAACTTATAATTTGCTAGAATTGGGGCATTACAAGATTACTTCCTAAAGTCATCAAATTTAGGGTTTAAGCATGCATAATTTAACCCAACTAATTCAAAAATAAACCCTAATTCTTTCATTAATTATTTCCACATCCAGTCGTTATTCTCCATAAAAAAATTAGCCACTCATGGATCTAGATGCAAATTTCCCTAAATTAAAAGTAGACATGCAAAGAAAATATTCAAGTAAATAAAGGGAATAGAAAAATTGATTCATTTTGATATCGAGTTGTGCACGAAAACCAAAATTTCTTTGACAATTACAAAGATAATGTTGATTGCAATTGAAAACCAAAAGAAAATTATAAAGAACTAAATAAACAAAAGCTTGGATCCAAATCGAATCTAAGTCAGAACAAAAAGAAAAATTATAATTTTCAAATAAAAGACTAAATTAAAAATAAATTGAAACTAAAATTAAATCCTAAAAATCTACTCTAAAAATGGCTTTCTAAAATAACCTCTTTTACTTAGCCTAAGTATGAATCTATATGGTAATGTTTTCTGCCCTAACTAGGTCAATTACAAGCCATAATGCCGAATAAAATGTGTTGTGTAGATGAAAACATCCTTAGCTTATTTTTACCTTCCGTTGCTTCGGTGTCATGACACCATAGGATCGATATCACGACACTAACTTTGCAGGGAACTTCTTTGGTTTCGAATTGCAGTTTTACGACACCACATTCTGGTGCATGACGCTGGCATCGTCCCTGATGTTCTTGGCCTAAAAATAGTGTGTTGCACTCTAAATCGAATTATGAGTCATTTTTTGGGCCTGTATTGGCCCATTAGGTTATTACATTACCAAAATATGCGTAAAAACTCTTATTTTACTAAAATTAAACATAAAATGCTAAAAATGAAAACATAACAAAATAATAAAAAATGATTTGAAAACAAGCTTATTAAGTGCCGAAAAGACTTTAATTTGCCACAACAAATTGTGACATATCAAAGAGGGAAGTAGCCATCTTTGATATTGTCCTTACTTGCACAAAATTATGTAATTAGCTTCTCATTATGACTGTTTTGCAGGTCTAACTGATGCTAGTGCTCCTGTTGCTCTTGAAATTGTTGTTGTCGGGCCACGAGTTGCTTCTCTTTGAGATTTCTTGCGTCTTAGTAATATGATGTTAGGAACTAGAAAGTTGTTGCTGGAAAGCTTAATTTGGAGGAATGGGCACAGTAGCGAGCTGAGGTTGGGAGGCTAAAAAAAAAGGATTTATTTTATAAGGTCATCTCTGGGATCTTGTGGGGGTATCAAAAGATGATGGGGTATTGATAATTGAAGGAGAGGGCACAGTGAAAGGGGTAAACAAGGGAGTGTTTAGGATATTCAAGAGTTAGGTAAGGGCTTCCATAATGTTAATGATCAGGCAAGTTGATGTTTTGGTTTGGGTTGAAGGGAGTTTAGTATTGATAGAATCATTGTCTATCACACCCCAAATTCTCGAAATTGTAAATTAGGTGGGTGACCTAGTGGACTTAGTAGGAATTTGAGTTAGTCCGCCCAATTGGCAAGGAAAGGCTGGATTTATTTTGGCGCGTTATCTGGCGAATTGTTTCTTAGAGTTTCGCCATCTTGCGAACTTTCACTTTGTGTTTGGAAAGCTTACCCGTGTGAGTACACGCCAGAGGCAGGTTCATTTGTTGCAAGGTTAATTATTCGATTATTAATCGTGGTTAGTAGGACAAGTACCCGTTACATGTCAAACCTAAAACGAAACGTGTCACTATGCATAACACTTGGAGAGTCTTGATGGTTGAGCTTATTTTGTGGAATTGTGTGTGCATAAAGAGGGATCTTGTTTAGTGTGGGAATCATTGAATTTTGTAAACGAATTGATAGCCAAGTTGAATTACAATTTTGGTTTCATTATATTTGAGCTAATTAGAATGAGTTGGGAACAACATGATTATAGATTTAATATTTTATATTGAATTCTGGAATTGGAGAACATATGGGAGATGAGTATAAAAGGGAGAACTGATGTTGTTATGGGGGAATTCTTTCCTATAACACCCCTATCCCGTAACCGTTGTCGGAATAGGTAAGGGGCATCACCGAACGTACAGATTATTTTAGAACAATACAGAATCACATATATTATACAACATTGATACACATCATCAATTCATTGATTAAGATGGTCTACGATGACCTAAAACATAAATTTAGGAAAGGTTGAAACTAAACCGAACACATTCAGAATTTTCAGAACTTATCCAAATCTTTCAAAACTGTTAAAGTCACACACCTCTGTGACTAGGCCGTGTGACTCATACGAGCACCAGACACGCCCATATGATCCACCCCTGCTAAAAAGAGTTCCTATACTGAATTTTTCACATGGCTAACAGACACGGCCGTGTGCCATGGCCGTGTGATACTTAGCTATCTACTGACTTAAGCCCACAACCATGAGGCATGCACGTGTTCCCTGACTGTGTGGCACAATGCAGACTTGGTTTAAGCCAATTTGCCACGCCTTTTGGGTCCAATCCTACAAGCAATAATATACAACATTCATACCAAAATTTTCAATCAATTTCATACTTAAATATGACCAATTCACATTAGAACATATCACATTACAAACATACACCAAAACTATGCACAAACTTATCATTTGCTAGCCATTGACATGGCATAACATATATACATATCAAGATTACATTCTTAAGCCTTTTAGCCTATACATGCCATACTTATAAATATATACATGTCCAAAAGTACCATAATGAGTTTAACATGTGGTGACAATCCTCGACTATCCCGAGCCTTCAGTAGCTACGATAGCTAAAAAACAGACAAAAATCACACAGAGTAAGCTACAAAGAGCTTAGTAAGCCAAATACAATTAATCTAACTACTAAAGCATATATATATATATATATATATATATATATATAAAGTAACAATAAGAATTCATAGCCATTTCTCAGAATAGTTCATAAACTTAACCAATCTCATTTGCTTGTAAACATGTCATATTTATTTCCATAAATCCGAACCAACTTTGCATTCACTATTTTGCAGAAATAGAGTCTTTCATATTCAGAAATTGAGTAGAATACAAACGTACCAGTATAGATTATACATTTCATATATCCATTCTCATATCTCGTACTTTATCATCAAACGGTTGAGAAACAATACAGATACTCGTAACAGGGTACAATACCGACGTCCCGAACATAGTCTTACATGTAATTCAGTATCGATGCCTCTATCCAGACATGGTCTTATACAAAATCAGATAAGATGCCGATGTCCTAGACATGGTCTTACACGTAAATCTTAAATCGAGGCCTGTGTCCCGAACACAGTCTTACACGATAACTCAGATCAATACCAACGTTCTTTTAAAGGTGTCGAAACCATTTTTTAAAGGGATGTTTGAAAAACGGGGATCGACTTTTGAAAAACGAAAACAGGAGTCGCCACCAACCTTTTTAGGTGTGATTGGATCACCTTATAAAACGTTTTGGTCTACAAAAATTAAGAAAACAGGTTCGGGAGTCGGTTACGTACGAGGAAGGATTAGTACCCTCGCAACGCCCAAAATTGGTACCAAATTGAATAGATTTCTATCTTAATGTCAAAAATTTGAAAGGATTTATTTAAGTTGAAAAATCGAGATTCCTTAGCTCCGAAAGAATACAAATATCACATCTAACATGATAGGACACGATATTCCTAAACTCTCGTAACTGAAATCATCTCGTAATTTACGAAATCTATTTAGAAGGATACTTTAGGCATTTAGACAAACGGGAAATCGCAACCCAGCATGTTAGGGCACTATTTCCTGAATTCCTAAATATTCAAAACATTGCCTCACTTTTTAAAAAAAATCTTTTTTAATTAAATGAGATATGACTTTTAATTTTAAAAGTAATAATGTGTTTTACATATAAACCTAATTACAATATATATATGCTTTATCATTTTATGCAAATATAGTAAAGGTGACGAACAAGGATCTAAATTACGTAATATGTTATTATTTCATGCATAGTTATAAATAACATAAATATACATATATTATTATTACATGCAAAATACAACATGGAACATAATGAATTCAATAGTATAAATTGTATAACATATATATATAACAACATTTTATGCAAATATATATATATCTAAATTATCATAAATAACTAATTTTACATGAATGTATAAAAGCAAGAATAAAATGATATGTAAAATTTAACCTATTAGACAATATCAAAATAAAAGAGAATCTAAAAAATAAATAAGCAAATTAAGTGTATAAAATATAAAAATAAGCTATTTAGAAATATATTAAATGATATAAGAATAATAAAAGAGAACCTTTTCTTTTCTTTTTTTTTTGAAATAATATATACATATATAGGTTATACTATAAGATATAATTACTTAATATATAAGAAAAATAATGTACTAAATATTGCTATTTAAAAAAAAAAGAATGTATATAATTAATAAGTAATAATGTATACTTTGTGATAAAATAAAGGTAATATAAGGAAATATGATAAAATATAATGTATAATATAACTTACAAATAAAATATGCAATAATATAAATCATATAGCAATAAAAATGTATGTAATAAAATGTAAATATAATATAATATATAAAAATATATAAAATAATAATAATCTAATAAGTATTTTCATATAAAAATATAGTAAAATAATTAATACATATAGGAAAATATATAGTATATACTAAATTTATAAATAAAAATGTATAATAATATGGGTAATATAATTAAGAATATATAAAAATAATATATACTAAAACCATATAATATAAATATAAATATATATATAATAAATATATGATAAAAAAATCATTTTTAAAAAAAATAATATATTGGATAAAAATAATATATACTATTTTATAACTAATATTAAAAATATATAAAAAAATAAAAAGAGGATTAAAATTGAATTTAATTGAAAAATCTGGGGTTAATTGTAAAATAATAAAACTATTTGGACTTAATTAAAACACAAGCTAAAACTGAGGGACTCATTGGGTAATTAAACCCTAATCTCAAAACGATGTCGTTCTCTGGAACTGATTTTTAAAAGGGCACTAGGATTAAATTGAAATAAATATAAAAGATCAGAGCTAAATTAAAATAAAAATTAAATTAAATTAAAAAAATTAAAAACACAGAAGGGTCAATTGGGCAATTTGTCCATTTTCCAAAAACACGTAGATTCTTCCCGGGTTTTCGGGTCAACACGCGGATCCTGTGCCTAGAAATAACGTCGTTTTAAGCTTATCGGATTAAACTAAAACCACCCCGTTTCGTTAGGGCTATATAAACCAAAACTTAAGCCCAAAATTCATTTTACACCGGTCTTTTAAAAAAAAGGGTTTGAAACTCTCTGCAAAGGGGAAGAGAGGGATTCCGGTCTCGACCTTCGGCCTCCGAGCAGCTCAGGCTCACGCGCCACACGAGCCTCCGTGCATGACGGTCAGAAGGTAAAAAGCCTTCATTTCCCTTGGCAAATCTCAGGTTATTCCCTTTTTTTTTAAATATTATTAGTTTTGTTTTTTTTAAAAAAAAAAATCGATTCGTATACTTGTCAGGAAATAAAATAACAGAACAGGAAATTTAAATCACCTTTAAAATGAACAAACGCTTCTTATTTCTTCTTGTAAATATATGTGTGTATCACTTTTTGTATTCTCCAAAAAAAAACCCGTAGCCTTTACAGATTAGAAAAGGGTTTTTATAGCCCTTCTGTAACTTATTACATTTTGGGTTCGATTTCTTTCCATGTTTGTTTCTCTCTTTGTTGTGGTTCTATCCTTTTTTGTTTCCTTTTGCAGGGGAATGAAGGAATCTCGATGGAAGATGCGCCGATGATGGCGCGATATGGCGCTGATGAAGATTCACTGGTGCGTTGATTGAGGAGTGATTCGAGGCAGAAGCTACGGCACCAGTGGAGGATTACTAGAACGGCGTGATACAAACCGACGCATTGATAGCGACACAAAATGAGGCTGATGATGACTGGTACTTGCGAGACGAACAGTCACGCCTGTTGGTGCTTGCGGTGCCTTGGGTTTTTGAAACCCTAGGCCTTTCCGTATCCTGTTAACCATTTGGGCCGTTTGGGCTCTGTGTGCTTCTGGGTCGAGGGTGTAAACGGGCTAAGGGATAGTTTAGCTGGGTTGTTCTGGTTTTGGGCCAACGGGCTATTGTAAATGGACTGTTTAAAAATAAACATTCATTTATTTATTTATTTTTCTTTTTTTTTTTTTCGATTTTATTTTCGTAATTATGGGCCCGGAATATTTTAGTTATTACAGCTGCCCCTCTTTCCTCATTGCTATGTAATAGGAATTGAACAAAGACTAAGAGAACAAATTTTGCCCGAGCTCGCCGAGTCTTGAGTTCTTCGACCTGCTATCTTTGATCTGCTCACTAACAAATACAGGGACGTAAAATCTGCTATCTTCGATCTGCTCCCTGCCAATACAGAGATGCCAAATCTGCTTGGATCTGCTTCAATGAAAGTCCAATCTGTTATGTCTTCGATCTGCTCCCTGACAATACAGAGATGCCAAATCTGTTATCTTCGATCTACTCTCTGACAATACAGAGACGCCAAATCATCTTAGATTTACTTCAACGTAAACATGTGAAAGCCAAATCAGCTATGCTTTCGATTTGCTCTCCGTCTAATACAGAGATGCCAAATCATCTTGGATCTGCTTCAATAAAGGTCAGATCTACTGTGTCTTTGATCTGCTCCCCGTCTAATACAGAGATACCAAATCATCTTAGATTTGCTTTAACGTAAACACGTGAAAGCCAAATCAGCTATGTCTTCGATCTACTCTCCGTCGAACACAGAGATGCCAAATCATCTTAGATTTGCTTTAACGTAAACACGTGAAAGCCAAATCAGCTATGTCTTCGATTTGCTCTCTGACAATACAGAGATGCCAAATCATCTTAGATTTGCTTCCACGTAAGCACGTGAAAGCCAAATCAGCTATGTCTTCGATCTGCTCTCCGTCGAACACAGAGACACCAAATCATCTTAGATTTGCTTCAACGTAAACACGTGAAAGCCAAATCAGCTATGTCTTTGATCTGCTCTTCATCGAACACAGAGATGCCAAATCATCTTAGATTTGCTTCAACGTAAACACGTGAAAGCCAAATCAGCTATGTCTTCGATCTACTCTCCGTCGAACACAGAGATGCCAAATCATCTTAGATTTGCTTCAACGTAAGCACGTGAAAGCCAAATCAGCTATGTCTTCGATCTGCTCTCCGTCGAACACAGGGATGCCAAATCATCTTGGATTTGCTTCAACGTAAACACGTGAAAGCCAAATCAGCTATCTTGGATTTACTCTTCGTCGAATACGAAGATGCCAAATCTTCTTGGATCTGCTTTAGCGTAAACACTTGAAGGTCAGATCTGCTATGCTTTAGCCTATTACCCTACTACTTAGGGGATTAAGGCGCAACAATCTTCATTGTCCTTTGAAGGTCATGACCTGTATAATGTGTATGAGCTCATGCCTAATGATTAGGATACCATGATCAAAATGAGTCAAATGCTCCTAATTAAACCTGTTATAATGCAAAATGTTTATGAATATGACTCCTATTCCAAACGTCACTACTCATTCCTTCGTCTAAGCTTATCCTTATTCTTTTCGAAATATCATTCTTACTCAGCCCGTGGGTTTGTACCATTCTTCAAATGCTATGACCCATCAAAATTGTTTGTAAGATGATCCTCTCTTATAATCAAATCGTTTGATTTGTCCAATCATCGTTTTGGACCAAAGAAGGAATTTCCTTGAGTTCTTTCAAACCTCACTTACATGAATTCCTTGAACAATTGTTCTGTTTTAGTTTCTTGTATTATCTAGAAATTTCCAGAGTAATGAGCAAAACCTCATTTGTGAAAATTATTTAATTCATCTATCATTTATTTAATGCAACACACTTTTAAGAATAATGGAAGATGAATTTAATCTTGAGAATAACTAGATTTGAATGAATTTGTCAAAAATACAAAGGGAATTAATCTGAAAGCCTATCTTTAAGAAGAAATAGAATCTAAAGATAGCAAACAGGATAAAAGTTAGATGCTCTAGATATCGCTGCTTGAGCGTCTATACACCAGCTCCATGAAGTCCTTCTTGAGTTCAACATGTGTTTAAAAAGACCCAAAGTACTTTGTCGATGCCCCGATATGCAACGCGCTTCACTCTTCATTGAATCAGATATAGCAAGATTACTGTGTGTTCTTCAAAATTTGAGCTGCCCTTTCGGGTTTTCAACTCAAAACCCCTTTGGTCACAAGGCGCCCTTTGGGGGTTTTCACCTTGGCCTCTCCATTTTTCTTTTTTTTTTCGAAAACTCAGGGAGCTCTTTGCGGGTTTTCACCCTGAATTCTCCTTTCCTTTAGACAAAGTACTTTTTGACTGAGTCTGAATTCACTGGATTGGGTAAACTCTTCCCATCCATTTCTGTCAAAATTAATGCACCTCCAGAGAAAGCCTTCTTCACGACATATGGCCCTTCCCAATTTGGCATCCATTTTCCTCTGAAGTCCTTCTGAATAGGAAGGATTTTTTTTAGCACAAGGTCCCCCTCACGGAACTCTCTTGGATGAACCTTCTTGTCATAAGCTCGCATTATTCGCTTCTGATACATCTGACCATGACGAATAGCTTTTAGCCTCTTCTCTTCAATCAAGTTCAATTGGTCATATCGCGATTGAATCCACTCTACCTTTTTCAGCTTTATCTCTGACAAGACTCGGAGAGACGGTATTTCAACTTCAATGGGTAACACCTCCTCCATCCCATAAACCAACGAGAAAGGAGTTGCCCCAGTAGAAGTTCTAACGGACGTCCTATAAGCTAAGAGTGCAAATGGTAACTTCTCATGCCAATCTTTATAAGTTTCAGTTATTTTCCCTACTATCTTCTTGATGTTTTTGTTAGCAGCTTCCACTGCCCCATTCATCTTTGGGAGATATAGAGAGGAATTGTGATGCTTAATCTTGAACTGGCTATAAACTTCTACTATTGTTTTGTTGTTCAAGTTTAATGCGTTGTCCGATATGATCCTTTCAGGCATCCCATACCGATAAATGATCTCTTTCTTCAAGAAACGACTTACAGCCAACTTGGTAACATTTGCATAAGAAGCAGCCTCTACCCACTTCGTGAAGTAATCAATGACCACGATAATAAAGCGTTGTCCATTTGAAGCTTTTGGGTGATATTGGCCCAATGACATCCATGCCCCATATGGAAAAAGGCCATGGAGAAGCCATAACATGTAGAGGCGAAGGTGGTACATGAATCTTGTCTCCATAAATCTGACATTTATGGCATTTCTTAACGTAGTTGATACAGTCCCCTTCCATAGTAGACCAATAATATCCAAACCTCATGATTTGTCTAGCCATCGTGAAACCATTTGCATGTGTCCCACAAACCCCCTCGTGAACTTCTTCCAAGATTAACTTAACTTTGACAACATCCACACATCTCAACAGTACTTGGTCCTTTCTTTTTTTGTACAAGATGTCCCCATCCAAGACGTAATCGTAGGCTAATCTTCTTAAAGTTCGCTTGTCATTTTCAGTTACTTGTTCTAGGTATTTACGATCTCTCACATATCGTAATATATCCTTATACCAAGGGTTATCATCCTTTTCTTCTTCCTCAATGTTACAACAATGAGCTGGAGCCTCAAAGATACTCATCTGAATGGGTCTCATCTCCTCCTCCATTCACTCCAATCATTGAAGCCAAGGTTGCTAGAGCATCTGCCATTTGGTTTTCGTCTCGTGGGATATAATTGAAAGTGATGTCATCAAACTCCTCAAGTAACCCCAAAACTACCTTTCGATAATTAATCAATTTAGGATCCCTTGTCTCCCATTCACCCCTAAGCTGATAAATCACCAATGCAGAGTCTCCATATACTTCCATGGTTCTTATTCCTCGCTCTATAACCGTTCGGAGTCCCATGATGCATGCTTCATACTCAGCCATATTGTTTGTGCAATCAAAATCCAACTTGCACGTGACTAGATAATAATCGCCATTTGGGGATATCAGGACTGCCCCAATTCCATTTCCCACTACATTGGTTGCCTCATCAAAGCTCAACTTCTAAGGACAATCCTCTGTAGTTGCTACGCACATCTACTCCTCATTTGGGAAATCAAAATTCAATGGCTCATAGTCCTCTAGAGCTCTACTAGCCAGAAATTCCGCTATCGCACTTCCTTTTATAGCCTTCTGGCTCACGTAGACTATGTCAAACTCTGAGAGTAAAATCTTTCATCTTGCCATTCTCCCATTCAACGCTGTTGATTCCATCATATACTTCAAAGGATCAAGTTTTGAAATAAGCCAAGTAGTATGATATAGCATGTACTGTCTTAACCTTCACGTCGTCCAGATTAGAGCACAACACAATTTCTCAATTGGCGAATACCTTATCTCACACTCTGTAAATTTCTTACTGAGGTAGTATATCGCCTTCTCCTTTCTTCTTGACTCGTCATGTTGACCAAGCACACATCCCATGGAATTACTAAACACTTACAAGTACAGAATTAATGGTTTATCTGGACTAGGTGGAGATAGTACTAGAGCGTTTAACAGGTATTGCTTAACTTTTTCAAAGGCATTCTGGCATTTCTCATCCCAAGTACCCGGGTTGTGTTTTCTAAGGAGGCGAAATATAGGGTCACATTTCTCAGTTAATTATGAAATAAACTGAGCAATATAATTCAACCTTCCAAGAAAACCCCAAACTTCTTCTGAGTACGTGGTGGAGGCAAATCTCGTATGGCTTTAACTTTGTCTGAGTCAACTTCTATTCCTTTTTCGCTGACCACAAAGCCTAGTAATTTCCCCGACCTAGCTCCGAAAGTACATTTTGCTGAATTAAGTTTTAACTAAAACTTTTTTAATCTTAAGAATAATTTCCTTAAAACTTCAATATGTTCCTCCTCTGTTCGAGATTTGGCAATCATGTCATCAACATACACCTTAATTTTCTCGTGCATCATATCGTGAAATAAAGTCACCATAGCCCTCTGGTATGTTGCCCCTGTATTCTTCAACCCAAAAGGCATTACTTTGTAACAAAAGGTTCCCCACAGTGTTATGAAGGTAGTCTTGTCCATGTCCTCGAGATGCATCTTTATCTTATTGTACCCTGAGAAACCATCCATGAAGGAGAACAACGAATATCCTGCTGTATTGTCTACCAAAGTGTCTATGTGTGGCAGAGGAAAATTATCTTTTGGGCTAGCCTTGTTCAGATCTCTATAATCAATGCACATTCGTACTTTCCCATCCTTCTTAGGAACTGGTACAATGTTAGCTACCCATTCAGAGTACTTCACCTCTTGTAAGAACCCTGCATCGAACTGCTTCTTGACTTCGTCCTTTATTTTCAACACGATATCTAGCCTCATTCTTCGCAACTTTTGTTGGACTGGTTTACAATCCTGTCTTATTGGGAGACGATGCACTACAATATTGGTATTTAACCCTGGCATATCTTGATAAGACCATGCGAAGATATCCTTGAACTTACGTAACAACTCAATCAGTCTTTGCCTTGTATCTTCAGCAATATGCGTACCAATTTTCACTTCTTTCCCTTCCTCTAGGGCTACATTCTCTATCGCCTCTTTCTCATGTGGCATGATTTGTTTCTCCTCCAATTTTACCATCCTCAAAAGATTCAAAGACACATCACAATCTTGGACATCCTCAAAATCTTGAGATTCTTCCAAACACATGTATTGCTCTTGAGAGAAATCAGGATTTGATATATTAGTGCTCATGTCATTGATATCTAGGGATCTATGAACTATAAACAATATACAAAGAATGAATGAATTTAAGAATGATTATTTATGTACTATGAATGAAAGAATAAGAATTGTCAAAACTTGACGGAATATTAATTGATAAAAATGAAACAATACTCGTTGAATTGATAAAAGTTATGTTTTATTAAAAAATGATAAATGATCATAAGCCTATTTCACAAATGTACTCCTATTACTCCTAGGCTCTAGAGTAACAAGAATGTTTTGAGAATTACTCTGAAAAATTCCTAAAGACTACAGGAAGTTCCTCCGTAGTCCAATTGTTCAAAGAGCTTCCCGATTCGTAAAGACGAATGCCCTCAAGGTTTCCTTGTCTTGATCCTTCCTCTTGTATAACATTAATCTGATGACTTCTTTCTATGAGTAATCCTCTCGATATGAAGGTTCGGGATATTGGAGGGAATATCATCGGCTCCCACTCCACTTCTCTTCTATTGAGGCGTGCCCTTCTTTCCTCTTAGCGCTTCTCAATTTCCTTCCTCCTTTGCTTATAATCTGGTTTGAAACCCAAACCAAAGTGATCTCTCTTCTCTTTAAGTTCAAGGATTTGAGCTCCTCCTTACAAATATTTTCCTAACCCTCTTCCTAGTAGGGCTCCCCTTCCTACTATCATTTTTAGAGCCATCCTCGTAGCTCTTGTTATGTTTGGCACTAATAGCTCACTCCCCTTTGAAATGAAGGTTCCATTTATGAATTTTAAAGAGCGAAAGGAACACTCAATAGACTCTTCGTTTGTCTCGACATAAGGGGCCTTGCTAGTGACTAAAGCTATAATGTTCTCCTCTACATTGATGGTTACTAACCGTCCATTTGTCACTAACTTCAATTTCTAGTGCAATGATGAGGGCACCGCTCCTACTGAGTGTATCCATGGCCTGCCTAGTAAACAATTGTAGGAAGGTTTAATATCCATCACCAAGAAATCTACTTCGTATATATTCAGCCTGATTTCTAAAGGGATATCAATCCTACCCATCACCTTCCTTTCTGTACTGTCGAAGGCTCTTACCACATTCTGACATGCCTTCATGTGAGAATCGTCAATGGGTAATTGGTTCAGAGTAGACAATGGTAGAACATTCAAAGCAGATCCATTATCAACAAGCACACTTGAGAGTGTGTACCCCTTGCATCGAGTGGTGATGTGCAAGGCCTTAGTTGACCCCCTACCCCCTGGTGGGATTTCATCATCATTAAAATAGATTAAATTATCAGCACTTATATTATTCACCAACCGGTCTAGCTTATTAACGGATATGTCATGGGTGACATATGTCTTATTGAGTACCTTCATTAATGTAACCCTATGCACTTCAGAACTTAGAAGTAGCGCCAATACTGATATGCGAGCCGACTGCTTACGCAATTGCTCAACTACGCTATACTCGCTATGTTTAAGGAACTTTAGGAATTCCTTAGCCTCCTCCTCCTTCACCGACTCATTGATGGGTACTTTGGTCTCTTTCTCTTTCTCCACCTTGACACCTTTTATTTTTGTGAGCTCCACTCTGACGCCCCCCATATCATAACGTTTCCTACTCCTCGTATGGGAACCTTCAACTTGCACGTCTTTAGATGCGCTGGCTATATTTTCTTCCTCCGGCACTGTCACACTACAATCATAACTCCATGGTACTCTTCTGCTATCCTTGTAAGGGAAAGGAGTAGGCTTATGAATAATGACCTTGGGCACTGCTAGTGTCCCCACTTTGTCATTCCCTGGTAGGGAGATAATAATCCTTGGCTGGCTGGTTCTTTTTTGTTCGTCTTCCAGCACATTTATTTCTTTTTTATAAGAGCTACCTTCACAAATTTGTAGCTCTTTATTATCTATGAAGCCTTGCACCAAGGCTCTGAATCCTTCACAATTTTGGATCTCATGGCCCTCTTCTCCATAGAACTCATAGTGGTTCCCCATCTTTTCTCTTTCTCTCCTAGAGGTTATCATCCCTCTCTCCATCATTTCCTCCCAAATTACCTTCATAGGCATCCTCACCTCAACAACATTTTCCTTCATCCTTCCCTCACTAGCTTCGCCAATGGCATTCACTCCTTGATTGTCATGATTTGGCAAAGGGTTTTCAGTATTTGGGGTATTGTCAAATTTTACAACCCCTATCTTGATCAACCTCTCCACGGCCTTCTTGAATCCGGTACAATTTTCAATTGAGTGCCCTGATATTCCAGCGTGGTATTCGCATCTGGCGTTTGCATCATACCATTTGGGATATGGAGGCTGTAATGGTTTCAAATGGAAAGGAGCAATAGCATGTGCATCGTATAAGCTTTGATAAAGCTCACAATACGTCACAGGGATAGGTGTAAATTGCATCCTCTCATGCCTTGTGCCAGATTCCTGCCTTTGAGAACTCTGTTGCCCAACCGTAGCCATTTTGGGTTGACCAACTGTAAGTGCCTTCGAGTTAAAACTACTTGTGTTGTTCACCTCATTGTCTTTTCTCCTTGGGGCCGATCTTTTGGCCGCTTCCCCCTCAATTTTGCCACCTCTTATGGCATTCTCGATTATCTCTTCTGCCATGACTATGTGTGTAAAACTTTTGGTAGTGCTTCCAATCATGTGAGTGATGAATGGAGCCTTTAAAGTATTGATAAACAACATGGTGGTCTCCTTCTATAGCAGTGGTGGTTGAACCTGTGTTGCCACCTCTCTCCATCTTTGCGCATATTGCCTAAAATTCTCATTAGGCTTCTTCTCCATGTTTTGCAGAGTGATCCTATCATGAGTCATGTCAGTCACATTATTGTACTGCTGCATGAAGGCTTACGTAAGATCCCTCCATGAATTTATTCTAGCTCGGCTCAACTGATTGTACCACCTGGCTGCCGCTCCCACTAAATTGTCTTAAAAACAATGGATCAACAGCTGATCATTATTTACGTATCTGGTCATCCTTCTACAGAACATCGTGATGTGGGCCTCTGGGCAAGTAGTACCATTGTACTTCTCAAACTCCGGCATCTTGAATTTGTGAGGAAGCACTAAATCTGGGACCAAGCTTAGATCTTTGGCATCAACTCCATGATGCCTATCAACACTCTCTAAAGCTTTAAATTTCTCCTCCAACCATCGGTAACGTTCCTCTAACTGTTTTGCAGCTTCAGCCCTCAAATCTTCTTTTTTTCAGCCATATCCAAGTCAGGAATGAGAGGATTGGTAGGGTTATCACCCAAATTGAATCCTAAACCAGTTGGGTAATTCATATGGATCCCAGCATCAATCGGCCCATGTTGAGGCCTTATATTAACAGATGGTCTTTTAGGAGGTGCCTCGATTTGTGTAGGCCCACGGGGTGGAGTAAAGCCTGGAGGATTATCTTCTTCCTCCTCACCAGTGATTGCCATAGGGGATTTTCCCTTATTAGTGGCCCTCAACAACTGAGCCATCTCAGTCATCATATTCCTCTGAGCCTCTAGCATTTGCTTCCTCATGTCGTTCTGCATTTTTGCCAATTGCTCTTGAAATTGGTCCTATATGTCCTTCTGTAGCTGTTCAAACCTTTGGTCCATATTCCTAGATTTTGCACGAGTTCCATACTGATGCGTGGTTTCTAGATTTTCTTTTCTACTTCTGTGAAATTTTAACTAGTTAGGGTCTTTCTATAACTTTGAATGCAAACGATGCAATGAAATGCTATGAAATGCAAATGCATGAATGCAAAAAGATACCGATTCTGATTCAGTTTCATTTTAGAAAATGTTATTTAAGGAACAAAAATCTTTTCATAAAATGGATTACAAATACACTTTTGCCTGTAGGCCTAAAGGCTGATCCCTATCTAATAAGAATGCTAACTCTCGTCCTTTGTCTGACGATGACTCATACATCATACTCAACGTTCTAGCTTGTATTTCCAACTCCTGCAGGTGTTCAACAACCTCTCGAATCTGAACTAGGGCCTCTCCCATGACGTGATCTCTATTCCCCACTTGATCCTGAAAATAGTAAAGTTCCCCCTTCCACTGATCTTCTCTTACCTTGAGCTGCTCTATCCATAGCTCACAGTCCTTTAGTGCTGTTCCAACCCTCCGATATGGTACTTCATCTCCTCGATCTTATCCAAGCTTGCCTTTAACTCGATCGCAGAGTTACGACTTCGGTAATGATGAAGAGATCGTCCAAGCTCTGTCACCTTAACTTTTAACCCTTGATTTTCCTTTTCTAGGGCCTGATTACGTGATTGCATCTCTTGGAACTTCTTCTCCCAATACTCGACCTTAGCTCTTTCCTTTTGAATCTCATGCTACCACTGCTCTAAAGACCTCCCTAAACCGACCCTTTTCAATGTTACCTGGGCCTTCTTATAATGTGTCTTTAAGTCATCTCGATCTTCCTCGATCTTTCTCTTTTCCTTTTTCACCTTCTCAACTTCCATCTTTTGAACGTCGACATCGAGACTCAAGCACATTTTTTCTTCTTCAAGCTTCTCCATCCTTTTTTCAAGCTCTGAATTCTTTCTCTCAAACTCTAGCTTCATAACTTCCACCTCTGATGGAATCACTCGCAAGCTCTCCTCTAATGATCGAGCCACCCCCATAATTGGCCTAGGGACATTGTCATTGACTCTCCTACTAAACCATCCTTTATACTCAAGGGTTGACGTTGAACCTTCAGTCAAAATCTTCATACATAAAGGCTTCTTCCAAGCCTCAGAAATCTCTCGCATCCTCTTTTTTTAGTGATCTCCTTTATAAGAGAAATCACTCGAGCTAAACCCTGTGTAGCCGGTATGAACTGCCTTGCTTGATATTGCTTTAGAACAAGTAACGGTGTATATCCAACAGCTCCCCAAATTCCTGGCAAAGGGACACAATCAAAACTGCCACAGCGATAAAGGACTTCACTAGGAACCAACCAAGGAGCCTTCTACATAATGTCCTCCTCTCGCAGATTCTGAAGAATGTCTATCCACCTCTCCTCTGAGATGTCATCCATCCTAGGCATGTCCACTGCTTCCTTTAAGGGAGAATAACCCTCAAAGAATACTCGACAAGGAACCTTATCAAGCTTCCAGAAGTGGCTATGAAACCAAACCAACAGTAGCTGTGCACATCCAATGAACCTTCCTTCACTAACTCTTCGACATACGTTCAAGGATCTTATCGTCTCAGCTAAGATTGTGGGCACAGGCGTGTTCTTACTCAATCGATGGAATAAATCTGCAACTACCTCATCTATGTGTCCCAACGCCTTTGGGAAGATCACCATGCCGTAAATACTCAAAGCTAGGACATCGACCTTTTTATTCACGTCCGGATGTGTCAATATCAAATCCCCCAAAATGGCCCATGGAATGCACTTACTATCACCCTTTTGTTGTATACGAGCCACAGCCCACTGCTCACTCATCCCAGTAATCATTACCAACTTCTTCATAAAATTTGGAAGGGTAGCAGGCCTAACATAAGCCTTGTAACCCTGAATCCTCGGGCAACGTAGTAAAGTCGTATACTATTCTAAAGTAGGTACAAGATCAATACCACCAAATGTAAAGCAACTATAAGCAGGGTTCCAGAATTGTACCATGGCTCGGAACAAGTGTATATCTACCTTGATATCTAGCAAATAGGGAAGGTCTCCATAATTCTGATAGAAAAGCTATTTAGCCTCGTCATCCCATTGGGCCCAAATATCTCTCAGCTCCTGAAATTCATTCTGCGTCGAATTAACACGGGTGAAGTCCCATAACTCTGAGTATACCCCTCGGTGACACTATCTCCTTTCTCTAACTGGGTTTTCTCTGACCAGGTACAGGCAGAAGCATTGCCCTCCACTTTATTAAGGTATTCGTTCCTCATTACAAAACTTTTTAATCTAGAAATCAAGCCTCGAATCGACACCTTTGAATGCCAAATGACATGCAATGACAGCAAAATAAAAAATAAGTTAGCATCATATATAAGAAAATGATAAACAAATACTTACAAGGGTAATTTTCTACAGGTTATCACTATTTCCCTAAGGTAAGCACTTAAAGGTTCACTATATGAGTTTTTAGTTCTAAAGCAAGGGTACCTGAACCAACAGGTTCTTCAGTCCTCACCCATTATAGGCTTATATAGACCAAGTTTAGTTCAGGGGGACACATTTCCCTATGTCCATACGGAGATGAAAATCTCACAAAGACATAGGTACAGTATCCCGGAAGCAATCCACTAGCTCATACGAAGGTGAAAACCTCACGAAAGCGTAGCTTCTCACTTCCACTTAAGGGTGTGACCACAACGGTCATGCAAATGCAATGTATAGCAATAAGATAACAAACATATGCAGCAAACACATGTAAAATAGGATCACATTTTCAATTTTCCAAATTTCTGACATTAAGACAAATAATCAATTCCTTGGCTCGACTCTCTTAATTCCCCAGTGGAGTCGCCAAGCTGTCGAAACCATTTTTTAAAGGGATGTTTGAAAAACGGGGATCGACTTTTGAAAAATGAAAACAGGAGTCGCCACCAACCTTTTTAGGTGTAATTGGATCACCTTATAAAACGTTTTGGTCTACGAAAATTAAGAAAATAGATTCAGGAGTCGGTTACGTACGAGGAAGGATTAGCACCCTCGCAATGCCCAAAATTGGTACCACATTGAATAGATTTCTGTCTTAATGTCAAAAATTTGAAAGGATTTAAAAATAAGATCCCTTTTTTTAAAACCGAAATTATTTAAGTTAAAAAATCAAGATTCCTTAGCCCCGAAAGAATACAAACATCACATCCAACATGATAGGACACGATATTCTTAAACTCCCGTAACTGAAATCATCTCGTAATTTATGAAATCTATTTAGAAGGATACTTTAGGCATTTAGACAAACGGGAAATCGCAAACTCAAAGACATGTTAGGGCACTATTTCCAAATTCCTAAATATTCAAAACATTGCCTCACTTTTTTAAAAAAAAATCTTTTTTAATTAAATGAGATATGACTTTTAATTTTAAAAGTAATAATGTGTTTTACATATAAACCTAATTACAATATATATATGCTTTATCATTTTATGCAAATATAGTAAAGGTGACGAACAAGGATCTAAATTACGTAATATGTTATTATTTCATGCATAGTTATAAATAACATAAATATACATATATTATTATTACATGCAAAATACAACATGGAACATAATGAATTCAATAGTATAAATTGTATAACATATATATAACAACATTTTATGCAAATATATATATCTAAATTATCACAAATAACTAATTTTATATGAATGTATAAAAGCAAGAATAAAATGATATGTAAAATTTAACCTATTAGACAATATCAAAATAAAAGAGAATCTAAAAAATAAATAAGCAAATTAAGTGTATAAAATATAAAAATAAGCTATTTAGAAATATATTAAATTATATAAGAATAATAAAAGAGAACATTTTCTTCTTCTTTTTTTTTTTGAAATAATATATACATATATAGGTTATACTATAAGATATAATTACTTAATATATAAGAAAAAGAATGTATATAATTAATAAGTAATAATGTATACTTTGTGATAAAATAAAGGTAATATAAGGAAATATGATAAAATATAATGTCTAATATAACTTACAAATAAAATATGTGATAATATAAATCATATAGCAATAAAAATATATGTAATAAAATGTATATATAAAATAATATATAAAATAATAATAATCTAATAAGTATTTTCATATAAAAATATAGTAAAATAATTAATACATATAGGAAAATATATAGTATATACTAAATTTATAAATAAAAATGTATAATAATATGAGTAATATAATTAAGAATATATAAAAATAATATATACTAAAACCATATAATATAAATATAAATAATATATATATAATAAATATATGATAAAAAAATCATTTTTAAAAAAAATAATATATTGGATAAAAATAATATATACTATTTTATAACTAATATTAAAAATATATAAAAAAAATAAAAAGAGGATTAAAATTGAATTTAATTGAAAAATCTGGGGTTAATTGTAAAATAATAAAACTATTTGGACTTAATTAAAACACAAGCTAAAACTGAGGGACTCATTGGGTAATTAAACCCTAATCCCAAAACGATGTCGTTCTCTGGAACTGATTTTTAAAAGGGCACTAGGATTAAATTGAAATAAATATAAAAGATCAGGGCTAAATTAAAATAAAAATAAAATGAAATTAAAAAAAATTAAAAACACAGAAGGGTCAATTGGGCAATTTGCCCATTTTCCAAAAACACGCGGATCCTTCTCGGGTTTTTGGGTCAACATGCGGATCCTGTGCCTAGAAACGACGTCGTTTTAAGCTTATCGGATTAAACTAAAACGACCCCATTTCGTTAGGGCTATATAAACCAAAACTTAAGCCCAAAATTCTTTTTACACTGGTCTTTAAAAAAAGGGTTTGAAACTCTCTGTAAAGGGGAAGAGAGGGATTCCGGTCTCGGCCTTCGGCCTCCGAGCAGCTCAGGCTCACGCGCCATACGCGCCTCCGTGCATGACGGTCGGAAGGTAAAAAGCCTTCATTTCCCTTGGCAAATCTCAGGTTATTCCTTTTTTTAAATATTATTAGTTTTGTTTTTTTTTAAAAAAACATCGATTCATATACTTGTCAGGAAATAAAATAACAGAACAGGAAATTTAAATCACCTTTAAAATGAACAAACGCTTCTTATTTCTTCATGTAAATATATGTGTGTATCACTTTTTGTATTCTCCAAAAAAAACCCGTAGCCTTTACAGATTAGAAAAAGATTTTTATAGCCCTTCTGTAACTTATTACATTTTGGGGAAAGAAATCTTCGATTTCTTTCCATGTTTGTTTCTCTCTTTGTTGTGGTTCTGTCCTTTTTTGTTTCCTTTTGCAGGGGCATGAAGGAATCTCGATGGAAGATGCGCCGATGATGGCGTGATATGGCGCTGATGACGATTCACTGGTGCGTTATTTGAGGAGTGATTCGAGGCCGAAGCTACGGCACCAGTGGAGGATTACTGGAATGGCGCGATACAAACTGACGCATTGATTGCGGCACAAAACGAGGCTAATGATGACTGGTCCTTGCGTGACGAACAGTCACGCCTGTTGGTGCTTGCGGCGCCTAGGGTTTCTGAAACCCTAGGCCTTTCCGTATCCTGTTAACCATTTGGGCCGTTTGGGCTCTGTGTGCTTCTGGGTCGAGGGTGTAAACGGGCTAAGGGATAGTTTAGCTGGGTTGTTCTGGTTTCGGGCCTACGGGCTATTGTAAATGGACTGTTTAAAAATAAACATTCATTTATTTGTTTTTTTCTTTTTTTTGTTTCGGTTTTATTTTCTTAATTATGGGCCCGAGTAAATTTGAGTTATTACAAAAGGCATACAGAGCTTTTCAAATACTAGCATATTATCGGAGTTTACTCGAAATCTATTCACCAGGCTCTCAAGGCCGTCCATTACAGATTACGATTTATATGTGCAGAATTTATTCAATATAACATGTAATTGTACTTTGAGTTACCTCGTACGGATTTCGAATAGAACGAGTTGACTATTCAACTATTTTGGACTTCCCTCGATCTAAGTCTGATTTTCTTTGTTCTTGATCTAATACAATGCAAATTCAACCATTCAACCATTCGTTTCATTCAATTTAATCCAGATACACACATTTAAGGCACTTTGCATTTTAGCCCCTACATTTTTAGACTTTGATAATTTAGTCCATTTTTCTCAAAATTACAAATATGCAAAATTCGCCAAGACTATAGCTTAGCCGAGTATAGATGGCTTCCATACAAGTTCAAATAACACATTTAATTCACAATTTAGTCCCTCAAAACTCATTTTCACAATTTAGCCCGAATAGCTCTATTTCATCAAAATTCAAAGACAAAACTTATAAATCATCTACTAAGCCCACAAAATTCATCCAAGAACATCACAAAACTCTTGATATCAACAATAGCATTTCATGAAATCTTTAACAGAAACAAAAATTCAGACATGGGCTTTGAAGAACACGAAGCAACGATCACAGAAACATAGAAATTATTAAAAACGTACGAAAATTCGTACCTTAATCAAGGATTAAGCTAGCTGAAGCCCTAAATGGCTTTATTCTTTTTATTTTCCTTTGATTTTCGGCAAACACCACCCATTATGAACACATTTCATGTTTATTTTTATTTAATTATCCATTAGAAGCCATTTTCCAATTTTGCCCTTTAATTAACAAATAAAAATTCCATCCACTAATGTCCATAATGGTCCATGCATTATTACGATGGTCTTATTGCATCATAAGGGCCTCTTATTTACAAAGCCAAGCCAAATAGGCACTTTAACAATTAGCATGCAACTTTTGCATTTTACGCGATTAAGTCCTTTTTCATAATTAAGCACAGAAACAGATAAATTAAATCACAGAAACTTCACAGATATAAATTCACATATCACAGACACAAAAAATAATATTAAAATATTTTTCAAACTCAAATTTGTGGTCTCGAAACCACTATTTTGACTAGGTTCTAAATCGGACTGTTACAATTCTCCCCCCTAGGAAATTTCGTCCCCGAAAATCTTATCGTTAAACAGATTCAGATATTGCTGTTTCATTGCATCTTCTGGCTCCCACATAGCCTCTTCTACACCATGCCGGTGCCACAGCACTTTGACTAACGAAATTCTCTTATTACGCTATTTTTTAATCTCATGAGACAGAATAAGAATCGGCTTTTCTTCATAAGTCATATCAGAATGGATTTCGATCTCAGACGGAGTAATTACATGCAAAGGATCAGATCTGTATCATCGAAGCATCGATACGTAAAATACATTATGAACCTTTTCTAACTCGGATGGTAGTCTCAATCTATAAGCAACCAACCCAACTCGCTCTATGATTTCATATGGTCCGATGAACCTCGGACTCAACTTGTCCTTTTTACCAAATCGGAACAGTTTCTTCCACCTTTATCACCGATCTCAAATTTGATATCTTTCCGTTTTAAATTTTCATAAGACTTCTGACGATCAGAGGTAGCTTTCAGACTATCTCGGATTATTTTCACTTTCTGTTCTGTTTCTTTTATCAAATCAGTATAATGAAGTTCTACACTTTCTACCGTATAAGGCTTCATACGGTGCCATTTTAATGCTCAATTGAAAACTATTATTATAAGCGAATTCAATCAAAGGTAGATATTGTTCCCACGTACCTTCGAACTCGAGAATGCAACATCTCAACATTTCCTTGAGTATCTGAATAATCCACTCAGATTGACCATCTATTTGCAGATGAAAAGCAATACTAAAATGCAATTTAGTACCCAGAGCATCTTGCAATTTCCTCCAGAATCATGATGTAAATCTCAGATCGCTATCTGATACTATCGACAATGGCACACCATGTAACCTTACGATATCAGAAATGTATAACTCAGCTAATTTATCGAGTGAATAATCACATCGAATCGGAATAAAATGAGCTGATTTCGTCAACCGATCAACTACTACCCAAATTGCATCTTTCTTTCTCGGAGACAAAAGTAAACCCGAGACAAAATCCATGGTCACTCGATCCCATTTCCATTCCGGAATCATAATCGGTTGCAACAAACCTGATGGCACCTGATGTTCAGCTTTAACTTGCTGACAGATCAAACATTTAGAAACAAAATCAGAAATATCTCTTTTCATTCCCGGCCACCAATATAGTTGTTTCAAATCGTTATACATTTTTGTACTCCCCGGATGTATAGAAAATCTACTACTGTGAGCCTCACTCAAAACTATCTGAATTAACTCTAGATTTCTCGGAACACAAAGTCTATTTCTGAATCTCAAACAATCATCAACATCAACTCGAAATTCAGAATCACGCTGAACTCGTTTTGCTATCAATTCATTGTCAGATTTCTGAGCCTCGCAGATCTATTGTATAAACAAAGGTTTTGCTTTCAGTTCTGCATAATCCAAGGTATCATCAGACAGTGCTAAATGAGCATTCATCTCACGCAATGCAGACAATGATTTTTGACTCAGAGCATCTGCTACCACATTTGCTTTGCCTGGATGATAATCAATAATTAACTCGTAGTCTTTTAACAATTCTAACCATCTTCTCTATCGCAGATTCAAATCTTTTTGCGTCATTAAATACTTTAGAATTTTATGATCAGAAAACACGTGACATTTCTCACCAAATAGATAGTGACGCCAGATCTTCAAGGCAAACACAATAGTAGCTAGCTCAAGGTCGTGAGTCGGATAGTTTATTTTATGCGGCTTTAATTGTCTCGAGGCATAAGCTATAACCTTTCCTTCTTGCATTAAACACAAGTGAGTCCATTCAACGAAGCATCACTGTAAACAACGAATTCTTTACCTAATTCAAGTTGCACAAGCATGGGAGCTTCAGTTAACAGAACTTTTAACTGTTCAAAACTTTTCTGACACTTCTCAGATCATTCAAATTTCACATGTTTTTGAAGTAACTTTGTCAACGGAGTTCTTATCACAGAGAAATCTTTTACAAATCGTCTGTAGTAACCAACGAGTCCCAGAAAACTGTAGACTTCAGAGACATTCCTCGGAGGCTTCCAATCCAGAATAGCTAAAATTTTGCTCGGATCAACTCGAATACCGAAAGCTGATACAACATGGCCCACAAAACCAATTTCTCGCAACCAAAATTCACATTTACTGAACTTTGCATACAACTGTTTATCTCGTAGAGTCTGTAACACTGTTCTCAAATGCTTGGCATGTTCATATTCATTACGTGAATAAATCAATATGTCATCAATGAATACAACAACAAATTGATCTAAATACGGTCTGAAAATCCTATCCATCAAATCCATAAAAATAGCAGGTGCATTCGTTAATCCAAAAGGCACAACTAAAAATTCATAATGCCCGTACCTCGTTCTAAAAGCAGTTTTTGGAATATTAGAGTCCTTTTCTCGCAACTGGTAGTAACCTGATCTCAGATCTATCTTTGAAAATACAATAGCACCTTTCAACTGATCGAATAAATCATCAATTCTGGGCAGAAGATATTTGTTCTTTATAGTCACCTTGTTAAGCTGGCGGTAATCAATACACATTCTCATTGTGCCATCTTTCTTTTTCACAAATAGAACAGAAGCACCCCAAGGTGAAAAGCTCGATCTAGCAAATCCTCGATCGGTTAGTTCTTACAACTGAGATTTTAGTTCTTTTAGTTTAGTCGGAGCCATTCTATATGGAGCTATCAATATCAGAGTAGTACCAAGTACTAACTCAATGCCAAACTAAACTTCTCGAATCGGAGGCAAACCCGGTAGTTCTTCAGGTAACACATCAGAGAATTCACAGACAACAGACACTGATTCAACCTTCTTATCATTCATTTTCGAGTCTAACACACAAGCTAAACAGGCTTCGCAACCTTTCTTTACACATTTTTGTGTTTTCATTGTAGATATCGCAGCTGGTAGTCCATTCAGATCACTAGATTCAATTCAAATTATTTCATCATTCTTACACCTTAAATCAATGACTTTCCATTTGAAATTCACAATAGCATCGTGCAAAGTTAACCAGTCCATTCCCAGAATTATATCAAATTCGTCAAAAGGCAAAAGCATCAGATCAGCAGGAAAATAGATATTTCAAATCAATAACGGATAATTCTTGCAGACTTTGTCAACCAGGACACTTTTTCCCAAGGGGTTTGATACTCTAATTACGAATTTAGTAGACTCTACAGGCAAAGTATTACTATATGCTAAATTCATACAGATATAAGAATGCGTTGATCCAGGGTCTATCAATGCAATCACAGAAGTATCATAAAGAGTAAAAGTACCAGTAATCACGTCTGGTGACGAAGCTTCCTCACGAGCTCGAATAGCATAGGCTCTAGCAGGTGCTCTGGCCTCAGATCTAACAACAGTGTCTCTAGTAGTTCTTTGATCACCACTTGTATTCATCGTATTTCTAGAAGGTCTACCTCTAGCTGAGGTGTTACACGGTCTCGGATTCTGTACATTCTCTTGCTCAGCAGGTTCAGAACAATCTCTTACAAAGGCTCGGTCATTCAATCTATAATTTCCAGGATACCTTTTACCACAGTGTTTACATTCAGGTTTCTCAGATCAGACATTTCCAACACTTGCAACAGAAGTAGCAGGAGCTCTGGAATTTGAATGCATCTAGCTCGATCTTGGTTCGAATATCTCACATCAATCTTTGAACGGTTTCGATCATCTCAGAATTTTTTTGACTTAGATTGAAATGGTTTACCCGAAGATCTCTTTCTAATATCTCTATCTTCAGAATCAACTTTTCTTTTCTCTTTACTTAATTCTTCGGCTTTACAAGCTAGCTCAACGAGCACTACCATTTTTTTAATCTCTAAAATCTCCACTAGCAGACAAATATCTTCGTTTAGCCCATCTTCAAACCTTTTGCACATTATTGCTTCATTCGACACACATTCCTCAGCGTACTGGCCCAATCTCACAAATTCACGTTCGTATTTAGTAACAGACATACGACCTTGTTTAAGCTCGAGAAACTCTTTACGTTTCTAATCAATGAATCTCTGACTAATGTATTTCTTCTAAAATTTAGCTTGAAAGAAATCCCAAGTAACCTGTTCGCTCGAAACCACAGATATTAAAGTTTTCCACTAATGGTAAGCTGTATCTCTTAGGAGTGAAACGACACATTTTCCACACTCCTCAGGACTAAGAGACATTTCATCAAATACCTGTATCGTATTTTCTAACCAGAATTTGACTCTTTTAGTATTATCATCAGTTGTAGCTTAGAACTCTTCAGCCCCATACTTTCTAATCTTATCAACTGGCGGCCTACTAGACTAAACTGGATTCACGAAAGTCATAACAGGAATTTGAGAAGGATTAACCAGGGGTAGAGGTTGTTGTACAGCCGGATTGGTTCTAATATACTGAATGAACCAATCACTCATCATCTGATAGAAGGCTTGCTTAGCCTTGTTATCACGACTACTAGTAGCCGGTCGAGAATCATCTTGCACCATTCCTTGTGCGGGAGCAGGTGCGTTACTTTTAACACCGTCAGCTACGGCTCTATTAGGATCTATTGCTATATATAAAAGAAAATTTTAATGTCAGGATTCATCACACTATCACAGTTTCAGACATATGGCATGTATAGCTAGACTCACATATGCTATGGTAGTCCTAAAATTGACTAAACCATAGCTCTGATACCAATAAAATGTAACACCCTTATCCCGTAACCGTCACCGACATAGGTAAGGGGCATCACCAAACGTACAGATCATTTGAGAATAATACAGAATCACATATATTATATAACATTGATACACATCATCAATTCATTGATTAAGATGGTCTACGATGACCTTAAACATAAATTTAGGAAAGGTCAGAACTAAACCAAACATATTCAGAATTTTCAGAACTTATCCAAATCTTTCAAAACTGTTAAAGTCACACGCCCGTGTGACTAGGCCGTGTGACTCACACGGGCACCAGACATGCCTATGTGATCCACTCGTGCTAAAAAGAGTTCTTATACTGACTTTTTTCACACGGCCAACAGACACGGCTATGTGCCATGGCCGTGTGATACTTAGCTAGCTAGTGACTTAAGCCCATGGCCATAAGGCACGCCCGTGTTCCCTAACCGTGTGGCACAATGTAAACTTGGTTTAAGCTAATTTGCCTCCCCTTTTGGGTCCAATCCTACAAGCAATAATATACAACATTCATACCAAAATTTTCAATCAATTCCATGCTTAAAAATGACCAATTCACATTAGAACATAACACATTACAAACATACACCAAAACTATGCACAAACTTATCATTTGCTAGCCAATTGACATGGCATAACATATATACATATCAAGCTTACATTCTTAAGCCTTCTAGCCTATACATGCCATACTTATAAATATATACACGTCCAAAAGCACCAAAATGAGTTTGACAGTGTGGTGACAATCCTCGACTATCCCGAGCCTTCAGTAGCTACGATAGCTAAAAAACAGACAGAAATCACACAGAGTAAGCTACAAAGAGCTTAGTAAGCCAAATACAATTAATCTAACTACTAAAGCATATATATATATACAAAGTAACAATAAGAATTCATAGCCATTTCTCAGAATAGTTCATAAACTTAACCAATCTCATTTGCTTGTAAACATGTCATATTCATTTCCATAAATCCGGACCTACTTCACATTCACTATTTTGCAAAAACAGAGTCTTTCATGTTCAGAAATTGAGTACAATACAAACGTACCTGTATAGATTATACATTTCATATATCCATTCTCATATCTTGTACTTTATCATCAAATGGTTCAGAAACAATACAGATACTCGTAATAGGGTACAATACCGACGTCCCAGATGTGGTCTTACATGTAATTCAGTATCGATGCCTCTGTCCCCGAGAGGGTCTTATACAAAATCAGATACAATGCCGATGTCCCAGACATGGTCTTACACGTAAATCTCAAATTGAGGCCTGTGTCCCGAACACGGTCTTACACGGTAGCTCAGATCAATACCAACCTTCTTTTAAAGGCATACAGAGCTTTCAAATACTAATATATTATCGGAGTTTACTCGAAATCTATTAATCAAGCTCTCAAGGCCATCCATTATAGATTATGGTTTATATGTGCAGAATTTATTCAATTTAACATGTAATTGTACTTTGAGTTACCTCGTACGGATTTCGGATAGAACGAGTCGACTATTCAACTATTTTGGACTTCCCTCGATCTAAGTCTGATTTTCTTTATTCTTGATCTAATACAATGCAAATTCAACCATTCCATCATTCATTTCATTCAATTTAATCTAGATAAACACATTTAAGGCACTTTGTATTTTAGCCCCTATATTTTTAGACTTTGATAATTTAGTCTATTTTTCACAAAATTACAAATATGAAAAATTCGCCAAGACTATAGCTTAGCCGAGTATACATGGCTTCCATACAAGTCCAAATAACACATTTAATTCACAATTTAGTCCCTCAAAACTCATTTTCATAATTTAGCCCAAATAGCTCTATTTCATCAAAATTCAAAGACAAAACTTATAAATCATCTACTAAGCCCACAAAATTCATCCAAGAACATCACAAAACTCATGATATCAATAATATCATTTCATAAAATCTTTAACAGAAACAAAAATTCAGACATGGGCTTTGAAGAACATGAAGCAACGATCACAGAAACGTAGAAATTATTAAAAACGGATGAAAATTTGTACCTTAATCAAGGATTAAGCTAGCCGAAACCCTAAATGGCTTTCTTCTTTTTATTTTCCTTTGATTTTAGACAAACACCACCCATTATGAACACATTTCATGTTTATTTTTATTTAATTATCCATTACAAGCCATTTTCCAATTTTGCCCTTTAATTAACAAATAAAAATTCCATCCACTAATGTCCATAATGGTCCATGCATTATTACAATAGTCTTATTGCATCATAAGGGCCTCTCATTTACAAAGCCAAGCCAAATAGGCACTTTAACAATTAGCATGCAACTTTTACATTTTACGCGATTAAGTCTTTTTTTATAATTAAGCACAGAAACAGATAAATTAAATCACAGAAACTTCACAGATATAAATTCACATATCACAAACACAGAAAATAATATTAAAATATTTTTCAAACTCAGATTTGTGGTCCCGAAACCACTATTCCGACTAGGGTCTAAACCGAACTGTTACATTTACTATTTTGGTAATCGTTTTCTTTAGTTTCCTCTTCTTTTCTGGAATAGTGAGAAATTAGGGAGCAATTTGCAATAAGGGAAAATAGACGCATTAATTTGAGAAAGTAAGAACCTGGTGGGTTGGTAATCCCTCTAACCCTTCTTATACCTTTTGGTTGAAGGGAAGAGGCAAGAAGCTTGTGAGTTATGATATAGTTCATGGTTGTGAACATAAAATCTTAGATAACCTATAAAAATGTTCTACATGTTAATGAATTTTGTTTGTTTCACTTAGTAAAGTCGTCATTTTGATTGATGAATGGTTATTTTGTTTAGTTAACCAAGGAAAAGGTCAGAGTGACAAATGAAGGACTAGGTGGGTGTAGAATTCTAGCCTTTGTGTGTTTTGCGGGTGAGTTTCTAAAATCCAACTTTCAGTTTTCATTACGCATGTTATAAGGTATAGTTATTTGGATTATATCTTGCTGGAAAAGTTTGCTGCATAATCTAAAGATTTTTAAACTTGTTAGTTGTTGTGTGAACGTGTTGTTGTTGCTATTCTACTGTGAACATGAATATCTGGTCCAAATTGTAAGGACTACTTCCATAAATATCATTATCTGCCTAAGTTGTTAAAGTATAAATTGATAATGAACTATCGTTTGTCTGTGAGTCTTTCGTTAATGAATGTATGTGGTTAAATGGTATATGGAATGCTCTTGTGTTGGTGAACTATAAAATATGAAATGGGATACATATTAATGCAGAAGTGCGTATGACTTTTTTATATGAGTTGTTATGTCCAAAGTTGAGGATGTGTTATGAAAGAAGTGTGATGGATGAAGTATTGATGTTATGGCAAGATATGTGATAAGTGAAGTATTAGTGTTGTGGTAAGATGTATGATAAATGAAGTATTGATGTTGTGGTGGGATTTGTCCTTAAATAACAAGATATAACAGCAACAGGAACTTTTCCTTACGAGTACAGAGATAAGATAGTCCACAAGACTTGTTTCCAAGTGCACAAGTATGTTTCCACTCCATAAGGAGTCTACACATGTGGTAATCAACCAAGGATGGGCCCTTGAAGTGTAAATTAAAAGGTATAAGTCCACCAAATACAAGACTGCGAAACAAATTTGCACAGTAAGAGTCATCATGTCAAAGTTCAAGCATGATTGCATTATTAATTAACGTGAGTCTGCTAGAACTATCTCTAAGTACATATTTGCATTTACAAAACCAGGTATGAATCTGAAAACTAGTGGATCATTGGTATGCCTTGTGACGCTGTGGAAAAATTATTTCAATGATCATAAACCATGGATCCATATACGAGGAATAAGTTAGGTTGGAAATAGGGTTGAAGATATACCTTTTAAAACTGAAGAATGGTGAATAACGTTGTTGGTTGGATCCCTTCAAATGATGGCAAACCTAGCTGCAACAAAAATGTCTCAACCTCTATGTAGTCCACCCAGTTAAGCACGAACAACAAAACTCTTTGAACTTTTTTAGAGAGAATACAAACTTTTGGATGTTAAACCTAGTTTTATTTTTTCTCACACTCTTACTCAATCAGGGATTTTATTCCTTGTATTAAATCATATATTAAAAAAAGGATAATCCTATTTTTACCTTTTAAAGAAAATCATGGAAGATATTAAAGATTATATTCTTTCCAAAAGAATATTAACTTCCATAAATATCAACTCTAGAAAGTAATTGTGAATCGTGTCCACCAAGTAATAGTATCCGCCAGGTAATACTGTCTGCCAGGCAATGTTGTTCGCTAGGTGATACTGTCCGCCAGGCGATATTGTTCACCAAGCAGTACCGTCCGTTGGGCGACAATATTCGCCAAGCGATACTGTCCACCAAAGAGATATGTAAGAGGGTATACGCCCAACATTTTTGCGTAAAGTTTGTTCGTTTTAACCATAGGGTGTGACCCTGTTGGTTCTTGTAATGTTAGTAGTAATACTAGAACATTTCTAATGTTACAAGCAATGAGTAGCATCTAACAATACATTATTGCTACCCAAGTTACAAGAAGTCGTGATTCGACATAACCTTTCTGTGATAAACTTTTCATGTATTATATCATTTTATCCTTTATATCTAGATTGGATACAAGTCATGGTACAGTCACACTTGTATAGTCCAATATCATATTTCTTGATATTCTGAGTAGACTACAATAAAAAAAAATAAGTGTGATATCTCATATCAACTTATTTAAGCATGGTCATGCATTTCTAGTCTCATTTCAAGTGGCCCAAGATATTACTCCCATTATGTAGGAGAGATAAATCCTATCTTAATCAATCATATCCCAGTATATAGATTGTGACATACCCACTATATAGAATTGAGCTCCAACTCTATAGAAGCCAGCGATTCCATCTTGGAAATAACAGAACAGTCTTCAAGTGCATCTGGGGATTTAGCAGCATCGAAGTCATTAAAAGTCACCTTGTTATCAAAAATTTCTTTCAACTGAGTATCCCCTTGATGCTTCTGGAATCGTTGAGGATATGGCAATGGTGGAATCTTATCTTTAACTGGACAACTCATCTGTGGAAATTTTTCTACATCTGGCAAGGGTGTTAGATAATTAGAACCAATTGGTTTAGAGTTTACCTCATCAAGGATCACTGAATCTAACTTCTGTGATACAGAAGTTTCAACACTTTGTTGAACTTCCTCTTTGTCTTAAGCTAGAACCGGCTCATCTTGAACCTCAACCACATTGGGCTCTAATGTCTTTCCACTTGGCAAAGAGACTATTTTGCAATGTTCTTTGCCCAAAATTTTTGGATTTTCTGTGTCGCTTGGCCAAATACCTTGGGGTTTATTTCAAAGTTCATCGGTTAGCTGACCAATTTGATTCTCCAGATTTCTTAAAGTGGTATTATTCTTCGCTATATATGCCTTCAGCAGATTCTTAAGATCACTTGAAGATTCAATTGGTGGGGGTTGTTCCACTTGTTCAGGATATTTTGACGGATAATTTGGTCGAAATGGCATAACGGAATTGCTATGGTCCACCCATTGGTTACTCCATGCAGAAATTAGATGATTTTGCCATGAAGAGTTGTAAAAATTTTATTGCTGACCGTTCCAATTCTGATGTCCCATGTAATAATTTGACTCTTGATTCAATGGGCAATTTTCAAAGAAATGGCCATTTGCCACAGTATTTACAAGAAATATCCTCAAACTGGTTCAATTGCTGACCTGTCAGGTTACCATTGAAACCATTAACAGTTATGTTCTTAATCATAGAAGACATAGAGGATACTTGGGCTGCCAAAGAAGCAAGTGTGTCCGCTTTATGTACTCATGCTGCTCGTCTTTCTGAGGCTGCTTGGTTGGTTGGCCACTGATAGTTATTGCTAGCAATTCTTTCAATAATCTCGTAAGCATCGTTATAAGACTTAAAAAGAAGGGCTCCATTTGCTGAAGTATCCACCATCATTCTAGTATGAATATTGAGACCAATATAGAAAGTCTCCATTTGAACGCAACAAGGAATGTTGTGATGAGGGCACTTTCGTAGTAACTCCTTGAACAGCTCCCATGCCTCATATAAAGATTCTTTATCAAGTTGCTGAAATGAAGTGATTTCATTTCTAATTTTGGCGATTAAAGATGGAGGGAAATATTTCATTAAGAAACGTTCAACCAACTCTTGCCATGTAGTTATGGAACCGGACAATAAGGAGTTCAACCATGCTTGTGCTCTATCTCTCAAGGAGTATGGAAATAATCTTAGCCTCAAGACGTCCTCAATCACCCCGACTATCTTAAATGAGTCACTCACTTCCATGAATAGCCGAAGATGAAGATGTGGTTCTTCAATAGGAATCCCATTAAATTGACCCATATTTTGCAACATTTGGAATATGACCGGCTTTAGCTCGAATTGTTGTGCTTCGATTTCGGGTCTCCTAATACTCTAATTGAGCTCGTTGAATAGAGGAATTACATATTGTTGTATGGCACAGTTTCTATCATCGGCAACAATGATCAGATTGTAGGTATTATAAGTAAATGTTCCTCCTGGATTTTGGTTTGAGATTTAGAAATTCATATCTTCAGTCCTTCTTTGGTTTGCTTGTCTTCTCCTTTGTCAGAAAGTCCTTTCAATTTCAAGGTTTACGAGGAGTAAGTCAATAATTTGATAGATACAAAAAAAATGAAAATAAAAACTTAACAAAAAAAAGTAGACCAAAATGCAAAATTAACAATTTCACAAATAGTATCTTTTAAAACAGTGCCCGGCAACGGCGCCAAAAACTTGGAACAACGGAAATGTGCAAGTGTACACAATCACAACAAGTAATAAAGTGACAAGTAAATGTCGAGTTATCGTACCTACAGGGACTATGAAAAGAATTATTTATGAATGCTATTTAAAACACTTTGGTGAGGAAAAATATTTTGTTTGAAGAGGGTGATTAAAAACTACGATTTTAAACTAAGTAAAACAAATAAATAAATCTCAAATGCATGATTTCAAAATACAATTTAATCAAGATGACATAATTGTGTTGATTTAATTACATTTCTTTAACTTAGAATTATTAAACTCATGCTTATGCTGTTACGAATAAATTCATGGCAACTCGGTAATCTGCTAACTTATGGACATACTTACTTACACAAATCCATTCATCTCTTAACATATCCTTATGTTAATTCAAACGATTAAACATATTTTAATAAGCAAACATGCTATGGCACATACATAATCATTAAATTGAACTAATCTCTTGCATATCCCTATGTCAATTCAAAAGATTAATTAAATATAATGAGCATATAAAAGACTATGTGAGGTAACAAGGTATCCCTACCTTGAAACAGTTTAATCACAATAATCTTACAAGTTATGCAAGGCAAGTGTATCGCCAGATACATTGCTGATTTAACCTTCAGCTACCTCAGAAGAATAAACATGCACTGATTAAGTATTGTGTCAATTGATTACAATTGCAATTCGTTTAAATAATTAATTCATTAGTTACCTAACAATTATAATGCAAAAATAACTTAGGCATGATTTTACTTAATCAAGCATTTTACCGAGGCCTATAACAGCATAAACATAATTTTAATAATTTAAGCAGATGAAATGCAATCAAACCAACACGAATTAAATTCAAGCTAAGCTGATTAAATTAACCATTCCAAAAACATAAATATTCATAGATATGTTCATCATAACAACAACAAAAATTAAAGAGATAGGGAACAAGAATCAAATCCGGTGTTTTTCCGTGGCTTGACTAGGTTGCTCCGTTCTTCCTTCTTTGTTGTCCTCACCGATCAAGGCTTCTATGAACACTCAATTGCTGCTCCAAAATGGCTGAAGAATAACCCTTTCTCAAGGGGAAAAATCGGCACAAGAGCAAGGGGCTTGGAATGGGAAAATGAGAAGAGAAAGTGAGAGAGGAGAGAAGAGATGTGAGTGAATGATGGATGAATGAGGGATGTGTTGAATGATCAGCCAAGGGGGTTTTTATAGCTGAATGTGGCAGCTGAAATTTGCTAAAAAATAGCAGCCAAAGAGCCACCCCTTGGCTGGCCTCCTATGTGGCAAAATTGATGGCTTCAACTTTGCTAAATATGGCTTGGGGCAAATCTACAAAGCCACCAATTGTGGAGGGGTTTAATTGCAATTTGAACAAGTCTTCAAGGGCTTCTTTGCAGCTTAAATAACCAGCTAATGAGCTGAATTGGGTCAGCACTTGGACAGTTTTGGGCTGTCCTTTTCTTGGCCGGCTCGGTTTACTCAGTTCGATTCAATCGGACCACTTTTTCATAATTAATTAATCATAATTTATTAACCCAAATTAAATTGGATATAAATTAAAATTAATTATATTATGAATAAATACATATAATTTTGGACCGTCTTAGGCTGAAATTTAGTTCACCTCAATACTTCAAATTGCTTCTCAGTTTTGTGCTTCTAGTAGTGTCTGCCGAGCCATTTTTCACCCTTTGTGCAAATCTGTCGAAAATAACCAAAATTCATCAAAACTAATTATGAAATTAACTAAAATTTAACATGTTCATATTTTAAGTGCACTTTAATTATTTTATAAAAAATAATTATTTTTCGACAAGAATTTAACCGAATTCGCATGAATTTAAGTTAAAAAGGTATGAAAAAGTGTGTAAATTTTTGTGTTTCCAGTCTCCATTCACTAAGGAACAACTAAAGCATCTACACAAGCCTTCTCAATCACCACAATTTTGGATGAATTCTTATCTTCCTAACTCATCCAATAATCCTTCTTCCTCCTTTACCCAATCAGGTGCTAATTTTTCTGTTTTTTCAATGCCAAGCCTTGTAAAACAAACATGTGGATCATTGATTCTAGAGCTAGTGATCACATGACTAGTAGTCATTTTCTTTTTTTAACTTACACACCTTGTGCAGGAAACAAAAAAAATCCAAGTAGCAGATGGGTCGTTCTCGACAATAGTCGGGAAAGGCATTGTTAAAATTTTGCCTTCCTTGGTTTTACATGATGTTTTATATGTGCCAAATCTAGCTTGTAATCTCATATCAGTCAGTAAATTATCCCATTTCTCAAATTGTCATGTTATATTTGACTCCTCTATGTGTAAATTTCAAGACATAGTCTCGGAGAGGATGATTGGAAATGCTAAAGAATCTGGTGGAATTTACTTTCTTGACAACGACTCTCTAAGTCAACTAATAACTACTTTTTGTTTAAATTCTGCTTCTAGTTTTGATAAGGTTATAATTTGACATTATAGGCTTGGACATCCTAATTTTTACTATTTAAGATATTTGTTACTTGATATATTTAAAAACAAAAGTCATTCTTCATATCACTATGAATTTTGTGAATTGGCTAAACATCATCAATCATTCTTCCCACCTCAAAAATATAAAGCTTCCAAACCTTTTTCGCTATTTCATAGTGATGTTTGGGGACCTTCAAGTTTGTCACATTTATTGATGATCATACTCGCATTTGTTAGGTTTTTTTATTAAAAGATAAGTCTAAAGTTAAAAATATGTTTCAGGTTTTTTATGTTATGGTGAAAACACAATTTGGTGTGATAATAGAAGTATTTCGGAGTGATAATGGTGGAGAATTTTTTAGTGACCAATTAGGTTTTTTCTTAACCAAACATGGTATTATCCACCAAAGCTCTTAGACAAATACACCACAACAAAATGGGGTTCCAGAAAGAAAAAATCGACATTTTTTGGAAGTAACTAGAGGCTTGATGTTCACTAGTCAGGTACCACATTATCTTTGGGGCGAAGCATTGTTAACAACTACATATCTTATTAATAGAATGCCTATTAAAACTCTAAACTATAGAACTCCTTTCAGTCTCTTTAAAGATAACTTTCCTAACTCTAAATTGATCACAGATTTATCCCTCCGAGTTTTTGGGTGTAGTGTTTTTGTTCATCTTCACAACCAAGGTAAACTAGATCCTAGAGCAAAAAAATGCGTCTTTGTTGGCTATGCTTCTAATTAAAAGGGTTACAAATGTTACGATCTAATTGATAGGAAGATTATTGTTATCATAGATGTCACATTTGTTGAAACGCAATCTTACTTTGATTCTAATCTTCTGGGAGGGAATTATAGTAAAGAAGATTCTATAATTGATCAAGAAAACACTAGGAATCTACAACATAGGGATTTTAATAATGAGGAAAGTGAATTTATGATTAACACAGAAATTAATGATGTTAATGTTGTTAATGAAAAGGAGTATGAAGGTGTAGAGTCTGATCATAAGAATAAAGAACAAATAAAGGAGTTAATTGTTTACTCAAGAAGAAATCGAAATCAAAAAAGTAGAACCCACCAGATTCATCACTAAGAATCTGACCCACAAGATCTTGTCAAAAGTCAAGGTAAATCTCATAATCCAACCAATGAATTTTCTGATTTAGATATTCCAATTACTAAAAGAAAAGGTGTTAGAAATGTTGTCAAATACCCCATGTCTAACTTTGTGTCCTATAAAGCCTTGTCTTCGACATTCTCAACCTTTGTTTCGTGTCTCGATACTATGAAAATACCCAAAATGTGAAAGATGCTCTACAAGTTCCTGAATGAAAAGAGGCTATTTTAGAGGAAATGCGCGCTCTTGAAAAAACAGGTACATGGAAAACAGTGGAATTACCTGTAGGGAAAAAAACTATGGGCTGTAAATGGGTGTTCACAACCAAATTCAAATTGGATGGATCTTTAGATAGATATAAGGCCCGACTGGTGGCTAAAGGGTACACTCAAACATAGGGATAGATTATCTTGAAACATTTGTTCCAGTAGCCAAATTAAATTCTGTTAGAGTTCTTTTATCAATTGCTATTAATTTGATTGGTTCTTACAGCAGCTAGATGTAAAGAATGCTTTCCTAAATGGGAAACTTGAAGAAGGAGTTTACATGGATCTTCCTCCAAGTTTTGAAGAAAAATTTGGAACTCGAGTATATAAGCTCAGGAAATCTTTGTATGGTCTAAAGTAGTCTCCTTGAGCTTGGTTTGAACGGTTCACTCAAGTTGTTAAAAAATAAGGTTACTCACAAGGGTAAGTTGATCACACAATATTTTATCGACACTCACAAAGAGGTAGAATAGAATTTATTATAGTTTATGTCGATGATATCATTCTTACAGGAGATGATGTGGATGAAATAAGGCGTCTCAAGGAGCATCTAGCATTGGGGTTTGAGATCAAAGACTTGGGTCCTTTGAAATACTTTCTTGGAATAGAAGTTTCTCGATCAAAGAAGGGTATTGTGGTCTCTTAGAAAAAATATGTGATTGATCTTTTAAAAGAGGCTGGGATGAGTGGTTGCTGCCCAGCTGACACACCAATTGATCCAAATGTAAAATTCAAAAATAAAAAAGGTTGATTAGTTAATAAAGGGAAATACCAAAGATTAGTCAGTAAGTTAATTTACTTATCACATATAAGGCCAGACATAGCTTTTGCAGTGAGCTTAGTGAGTCAATTTATGCACTCCCCAATGGAGGAACATGAAGAAGCAGTGTTTCAGATTCTGAGATACTTGAAGAGTTCACTCGGAAAGGGCTTATTCTTCAAGAAATTTGAAAAAAGAGGAATTAAAGCTTATACAGATGCAGACTGGGCAGGCTCACTAACAGATAGAAGATCTACATCAGGATATTGTACATTTGTTTGGGGAAACCTCGTGACTTGACGAAGCAAAAAAATAAAATGTTGTAGCAAGAAGTAATGCAGAGGCTGAGTCTAAATCAATGGCTCAAGGTTTATGAAATGATGTGGTTAAAAAGAATTATGGAAGAGCTGAGGAAACAAATAACTTCACCAATGAAGTTGTATTGTGATAGCAAAGCTGCCATTAGTATTGCTCACAACCCAATCCAACATGACAGAATTAAATATGTTGAGATTGATAGACGCTTTATCAAGGAGAAGATTAAAGAGGGCCAAGTGTATTTGTCGTCTGTTCCTTCAAAACAACAAATTGCTGACATGCTCACCAAAGGGCTCTCTAAGACAAGCTTTGATTTTCTTGTAAGCAAGTTGGGCATGATTGATATATATGCACCAACTTGAGGGAGGGTGTTGAAATATGTGAAACCTATATATTTTGGGATATATTTTAAAGTTATTTAGGTAGATAAATCTTAG